>CM066633.1:9655000-10855000 GCA_033884665.1 Argynnis bischoffii washingtonia
ACTGGCAGATAGCTGATGTTATAAGGAGTAACTTAGGCTACTTTTATTTTAGAAAAAGAAGGGACGCGCCCGAGTAAAGCGAGGTTAAGTCGCTAGTAGAAAATAAAACTCTATACTATAAAGTAAAATTATTGATCGGGAAATTTCAAGAGAAAGGGTATTCCCCTTTTTTAATGGTTCTGTTTTTTTAAATAAAAAATTTAATTAATAATTTTAATTATATTATGTTATTATTTAAAGCTTAAGGTGGCAAATAAAGTGATAAAGCAAGGACGTGACCTCACATGGCGAAATATCGAAAAAATATCAGGTGAATAGTTTTAATTTGATAATAAATTGCAGGTAATTTTTATTTTTGTATTAAAAAATGTCGGCGTCCACCTCAGCATAAAAAGACTAACCTAGGAGTGAAAACACGTAAAGGAAAAAGGCAAAACTAAAGTAAATCTATTATAAATTTAATTTCAATAAGATTTAATATAGTTTGAAGTGAAGTTGTCCTTTTATTTTGTAAACAAACAAACACTAAATTTATCTATACCCCAAAATTAAAACTCAAAGTATAACCTCTGTTAGGTGTAATTTTGTCTTCCAAGTATGGAGGGTAGAAGTAAGGAGCCGTCTCTGTGTATGTAAAAGTGTCCATTAAAACGCGTCCAATAAAGGTGGCGTAGGTTAAATTTAAAGGAAACTCCAAAAGTAATTAGAGTAAGATAGAGAAATAAACAATCATGGTTATATTGACGACACGTTTGGCTCAGTTCGTAGTGACCCTACTTGTTGTGCCAGCGGTCGCGGGTTCGAGTCCCGCTGGGGACATTCATCTGTGTGATGACCACGAATGTTTGTACTCCAGTCATGGGTGTTTATAAATTATGTATGTATTTAAAGTTATATATTATATGTAGTGTATCCATTATCTGGTATCCATAACACCTTACCATGGAACTAGACGGTGCTGTGTCCTAATGACCCAACATATTTATTTATATTTACTAAATTATTTTAGACTACGCAAATAGTTGAGGTTTTGTTTACTGGTATTTCATTAACTAGTTACCTAACTACTTAGTGATGAAAAATTTCACTCCGTCTACAACAGCTGAATTCATATCGTAGGTTTTCAGACGCCAGCGCCATTCTAGTAGGTACTAGTAGGTTCCTACGTAGGTAGTACCTCTATTTTCAGCACATAGCTGGACACTTTTTCAACTTTTATAAGATGGTTCTCCTTACCTCTAACATAGTTCCAAGTTTAATGGCGATGAATGAAATATAACCTATTTAATAAATAAGTCATCTAAACAACATTTATTTAGAAAAAAAGTGGAAAGAATGCATTTATTCTATAAAGATTTAATGAGTAAAAGCCAATTTTGTTCCTTTTTTAATTATAATAATTAGCATAATTTAGATAATATTGTAATCCGTAATGACATTTTTTATTAATAAACCTTTAAATGAAGTTTGTTTTTTTTCTATAACTAAGAGCTTTATAATAAAACAAATACAACTGTATGTCACATTTTTAATACATTTAATAAATAGTAAATACATTCGTAGCAAAATTATTATATTTAAAAAAAATAACCGCATTTTGATTTATAATATAACATATTATTGCCTCTATATAATTCGTTGATTGCTTCTTTACAACTTAATAATTAAAAAAAAAAATGGCGCGAATGGCAGTTTGACAGATAAAATTACTAGCATCTGAATTCAATTTGAATTGAATTGAATTTACGATTGAATAACTTGAGGCAAACCATTCTTTTTAGCACCGAATCGAAAACTGACTATATGGCGATAGATTTGTCCAGGACTCAGAATGGGACTTGGGAAGTTCTCATGATGAATGGCATCAGGGAAGTTCTGGGTTTCTAGACAAAAAGCGCCATGGCGTCTGTATCCTACACCATCCTTTCCTATTAAAGCCGGTTCGTTTGGAGACGGCAAGAAGTTACTGGTGTAAAGCTGAACTCCTGGCTGGTTGCTGTATACTTCTAAATATCTGCCTGATGGTGGATGAGTTACGCGGGATACGAAGTGTAGACTCTAAAAACATATGTATGTATAAATATAATGCGTTGTAATTAATATTAACGACTTTAGATGTATGTAACTCAGCAACATTCGTCGTCTCAGTACTTATTTGTCCAAATGACCAATTTACCGAAAGAGTTTAATACAGAATTATTGACTTCTAAATGCTAATTCTATTCATATTAAATACACAATTTACTTAAATAAAGCCAATAAAATGTATTTCTTTGTATAAATCTTAGAAATAAAGCTTTGTTTTTAAAATAGAAAAAACTCTACTGTAGTTTGAACAAATAATCACTAATAATGGTGATATATTGGCATGAAAGAAAAAATCACTAAGTGCAGTCAAATTATGAAAAATTGTGATTTAAATGAAGGTGAAATATATTTTTTTTATAATCTTTATTGCTTTTGAATTAAGCCTATATCGATATGTTTTAATGTAATTTCTTTTTGACTAAGAAAATAATTACTATTAAAAAGTGCAAATATAGGTGTAAATTCAAAGTCCCTGTTGGTCAGACTAAATATAACGTCAGAGTATGTATTATCATAACACAGCGATTAGCGATTTTGTCGCTTCAAATTGAGTTATGATTTTTTTTGTGTGTATCATACTGTGACGTCACGCCAAGCTCGCGAAATGGCGGGTATTTAAAATATCCGTATCGATATGATAATTTTAAATATTTTTTTATAATAAGTTTGGTATTTAGAGCTGGATATTATTTTTACAATTATATAGTGATGTTAGCTATAGTATAAAAAATTAAAAATAAAACACGCATATTCCCTATTGGCTAGCGGTTCACATAAGATATTTAACTATGTATTCAACGATTTCCCTCCAATAGTCTCTAAGTACAGTCATCCGACTGTGACATACGGACATACGAGTAGGTAATTTACGTTTTCGCCTTGCGGCTACAGAACCCTAAAAATGATAAATAACAATATTTTTACCTGTTCATCATACAAAGTAACACAGAAGTTATCATCATACAGTCCATTAGCGCGGGACATGGCGTCGCCGAGACGAGTGGGGACGCGCAAGTCATACGGCGTACCTCCAACTCTGATAAATCGTCCCGTCGGGATCGATTCTGATGTTGTTTCTGTTATTCTGGAAAAATAAAACATATGTATAAAAGTATCTCTCTTGCATGAGAAGAAATCTAATATTTCGTTCCCTTCTTTTCGCCTAAGACTGCATGTAAGACGACTTTATCAAACATCGTTGTACGTTGCTCCGATGCTCTTACATATTGCGTAGGTATCTATCCAGGAGTGTTGGTACCATAATAAATTTTAAACAAAATAGCGAGGTTAAGTGAGGTTTAAGCGAGGACAGTCAGGGTTCCAGCTAAAAAAAGGTCATTCGACTTTTTGACATTCACCATGGTGTGATTACTTATGCCAATTTTTTTGCCCTTTCCATACAATTAATAATATAAATACACAGATTATAATAGTGTACACTATACATATTATACTACTTGCAGCCCTTTTTAACGTCCTCCTATTGGGCATGGGCCTCCCTTCAATACAAGGGTGATCAAGCCACAGTCGACCATGCTGAGCAAGTATGGATTTTCCTCGCGATGTTTTCCTTCACCGTAAGACATGTGATAATGTTGAAAATGATGCGCACATAAAAATATCAGAGGATCGAAACCCGGGATTTGAACCCGCTTCACAATAGACTTTCTCAATAGACTTAACAATAGGCTTTCATTTAACCTAGTGCCTTTCATATCCTATACATATAATACTTACCTATCAGCATTTATAACAATATCATGGTTAAACAGTTCTTCAGAGCCACCGTCGTGACCCGCCAGGTTGAAGTACGAATGGTTGGTCAAATTCACGACAGTTTTCTTAGTAGTACTCGATATATACTCTATATTCAACGTGTCGTCATCAGTCACTACGTATTGCACGTTCGTTATCAAATCGCCTGGGTAGTTCTCCTCACCGTCTTTGGATAGATAGCTAAATGTTACTTTAGTGCCATCTACTGTATATTTCCATACAACCTGGAAATTATAGAAAATTGTTTATTAGTAAGATATCTACGGTGTGTAATAATTTAAAAGCGATTAATATTATATAACTCGTTATTAGCCTAATGAATATATAATTTTGACCTAATGAATATATAATTTTGACGTAACATTTTTTTTTAGAACGAGTTCATATCCCACTGATATTAATGTATCTATCAAAATTAGAGGTAGGTTAATGACCAGTTTTATGCGAATGAAATATTTGAAATAAATATAAATAATTTTCCTAGCATCAACAAACCTACAAGGACACTTTCTTGTTTATGATAAAAGTATTATGTATTTAAGTAAGAGTTATTCTATGTCAATCGATTTAGAACAAGAAAAATATTAAAAACACAAATAACAGCCATATTTTTATTTTCATGCAGTTCTGCACATTTCCAAGAGTTTTTCTTCTCCGATTTTTATACTATTCATTTTGCATTACCTCGCCACTAGATGGCGGTACATTAAGTATTTAAACCTTTTGAATTGCTGAAATTGAACTGATTTAATTCCCAAAGATATTTTTTCCCTAATGATGAATATAATATCAGTTAAAAAGTGTTTGTAAAAGTCTAATTGGGTACATTTAATTTTGATTTTTGAAGTAAAACTTCTTTACGCACGCTTGACTTGGGGGATAAAAAAATGTACGTACGTTTGTTGCCATGGTAACCGTTGTTAGTGTCTGAGAAATGATATATAATATTATTTTCTTTCCTTAAATGATATTCTATAAATATATGATTATAATAACCTAAATATAAATATATGATTATATAAAAAATATAAATATATGATTATAAAACCTATGCCTTATTTTTAGTATCTCACCTATCCCAATTATTTAAAACGTAAATTGAATTTCATAAGGAGCACCAATAACCTACAGGAGTTTTACTTTTTGCGCGTGTATACATTCATACACGCACTCTTTATGTTTTTATCTTTTACAATATACATATTTACTCTAGAAAAAATTTTTTTTTTCCTACCTGATCAAAACCGACCAGACCTCCATGCAAATGGTCCTTGCCTACATTCTTAGCCAGGTTGTAGGTAATGCCATCGATAGTGAAGGTGGCGTTGCCGATCCTGTTCGCGCATCTCCCTATCGTAGACCCTAGGTGTGGCGAGTTCCTTTCTACGTACCCGTCGATATCATCGAAACCGAGCACTACGTCACTATTCGCACCATTCTTATCTGGAACCTTGAAATTCATAAAACGATTTTACATTCTATAAAATCTCCATTATTTATTAGAAGAATGAGATATTCCAAAATGGGAGAGGTTGGTCATATATCATCTCATTTCATCAAATGGGCAACATTTCCCAATTACCTGAGGTCAGCGTAGTACCTACGTCTTCTGTAGTTACTGCTGATAACTAAAAAAAATACTTCGAAAATTATATGACGGCCTGATAAAATTGACACTATTTTTTCATAGATAATTCTAAAGAAAGTTAGATATAATAATAAATATTATTGTTTGTCCAGTTGTCTAAATTCGATTAAAATCATCATTGAAAATTTTAGAATAACATATGAATAGTAATTAGTAATTACCTATCTATATAAAAAAAAAAACAACTATTTCTAAAATTTAATCGTCTCGCTCGTCAATAGTTATTAACAAAAAAAAAAAAGAAAATCGGTTGACAAAGGAGAAAAAAGGTAGGTACTGAAGTGTTTTCTCTTTACCTATTTATATAAATACCGTTAGATTATAATATGTAATATCGGCGCAAAAAAACTCAAAAATAGCAATAATTTATTTTCATATAACACCAAAATTTTTCTAGGATTTACATACAAACAAACACCTCAATTTGATTTTGAGTACTTTCTCCTAACACAATTAAGATTACAAGAGATATAATTAAAAGCCTGTCCTATTAAGGTAGGTATAATCATTTTATTGTAAAAAAATGTTCATAGAACACTTCATTCACTATTTTAGAAGTTATATGAATAGACGTAATATAGCAAGTATAAGTAAGAAAAATTACCTCAATAGATTGAACGATTGCTCCATACGATATAACGGAAACTGAAAAGCCGCTGTCGGTGGTCCAGATAAACCTCTTCACCGGTTCCTTCTTGAACGTTCCGAATGGCTCTATGTTTAACTGTACCATTTTCTAATTAAAAAATAAAATATAATATATAATTTACGTGTAATATTTTAATCTTATAAAACCTCTTTTGCTGTTACAATATAACATAATAAAACTAAATTAACGAAAAAGAAGAAACATTAGGAAATCTTAGGTATTAATTTGATCTCCTAGAAAGTACTAAATACATATGAATGTCAAAAACCTCGAACCCACTACCATCGCCTAACAATATTACTATGGCATATAAGTATTATTAAATATGTAAGTATACGTAATACTACATTAAATATTAAATAATAATAGATTAAATATAAAAAAAAAACAATGATTTATTTAAACTGAACAAAACACTATCACACGTTGTTATCATACGATTCATTCGCCTAAGATTATCTCATAAAAACACCGGCAAATGACAACTTACCAATTTAAAATTGTTTCAATAAAATATATAAAAGTAGTGTTTTTAATGCTATACAATACTATTTTACTATATTATTTTAACAATATTTGTTACTATTCAAATAATAATAAGTATTAATTATTAAATTAAAATTAAAACACTTACGTCGCGCAAACGATAGACCCAACGCCTTGAAGTTTACAACGTGACTGAAGTGAGCAACGCTCGAGACGAGAGTTACATTTTGTTAGTGTTTGATGTCTGTCACACCAACGCTGCATAACACTAGTTAAATACTGCGGCTTTTTGCGGTATTTTATATTCTACATGTGAATTATCATAATTAAACTAATCATTCAGAATCCTTTCTTTGATCATCAGTCGAATGATGAAAATGTTTCGCTCATAAGAATATTAGAGGTGTCAGTCCCCTGCTTTGAACTTGGTTCACTCGAATTTTCCAAGCGAGCACGCTACGACTGGATTATCACTGTATTTTACATATTAGAAAGGTCTTTATTAAAGACTAGCGGCTCACCCTCACTTCGCTCGGGTTCGCCCCTAGGTTGATTCCCCATACAAACTTTCATCCCCACTTTCACTCTCTTAAGGGATGATTTCCGGGATAAAAACTATCCTATATCCTTCCCAGGCTCTTAAATTATCTTCTTACCAAATTTCATCTTAATCGGTTCATTAGTTCCGGTGCCTATTCGGTGCAAACAAACAAACAAACAATCAAATCCATCCTCTTTATAATATTAGTATACATAGACAACATTCATAAAAATATTTAAAACTTTAACAAGTAATACGAGTCTCCCTTTATAAGTACCTTATACAGCATGCCTCGTCCCGTCTCTATTCTGAGAGTGTGCCTAATGCCTATCGCGGCCTCTCGATATAAGTTACACAGTCATTGACCTTTATTGACTTTTTTATTGATTTACCCGGTAAGTATATCAATGCACAAAGTGTAAAACTAAAACTAATAATCTATAGATACATATAATAAAATTCTAAGTGAGTCGAATCTGTACCTTAAATATTTTTTTGGAAAATCTTATTGAAATAGACATTATTATCGATACAGAGACCCAATCTATAGTTTTTAGAATTTTTGTCTGTCTGTCTGTCTGTCTGTCTGTTACCGCATCACAGAAAAACCACTGGAGGGATTTTGATGAAATTTGGTATGATGATAGCTGGATATCCGGGTCAACATATAGGATACTTTTTGCCGCGGAAGATTATCTCATTCCCACGGGAATACACGTTACAACACAACCCAAAAAATATTTATGATCAGAATTTCTTGAAACTTGGTATTAATGCTCTTCAATACAATTAAATAAATACGTATTTTAGCGTTTTTTTGAAATTCATCCCATGAGGAGATAAAATCAGGGATGAAAATTTGTATGAAACCTACCTTTTTAAAGTTTTTTGTTGTAGTTTTAGCGCGAGCGAAGCCGCGGGTTTTGCTAGTACTAGATATATAATTAATGATATAAATTGCATTGTTACCTATTTGTTCTCTTCTAGATCATCCATCATTTTCAATGTACCAGATAAGTTTAACTGTTTTAATTCATTAGTTTAAATCGAGCTACTAAAGATTTGACTCTTTTTTATAGAATAAAATTAAATATATTATAAAAATAAAAAACCCGACTGCATAAAAGCTAACTAAAAATACGAAAACAAGTTTACCAAGGAATTTCACGAAGGAATTTCACATTATGGAATCTAGCAGCCCCCATATATATTTTTTATGTCACCTATCTAAGAACACTTGGACTAATGAGACGAATCTAACGATACCTTAATTAAAGAAATCCATCGAGTGGTTTAGAAGATATGAGGGGATAAAGAATATTACAAACAAACATACAAAGATAAGCGCGAAAAACATAACCTTTCCTTGCAGTCGGTTAAAAATATATATACAACAAATAAAATCGCATAAGAAATTAACGTTTACGTACAAACAGATAAACGGAACCCGAAATATAAAACTTAGAAGTTAGCTTGCTGGAAATCATTTTAGTAAAAAAAAAAAAATACACATATTTTTATAGTCCTTTTGTGGTCAACTAAAATGTACTTGAATTCTCCTTGACTGATAGAAGAAACCAAAAACACTGTTACCATATAATAATATTTTTTCCTGTATTTTATCATATAAAGTGGCATATTATAAATACTTGAGTGGTTACTTATCTTATCGAGACTAACCATTAAAATTTTACACCCTGTGATTATTAACAATATTATTACATGACAAGTGCCTGCACTGTCACTTTATTGATAAAACATTAAAGGGTGCGTGTATGAATGTGTACACGCGCAAGAAATAAAACTTCTGTAGGTTATCGGTACTCTTTATGAAATTCAATTTATGTTTTAAATATTTAGGATAGGTGAGATACTCAAAAATAATTAAATAACGCATATTATACATATTACAATCATCAAATCAAATCAAAATATACTTTATTCAAATAGATTTTTACAAGCACTTTTGAATCGTCAATTTTACATTTTAAATTTAAATTAAATGTCAGTGTAGTCAGTCCGTGAGGAAGCTACCACCGGCTCGGAAGGCAGTTCTGCTGAGAAGAGCCGGCGAGAAACTCAACAGTTGCTCTTTTAAAATAAAAACTGTGTACAATATTGTAATACAATAATTATTATATTATCCTACGTGACATATTATTATATTATCCTACGTGAGATATTAGTTCCACACATTGATATCTCCGAAGTATTCCGTGATTGTATAATAAGCTTTATTCACTAATACATTTTTAATTTTAGATTTAAATTGTTCAAATGGCAAGCTCAAAATCGATTGTGGAACTCTATTATACATGCGTACACCTTGCCCCATAAACGATCTATTTACTTTTTGAAGGCGAAAGCTAGACGATACCAGTTTTTCCTTATTGCTAGTGTTTATTTCGTGTATATCACTGCGTTTTAAATCATAAAATAAAGTAAATCATATATTTATAGAATATCATTTAAGGAAAGAATATTATACTATAGATCATTTGTTAGACAATAACAACGGTTACCATGGCAACAAACGTACGTACATGTTTTCGTAACGCATTCACCAGCTTACCCCCCAAATCAAGCGAGCTTAATCTCTCCAGGATAATTCAATGATGTTATCGTACACGCCGGCTTGTGTGCGGTCCTCGAGGGGTTAAAGAAGTTTTACTTCAATAACAAATACTAATTCAAGATATCGCACTCAATATTTTTAAATTTATTACATAGTAAAGAGGTTTGAGTAGAGAAAAAATGATTATGATGTAGTTGCAAACTGTCAAACCATGTAAAACTTACTACCATAGTCCATAGTAATATAATAAATGTGAAAGTGTCTTTGTTTGTTTGTCCTTCTTTCACATCGAAACAGACTGACGGATTTTCGTGATTTTTGTGTGGAGATAGTTGGAGAGCCGGAAAATTACATAGGCTACTTTTTACCGCGGGAGATAATCTAATTCCCACGGGAAAACACTTTATAATACACCCCACAACAACTCATCATACCTATATACATGTACATATATATGTAATATATAAGTAGTCTATCTATTCCATACTAACCGTTAAAATTGGGGTTATATTAAAAATGTGCAAACGAAATTTAACAACTTTTAACTTTAATAATACTTTAATATAAAGTAAAAGCGCCATCTGTGAATATGAACTTCAAACTCATAACCTAATTGTTGATTTTACAACAATTAGTAAAGTACGCTTTGATTTACGAACGCATTATTACCTTTTTTCATTTATTATTAGAGAGAGTATTTTTGAAACAATAATATAAATTTATAAGTTATATTTTTTATTTTTTACTATAACACAAAATTTAATGAGAAATCTATATAACGCCATCTATTGACATTTCTTGAAAAAAGATTCTTGACGAAACCTCTTCATATCATAGTTTATTACCAAATTACTTAAGCTCATACTTTAAAAATTACCGTCAATCGTAGCATAATAAATAATTAATAAGAAAATACAGTATTTTCTACTTTCCAATATTACATTTTGGGTTAAAGATTAATATATGGGAAATAAAACAAAATTGATGGGCGGCATAAGTTTATTCGAGTAGCAAATTGTAAATTCTTTATAAAAAAACCTAAGATTATACAATTTTGTTCTTTTTTCTAACATAACAAAAACATAACACGTAAATACTTATAATAATGGCACACTTATTGTTCAATAAAAAATATTTAATAAAAAACGTAAAAAGTAATGGAATGTAATAAATATCACTATTTAAATCGCTGCTCTGGATTTAAACATAAAAAAAAATCTTTTGTACATATAAATATCTCAAAAACTTTTTGGAAACCAATAAATTCAACAAATTTTACAAACAATAACTTATTTTATTCGTTTTAGTAAATATATTCAGCGCTATTAACTTCCCACTGCTGGGCACGAGCCTTTCCTCAATAGAAGGTGAATAAGACCATAGTCCACCACGCTGGGAAAGTGTGGGTTGGCGGACTTCACACGTGTTTTGAGAACTTACTACTAACCAAGCAAGTGGTAATCATGTTGGAAATGATTCGCACGTGAAAATATCAGAGGTGCGAAACCCGGGATTTTTTATTTATTTATGATTTATGAACAAAGGACATATGTTCGAGGGGTATTTTTAAGATGCCTGGGAACATCTGTGTTTTGACCATAGTTACTAAGAGACAAGTATGACATGAACGTAAAACTAAATTTATTCAAATTTACATTTTCATATACATACGTGTATGTGGTAATAATATTATTAATATGGCTACTATAAATTATGTCACAATTTTTGGTTGTTATTCAATTATTAAAAATCAAAATATCGCAAAAGATGTTACGCCTGCGGTTTCAAAGGTTTTTTTTTAAAAACGCAACAAATTTACTTATATAAAGTACAATTATAATTGCCCAATTAATAATAGTTTTCAATTAAAATAAAAAAAAATCAATATTATTGTTTAGGTTTTCATTCGTACACTGTTCCTTTGTTTTGTTAATAACCTTCATCTAATCAACCGCAATCATTAATATTTATTTCAAAGAAATGACAAAGTGACTTTATTTATAATTAAGAGGCCTATTACAAAATGTACTGAGTTGTATGGCATTGAGTTCGAGCGGCCAACGCATCGCTGTTTCTAGCGTTTTCTGCAGTTGTAATTACTTCTATGTAAAGTTTTATGATAAATTATTAAAAAAAAGTATGTAATTACGTTTCTTTTGAACTGACGTATATTCTGGTATAAATTTTACTTAATAATATTAATGTTGTAAGGATATATTTACAGCTAATTCTGAACGTTTTAAGTAGTTTTTAAGATTTTGAAAAGTATTTTCTTTGTAGAAATCCAATACATATTTTCAAATTCTGATGCCGCTATAAACTCAACCACTATATACAAGATATTATTATACATTTTTCATTTCGTTTACTTAGTACAGTATTTCATTCCATGAGCTTAAAAAAGTGTCGTCGCGCATTTTATTAAAAACTTGCTTCGGAATTTTAACTTTATTTCAATTAATAATGAAAATTTGCGAAAAGCGAGGCCGCTATGAACTATATTAATAACTATTCTCCACCATAAAATAAGTCAAAATTGTCGAAAAGTTTCAGTTTTTTTGAATAAGAATGTCAAAAATGGGCATTAAATTGAAAAATCACAGTGAAAATGTAATAGGCCTGTTAAGCTAAAAATAATCACAAACAGTAGAACCTAAGTCGAACTTGAAGGGAGACGCCAAAAAATTCGAGGAGTTTTCGACTTACGGAGGACTTCGACCTAAGCGAATTTTTTCAGGAAATATTCGACTTGTAGAAGTTAAAGATTTATTCTAAGAAACAATTATGTACATTGTCGCCATATTCTTAAAGTTGGTATTTGTTTTTCATCGAGCTAGACGTAATTCGTTTCAAAAAATCGAGATGTAAACATTGCTATGTTCGAGATACAGAGGTCAAATTTATTTTCTCGAGTTATATAGGGAAAGTATTTACTTGTAGGGTCAGATTTCGAGCAATGGAGGTTTTGTGGCTTGAAGGGAAGGGAACGCAAAATTTTTTCGAGTTTGAGAGGTTTTCGATTTATCGAGGTTCGACTTAAAGAGGTTCTACTGTATATTAAAAGTGACAAACACGTTACTCTATAGAAATATTAAATTAAAGAATTATTAACAAAGTATTCTTATTTTAAATAAAACTATCTCTTCGGATGTTTCCGCGGATTTATTTTGATTTTTAGTTCCCGACATTTCGAATGCTTTACAGCAATCATGGTCACGGAAGAGACCAAATCAAAAAAAATACGCGAAAAAATCCGAATAGATAGTTTTATTTAAAATATCAAATATCCGCGTAAATCTAAGAAAGTTTTCTTATATTATTCAACTATACTATATCCAACATTACTACAAACTTGTATATTTGTTACTGAGAAAAAATTACATGAAAAAATGGCAAGATTTTGGAAGGCACTTTTTCATATCACTCATAAACATATAACATTATAATTATTTCATAAAACTACAATTATTACAAAATTTATTGCTTAATGTACATTCTAAGGCACTTTTGAGTTTTATAAAATTTGCCTAAAACTTTTAGTTACATTTTAAAAAATAACATATATAATATTAGTATTAACAGTAGAAAATGACGGAATATTTTATAAAAATACATCTCATTAGGTTTGAGTATGATTTTTTAACGCTTTTAACATTCAATTAAATATCAATTTTGACTTACAAAAAATTTAGTACAATTTCATTCCTTCAAAAATTTGTTAATCAGAAATATTATTTATTGTATTAAATATGTATTTTAAATAATTTATTATTCGTATTTAAAATGCGTACTTATTTAAAAATCACATTTTTCACACAAAAAAAAAAACATAGTAACCACAATAACTTGGCAACACTAGACTACAGTTTAACCTCTATACTGGCAACCTCATTGGCAAGTCCGCATACATTGCTGCCAATAGCCAGCTGTATGTATCCCGCTTTGCCAAAATTCTTCCCCCACGAATTCTTCGCAATATAATAAGGCACTTCTGCTGATAAATCATAACCTACCAATTCTACCGCGTGGTTGAGCTCCGCGGGACTACCACTGGAAAAGAAATTTAAATTTGTGTTATCTATATCTTCTATATATGTATATAACATTATATATATATATATATATATATATATATATATATATATATATATATATATATATATATATATATATATATATATATATATATATATATATATATATATATAAAAATTTATTTCGTGTATCTCAGAAACGGCTTTGATGATTTGGATGAAATTTTGTATTCAAATAGGGTTTTGCTTTTTAAATTGTCTGTTGTCTTTTCTGAAAAAAAACGCAACACATTTTTTATAACTAATTATTACTATCTGCTTCATTATATCTATACATGTGTGTCATGCTCTCTTCATTATGCTGACAATGCAATGTCATATAGCGCCGTCTCGTAAATGCTTGTTGTACTTGCAAAGACAACCTGAACGATGTTTGAGTATGTAATCAGTCCTACGGCGCCCCATTAAAACGAGGAGGGTTTCGTTGGATTTTAGTGAATAACACTGGTGTTTCTAGTAGGTCGCTAGTGCCAATACAAGATATATCACCTGCAATGGTACTGTATGACGCCGCCGAGGTAGTTCTGCCATGTGAGCGCGTTCACCGCCACCGACACCGGCCCGTGCGACGCTATCAGCTGCAGGATTTTGTCCTCAGCACCCACGAAACTGTTCATAACATATACATACATTATATATAAATAAAATTGCTTCAATTTAATGCTATACTATTACTAATTTATATAAAACATTAAATTTGGAACAGGCTACAGATTTTCATGTCATGTTAAGTTGAGTCTATGTAAATATAATAGTTAAGCTCTCATGATGTTATCCTTAACCATAAGGCCAGTGATATTCATGTCGAAAATGATTTGTACATGAAAATACTACAGTTAAGAGACACGGGATTTGAACCCGCATCATTTCGTTTACCAAACTAGACTAAGCTTGGGCTACCACTACTACTACCTTGGTCAGTAATAGCCCAACCGACTCCCAATTCAACCCAAATCATAACCCAATACTAACATATTTACCGGGAATTTCTAATATTTATAGGGTAACCCAAGATGTCCGAAATTTTGATTAGCTGCCCTAGACGCGTGTTCTTATAATGAGGACCTATATATAGTGGAGATACTCAATAAAGTGCAACGTATCCCCCCTTATGTTAATCTGCCGCGCTTGAGTAAATCTCAAAATCTCCTCTTGTGCTCCATTACTATATAGGCCACAATTCGAGCTTTTGTTATAACAATGTCTTATAATACCCAACCCGGATTCGAACCCGAGACTATACAATCTACACCGTATTAGTACATTCTAGCCAACAGCCCAATAAGGCAGTATTTTTTTATGGATCCCATATCTATACTAATATTATAAAGCTGAAGAGTTTGTTTGTTTGTTTGTTTGGTTGAACGCGCTAATCTCGGGAACTACTGAACCGATTTGAAAAATTCTTTTTGCATTAGATAGACCGTTAACTGACGAAGGCTATAGGCTATATATGATCCCGGGAAAGTGTACGGTTCGCGTGGGATAGATTTGTTTTTGTCTAGGGACGAACCCGAAGCGAAACGAGGGTGAGTCGCTAGTAAATTATAAAGTTAAATTTTAACTTACTCATCGCAAGTGAACGTCTCGACCTTAACGCCGGTTGCGTTGACCTTCTTCTTACAGGCTCCATTCATGAGTCGCAGAGGGTACGCTTTGTCTGACTCCACCGCAGTGTCAGTCATTAAAAGCCAGTCCAATAACAGACAGATGTCGCCTCCCGCACACCCACTGTTTCCCAGACCCGCACAATCTATCACCTCCTGGAAAGTTCATCAATTTAAGTCTAAAATTAAAAATATATGATTGAATAAAGCTTATTAGTTAAGTTTTAACGTTTAGTATAGATTTCTCAGAGATGAGATATTTTCCCGCAATAAAAAGTATCTTATATGTTGACCCGGATAACGAGATAATCCAAATTTTTTTTGCTTATTATATGTATTTCGAAGATTACAGTCTCTTAGTTTCATGAAAATGAAAAGATGTAGAAATTAAAAGTAAAAAAGCAAGAAAAAAATTAAAAACCGAGTTTTTTGCAAATATCTCGAAAACTTTGAGATTATTGTAAAAAGTGTCATTTATAAAAGTTGTAGATTTTTAATAGACCTATAACTTTTTGAATAGAAAACATTTTTCAATAGAACGTCACAGTAAGCCGAACATTTAAAAAAACGATTTTTCAATGCTATGTGTCCCCCGTTTTTCGCGGGGGTAGCTGGGCATCGGGTGCATTTGACGAATTTCTATTCCTTATATACCTGCTTATGTTTTAAAACCATAAAACTTCAGGTTTTAATTTTTTTTTTTTTTTTTTTTTTTCTTGTTCGTTTATCTGCAATCAGTCTTCAACTATAAGCAGATGTGTTGGAGAGAAAATTAGCGTGACAGAGATGATCCTTCAGCAAGGATAACCCCTCCTTATAGTAAATCGTCTAGGCTTTGTATGTCATGCCGCTTTAGACGTTTGCGATAACTCATGTTAAGAAGTTTTGTTGCAAGTTCGTTTGGGTGATCTTTGAGCCGACCCTTATACTTAATTGCTGACAGCCTAATTTCTTCTTTGACTGTGGGTATGTTTAAGATATTGTGTATTTCGACGTTGGTTACAAACCAGGGTACATTTGCTATGGTGCGTAAGATACAATTTTGAAGCCTTTGTATAATGGTTATGTTAGAGCTACAGGCACTTCCCCAAAGCTGTATTCCGTACATCCATATTGGTTTGAGTATAGTCTTGTAAATGAGTAGTTTATTGTCGATAGACAGTTTGGAATTGCGTGCCATCAACCAGTATAGTTTACCAGTACAGGTTTTAATTAAAAAAAAATCTCTTAAAAATAAACGGATTCCGATCGGTCTAAAAACCTCCTTAACTCGGTTAATTTTGACCGGAGGAAAAAAAGTCATGAAACCTTTTTATGCAAAATTTTAAGCTTTACACATTTTTACTAAAACTTTTTTGTCTAATTTTTATCGTTTTCGAGTAATTGCGAAAAAACACTTTTGACAATTTTTTTGAACCCTTGCCGAGGGTTACAGACATGAAAACCTTTACACATTGTTTTTGCATCATTAAAACTACATTAAATCAAAAATACAAAGTTGAGTGTCAACATTTTGATTTCAGATCTTATTTGACTGGACTATAAACAGAATAATACGCTTTGCTCAAAAAAATATTTTTAATTTTATCTTAAGATTTTTGAAAAGGTAAACCTATAACATTATGTGGAATCTTTTTATATTTGCGTATACTCAGAATGAATATAGAAAAATTGAACAACTTATAAGGAAGTCTGTTACTTAGTATTCAAAACAATATTCGAAATTTTGTCTAGAATAAGTTTACTAGACACTATATGACGACAGTCTCGACAAAATATCCTTAACATAACATTTTGAAAATTATGTTGCACCTACCTGTTAGAAACCGGATTGAATTCGAAAATATCATCATTTTAAATGAGGTTTTAAGTTCAAAGCATGTCAAAAGAACAAACTAACGTAATATATGTAGATAATAATAAAAACATACAAAAAATACTAGGAATGTAAAAAGTACGTTGTTTTTATTGTCTCGAATCTGGGTGCTACCACAATAGTGTCAGAAATTTCCTCATCAAATATAGACAGACTGAGGAGTAATGGGAACTTATGCATAATTAATGCGAGTCTTCATACTTATAATAAAATAGTAACAAAGCAAGTACACGAAATAATTTTTTTAAAAACAAGGACTGTTACGTATTGTATACCTACATAACATAGACAGCAAAACAATAGTTATTGAAAATTTTGTCTGTTTGTTTGAATATCCATTTACTTTTTAAAGTCATTATACGGATCAATATCTAAGATATTTAGTACAAGGCAATATTTCATTCCCGCGGGAAAACAAAATAACTGGTTCATCGAGTCGTCCTTAAAAAATTACATGGCTAACGCTGGCCAGAATAATGTAATAACCAATGTATGAAAATACCAATTTTCTAAACTCTCAGAAACTTTCCATTAGTTTGATATTTGTAATAGCTGGCAAAACGAAGTGGCAACGTGATATTGTAGAAACTAGCAAAACCCGCGGCTTCGCTCGCGCTAAAACTACAACATAAATTTTTTTAAAAAGGTAGGTTTCATACAAATTTTCATCCCTTATTTTATCTCTATAAGGGATGAATTTCAAAAAACGCTAATACACGTATTTGTTTCATTCTATTGAAGATCATTAATACCAAGTTTCAAGAAATTCTGATCATAAATATTTTTTGGGTTGTGTTGTAACGTGTACTCCCGTGAGAATGAAATAATCTACCGCGGTAAAAAGTATCCTATATGTTGACCCGGATATCCAGCTATCAATATACCAAATTTCATCAAAACCCCTCCGGTGAATTTTCTGTGATGCGGTAAAAGACAGACAGATAGACAAAAATTCTAAAAACTATAGATTCGGACTCTGCAACGATAATAATGTCTATTTCAATAAGATTTTACAAAAAATATTTAAGGTACAGATTTGACTTAGTTAGAATTTTATTATATGTATAGATTTAATTAATGCGCGACAGGCGCTGGCCTCGCTTGGCAAATTTAGGGTTATATATTTTCAAAAAAAATATTAAACAAACGAGTTTGACTTCTAGTTTTAGCTCTGTAGCATTTTAAATGAGGAAATGTTTAGTGAGAATTAGCCACATACCCATAATGTCACTAAAATAAGAAATCTCAAACAATAATGTAGTTAAATAAGAAAATAATGCTTTAATCTTAGTTTTTTAGCATTTTCAAATAAAGAATTATTTTGAAATTTCGTCAAAGTCGAACATATTAAGTGCAACATAATTTAACTTCAAATACCGTAGCAAAAATAACTTTATACATCTATAAATGATATAACTTAAAAAGTGAATATAAAACTAAAAATATGCAGAAACGACATGTTCTCACCACGCGACTTAACATTTATATCTATACTAATATTATAAGAAGGCAGATCGTTTGTTTGTTTGAACGCGCTAATCTCAGAAACTGAGGTCTCAGTTAAAAAAGTATTATTCAACATCTGTACATAAATATGTACGTTTCGTCGAAATTGCTACTGCGCATCATAACTTTGCTCTTATTGGCATGAACGATCAACGAATAGACTCGATCAGGAAATTACCAAAAAATATACACCTTCCTAAGACGGATAACGTTTTCATTTCAAAACACAAGTGTATTCCTATTCTTTGAACATCTTTATATATAAACATTAAACACGACGACACATTTGGCTTACTTGCTATGCCAGCGGTCGCGGGTTAGAGTCCCGCCGGAGGCTTTCATTTGTGTGACAAGCACGAATGTTTGTACTTCAGTTAAGGGTGTTTATATTTATAATATGTATGTATTTAAAGTTATATATATGTGTACTATATCAACTATCTGGTATCCATGGTGATGTGTGTTAATGTCCCAACATATTTATTTATTATTATTATTTAAACATGTTAGAAAAAATGCAACCCACCTGCACGCTTAGTTCGTTTAATTTCCCAGAGCGAATGGCCGCCATCGCCTCCATAGTTCCTATGGTGCTAAATGCCCAGCACGCACCACATATTCCTTGATCTTTTATGGGACCGATGACACCTTTTTCTCTCCTGTTCCAAAAATAATGATATTTATACATTTATTTTCAAATATATTTTAGATCATTCGAAAGTCAGAAAGTATCCATGTCAAATATTCCCAAAGATACAGTATATTACAATCTATACATATAATAAAAATGTAACTTAGAAGAAACTGTACTTTAAATATTTTTTGGAAAATGTTATTGAAATAGACATTATTATCGATACAGAGACCGAATCTATTCTTTTTAGAATTTTTGTCTGTTTGTAACCGCATCACGAGGAAACCAGCTGGTTATCCTGATCAACATATAGGATACTTTTAACTGCGGGAAAATATTTTAGTTCTGAGAAATTTACACTAAACGTGGAAACGTAACTAGGTACGAACCCGAGCGGAGCGAGGGTGAGTCGCTACTCGCTAGTAGTAAATATAGTGTTTTATTTTTTCCTTGCGACGGTCATCTTCACCTTATGTGTCCATTAGTCTCAGAAATTAATTTGAAGATCCTCGTTATTATAACAAAATTGTAATTTTTATATAGACTTAAACATACGGTATAGTTGTATGGAATTTGTATGGGGTAAATGGCCTCAGCAGTAGAGTTAACATATCTATATATGGCAGGCATTCTATTGGCGAAATTTTCTGTCACTGTTTTGCATTTAGTTCCTCAATATAGACGGTATAGTATTTTAATTAAAACAGGAAAACAGTTAAACTTACAAAAAATATATAACGTCTAGGTACAATCCTGTAAGGTTCCGCTATTTTAATGTGTAATAAAACAGTTATTAATTTATTACGGCCATACTGGTTATACTGACTGCTCGAACGCACTTACGATATCACTTTATAAATTAGGCAGGTAAAATTACGAGAATGGCCAGGCCGAAAAAAATAAAGAATAAAAATAGAAAGAGAAACTTAACAAAGAGGGCGTCGGTCGGCGTAGAGTTGACATGGGTGGAAGCGATCTGGGATTTTGAACTTGAGGAAAGAATTTATTCAAAATTAGCAACTTACGCTCGCTTCGCTCGCGTTCGTCCTTAGGTACGTTTCTCACGGTTAGTATAAAATATATATATGTACATACATAGGTATAAAAAAGTAAGTACCTACTTTAAAAATTAAAAAAAAATATATACCTATACATCCCTTACTTGAGAAATGATTCCCCATACAAACTTTCACCGCCATTTTCACCCCTTTAATGGATGATTTCCGGGATAAAAACTAACCTATGTTCTTCCCAGGGTCTCAATCTAGCTCCATACCAAATATCATCTAAAAGGTTCAGCGGATTAAGCGTGAAAAGGTAACAGACAGACAGACAGACAGACAGATCGATATACAGATAGACAGAGTTAGTTTCGCATTTATATATTAAGAAGTATTAGTATGGATATGGATAAGTGTTTCATAATAAATTGTAACTAAATCTAGTTTATATACAAGATTTTGAAAGTTGATGCTGGCTTTTACTGAGATATCCTTTAATCCTAACCACGGATTGCAAAATAGTTTATTACACATAGGTAGTGGTAGCCCAGTGATAACACGCTCGCTTAGAAAACTGAGTATGAATCGTTTCCAATATGATTACTACGTCCAGTCTTACGATGCAGGAAGACATCGTGAGGAAACTTACATGTCTAAGAGAACCTAGCAAGTTTTCGAAGGATGTACTCGTAAAGTTCGCCAACCCGCATTGGCTAGCGTGGTGGATTATGGTCTGATTCCCCTCATATTGAAAGAAGGCCCGTGCCGTGTGACGTTGAAAAGGGCTGAACACATAGCCATAAAAATATCTTTTTAGATTTTTTTGCGGATTTATTTTGAATTTTGTTTCTCGTGGTTTCGAATCGACTAAGGTTTTAGACATCTCAGAAGTTATTACGTATAGTTTTCAAAACGGTATTTAGACTATTTCTAGGTCTGTTATACATAGTTGTCGCTGCTGTGGCCAGACGAAAAGTTATACATAATTTTCCTTTGGATTCAGAGTAATTTCCGTTCTCTACTTTATATCCCACATAGTAAGTGTACAGAGAACTTGAGCTATGTTACTCTATTTAAATATATTCAACAACTCCAAGTTCAACGCCTAGTTTTACCCATTTAGGCGCTGAATAAAAAAAAATCTACAATACGTGTTTGTTAAATTGCGTTCAAGAGCATTAATACCAAGTTTCAAGTAATTCTGATCATAAATAATTATTTGCCCATATAAACTTTATCACCCCCTTTTACTCTTTTAAGGGATTAATTTTGAAAAAAATCGTATACATATATTTCTTATTTTTCATCTTAAAGCTAAATACCACTTTTCGTGCATTTCGCGTTAAGAATGACAGAGTTTCATACAAACTTTTATCCCCTATTTTACCCCCTTAGGGGATGAATTTCGAAAAATTCTTTCTTAGCGAAAGCCTACATTGTATAAGGAATATCTCCTCCAAATTTCACATTTCTACGATCAGCGGCTTAAGCTGTGCGTTGATCGATCAGTCGGTCAGGACAAAGCATTTTATGTATATATAGATATCACATATTCGCGCAAAGTTAAAAACCATTATATATATACATAAATAACGCATTAAAATAAATTATAAGCGCATTTTAACTGCATAAAGTTGCTGATACCACTGCCATTTTTACAAAAACTGGTCTATCAACCTCCATAAAATCCAATAGCACGTGCCACTTATTAACATATATACATATATCAATGAAAATGTCATTTTTTTGCAATTATAAAAATATTTCAAATCTTTTTTAAATTAATTATGTACCGACCTTCGACAAAGAATATCTTTAATGAAATATTGATTTAGTGAACCAATTAGAAGTAATGTTAGGCATTATGTTTCCTTTATGTTCCTTTGACGACACGTTTGGCTCAGTTTGTAGTGACCCTACTTGCTGTGCCATATTTATTATTTATTTATGTACAAGTAGATTGTCTGCAAGAAAAATACTGTACATATATAAAGTACAAAAAAATATAATTAACTTCTATATTTTAATTCATTAATTCCCAAAAAATGAATTCTTTTCTAGTATCAAAGAAAATGAAGACGTTAATTTTCACGAAAAAGAAATTGCAAAAGTATAGGTGTGCTACCCTTAGGCTACCATAGACGTTAGTAAGTATAATAATAATTAATCCTACTAAACAACCCTCCAAGTAGTAAATCCCTAACCGCAATGGGTCATTCGTTATTATGATACATGTGTCTAAGTACCGGCTTTAGGAAGACGGGCACATTTCATATACTACATTATACTAGCGACTTACCCCCGCTTTGCTCGGGTGCGTCACGGATGCGTCGCACCCGAGCAAAGCGATGTTGGTCTCAAATTCTTTTCTAAAATTAAAATAGCCTTAGTTACTCCTTACAACATCAGCTATCTGCCAATGAAAGTCCCGTCAAAATCAGTCCAGCCGTTGCGGAGATTAGCCGGAACAAAGAAAGACCGACGAAAAACATAAAAATTGTGTTTTTCGCATAGGTACCGTAAATAATTTCAGACGTTTATTTTATTTATCTGTATAGATGAACCTACACAGAAGTATAAGAAAGTATAATAAAACGTACTTTATTATCAAAAAACATTTAATATTGTTGCGTACATTTGACATTTTAATTCATTCCTACTAAGAGGAAATCGCAAAACTACAGGTCTACTACCACACATACGCTACTACAGACGTTAGGTAAGGACAATCCGTCTGAACCACCCGCCACAACAAATAAATCCCTAACCGCAATTTATAGATCATGCGTTATATTGATTCATGTCTAAGTACCGGTTTTATAAAGACAGACATAGTAAGCAGTGGCGTAACTAGTCTTTTTAAATTTTGGGCACTTGTTTCTTGCGTTTTTTTAAACTTCTATCAGGGCCGTCCTTGAAAAAATGTTTTGAAATAAATGAATCGTTTGTGGCTCGCTGGGGCCCCTTTCGATAAGGACACCCACGCGACTGCATTGGTTGCATTTGCAAAGTTACACCACTGATAGTAGGTATATGTACCTACATAGAAATGAGAAAGTAGTAAGTAGGCATAAAATGTTTTAGCTATTAACAATAATATTTTTTTGGTGCGATTATTTTAAATTCTATTATGATGATACTTAAAGATGACATATGAGGAATGCGATTGATGTTATCAAAAATCTTTGGCCAAGTTTGTTTTTTTTTACAATTGTGACTAGTCCAATATTTGACAAATTTTTAACCAAATTTTGTTAACCTCGTGTCGCGTTCTGTCACAGAAGCGGGGCAAAAAAATTTCTTATATTGCCTATAATAAGCAAAATATTATCATACAAACAAGTTCTGACTTGTAGAAATCATAAGTATGGTATAAGGGTAAGGATTGAAAAAGGGCAATTCATAGGTTAATTCTAATAATGATCCGGTTAAATTGACATTTAAGAGTTCTCTTACATAAATTTTGGCCAACTCGAGATGAAATTAGCATATTTTATTTAGATATGTATATATGGAGTTTAAATCAATCTTTTGTGGCGACTTGTACAGCAACACGATGTTTTTAATATATGTATACATAGCTCTTTAAAAGGACTAAGTAGTCTAGTAAAAGTCAGTTAATTTATTGTCATAATTATTTATAACTGCCTGGAGTAAAGTGGCATCGTGCTCGCTTGGGAAACCGAGTGAAATGTGTTCGAATCCCGGGTACTACTATACTCTGATATTTTCATGTGCGAATCATTTCCAACATGATTACCACTTGTTTTACGGTGAAGGAAAACAAGTGGTAATCATGTAAGAGGAAGTCTGCATGTCTGAGAGAACCTAGCAAGTTTTCGTAAGACGTGAAGTCCCCCAACCCGCACTTGGCCGGCTTAGTGGACTATTGCCTAATTCGCGCCATATTGAAGGTAGGTTTGTGCCCAGCAGTGAGACGTAAAAAAAGACTGAATAAGTACCTACTACATTAATGAATAAATTATAGTTTAAAAAAAATAAAAGACATGCTTTAGCGAACTCAGCATCGACCATGTCTTATACTGAATTAATACTTGATCGTGATCGTTGATCTTTTCTTTGTCGCGACCTAACTACCTCGACCATGAACAGTCGTTACGGCCCTAAGGACCTATGCACACCATGTTTTATAAAAGCGCTGACAATATTCTTCGCATACCTGTTGGGACTGACACCCTTATAAGGACCTATGGAAATTGTTCAGCGCATCAATTTAGAAAAAGCTTGTAAAAATTGTAGCTAACTTGCGTTGGTATTAAATATTAATACAAACACCCGACAACCGCGCGTCGGCAGCGTATTCACTGCGCATCGACAACGCGTTAATACATTATTGTGTGTATAGACCCTCAGTGTGAGATGAGATTTACTAAACGGCTGGACGGTACTAAACTTAATACACAGATAACCTATGACCTAGAGCAATACATATATTTAGGCAATTAGGGACGTATCCAAGCAAAGCCAGAATAAATCGATAGTTAATAATAATAATTATTAATAGATTAAGTTGTGTAATTTTAGATTAAAATACTTGTTTAGTAAATATCAATAAAAATAATTATGGCCATTAAAAGAACATCAATATCTAAAGATAACCTATAGTGTACTGAATGCAGAACGCCGTTCTAAATTCTAATCTATACTAATATTATAGACAGAGTTTGTTTGTTTTAACGCGCTAATCTCAGGAACTACTGATCCGATTTGAATAAAGCTTTTTTCATTAGATAGCCCGTTTATCATCATGCTACTCCCCAGGGGCGCGGAGCAGTAATCATAAATGTTAACAAATCGGGCAGATTTCCATATATTATTGTAAAACTGATATTTAATTCGGAAATTTACTGTGTACTGCTAGTATTCATATAATTGAAACAAGCTAACAGTGATATTAAGAAAAAAATAAAAAAAAGTTAAATATTAAGACACTTTTTTGTGTAGAAATTTTGGAGTGTTGTGACTATTTTTATATTAACTATTTACTAGTGTTTATTTTATAAAATAAATGTTCCTCTCCTACCTATTCCCTTTTTTTACAGACTCAAAGAGATCGGTTATATGTATGTACTTTGTCGATGGTTTAGTGGCTATGCGATACTTTTGACGATTTGTGAAGCGATTTTCATATTTCTATTTTTAATTAACAGGTTTTTGTAAGTTTGGAGTAAAAAAAATTCAAAAAAATAACTATTGTATAGTTATTTTTTAAAGTACTTCTGAAGTCGGTTCAGGGTACAGAGCGTGTGAAGGATATCGTTTGAAATACATTACTTTCTATCTAAAGAAATGGAGACAAAATTTAAGTGGATTCACTCACAGGAATAATTTTGAGAAAGTAGGTACTGTACTTTAAATTAAAATTCTCTAAATATACCTGAATTTTGCCTTTTTAATAGCATTATTTACGAATGATACTTGATCTCTTTTTTAATCCTAGCTATGTGTTTCATCAATTTTCAGTCAAAAATGTGTCATCCTATGAGTTATAGAAAACCTATTCTTACATTTTAAAATGACAATTTATACCTTCTATAAGAGTGTGAAGTTTCCATGAGAAATAATATTTTTAAGATATCAAATTAAGGTAAAATACGTTATCTCGAGCGTATTAAGTTGGTAGCGAATTATCTTACTAATATTATAAATGTGTAAGTTTAAATATTTAGATGTTTGTTACTCAATCACGCCAAAACGGCTGAAGGGATCTGGATGAAATTTGGCACAGAGATAGCTTATAGTCTGGAATAGCACATAGGCTACTTTTTATTCCAGAAAAATATAAGGTTCCCGTGGAATATATGTTTTTGTTTTTCTATAGGCGACCCCAAGCGAAGCGACGGTGAACCGCTAGTAGTACATATACCTTATAATATAATAATTCTTCTGTTCTCAACTTTTAAATGATATTTACTACTAGTATAATATTTCAATATCTATTTACATCTTCATCCGCCACTTGATATATCGTAAATACAATATTTATATATACATATTAGAGGCGCATCCGACACCGATATACATATGTATCTTATTTTTTTAGTTGCATCGGTATCAGTTATTTTGTTATCATTTTGTGACTATGTTTTAAAAATCGCATTTTAAAAACTTCTTGCAAGTCTATGAGCAAGTCTTTGAGTGATATTATTGGATCTCTTTTATTGGATTTATTTTGATAAGAATTAGTTGACATATCTATATCTATCTAAAAATTGGATTAGATATTTAGAATCTAAATTATTTCATTAGCTGCTTACTTCACAATCAGTACCTGGGCGACCGAGCTTTGTTCGGAGTTTTTGGTTAAAGGTACATTTTTTAATTTGGCTTAAAGACAAAAATAAACTAAAAACTTGAATAAATACAAAAAAAAAATATCTCTGTATTCGACCGGGATTCGAACACACCTGTGATAGTCAATCTCGCGCTTTGGCCGCTTGACCACGATGCTTATACAGAACAGTGCAAAATTATTAACATATTTTACCTAAAATAATGCTAAAGAAAATCGCATGAAAATACGCGTTTTCCCAGATATAAGACTAATCTAGATCGATTTTTCACCCTCACATACCAAATTTCAACGAAATCGTTAGAGCCGTTTCCGAGATCGCCGGTATAAATAAATAAAGATATAAATATACAAGAATTGCTCGTTTAAATATATTAGATAACATGTACTCGTATAATTATGTAATTTACGGTTGCTTTACATATACATAGATATTGCAATATTATGTCCATCCGAGAAAACATCTGTTATTACTTAAGAAGCAGTAACAGATATAAAATGAATACTAGATTTAGGACAAACTGGTAACACCATGTTTTGTCTTTAAATGGTGTATAGGTCTTTTATATTCAAAAATGCTTGTATAATTGGCTATTTGACAATTCTAACGATAAAATATTTAATCTGTTGGAGACAGTAGCTTATGGGTCCACAATAATTATACAATATGTTTTTTGCATTAAAATAAATTGTAAATATTTTATTTTTGAAAAATAAATTTGAGTTTTTTTATCTGTGGATTACAAATACTGAAACGCTGGCGGCCATGTTTGTGCAGCGTGTGACGTCACCTTTCACATAACAAAACATCGTGTGTTTTATCGTTTGCACTTTGCTGAGAAGATCACTCTAAAATATTTTAATTAGTGCTTGTGAGAAGTTTAACGAAATGGAGCCGGGTTACACAAAAGCTGATAGTGCAAATTTACCAAAAATAGATTCATTTATGGTTGCAAATTTTTTTGCATGTAATCCTGACTTTTGCTCAGCCGAGTTTCGGAATGTAAAAACTTCCGTGTAAGTACCGAAATGAACAAAGTAATTATGTATAATTTATTGGTAAAAGTTAATGTGTATAGTTCTTAAGTCAAGTAGTAAAAATTTTATAAAATAATTTTAAATTACTTAAAGGTTATGTTGATAATTTTAGATCTTCGCGACAGTCGTATGGTGAATAATAAAAATAATACTTTTAAAATTAATAAAAATAATGTCATAAAAAGAATTGTTTTTATGACATGTTTTATGTACAAAATACTGGATTAAGTTTAATTTATTTTCAGTAAATCAGAGGCTAAATTGATTGCTTTTAAATACTTACATCGAAGTGATCTTCACAAAAAAAAAATTGCAGATTTATCAGATGTAAAATTCAACTTTCAGCGTGCTAATTGTAACCACTGCTTTCGACGTTTAGGACATTTAGGGACGTGTATAAACAATTTGTCAGGATATTTAATTGTAGAACTTTTACACATAGGTACGGCACACGTCTTGTAGCTTGTCATTTTCATAAAAAATATTTATATTCTAAATATATATATATATATTAACTTATATGAGCTTGCCAATGAAAAAGCTGCAAACTTTTAGCTTAAAATATGTTTAAGAGTTGGAGCATCGTAGCATGGAAAATATATAACATGTTATATTCTCCATGCATCGTAGTTAGCTTTACTTAGTTTATTAAGATATGACGTCACAGCCAGGAATGTCACGTGATGTGCTGTTTTCGCGCGACTTTCAAATTACTGAAAGATTAATATATTTTTTTCCGAATAAATAACGCTTTTTTCAGAAAAAAATTATTGTAAGAGGTATAAAATGAACCTACGTATGTTTTAAAATATCTTTCCGAAAACTGTCAAATAGCCAATTATTGAATAAAGTTAAATTTCATTTCAATTCATTAGGCAAGGTGTAAATACTAAATATTATGTTTAATAATATTCCATAATTAATATTGAGTGTGCCATTTATAATGTTATTTACACATTTATACAATCATTATCAAAAATTAAAGATATATTACTGAGAAAAACATTATCCTATTACAAAATACATTGCATTTGTAAATGTGTGGGATTAATTTTTTTGACACTTAATGTACAATAAATAAGTACATGTATGGCAATATTATGAAAAAAATACTTTTTTTAAAAAAAGCAACAGTTGATATTTTTGCAGGTTAAGCAGAACTGCCTTCCAAACGGTAATATATAACCGTGGATTTAAGACTTTTAATTTAAATTTAGAAAAAATGTAAAAAAATGACTATTCAAAAGTGCTTTAAAAAGTATTTTTTAATTTGATTTTTCTTCTTAAAATTTAAAATATGCTGTATTGCTGGTCTTTTTGACATATTGCATCATCTGATTAATCATGTAAGAGTAATTATCCTTAATAGTCTAGTCATATTACAAGTTTCACCTCGGAATAAGAGATAATAAGCTGTAAACTCGTATACACCTTTATTTTGGTGTTCTTAGAGTTGTCTCAAAAGTCTCATAAAATCTCTTGTCTGCGTCGTAAGTTACTTTAGGCTCAAAAGTCACAAAAATCAGTTTTTCTCGATTGTCTCGGTTTTTATAGCTCCAAAGATGTTGACATTTATTATAAAAATAGCAGACCATAAAATCTACGACATATTTTGTTTTAAAAATTTTTTCATACGCTCAACCGTTTCTGAGATAAAGCGCAGAGAACTCGCAGCACTCAGCCATACTCACTGTAATGCTAGGTCAATCGTGAATCTGTGAAGAATACGTTGTATAAAGTTATTAAATCATCGAAATATCATTAACAATTAATAATTTGTATTATTTATTAGTTAATACATTATATTTAATAACATTTTGCATATATCTAATATATTCATTTAATAATACTTACATACTTTTTGTAATTAAAAACTCATTAGATTAAGTACTTATTGTATATTCTAATTTTATATTAATGTATTAAAAGTAGATTTTAAGTAAAAATAAAACGAGTAAATATGTTGTAATTTTATTTTTAGTCATTAGCTACATATTTCTTACAATATGAATTGAAATGAAGTGAAAATATTATATAAATCTTTAACTAAAGAACAAAAGTACCTATTAAATTTCTTCTCCTTTTTAAATAAAACTATCTTTTCGGACTTTTTCGCGGATTTATTTAGATTTTTGGTTCCCGACCGCGACGTTTCGAATGCTTTATAGCAATCATGGTCACGGGAGAGACCTTTTAACCTTAGAGTAAGAGACCTTTTCTCCTTCTTCTTCATCGTCATCATCTTCCAGGCATATAAAAATGTCTGTTTCATTGTCCTGAATAGTTGTTTCCAGGCCTTCCAGAATTTCCGGGTTTGCACTCTCTTCTAAGAGTCGCTTTGTGATGAAACAGCATCGAAGCAAGCTTATCCATTACACTGGCAATAAGCTAAAGTGCATAGCAACCATATCCATTCTTACAATAACAAAATAGTGTATTAAGTAATTGCTCAAGAGCTGATGATACTCGTAATATTGATGTTATCGGGTTCACGAGTTCATTTTGCAGCGCCCAACCCCATTCCTGGGGTCCTAAATCGTGTCCTGACCGTAACAGTGAGTATAGCTGAGCGCTGCAGGCTCTCTGCTCTCTATATCAAAAACGGTTGGGCGTATGAAAATTTTTTTTTGATAAAATATCATTGGAGCTAAAAACCGAGATATTCGCGAAAAACTGATTATTGTGACCTTTGCCCTTGAATAACTTACGGCGCAGAGACGGAACTTTATGAGACTTTTGAAACAACTGTTAGAACACCAAATTGAAGCTGTATACAAGTTTACAGCTTATTATCTCTCATTCCGAGGTTGACTCCTTATTTTTGCTTAATTGACTGAACTATAATTATTTACATTAATAATTCAATTTCATCACTTAACAAAATCATATAAAATTTGTATGTATCTGAATGTTACTTCTGTATTCTAAATACAAATGTATTTAAAGAAAAAATTACATTTAAACATTACATACATACTGTTTAATTTTAAAATATCATTCTTGCTATTAATAATATTATTATAACAAAAATACATTTCATATTTTACATTTACATCTCCTACAAAGTTCATTGATCATTTACTATCAACCTTTAAATAAACATTGGAGTGATATTACGAAATGTTTTTAGAGAATTAAAATTTTTCATTTTTAATATAATAACAATTGAAATAAAGGTATTATTATTGTTAAACATAAATTTATGTTGAAAAATGAACTCACCAATCAACACGCAGAGGAAGTGCTGCCCGCTTTTTCCTAATAAAATTATGTAGTCTGTTACGATGATGATCATGATCACTTTCAGATGATTTGTCATCTTTAAAATCACCTGTGTCATCTCTTTCTTTATCCTGCCTGTGTCGATTATGATGAGGTTTCTCATCAGATAGATGGATTTCTTTAAATTCAGCTTTAGACATATCTGAGAGCTTTGTAAGTCCATATTTAGCTCTGTGTGACTCTGGTCCTCTAGATTCAGCATTTAACTTTTCAATTTCTTGTACTGAGGCCTTGAAGAAATTAAAGTTTATAAAAATTATTTATACAGTAAATAATTTTTTTACTTAATAATATATATAAATTTATTAAATATTATTTAAGTAAACGAATAATTCAACTTTGAATTTAAAAAATATTTTAAATAAATATATGTCAAAATAGAAAGCTGTTTACCCTCAGATGTTTTTAATTTCATATAGTTTAAATCTAATCGTCAAAAGTAGAACACTAGTAATTAAATGTAATTATTACTTACAACAAAATGTTCTAATCTTGTTTCATATTCTGCAGGATTGTTTTTGTAAGATTTATTATATTTTTTAATGTACTCGTCGAACATAGGTCGAATTTTTTCCTTGGTACCACTTGGACTTGTAGTATATGTTAAAGGAATAGCAATAAATAACAAGCACACTAATGCTATAAAAAGAATCCAATTCCACCATTTCTGCATTATTGTAAACAATTTTGATGTTAACTGATGCTAGACATAAACACGACCGTCTCACAACTTCGGAAAACCGAAAAACTTTTATGACAATGACATTGACAACTGTCGTTAGCAAGTAAAAATATATTTTGACAGCTAACCATAAATAAACAATATGAGCTTTTATCTCTATGGTGACATGGTCTCATATTTTCGAAGCTCCTACATACCTGCACTAATTTACCCTTACTAGAAGTAATAAAATAAAGCAACATAATTCGTTATTTTTTAAAGAATGCACTTACAATTCATAAAAATATATGAAATTCAAATTATCAATAAATTATCAATAAATCTCAAAAATTCTTTGCGATATAATATTATTAGAATTTTTATAATTTTCATATCTAGATTCTAACCTCTAGCTGACCAATGTGACTTGTGTTTTTTTCTCTACGAAGTAAACCCCACGGCCCACTTTCATTCCAACCTGCTCAGATATAGTTCAAGACCCTCGTTCTACTCACATGACAGATTCAGTTTTTCTTTTTATTATTGCCTTTTTTGCAATATGGAAAAATATATATGATTGAGTTTGTGAATCTGCAATGCAAAACCCCGGCAAGCGGTACCGGCCTAAAAAATATTTACTTTTCTGAGTTTTACATTTACCTTAGTAGTTACTAGTTAGTAAATAAATAATCTATTTTTATGAAATAAAAGTCTCATCTTGTATTAATTAAAATTTTATTATCCTTATTATACATAAAATAAAAAATCATTTCTTTTTTTTAATTGTATCAAAGGAGATAAAGGTCCACTTGTGTTCGATACAAGCCCCAACACCTGTAGTGGAGCAGTGGAAAATATTTTCGTAATTTTTAAGAGTTGACAATACCGTGGATTGCGTTACATCTGGTATCATTGACTTTACATATGAGACAAGATAGTCTAAAGACGCTCCTAGGGGATGAACTAAAAGGAAAGCTGTCAGGATGCTGATAAGCATTGCTTCAGAATGCTCTGTTGCCACAACATTCTTTTTATCTATTGATGGTGGATTTGAAAGGGCTGGCCTTGGGGGTATTGAAGTCATTTGATGTGGGTAGATCTGGAATTTAAAAATTTATTTAAGAATCTGCTCACAATGATTAACTATTAATTACATATTATAAAACAAAGTCTCCCGCTACGTCTGTCTGTCTGAACGCGATAAACTCAAAACTTACCAAACAGATTTTCATACTGTTTTCACCAATAGATGAGGTGATTCATGAAGAAGATTTAGGTGTATAATTCATTAAGGTTTTGTGTTAATTGGTTGAAGTGTGACGATGACTGTTGAAGATGTCGGAAAAAATCATGCCGACTAAGAGCTTTATTGGCATGCGCCGCGTAAACTAATAAAGTTATATAAAAACAATGTATTACAGAATTATTCCTCTTAAAAGGACCTTCCTATGAAACTGTAGCAACGCTATGTGCACATACCTGGACGCACCCGAGTGAAGCAAGGGTATGTCACTAATCTATACTAATACTAGCGACTCACCCTCGCTTCGCTCGGGTTCATCCCTGGGTTGATTCCCCATACAAACTTTCATCACCATTTTCACCCCCTTAAGTAATGATTTTCGGAATAAAAAGTATCCAATGTCCTTCACCCAGTCTCTCTAATAAATTTCATCTAAATCGGTTCAGTGAATCCAGAGATTACCCCCTACATCACAAACTCAAAAACTTTACCTCTTTATAATATTAGTATAGATTATAAAGAGGCAGAGTTTGTTTGTTTGTTTGAACGCGCTAATCTCAAGAATTACTAATCGATTTGATTTTTTTTACGTTAAATAGCCTGGTTATTGAGGAAGGCTATAGTTTATAAATCATCATGCTACTATGCAAGAGAGCAGAGCAGTAATCATAAATGTCAAGAAATCGGGCAGACTTCCATATACATATTATTGTAAAACAGATGTTTATAATCAAAGAAATTTATTTTGGTGAAACCGCGAGGCACAGTTAACTCACAATAAAGCAACACTACTTTTACAACCGACTTCCAAAAAAAGGAGGAGGTTCTCGCGGATTTTTTTATAACTGAATACCTGGTTATTTTGTAAAGCCTGTTGAGCAATAAATTGTGCTTTGAACGTTTCGAATTTTCTCTCCGCTTCGTCTTTAGCGAGATGTACTTCATTCTTGTACTCTTCCAGTTCATACGATAACTTTTCATTTTCTTTCTAAGGGAATAAATTAAGTTAATATGACTTAAATATCCATTAATATTTTTAACTAGCGACTCACCCTTGCTTCGCTCGGGTTCATCCCTAGCTTACTTCCCCATAAAAACATTCATCCCCATTCTCACCCCCCTTAAGGGATGATTTCCAGATATTAACTATTTCACTCAATCACTTTTCATATCATGAGATTTAAAAAAAAACTTATATTAGTAAAAAAAAAAAATCTTTAATTTAAAAGAAACACAAAAATGCGCATACATACATTTCGGTGATTCATTTTTATTTATATCGATTATATTCTTCATAAGTTCATAAGACTTTAGATTTTATATTAGAACCATCGACTTAGGTACTTAAGACGTTTCTAGGTACGTTTTATTACTTTTGAGCGTTGATTGAATCCTAATTATTTTTCTAAAATAAAAGTAGCCAAGTTACACCTAATAATATCAGCTATCTGCCAGTGAAAGTCAAGTTAAAAACGGTCTAGCCGTTTCGGAGATTAGCCGGAACCAGACAGACGAACAGACAAAAGTTTTAAAAGTTGCGTTTTTCTTATAAGAACCATATATAAGTTCAGATGACTTTAATAAAAATCTGTCACTGTAATCTTTGACATTACAAAAAGACACTTCCATTTTATTTATTTGTATAGATTATATTTTATTGATCTCCTATCTTTCTACTATCCATTTATTTGATCCTTGCTACGTCTTGGAATGTGCAAAACGGGGACTTTAAACTATAATAATATATTTAATATAACTATATATTAGGTCTACTCGACCAATTGAAATAAAAGTAACATTTTTCTAAGTAAAAAAAAGAAGGTCCATTGTCCAAGCGTCATTATATGTGTAGATGAAGACGAAATGTGAAAAATATTTTGACATTACTTAAATCTCATAACAATTTACTAAAAACTATATAATAAATACATTTCGTTCAAACCTTTAACTCCTCATATTTTTCTATAGGCACCATATTTTTGCCTAATTTTATATCTACATCATTATCATCGAAGTGTGCGTAAAACTCTTCTTTAATATTTTCTACCTCCTGTAAAATAACTTTTTCATTTAAATTTAAAATTCAGGTTAATTATTATCTAAAGTCGATGAAAATTTAAGCAAGACACATTTTAACACATTGATATATTAGTCTTACATAAATATAGAAAAAATAAATAAGAGTAAACTGAGTGAGACTCCATACTTTTCGCTGTTCCTTGTTCTAGCGATTCCTGAAAAATTATACTTACATAGTCCAGTGGTGATAAGCTAAAATTCAAATGATATGCATACCGGCAAAGTGATAAGCAAATACACAGTGAAGTTTTTATATCTAAAAACTTAGGGTCCTTGCAGACTGCAGACTTTCTACCGACAGTTCTGTCTGATAATTAGTATGAAGATTGATGCTGAATGCTGATAATGATACGTACCTAACTACTTAAACCTAGTAATGTTACAGTGCATTGACGAAACTTGCTAAATCAATATGGCGCAATACAATGCCAACACACTTGCTGACTGTTTAGCCTATCAACTCAGCGAACTTCGAATTATTTTTAGGAAAATTATTTTGGAATAGAATTTGTAAGTTCTTTTTAAGAACAGCTTACCAACTAGCGAGTAGATTTAACGCCATCAGCCGATTGGATGTTTGCCGGCAGCCTAACTTGACTTTAATGATGTATGATAGAAAGTGTGCAGTGTGTGTTCATCAGTGTTTGTTCTTTCCGAATTAGTTTAATTTCACCAAATTTATTAACATACTCACCATAAGTCTGATGTAATTATTAAACCAATTATTCTAATGTGCTAGTTGTTAGATATTATATATCAATTGCAGCTATAGCTGTTGGAAAAAATCTATCCTTTGATTTTTTCTATATATAATAGTTAGTACCAAGTATTAGTTTAGATTTTTTTTAATACATATATTAGAAAAACATAACATATACAAACTTTAGAGATGTCTCTCCATTCCCCTAAGGAATGACTTTTTTTTCTCATCAATACAATACCGTCGCTGTTAAAAGTACAGATGTTTAGTTCCAGTGATTTATACTGGGCGTTAATCAATCAATCAAGACAAGGTACTTTATACATACATATTATGTATGTATATATCCTTATGTATATAGTAATGGTGTGCGTATGTTCGTAGTGTTTCTCCAAAAAGGGCTTGATCGATTTTAATGATTTTTTTATGTGTACTAGATATGGGATGGTTATTAGCTGTAGCTGTACCCGGTATGTGACGCTTTAGGCCTTCAGGTGCTCTTTATTAATATTTTATACAGCAATGGCTTCTTACGCGTCCGAATAAAACGAAATTTAAAATTATGTATCCAGAACAGAGTAACATTGGATAGCAAAATACCCTTACAGGCAATAAGCGTATTACTTACATCAATATTAATTTTAGCCGATAGATATAATTTAGTCATATATAATGTAAATAAAGCTAGTTAGTTCCGGGAACTGCCACTAGGAAAATTACCAATATCTAGATTGTCTAGATATCTATCCAGACTTCTTTCCATACGGAAACATACGTAAAGACTAAGTATAAATATTGTATAGTAATAGTCAAATATTGAAGTAAAAATTATATAGGCGTGACTGAGGGGTAAGTAATGGGTGTCACTGATGTGAGTGTCTTTATTATTAATAATATTAAAAAAATATTATAGTTGTATTTTTATTAATATTTAAAATAAATATTATATTTATATTAATGAATATTTATTTCTAATAATTTTATAAAAACTATTGAATTTATATTTCGATTCCTTTTAATTTAATTGCGATATCTGCCACAGCGCCATAGAAGTTTTACTTGAACCATGGGTAAAGGTAAAGCTCCTTCCTGACTTGGCGGTGCGGTATCTGTATGCGGTATATTCTACGTTACCCAGAGTTTACTGATGTCAGATCTCACTTATCGATGTACTGTTGGTATGCTTTCGGTGTAAAATAATTAAATCTTACAGAAACTTGGAAAAATCTTGGACTTTTTACATTTGGTATCAAGTATCAACGATTTTTTTTTTATGTCATCAAGGGAGCAAACGAGCAGGAGGCTCACCTGATGGAAAGTGATTACCGCCGCCCATGGACATCTGCAACACCGCAAGGCTTGCAAATGCGTTGCCGGCCTTTATTTTACTAGATGTCTGCACTGCAACGTTTACCGTCCCGCTCCCGCGCAGCCCGCACCAATTGGGAAGCGTGCATTCAAATATTATAAGCGTTCGGTAAAGTATCGGTAATAATTTTACCGCGTGTACTTTATTGCACCAATAACGCACCGCCAAGTGAGGAAGGGGCCTTACATGCACGCATTTTTTTTTTCTTAATTTTAAATCACTGTAAACTAGCGCCATCTATACGTTATCATTATTATTGTACGTATGGATACCATACCTCAGTCATTTTAAGCCACATCTCGACGTTCCTGCGCTGTTGTTTGGAGAAATGATCTGACACACGTTGGTGTTTCGCCGCAGATAGAATTTTCGCTACAAGCTCGACTGTTATGGAAAACTAATGTGTTAGGAAAATATAAAATACCATACTCTATATTAGTATTAGCATTGGGATTCTTATATTCCCTCTGGAAATTTACTTTATTAATGGCTTAATGTGGCTTAACCAGTAAACAGCGATTAGTTGTTTACATACAGCAAATCAAAATTACCCTCTAAAAATCTTATTTTATAGAGATAAAAATATAAATTTTGATACATAATGGATGGATGTTTTTCAAATTTCGCTTTGATTAATTATTTGGTTAACTAGATCTTATGAGAATCTAATCTACGACCTACGTGCATACATACATAGCCGAAACATAATGGTATGAAACACTAAAATGTTAATGTAGTGTGAGCACGAATGTTTGTACTCCAGTACAATACATACCGACCAGACTTATTAATACGGATTGTCTAATACCCAGTTTCCACAGCGTATGTACGTTACTATTTACTAATGAATTTACTCGAAGAAGAAAAGTGGAAAGGGAGTTGTTAAGAAGAGGAGGTACAAAACTAAGGAGGGTGAAAGGAAAAGAGCTTGTAAAAGTATGTTTGACTTTCGACGCTTTCACTTACCGATGAAACGGATACAGCTACTGTTGACTGATCGCGAGATGTTTACCGCAACTTGAGTAGCTTTTAATATTTATTGGTCTGCATTCTTTTGAGAATGTTAGGACGGCTCTGACATGAGATAATGCACTTACCTTTTCGACATTTTATCTCTTGTGCACATAACGTATATGTTTTACTAATATTATAAATGTGAAAGTGTTTTTGTTTGTGTCCTTTTTTCTTTTGAGAGACGGGTTGGCGTGATTTTTGTGTGTGTAGTCTATCTATTACATACTAATCGTTAAAGCGTACCTAGGGACGAACCCGAGCGAAGCGAGGGTGAGTCGTTAGTGTTATATAAAAATAACAAACAATGCGTGATACCGGCGGTAACTTACCGCCTTGAACATGACAAAAAGCTAACCTCGTCACATGTTCAACCAGCGACTCCAATTCACCATTACATTACATTCGCCCTGTGTTTTTAATGGCCATTACTGTTAAACTATACTTGTATGTATGTATGTATTCAGCCTTTTTAACGTCCCCTTGTTGGGCAAGGGCCTCCCTTTGATACGAGGGGGATTAGGCCATAGTCCACTACGCTGGCCAAGTGCTGATTGGCGGAATTCACATGTCTTTTGAAAACTTGCTAGGTTCTCTTAGACATGCAGGTTTCCTCACGATATTTTCCTTCACCGTAAGGCAAGTGGTAATCATGTTAGAAATGATTCGCACATGAAAATATCAGAGATGCGAGACCCGGGATTTGAACTCGCTTCACTCGGTTTTCCAAGCGAGCGCGTTACCACTGGTCTACCACTGCCTTAAGCTATACTTATGTTCTTTATCAATAGATGCTTGGAGACGGATCTCCGACATCATCAGATTTCAGATAACGAACGAACCCACACTTACCTTAATGAGATGAGACTAACCAACTGCGCGGCAGATAATATAGTGCACTCTCCAATTCAGTTCTCTTGTTAATTAATGGATTTAAAGCCTGCTAATTATGTTTAGATTACTTCGCCAATGTCACATAGATTGGAGAAGACTCGAGGGAGATGTTATATTCTTAATTTTTCTCACTCTCAAACTCCCAATAGTTACACCAACTACTCTAATAAATCTACACTCATGGTGATTTGTCTTATCATGGGAGCGTATCACCAACATCCCAACTCCGGGCTGTTACTGATAATTTCTTTACAAAGAACTCAATAACTATACTTAGCTCGAACCGGGCTTCGAACCCGGGATCTCTGAAACAGCAGCCGCACATACCCATTAGACAACGAAGCAATCAATTTAGATTTTAGATGAATATATGATGTATCTATAGACAGTAATACTCACCTACATACCAAAGTTACCGGAGTCCATCTTAGTAAAATTAGGGTGTGGCAGTTAGAAAAATGTTAAACAAATGGCAACTAAAACAGTATGTTAAATACTTACACTGTAGCACAACATGTGCAAATTTGTCTTTTATAGAAGTTTTCATATTGTTAAGCTCCTCATCGAGATTCATCTTTTCATTGAACAACCTCCTAACTTGGTTGTTGCTGGCTTGGACGAGTGAATAAAATGTGGCCGCGTACAGTTTGTTACATTCCCCACCTTGCAGCCACGCTGCTAGTGTCTGAACATTAAAAATGTTAAAACTATTGATGCTTTCTGAAAATGACTTAAATCCATATTAATATTATAAATATGAAAGTTTGTGAGTGTATATTATTGTAAAGTTTCATTAAAATCCAATCAGTAGTTTTTGTGTACTAAACTGTACAAGTTACTATAGTTTTTTAACTATCCCACGGGAACTCTTTAATTTTCCGGGATGAAAAGTATCTAAAATGTTGACCGGAGACATAAGGTACCACCATGCAAAATTTCATTTAAATCGGTCCAAAAGTTTCGGAGATTAGCCCGTACAAACAGACAGAGAAACAAAAAAATTTGAAAAAGAATCTGGATTTGTTCTACTTCTCTTCTTACATCCCCTTAACTCGGTTTTTAGGATTTTCTTCTATGTACAGATATTGGACATCTACAGTTTTATTAAATGTATAGATGTGAAAGTTTAGATATTTGGATGTTTGTTACTCAATCACGCCAGAACGGCTGAACGGATCTGGATGAAATTTGGCACAGAGATAGATTATAGTCTGATATAACACATATGCTACTTTTTATTCCGAAAAAATGTACGGTTTCCGTGAGATAGGTTTGTTTTTGTTTTCCTAGAGGTGAACCCGAACCTATGCAAGGGTTAGTATTTCATATATTTCACACGACTACTAGCTATTAAAAATGCACAATACATGATTACAAAAAATATCTACAAAATTATACAATTAATTTTAAAGAATGGCACCAGAGAATCTTAGGTTTGCTTTATTTATACTAAGAGTAAATAAGCCTAAATAGAATTATTTATTAAAATTTTAATAATAATTTGTGATATCAATAATGTGAACACAAATTAAATATTTTCGAATTGAATAATTATACAAAATTTTAATAAAAATGAAACCCCAAAAAAAATCTTTCTTTTTAAAATGGAAAACATATTACTTCTAATGCATTATCGTAACGGTTATCATATTTGGGTAAATGTATTGACATAAAAATAAAAGCACTTTTGTGTTGTAGAATTTACATCAGAATATCTTTTTGATCAGAAATTGAGTGAAAATTTTCAATTGCAAAATAAATCAAATATTTTTAATAAATGTTACTAGACTACTTAAACTAACATACCGGAGCAGCAGTAACGAAGTCAGTCTCACTCTTGATCTTCTCACTGAGTGCGGCAAGAGCTGAGGACGAAAAGGGTTCCACAAGGGGGGGAGTCGGTACTTTTTGACATTGCATCTCATATTCGTCAGCATCATCACGATTCTGAATAACAAAAAATATATGAATTGTAAAGTAGTAAAAATTAAATACTAAATGATCAGGTACAACAAGGACTGTATCATCTATACTAATATTATAAAGCTGAAGAGTTTGTTTGTTTGTTTGGTTGAATGCGCTAATCTCAGGAACTACTAATCCGATTTGAAAAATTCTTTTTGCATTAGATAGCCCGTTAAATGAGGAAGGCTATAGGCTATATATCATCCCGGAAAAATGTACGGTTCCCGTAGGATAAATTTGTTTAGTCTAGGGACGAAACCGAAGCGAAGCGAGGATGAGTCGCTAGTATAGGATAAATGTTTTTAAGAAATATTATTTTTACATAGCGACTTAACCTCGATTCGCTCGGGTGCATCCCTAGGTAAGTTATAGTTTTTTATAAGCAAAACCCTAAATTTTTTCAAAAATTAAGTCACTTCATAGAATATCAACTATCTGCTAATAAAAGTCCTGTCAAAAACAATCTAGCCGTTTCGGAGATTAGTCGGACAAACACACAGACCGACACAAACTGTTTGCTGTAGAAATAACAGATTTAAAAAAAATTATAACAAGGGGTTTAGGAATGTTCCAATCAGATTTCTTAATCCTTACCAGAGCATAATCCACAAAAATTGTGGTCGCTTCATTATCACTTTGTTCATTGAACCTAAACCTGTATCCCGTGAGACCAAATGATGGCTCCACACTTGCCATCTTTTCATAACGTATATAATACATTCCCGATTTTGGCGATTTTATATTATCTATGGGGCCATATTTTTCAAATATTTCCTTTAAAATTTCAAAATTAATAACGGGTAAGCCACCAACAAATATGGTCCGGCAGCCATTTGGTTTCTCTCTTCTATGAGGGGTTGAAACTCCTGGAATGGGTGGTAAGAGTACACCCCAAGAGAATAAGATGGGTTGATTTGTTTGTGAGTAGACGGTCTGATTCATAATCATCATGTTTTGGTCCATCATATTGTTCATCATGCAATGCATATTCATGTTAGGCATAATGGGTAGTGATCCGTCTATTGTTTGCTGTCCCATTACATTGGGCATTATTTGTGGAAATTGCATCATAGGATTCATACCTAAAACAAATTTTAGTAACCATAAAGTTTAATCAGGCACAAAGCAAAAAATTAGCTGGATTATGAAAAAAATCCTTTTATCATTTAATAGGAAGCAAATATAAATAATATAACATTTTTAATGTAAATATGTTGGGACATTAACACACAGCACCATCTAGTTCCATGGTAAGCTACGAAGGCTTGTGTTATGGATACTAGATAGTTGATACACTACATATATAATTTTAAATACATACATTGTATTGTATATGTTGGACTCCTTTTTCCGTACTTAGACTCGCGTTTGGCCCGTTGTACGTAAAAAAAATACATACATATTATAAATATAAACACCCATGACTGGAGTACAAACAATCGCGCTCACACAAATGAATGCCCCCAGCGGGACTCGAACCCGCGACCGCAAAGCAAAAAGCAAATAGGGTCACTACACACTGAGCCAAACATGTCATCAAAATGTATTTAAATATAAATCATATCTTTTTTAAAAAACATTATTACACTTTCAATGTGATTGTTATTACATTATTAGAATTCCTTATTTTTATTTTTCCCCATCTAAGATAGTCTGATACTATGGTATCTTATTTATTGAATACTAGCGACTCTCCCTCACTCCGCTCGGGTTCGTCCCTAATTACGTTTTAACTTTTAGTATGGATTTTTCAGAGATGAAATATTTTCCCACCGTAAAAAGTATCATACCAAATTTCATATAAATCTGTCCAATGGTTTTATCGTGATGCGGTCACAGACAGACAGACAAAAATTCTAAAAACTATAGGTTCGGCCTCAGTATCGATAATTTAATTTAATGTACATTTAATGTACAGAATCAACTCAGTTAGAATTTTATTATATGTATAGATTAATCATTATTTACCTGACATATGGCTCATGTTGAATCCAGGAGGTGGAACAATTGGTGGAACACCCATATGTGGTCCTCTTAAAGGGGGTCTACCAAAAAATTGCCCACCCATAAACCCAATAACTGGTCTCATTCTTCTCATTCTATCATTGTTATCCCAATGTGTTCTTCTTTCATTATTCCTTTTATTTCGATTATTTCCATCATTCTCACGAGACTTTGATCGACGACGACCTGAAAACATATTAAATATATATTATATGCACCTTGAAATGATAGGAAAACTTATAATATTCTCTTATAAAATTTATAATTATGTGACACTGCAACCAAGTCCAACATCGAGATCTGTTAATAACGAAAAAGATAGATAATACACATAGTACAATAATATTTTTTTGTATTTGTTTAAAACTAGCTTACTCTTGCTGTGTTGTATTCTAGGTATGTTGTAATATAAATAGTTATTGAGAGTGTCATCATGGAAGTACAATCAGAGAGATCACGATCGCCATGCAATCCGCCTAGCAACCGGCGCCGTTTTGCTTCCGGGGCAAGCGGTGGGAAATGTGCTACCGGCCACGGGGTAGTAGGAGACCAGGCTCCCAGTGGAAATTCAGCTACTGGAATATCTGTTAAGTTACGCCAAACCCAAACGATAGGGACATGGAATGTGCGCGGCTTACTTGGTCCCGGCAAGCTCGACATCTTGGAAACGGAGATCACTAGATGTGGCCTTAATATCTGTGGACTCAATGAAACTCATTGGAAAGGTAATGGTTACTTTCTCACTGAATCCCATGCCGTTTACTTCTCTGGAAGTGACAACTACAGTCAAAATGGAGTTGCTCTCTTGATACCCGCACACCAGAGGAACTGTGTGATTGGTTTTGAAGCAGTAAATGACCGGATTATCAGCGTCAAACTAAAAGCTTCACCAGTGAACTTAACCATCATGCAAATATACGCTCCGACCAGTACTGCCAGTGATGAGGTCATAGAGAAATTCTATTCTGAACTTGAGAACACCATCACTAAAGTCCCCAATAGAGAAACTTTGTTAATACTGGGTGACTTTAATGCAAAAATTGGAGAAAACTCTTACCAGCTTGGTCACTGTGTTGGCAGATTTGGTCTTGGAGCACGAAACGAAAGAGGCGAGCGTCTCATACAGTTTGCAAGTGAAAATGACCTGGTGATAGTAAATAGCCTATTTCAACATCACCCACGCAGGCTATACACTTGGACATCGCCAAATGGTAAACATCGCAATCAAATAGATTACATCCTGATTAGATCGCGATGGAAAACATCTATAAGGAATGCTCATACTCTGCCCGGAGCAGACTGCGGATCAGACCACCAATTACTAATATCGAAGTTTAAGATAAAACTAAGGGCGGCCCGAAGTCTTGAAAAACAGAGGAGAATCGAAGTGAAAGATAGCTCAAAGTTTTACATCGCTGCCAAACAAATCTGGATGAAATGGTGCGAAGCTAACCTCAACGAGAAGACGCCTGAGGAGCTGTGGGAAGAAACCCGAAAGCTAATTACAGAGTCTGTTGCGGCTTCTGAACCACCAAGTGTAACACACAAGCGACAACACTGGATGACCAATGACACACTAAGTCTAGTCGAACGGAGACGCGCATTGAAAGCATCAGGGGCAGAAGGTAGTGACGTGAACAAAATCTCAGCACAAATTCAAGCAGGACGCAGGCGGGACTACAATGCCTATCTATGTAGAATATGTGAGGAACTCGATGCTCACGCTAACAGACATGAGTTCAGGGACCTTCATCAAAAAATTAGGTCCATCACCAAATCACTCACATCCAAGACCTGGGCCATTGAAAACAGTGATGGTACATTAGTTACTGAACTAGAGCAAATAACTGAGGTTTGGAAAAGTTACTGCCAGTCTCTGTTCCAGGATAGTCAGTCGAAAAATTTTTCCAGTACAGAACCCAAGTTTGAGAACCTAGAGCCAGACATACTGAAATCTGAGGTCAGAGCTGCCATCATGCATCTTAAAAATGGAAAGGCTACTGGTAGAGATGCAATTTCAATTGAGACACTTAGAGCCTTAGATGATATAGGTGTCAATATCTTTCACACGATCTGCAACAAGATATGGGATACGGGAACATGGCCAACAGAGTGGACTCATACGGTTTTCATTCCTTTACATAAAAAGGGTTCAACCAAGAAATGTAGCAACTACCGCCTTATTGCACTTATATCTCACGCTAGCAAAGTCCTGTTACATATTCTTAATGAGCGACTAAAGACCTTCCTGTCCAAAGAGATAACTCCTGAACAAGCGGGTTTTGTTAGGGGAAAGGGTACACGTGAGCAGATCCTTATTGTTCGCCAGATCATAGAGAAGGTAAGGGAATTTAACAAGCCGACTTACATTTGCTTTGTAGACTTCTCAAAAGCTTTTGACTCTGTGAAATGGCCTAAGCTATGGAGTGTTTTGCTGGACATGGGTACACCCCAACACTTAGTTCATCTTCTCAGACGACTTTACGAAGATGGAACAGCATCTGTGCGGACTGATGACACTTTATCTAAAAACTTTCATCCCAGCGCAGGTGTCCGCCAAGGATACATAATATCACCGCTTTTATTCAATGCTTACACCGAACTCATAATGCGCATTACCCTCGAAGACTGGACAGATGGCGTAGTTATTGGTGGCTACAAGATATCCAACCTGCGCTACGCTGACGATACGACCTTGTTCGCGACCAGTGCTCGAAATTTAGAGCAACTATTTCTCAAAATGAAACGTGTGAGTCTAGAATTTGGATTAACCGCAGTAAAACTAAGATGATGATTGTAGACCGAGCTAACAATAACTCGCCCGAAGTCACTCAGATCGCGAACTGTGACGTTGTCCAATCCTACATCTATCTTGGAGCTTTTATCTCGAACGATGGAGGCTGCATAGAAGAAGTGAAACGACTTATGGCAGCAACCAGAACTGCGATGGACAGGCTGAAGAAAATATGGAAAAACCGAAACATAACCAAGACCACTAAGATCCGGCTCGTTCGCACACTTGTTTTTCCCATATTTTTATACGCTGCAGAGACGTGGACTTTGTGACAAGACGAGAAGAAAAAAATTGATGCTCTGGAGATGTAGTGCTGGAGACGAATGCTTAGAATATCGTGGACCGAATATCGCACCAATGTCTCTATACTCCAAGAACTTGGCATTAAACAACGCCTCTCGGCGTTAGTAGAGGGTCGCATCCTAAAGTTCTTTGGACACATTTCCCGGCGTGAAAGCAACTCCATTGAGCGCCTCGTCGTACAGGGCAAGGTAGAGGGCACCAGGGGACGAGGACGAACACGCATGCGATGGATCGACCAAATTAAGTTAGCTGTAGGTGGTCCCTTGCATGAGTGCACCAGGATGTCGGCCAACAGGGAGAAGTGGCGATCAATCGTGAGGAGCATCACATCTCCTCCTACAGAAACTGCAACGTGATGACCACGGCCGCTCTATCAAGAGTGTCACGATGAAGAAGAATTGAGAGTGTACCTTAAGAAATGGACATATGCTATTGGAGACTTTTACTGTAGACCTTATTAAGACTTGCAATTTTCTAGTAAATTATTTTGATGTATCTTTAAAATTTTGCCAGCTTAAACCATGTACATTTCTAAGGATGACTCGACAGAATCAGTTGGTGTTTTCCCGAGGGAATGAAAGATTGTCCTGTAGTAAAAGGCATTCTAAATGTTGACAAAGTAAAAATTTATTACTACATAAAATTAAGCTAAACTCCTTAAAAAAAGTTTTGGATCTATATTCTGTAACAATAAGTTACAATCATTGTTTTTTTTAAATATTTCATGTATAGATTTTGCTAATTTACTATTTTTTTATATGTATAGACTAGAATAAATTTAAAGATATCAATTGTATGTAAGTATATATTATAAATAGTAGAATCTTTTATTACCTTTCAAATTTCTATCATTATTATGAGTCTTTTGGTTTAAGGATGTTACTTTACTAGGTGGGTTGTTTTGATCATTCTCTGGTTCATTTGTTAAATCTTCAGTTTCAATATTCATATCATCTGACATTGTTATTAGACTCAATTTCAGACAAATTAATTACTGTAAAGATAATGCAAACATATTATGGACTAGCGACTCACCCTCGCTTCGCTTCGGGTTCGTCCCTAGACAAAAACAAATCTGTCCCACGGGAACCGTACATTTTTCCGGGATAATATTTAGCCTATAGCCTTCCTCAGTTAACGGGCTAACTAATGCAAAAAGAATTTTTCAAATCGGATTAGTAGATTCTGAGATTAGCGCGTTCAACCAAACAAACAAACAAACAAACTCTTCAGCTTTATAATATTAGTATAGATTAAAAGATTATAAATTGTAGATATTTTTCTTGACCTAGCTAAATCATTATAATAATGTTTCTCAGATTAATAAATAAATTATGGAGGAGATATTCAATTATATTATTTTACGATAGAACGACAATTCAACATAACCGGCGTGAGAAGATGCATAAGACCGGCTTTACGAGCTCTCCAGAGTCCAAGGCATGAGGGCATTACACAACCAAACTCTCAAACTTTTACACCTAAACTAATGATGAGTCATAAAATTAAACCAATAAAGTTTAGTTATTGTATATTGGTCTACCTGTAAACATGTTTATATACAAGGAAACTAAACCACTTGGAACAGTTTTACCTTTGTATATATTCGGTTTGTTATAGTTTATATCTATACGACGATGGAACCATACGACTTATTGACTTAGAATTTATATTTTACTACGGGTATATTAGCCGAGTTTCTTACATATTAGGAGCAATATTTAAAAGATTTAGTATTTAATATTTATAATAAATTTTACATTTTTTAAATTGACATTTATTTGTTATCGATTTTTTAAAGATTAAATTCACAGACTATTAATAATTATAGATAAGGAAACAAAAGTGTAAGTGTTATGTACTATTCAAAGCTAGATCTTAAAAGCTAGCCATGGATGACAAAAAACTAGCCCGGGATACTAACGCAAGATAAAGGACAATCTAAACTGCGAAATTAGGATGGTAATATTACTTATAGTGGATTTCCATAAATTTATTCAAAATAAAACGATGTAGCTAAGAACATAGTTTCTTTTTTAATTATTTTGATCTGATTACAGTAAGTAAAAATTAAAAATAATAACTATCCAGCAGCTTTATGACGAATTTTTGTATGATTTTAGTAAAATATTTTAATTTATGCAAGCACTATTCAACAATGTTTTACAAAACACCAACAAACCAACAGTAAATTGATTAAACCAAAAATAAAAGTTTCAAATAGATAATAATTAGTAATGAAAAATGTAAATAAGTTTTTAATATTTAGTCATTTAAAATTCAATCAAAATTTTATATTTTGTTCGAGTGTATGAAAATTTGAGTGAATATACATAAATTTCTAAGCCATAAAGTTTTATCTTGATAATTTATGTAATTTGCTCTATAGTCTATGGTAGTAATAAAGCGCATTTGACAGCTTTGCTTTGTTTTGTGAATTATCAATTGATATTTTTTTGAGGTGCTTCACATTAAATATTAATTTAAAGGAAATGTAACTACATTGTTAGTATTGTTTTATGTTAGAAAATATTCGTGAGAATATATATCATTCCAGGATGTGGTAACTTATTTTTATTAAATCAATCTTATTTCTTAATGCTTATTAGAATTTTTATATCAACAAACAACATTTTTCTTTTAGTTCTGAAATGCCAAAAGAATTTCAGAAAACAACAGAGGTATTACCTTTTACGAAATATGGTATTTCCACAGTTGAGGAATTTAAAAAGGTTGAGAAAGATATTCAGCATTTAGAGTGGTTAAAAAAGATTGGTTTGACGAATGACGAGATAAAACTATATCAGGAAAATGAGGCGGGCCTCTTGGATCAACGTAAAAAGATTGAATCTACTGTTTTAAAATCTAAATTAGAGGCATTGTACAATAAAATTAATGATTTCCAAAATACATCAGGAAGGTAGGTCTTTTTGCAAAAAATTAAAAATACATATTTAAATTACAGAAATATAACTTTAGTACTTAGAATTTTCAGTTTTTTTATTTTCTTTTCAGTTCCCAAGAGAGTAAGGATGGCCCGAGCACATCAAGTGTTTCAGAGGATGATATAATAAACAGAATACACAAACATCCTTTGAAATTTTTCCCCGAGGATCATCCTATGAATGAGCTTAAAAAAATAGAAGATGAGTTATTTGGGCATTTAAAAAATGATAATCTTATGCCAATCACTAAGCGGCGAAAGATATTAAGGAGACTTGAGAGAAAGAAAGAAAAAATAATAGCTCAACAGAAGGACCCAGGCATTGCCCCTATAGCTGGTCCATCGCAAGTTAAAGCAGGTAGTTTGTGGGATGTAAAAGAGAAGTCGCAAATAAAACCTAAATGTCATCAGGATATTATTGGCCCAAAGAAGCAGACTATGTATACAGTGAAAGAGAATAAAATTGTAAGGCTAGAGCCAGTGCAACAAGACAATGAAGAATATCGGGCGGTGGACATTGTTGTTCCAATAAATCCTGCAGAGGAACAGCTTCTTGAAGGAACAAAGATGTGCTTAGATGATATTAAAAAGATTGACAGGTTTAAGGATTACGAACCAGGGATACCTTCAAAAGTAGGTATTAAAGTTAATTTGTAAACAAGTGATCCCTAAGTCTTTTATTAGAACTATTGCTTGTATGTCTACATGTGTAAGCATTATTAAAAAAGAATCTTAATTGTATATCTATACTAATATTATAAAGAGGCAGAGTTTGTTTGTTTTAACACACTTATCTCAGAAACTACTAATTTGATTTGAACAATTGTTTTTGCATTAGCCTGTTTATTGAGGAAAGCTACAGGCTATATATCATCATGCTACTACCCAAGGAAGTGCAGCAGTAATCATAAATGTCAGCAAACAGGGCAGACTTTAAATAGATAGATAAATTATTGTAAAACTGATGTTTATTGATTATAAACATCATAATTTAACACGGGTGAAACCGTGGAGCACATTTAGTTTAGTATATGTACAATTAAGATCCATTTTCAATATATCACATTATTACTTATTAATCATTAATTCCAGCATCCCAATAAGATTCTAACTAGAATAATGTCAGATTCTCAAAACTTAAGAGATATGATAATATTTCATTTTGTTACATTTTCATTTTTCTTAATATTGTAGGTGCTGTACCTTAAAAATATATCTCCATCTGTACCACAAGAACAACTCTCCTTGCTGTTCAACCAGTTCCATTTGGAAAATGGAGGCCCTGTCAACCTCCGTGTGATGACTGGGCGATTAAGAGGACAAGCTTTCGTTACATTTCAAAGTAATTTTAATATGTACATACAAAATCTATCTATATATAAAACTAGTAACATTTCCTCATTTTGCTGAGGCTATGTATCACTGTTAAATTTAGATAATTGCACTGCATTGTCTGAGTGCACAAACAGATTGACAAGAGTTATTCATAATAATGTAATAGAGCCACAAATGAAAGCTATTGTTTTTCTTTAATATGAGCTATACAGCTTTTTTTTAACAGTTATATATTATGGATAAAGGTAAAATAAACAGACAAATAAAATACATATTTTATTTTTAGCTGAAGATTTGGCTATACAAGCATTGGATGAAGTCAATGGCACCATTATGGGAGGTCGCCCTATAATAGCGCAGTTCGGTAGAAACAGCAACCGAATACAAGAAGAAAACAGATAAACAGACAAACATTATGTTTGAATGCATTTTATTTAAGTTTACTCTAAGTAACTAAATATTTATTAATATATACCTAAATCTAATCTTGTAAATAAAGTATTGAATCATTTATTACACTTACTACAGTATTACAGTGTATTTTATTTTTAAAAATCCTTTACAAATATAATAATTTAAAATGATTCTTATATCTAAAGGAAATTTATTGGATCCATTTCTAATAGTTTTCATTTAGAAATACGTACATACATGATGGGTCAATTACTAGGGTTTTAGCTCGCTCGTACATTATAAAACCTAAATTTTAATCCATTATACATATAAACTACCCTTATATTAAAAGTTAAACCATTCAAACTTATAAGCTACAAGTCTACAGAAGTCATATTACAATATCAACTAAAAAATAATTTTGTTTCCGACATCATTCTTTCAAGTCACACGAATTTCTAACTCCCTAATTGCTTAAATCCAAATAAGTAATTAAAATGTCCATTATATAACCACAAACACTTATAGAATAAATCGCATCTAGAGATTTTGGATTTTATTTATTTATTACTAGCAACTCACTCTCGCTCCGCTCGAGTTCATCCTTAGTTACTTAAAAAGTAGGGAGTGGGGGTAGGAGGGTAAAAAATACCTTACGAACTATTCCCATACCTACCAAATATACAAAAAAAAACATTAAAATCGGTCGAGCCATTTCGGAGGAGTGCGACCACAAACACCTTGACACGAGATATTTATATATTAGATTAATATATTGACATTACAGTACAAAAATTGCTTACAAACCTTAGAACAAGTAAACTAAAATATATATATTTTTAATACTAATCCTAGTCCTAAAGCTTAGCTCCATTTGTTATAAAACACTAATTAAGCTTTATAAATTACAAGTGTACCTCAGATGCGACTTAGTTCTACAGAATGGTTATTTTGAAAGTCCCCTATTGCGTTGCTTCTTTATTCGAGGACTTTCTGCGCCGTTTAACGACGCGTTTCGGTGACAATCATTCGGCCTCCTTTTTAGCAGGTGGCTCCTCAGCTGTAACAAGCATATTAGCAATTAAATTCCTATATTTTGTTAATTACTTTGAATATATAAGGCAGTGGTAACGTGCTCGGTTGGGAAATCGAGTGAAGTGGGTTCATATTCCGAGTTTCATACTTTTGTATTTTATATTTTCATGTGCTAATCATTTCCAACATGATTACCATTTGTATTACGGTGAAGGAAATCGTCATGATAAAACCTGCATGTCTCAATACCATGTAAGTTTTCGAAAGACATGTGGAGTCTGCCAACCCGCACGAAAAATATGCTACCAATACTCTATGTCTCATCCATTAAAATTTAGTCATTAGGATCACTAGTATTATAAAATTTAACAGGTTCGATTCTCAGTCTAAAAAATAGAAAAAAGTAAATAATACACACGCTTAACTTCGTGGTGGTGGGCGGGCGGATGCGCCGCGGCAGGCGGGTGGTGCGCGTAGTGCTCCGGGTAGTAGTGCGGGTAGGGCGGGAACGCGCCCGCGTACCCGCCGTAGTAGCGGCCGCCGTAACCGGCCGAGTTGTAACCACCTGGGGTGGTTTATATTTATTATTGGACTACTGTTAGAAATGTCTAAATGTATGTGTGTAATACATACATACACATATCTACATACTATGTATGTATGTGTGTGTCTCTGTGTGCTATAACAATTGATTAAGTTGATCAATTTGGATGGAATTTAGAATGATATAACAAGCTACTGCTAAGAATCTTAAAGATTCCAATCGTGCGTCTAGGAAAATACAAATTATTGTTTTAAAATTTTCTGAATAGCCAGCCAAGAGTATTCCTGCATGTGATATCAATTCGATACTTGTGTCTCTACACAATCAGAGATCAGATTTAGTGCTCTGCCTCGATACGGAGGTTAACGCTTCTTATTCCTATTCCTTCTGCTCTCATACTTTGGTGGGACGACATTCGACACTCGAAATCACGACACGTGCTATATGTATGCTTAAAGCATTAACACCGTCAACTTCGCCAATGTAAAATAGGCATGCCGAGACTATCATTTATTTAGAATATCGAGTTTATCCCATTTATAACTTACTGCATTCTAATTTTACCTGGTGGTGGTGGAGGTCCTCCGTGGGGTGGAGCAGGGTGAGCAGGGGGAGCGTTGGGGTTGGGTGGCATCATCATGGTCACTAAAAATATTATGGTTAAAAAGTAAATTTATTCCTTTAAACCGCCGTAAAAGGGGTTGAAAACATTTAAATGAATAAATAATGATTATAAGACAAAGAAGACTAATCGAATACATAAAAGATCAAAATGAAACATCTTTAATTATAACCTTAGTATATAAATATGAACATAAATAAAGAAGTATTGTAAAACATACACATCAAATAAATATATTTATAACATTACACCTAAATAGTTGCAGAAAATAGGTTTATTGATTTTTTTTTTACTATTTTGGGGTTTATGAGGCTGCAACCTCCCCTAATTAATCCAGCTCTGCTCTAACCCTGCCAAACTGTAACTCCAGATTAGGTTTGCCAGGTCTTAAAATAGAAAAGCCAGGCAAGATTGTAAAAAGCCAAAATTATCCACCTTAGCAACCCTACCTGCGTAAAACAATATGCGATAATGTAAATGTATAGATAATGCCATTCACGAAGGCACACAATTTCAATATAGAGGGGCGCGTCTTCGTGGATGGCAAAAACTCTAGTAGCAGGTAAACATTAATATTTAATATTGATAACAATAAGTTACCCGGTGGTGTGGGAGAGTTAATGGGTGGTTGTGGAGGCACGACTGGCACCGGCACTTCTCTGTTGTTCTCTGTCATTTTCATTTCTAGCGGTTTGTCTTCTTTGCGCTCGCCTGTAGGAAATAAAATAATTATAGTTAATATAACCCTCTTAACCAATATGTTATGTATATATTTATATGTTATGTACTGAACATTGTATGGGACTTGTCAAGAACCCATCTGCCTGCTAGCTCCATTATTACATGATCTTGATAGTATATATTATATTCTAATTATTGTATTGTCCTCTACATTTCAAAAAAAAAAACCAAAATCTGATAACATTTTTAGTTATAACTGAACAAAAAAAAAAAGGGTTAAAAAAGTGATTTAAGGTATGAAGTTGACTGGAAAATACTAGCTGTCTAGTAAGGGATGAAATTATTAGTCACATAACAAAATAAAATAGTAAATCTATATACATAAAAGGCAAAAGTGATTGACTGATGTATCAACACACAGGCCAAACCCTTAAGACTAGAGAATTAAAATTTCGCACACGTATTCCTCATATGACGAAGGCATACTAGGCCACTAAGGAAGAATTTTTCAAAATTCAACCCCCCAGGGGGTCGAAATAAGGGATAAAAGTTTGTATGAAACTTTTTATTCCTTGGACATATTTGCATGAAATTTCGTATTTTTCGTTGTTTGATCGCGAGCGAAGCCGTGAGTTCTGCTAGTTTTCTATAAATAAATACAGTCCAGTAACACATAGGCCCAATTTTTTCGTTTAATATGTGCCTTCTATATATCGATATTTTACCTTCATTCTCTTGTGCGGCAGTCATCTCGGGAGCGCAGACCTTGGGCACCGCTTCGGGCTTGTTTAGCTCCGTTGTGTTGTGCGTGTCGGGCTTTACATCAGTAGTTGACACTTTGTCCACTTGCGTTGGAGCGTTTGGTCCGGTTTCGCTTTTGATAGCTTGGTCTTGATCCATTGGCTGTTGCATAAAGTTTTATCTAAACTTTTTTATAATAAATAAAATATAAAACCTATATTGATATATTTTTTATGTTATTTATTTATATTTTATTTATATACCTAAACATGTGCGATTTTGATAAAATTCTTTTGTTTATTAATGCTTACCAATATCAATTAGATTGTATATAAGAACTAACGGTAGGTACAGTTACAGTTAGCCCAAATCATCCCACTGCTGGGCAAAGGCCACCCCCTACGCAATCTAGTTTCTCAGTCTTGCAAAAGTACAGGCGGTAGGTTTATAATATACATATATAAAATCTCATTGCTAATAGTTGGTTAATTATTATCAGACAATAATAAATATACACCTCATGCGGCCGGTCCCTGTGAGGTTGCGGTGCGACGCCTCGCCGCAGTTGTTCCAGCGCGCGCTCCACCATGCGCGCGAACGTGTCCTCGTCCACTGCTGGCTTGCAATGCTGGAAGGAAACAAATCATTTATATTTAACTAGCGACACACTCTCGCTTCACTCAGGTTTGTCCCTAGGTAAGTTTTAACTGTTAATATGGAATAAATAGTTGAGTACTCGCTCTATGAAAAACATCATCATGCATTATTTCGAGAGAAATCTATCTCTGTGCCAAATTTCATCCAGATCTGTTCAGCTGTTCTGGCGTGAAAGAATAACAAACATCAACCCATCCATCCTCACAAACTTTCACATTTATAATATTAGTATAGATTTGAGACCATTAAATACTACCAATTTACTCTTTCTTCTCTTGGATGAGTTCCTAGATGCCTATATAGCCGATGAAGTATCCATAAAAAGCTGTTCAAACTTATAAAGTTTAGAAAATAGCGAAGTGTTGTCGTGTTAAACTGATGTCACTATGTAAATTTAGTTAGTAAGTTTTTAAAAATAAATAAATAAAGCAATTCGATGGCAATTTTTTCAGACAATTAAAACTATGTATTATGATTTGACAGTAAACAAATTTTTATTGAAACTATTAAAAAATGGCATATAGTACTCTGCGGTAATATAGCTTATTATTAAGTATTAGTCAAAGAATTTTTAATATTGTATCAGTAGTTTCAGAGATTACTACATACATACAAACTTTTTACTGAGATGTGTTATCTTTATATAATCATTTATAGTGTACTAGTGTACCTTTAACACACAAATATTCTTTAACATTTACAATATTCGGTGAAAACAGGATATAGAGAAATTAGAAAATGTACAATATTATTTTTACCTTTTTCAGTTCTTCTTGGAATGCTTCACTGCTTTCAATAAATTTACGCTTCTTTGCTTCGAACTTCTCTTCAATCTGTTGTAGTTCATCTTCCAGCTTCTTTTGGTGCATTGTAAGAGATTGCACTTGTTTCTTTAGGATCTAAAATAAAATTTACAATAATATAGTATCATGTAAAAAAATCACTACATGAAATAGAGGGTTGGCAAATGGTTTTCTAGATAGACCACAGATTTTGTAAAAATGTCGCATGTACAAATAATAAATAAAAACAGCATAAAGCGCCATCTGTGACTGCGTAATACAAACTAATTATTTAATGACCGATTTTTCAAACGTCCCTAAAATTGTAAAATTATGCAATTTTTTTTTAGGATTCATCTCTTCATTTTCCTTTGCTAATTGGGGTTAAGTAGAAAATTTTACGTAAACATAAATACTAAATCCATACTATTGAAATATGACGCCATCTATTGAAATTTATTTGAACTATTTTTTTGTTCTTTCTGATGAGACCCCATGGAGTCAATATACTACACTACTACTACTACTATATTAACGAAGCAGAGCAACTGCCAAAAACTATTTTTATATATGTATACATATGTATTTAAAGTTTGTTTATTGAATTTTTAGAAGTTTTAGGTACACACACACCTGCATCCTGGCAGTGGTGACAACAGAGCGCACGTCGGGCACCACCGTGTCAGAGAATATTTCATTGATGAGCCGGTGGTTGCGCAGGTAGCGGGCGTACGCTACGTGCTTCACTGACAGACCTTCGTCTTGATCTGCAAATATATATAGAATAATAGTAAAACTTTAATGAACTTAAAAATTATATTACTTGTATTCAGCTCTTTTTAACGTCCCACACTGGCTAAGTGCGGGTTGGTGGACTTCGTATCTTTTAAAAACTTGCTAGGTTCTCTCAGACATGCAGGTTTCCTCAAGATGTTTTCCTTCACCATAGGAAATGATTCGCACATGAAAATATCAGATGTGCGAGACCCGGAATTTGAACCCGGGTTACCACTGGGCTACCACTGCCTAATTATTTTAGTTATTCATTTAATATTACGTTTAAAAGGTACATATTTGCATACATTTTATTTTATTTTTTTATTATTGAACTGCCTCAGTGGTTTAGTGGCTAGCATGTGCGACTGCAAGGCTGGAAATCCTGTGTTCAAGTTTCAGGTCGGGCCATGTTTAGTGCTTGAGTTTTTTTATCATGTCTCAGTAAGGAGAGTTGGGAAGTTGGGCGGTATTTCACCACCTGTGTATTATCACCTGTGCAATTGGCTAGTCTAAGAGAGATTGGCCGCCATGGCCAAAATCGTCACGAGGACGTCATCATCGTCATTATTGATTAAATTTAATCATTTCATCTACCTCATAATTCTCGACACTATTTATTTAAGATATAAGGTCTATCAACAGATTGGAATATGTAAAAACTGATTGTAAAATATATAAAACTAACCTTCTTCATCTTCAGCAGGTTGGATATCAATCCTTCTGTCTTGTTGCTGTTGTTCTTTCTGCGAACCACCTTTCTTACTTGAACTTTCTTCTTCCAAGTTCCCAACTGTTTACATAAAAGTGAAATGCCATTACAACATTCACATATTTTGGAAATTTTTTTAAAAAAAATTTTCATTAAAAAACTTTTTTTTTAATTATTTCTCTTTATCATTAATAAAATTGTAAGAACAAATTATTCCAAAAAAAATTCTTGAGTAAAGCAATATTAAATATTTAGCTCAAAATCCATTTATTTTACTATATATTATATATAACCTGTGCAAATAAATAATGGGATTATATTGGCCTTTTCTAACTTTTCACTCTCACACATTTTTCATATATTACTCAATTGTTGATTTTTATGTATAAATCAATTACTGATTTTTCATAATGACTGAATAGTTGATTTTTCATTATATTACCCAATTATTGATTTATCATAATATATTACTCAATTAATGATTTTTCATATATTCAGTTAAGTTATTTGAACAAATTCAATATTTCTGTGAACTGTTTTTTTTTCTTCTCGATGAGACTAATAGTACTAATAAGCTGACCTGTTTCAAGAAACCAATAATAATCCCATTCTGTATCTACACGGGTGACTGATAAAATATCCTTAAATCTATCAAAAGTACATGCAAATAGCTCCATACCCTTACCAACAGCCTTATTCTTCGCGGCAATGTACGCCAAATACGCCGGCGAGTTGTGATAGGTTTTCAAACTCTTTTCATACTCCGACTATAGCGTATGACCCGTGCATTATATATATGAAGTGATTGTGCATGTGGAGATAAAATTAGCCGTTTAGATGTGCGTGTTTGTTAGTCACAATATAACGTGGTTTACGGTACCAGTGATATTGAAATTTCTATGAAATATACATAGGTACATATTGTTTTAAATATATGTATCTCTAGCGTTTGTTCGACGTTTGTGTTTTGTCATGGTTATTTTAATGGATCTAGATTTTTCGTGAACCCAAAGTTAGTTTACATTTGTGTATTTTAATTTGAAATGTTTTATATTGGATATTTGTGAAGGAATCTGCTATAGAGGTCACACATTGTTTACTTAAAATGTTTTATTACTCAAATAGACTTTTAGAAGTACTTACAAATCATTCAAATAAGTAGTATCATGAAAACATATTCTTTAAAAGTATTATAATTTAAAAGTATTCAATGAAAAATTTAGTAACCTCTAATTCCTACATTTTTGACATGAAAATTAAATTCCAATGATAATGATTCTGTTTTAATGACAATGTACCAACATAGCATTGTGTATTTTTGCTATATTTTGTGCATTTTTTACAGTGATTGTAAAAAATACCTAGCATTCACTACTGGGTATAAAATTGTTTGGTGATGATTACCAATATTGATATTAATGACAAAATCCCTTTTCGATTCATTAAATTATATCGGCGAGACATATCATTTCATTAAATAGATAATTATTTATACCAACCCAAATAATGATTATAAAAATATCATATCACAGTTACTTATAAAAAAAATATCGATTTTTTTTAATATGAAATGAATAAGCTGTATTGAATATTTTCAAGTATTTTTTTTATTCTCGCCGATATTAAATAATCAACAGTCCGACACCTAAGCCCACATTAAACAAGCATTACACAAACTGGACCCCTGGTATGTAATGTACCTCTATTCTTGTGAGCCAGCCATTGTATATATGCAGGCGAAGATTGATATGTTTTCAACATTTCTGTGTACTGCGCCTACACAATATTGAACTATTATTGTATAGATTATAAATTGATGATGAATTCATGATCATCATTTTATGACTGATTCTTTAAAAACAATAATTTTGTTTTACTATTTAAGTTTTAATAATTCTTAAGTGCCTTATTAATTATTAAATGAGAAAGTATTTTAATGAATTATCAACGTTGTAATAAAAAAGATATTGTTATTATTAAGTTTTTATTATTACTTTATACCATGGGTTTTGGCTTGGACCTTAATAAAGGTAATTTTTACTATTTAAAGTATTTGTGGCTGGTGTCCTTCTGTTAAAAATGTTTTTTTTTTATAAATACAGTATTTATCAACATTTATAGGAAAGTGTAGTAAATTTCATATTCATTAATTTTGCAACTGCTTAATCAAAATATGTATTATAATACAGCTAATAACAGCTATTAAATAAAAAATGAAATTCGTTAAACATTAAATATTGTAATATGAAATTTACATTGTAATAAAAAAAATCATTTAATGAAAAACATACCTTCTCAGCTTCATATTCATCAACAAATGCATACTTTTCAGATTGAGGCAAATCTCTCCACATACCACCGATAATGCGACCAATTTCCCATAGTTTTAAATCTGGGTTTGCGGCTTTTACACTGTCCCATACTCTTCTGGAGTAACGCATGTAGGGCATGAGAGGCTTTTCTGGTGGTTTTGGAGGCTTGGGAAGCCCTGCACCCTGAAATATCATTACAATATAATATTAATATCTATTTCTTGGTTTATTTTTACTCTTGTTTATTTATTATATAGTAATTATGCAGTATATAGTATAAGCTAACTACTAAATATAAACAAAGAATTAAAGGCTATTTTTATTTGTTTTATTTAAAATATGAGTTATTATATTGATTGAAAAAACAAACTATAGAAATAACAGATATTTTAAAGTAATTCTAATAATGTCTTATTATATTTATTATTAAAGAGATTCTTACCCCACCAGCCCCCTTTCCGATTTTCTGTGGTTGGAATCCAGGATGAGAATGTATAGTGGATACGAAGGGGCTCGTCTTATCATCCTTGGCGGCCTGCGCACTCTGCGTAGAGCCCCCGGCGCGCCTCGCACTCTCTGCAGCGAAACGCCCCTGATGTTGCCACCCATAACCCGGCGGGCCCATGCTTGACCCGCCCTGGTATTGGGGGTGGTACTGGTATTGGTTATGCGGTGCATTCATACCGCCTTCAAGCCAAGCGCGCGGCAATACAATGAAAGAAAAAACAAAAAGCGTAACGGACGGGAATGGGAAACGGATCGCGCAAATAATACGAAAATTAGTCGGCGGCCAGCGAGTTTAGTAAGCACTAACAAACATGTGATTGCGAGATAACTCTCTTTATAAATAACCCCAAAACCTATTTGTGTAATTTTGAAAATAATAACATACTATTATTACCTTTCATCATACCGAAACTCATTGGGGGCCCCGCAATCATGTAGTCTGTTTCAACATAACAAAACATGAAACAAATCCAACATAAGAATGTAAGTCTAATGCATAAAGAATAAAAGAGAAAATAAAGTACTGTTGCAGATGCAAATTTATTTTAAACAAAAGCGGAGAGAATGCGCCATGCTTGTCTGTACGACAGCGGTTAGATACCAGCATTACCGAGTACTTCAACCAAGCTTGCGGCAGGTTTTGTACTTTGCATATTAAGTATGTTAGTATCTAACATTCTAAACATTAATCATAACTCATAAATAAATCAAATGCAATACAGGCAATCCTAGTGCCTTTAAATCTAATTAATCTATTTCTAAGACATTATATGGTTATATTCTAGTGATTAACATATTGTAGTGAGATATGGGAATACAAACGCGGATTGTTTTGTGGGCTTGGCATCGAAATTGATGTATTTTGTTTATAGCTGTTCGGTGTAGCCATACCACGCAGTTAGCTGGAACAAATAGTAGATTACCTGAACCTTATACTACACATAAAGTTATAATAAATATGAAAAATTGTCGAAAAGTTAACTTTAACCTGCCGTTGTAAAATGTAACCATCAGTACTAAGTAAAGGCTAATCATTTTTTTACATGGCTGTAAAAGATGTAACTAAGAATATTAAAATTTACCGGAAAATAATTCACCCAAAGAAACAGTTTACGAAAAATAAGATTCAATGGAACTTTCAGAGTAAGGCATTCCAACCGGCGAAGTATAAATTTGATAGATTACCTAAAAAAAATAGATTGTGATATGCTGTTCTTAAACTTTTTATACTAATTACAATTCATAAATATACTTTATTCGAAAAATTACAATTCACATTTATAGCGTCACTTGCTAGACGCCATGTTTTTCGAATTTCAACATTTTGATTGCATACAGATAGTATAAAATTAAATTGACATTGACAGTTTAAGACGGTTCATAAACTGGAAATTAATGAATTGATGATTAGGTGATTGTCGATTTAATGTGATTTAAAAAAAAGAAACGTATGTAAGAATCTAGGAAAATTAAAACTCACCTCTATTAAAATAATATATAGGTTGGTAAATATTCTGAAACTATTTGTAAAAAATAACATATTTAATTATACTATGATCATATATATACCATTTTAAGGTTTTTGTCTCTCATATTTGTCCTGAGGAGATTCATTATGGTCAGCTTAGTAATTCTGTTAGAATTTCTTGATAAAAAAGGGCAAGTGCGAGTCTGATAGAGTGTCGCACAGGGTTTTGTGTTTTATCAGTTTAAATTTGTTTTTAATAAATTATAATGCGTAATTTCTTGTGGGGTGGCCTAACCTCGCTCAGGGTAGTACTCAGTATTTATTATAATAATTTTATAAAAAATCTTTAACCTGAGTAATTAATTTTAAGAGAACATAAACTTGACATGTATGACCTAAAATAACATAAATTACAAATTAAGGAGACTAAAAAAGTAAAACATAAACTCAAGAATATTTTGTGAATTGGTATGATTTATTGTTCCGTGCAACTAGAGGTGAGATATAGTGCAGGGAATATAGGGAGAAATAGTCGAAGAATCTAGATAAAAGTGGCTTTAAGTAATAAATAAATCTTATATTAAAAAGTTAAACTATGTAAATTGCTACCTACGTAATTGTTTTGATAACGACCTTTAGATATGATATACAATGTACATTTAAACATTTGATAAATGTTGTAATTTATCAAAATCTAGTTAAAGACGTACAACATGAAGTGCAATTAAGCAATTAGGTAGATTGGCATAAAACATACGGAACTTGGCTAAATGCGCACTATTGCCCGCCAAATTGGCAATTGCTAGGGAACGTTGCAAATGTCATTGTAAGGGTTGCAAGCCTTAACTATACTATTGTGATAAAAAAATACATTTTTTAATATTTCCCTATTACATTTAAAAATTTGAGCGTAAACTACTTACTTGAAAAAAAAACACTCTCAAACGAATTTTCATACTTTTTGATAAAGGAAATCGTCGATCGTATTATTAACGGAAGAAAGACTTAGTCAATTTTCACTGTTCACTGATTTATTTTATAACTAACAGCTAAGAAAAATATTGATAAATTCGCATATATTTTAAGACAATGTGCATGTAATTAAATAATATGACGTTTTATTATTAAAGGGCACGGAGAGTAAAACATAAAGTTACTTTTATTTAAATTATCACATATTACATTACTGTTATTTATCAATTAAATTGGGTATTTATTATAACCTGGTATCTCAGACTACAGTTAGCCTGGCTAGGCCACGCATGCGTGTCTAAGGTATGACCGACTAACATTTGACACGGCTGAGCGAAATGAGATCAAAGCACAGGTCACTGCTCTGTATACGAAGGTGTATTGTTTATCGCTTGAGAGCTAATTATATTTATAGCATGGGTGGTCTAGATTGGGACGGTTTTGTGATTTAATAGGACTAATGGCTATTTACTTATTTAAAATAGTTTGCATTAGGACGTGTTTTGCTTATGTATTGTGTAAAATATGATACATCATATTATATAATAAATAGAACTTTTTTTCAAATATAAAAACACTGCGCCTGTTGACGCGCTTTATTTAGTGCACTATTTTTTATATTCCTAAGCATTTCCTTTTTTTTGATTTCATTGATAAAGTTTATTCTATTCTTTTCTATTTTACTTAGATAAAAGTAGTTAATGTGTGTATGTACATATGTCCTGGCCCATCAGCTTTAATTCTGCCGTAACTTTGAAAATACAGTAAAGCTAGCCCACATACTTACACTCGTACTAATTGTAACATTAGGTAGTTGTTATATTGCAAAAACTTTCAGAAGACAATTTCTTTTAACTCAAAAAATATATATATTTTAAATATAATTAATAATAAATATTTTCATACTTCAATTAATGTTCAATATAAAGTAATCGAACTTTTTTATAAAAATAAATTTCGTAAGACCACTAATTAACATATTTCATTATTAACTGTTCTTAAAAATAATTAAAGTCTATTAAAGTTAAATGAAAGGGTAATGATGTATGTATGTGACGAGCGGAAGAAGTCATGGTACACTAATTGAAAGAGATGGGACCAATTAAACGAGTACTTATCCGGAAAAAACTAGTTGTAAATGGATTTATTAGGTTATTCCAGATTTTTTCGGTTGCTTTTTTATTGAAAAGTCTCAGCTCTCAGCAGTCTGCTGAATGATTACCTATGTCATCGTGTCTATGGATACATCTCATTGATGTAGGGTTTAACATTATAGATTTACAACAGAATAGGTCCAAAGTTTGTATGAAAATCTGTGTTTTTTTAAACTAGGCAGGCAGAGGCGCAGGCAAATATTACTACTTTCTGAAGAACGATAATAACAACTGACAATGATATTCAAAATAATTATATTTTTTACAAAAACAATGTCTTTGTGAAGAGCCAAGAAACAAAATCTATCATTCTGGTAATCTTTATCTGCGCTATAACCTAATATATATTAAATGATACAATTATGTAAGTATAACAATGATTGTCTCAAAGTATGTCGCTACATCCTAATTGTATGTCATTATGTTTGTTGTGTTGGAAAATATGTATCGACCACATGCTATAGAGCCTTGAGCTAGTCTCTACAAATACTTCCCCCAAATTATGTGTTCATTTTGTCGTGGTGGGAAAACTCATTAGGCCCACTTCGGTGGGCGGTGTACAATGCTAGTACTTCTTTGATAGCATAGTGGACCGTGGGAGCAATCCCATGGTTGTTGTGGTCGGTCTCGGCCAGCCATCGGGGCGACATGGTTAATTGCGTAAGCGATCGTGCGACACCTCATTAAGGTTAAAGGTTAAGGGAGGTTCCGTTAGATTTTAGTGGGTAGTACTGGCTGTTCTGTTTTGGCTGGTGAATCTTTTATAACCACCTGTATGTATGTAGGTGGTATACGTAAATGCATTTCCCAACTGTAAAAAAGGTTAATATTTTTGTGACCTAAACATACTCTTTGTCCCACATAATATGCGTATATCGAACTCGAAACCATCCTCTAACATAGAGACAAATTACTCTTATACACTCTTATCGCTTTGCCAATTTCAATGTTAGATAAAATTTGTTTTTAACTTAAGTATTTGCCAAGCACAATTAAAGCAGTAAGAGTAATTGGTAAATACCAAAATGAAATAAAGATTTTTTTCATGCATCTTCCCTATAGAATTCTGAATGTATTTCAATTTCAATAGCCTCACGAATCATCCTAGGACGTGAGTAATGCTTGCCATCAAAATTCAAAATAAAACGCGAAAAATTCGAAAAAAAATAATAGTTTTATTTAAAATATATTCATATTTCATAATTCTTATGATATAAGAAAATAGGAGAGCTACTGAATTGTTTGAGATTGAAGATGATATGTCTCTACAATGTAGACAGATCACATGCACTGATACTAATGTAATCAATCAACAGCTCGAGTGGGTAAGTTGTACAATGTTGACAAGATTAGGTACTGTTTGTTTATATTGATAATGACAAAGCAAAAAATCAATTTATTTTAAATATTTTATTTAGTAGACATTATGCAATGTCATGTATTATACAATTATGTAAAAATTTGTAAACGTTCTTTCCACGAAAATACTGTTGCTGCAGTCTATTCTACGAGTATATAATATGTATCAATTGTTATCTATTAAGGTTGTTAATTATGTTTTATGGTCGAGCCCCGCTTCAATTTAAGACCAAAATGCTGCTTGGTAAATGCTTGTTCGGAATAAAAAAAATTAAAAACTTCTTTAGGTAAATATCTTTATATTGTTTTATATATACCTACACTAGCGACTCACACTCGTTCCGCTCGGGTTCGTCCCTACTTACGTTTTAACGTTTAGTGTAGATTTCTCAGAGATGAGATATTTTCCCACATTAAAAGTATCCTATATGTTGGCCCGGATAACCAGCTATCATCATACCAAATTTCATCAAAATCCCTCCAGTGGATTTTCCGTGATGCGGTAACAGACAGACAGACAGACAAAAATTTTAAAAACTATAGATTTGGCCTCTGTATCGATAATAATGTCTATTTCAATAAGATTTTCCAAAAAATATTTAATGTACAGATTCGACTCAGTTAGAATTTTATTATAGGTATGTATAGATTTTGTTCATTTTTAGGCGTTGAATTCTAAAGCATTTATTTATTTCGTGTTAAAATAAATAACGTCTCCGGTTTCTCCAGTAGACAAACTATTTCGATGCTAAAATACCTTCTGACCGTTGCTTTATTTTTGTTTATAAAAAAGTTTTTATATTAAGTATTATGTATTAGTAAAATGGCTTATTCTTTTATTTAAATAGAGACATAATTCCACAACCATATATTAATTTCTTTTTTATCACTCAGCACTGGTCTAGTAATTGTATCGCAGCTGCATCGTGCAGATTTACATATTCTGTTTAAATTGCATTTGGGTCTATATTTTAGTTACTTATTGGATAAGAAATTCGCGGTAGTAGTCTGGACTTCAGTGGTCATGTGCATTATAAAAATGAAATTATAAAGTATAGGTGTTTGTGATATGCACGTATTCGATTGTCGGTTTAGATTTATCTAAACCGACAATCGAATTTCGAAACAAATCGAATTTTAAAAAAAAATTAAATACAATTATTCTAATTTATAAAAATTAAAGATATGTTTCTTTTGAGTGAAACTTGGTAACTTTAATATTTAAGGTAGGTACTATTCTTCCATGTCTCGTTTGTTTGTTCCATCCTGTACCTATATTTATTTATTTAATACATTTAACGAGTTCGATTGCTTTAATTTTTAATATTAGGTTTATTTATATTTTTATCTATACTAATATTATAAAGAGGTAAAGTTTGTGAGTTTGTGATATTGTAGAGGGTAATCTCTGGATCTACTGAACTGATTTAGATGAAATTTGGCAAGAAGATAGTTTGAGACCCTGGGAAGGGCATCGGATACTTTTTATCTGGGAAATCATCCCTTAAGGGGGTGAAAATGGGGATGAAAGTTTATATGGGGAATCAAACTAGGGGACGAACTCGAGCGAAGCGAGGGCGAGTCGCTAGTTTATATATACTTTTTGATAAAACACTGAATAATATGCAATAATAACGTCGTTATAAAGTTTAAGTAATTTGATGTGTCATGTGGGTCACGTATATGGCACGTGTTGAGTGTCTGTTATTTAAGATGAATCTCTTCCCACTGCGCAATGTTTTTTTTTTTTTTTTTTTTTTTTTTTATGAGATTCAGTGACAAACGAGCAGACAGACCACCTGATGGAAAGCAGTACCTGTCGCCCATAACACCTACGGTTCGTGCACTTAGGTTTTAAGTAACAAAAATGCAGAACCACAGGTGCGTTGTCACTGTGAGGACTAAGATGATATGCCTCTCGCCTGTAATTGCGCTGGCTACCTTATCCTTCAAACCGGAACACAACAATGCAATCATTGTTGCTTGGCGGCAGAAATAGATAAGAGGGTGGTACCCATCCAGTCGGACTCCTCAGGCTTGACAGAGTCCTACCACCGGTAGAGGTAGGTAATGTAGAGGCAATAGGGCAATCTTAATAATTAGTAATTTAACTAGGTAATTAGTACAATACGATAAATAAATTTTGTAAATATCTATTGTATTCAGCCCTTTTTCTTCTTCAATACGAGAGGGATCAGGCCAAAACATTCACCTATTGTCATCTGATATCTTTATAGGTAATTCTTAATATTTTTTATATATTTCATTTTAAATATATAACCGTTCGGTACCTTTTTTAAAGATGAGTTCTCTATTTGTCAAGTGATTTTTTTGTTTAGTAGCTATTAACAATTTTTAGTATTATTAAAAAATAAATATGATCGAATTTCGACCACTTCAGTTTATTTTAAGAAAAAAGTTATAATTAGTTTTAGATCTACCCTCAATCTCTTATTTTATATAAGTACTTTATTCTTTTACTAGCGACTTACCCCTCGCTTCGCTCGGGTACATACGTTTTAACGGTAAGTACAATGTACATACATAGGTATAGAAAAGTTGGCAGGTTATTTTCTATTTTTTCTCTTTATTAAAACTTTCCGTGTACCTTAAGGAACATACGAAAAAATTTAGCTGAATTGGTCGAGCCATTCTTGAGTTATGCGCTTACCAAGATTCATTTTTATTTATATAGAAGATATAAATAAATAAATTACGATTATCATCTCTTAAGACATTTCGCTATAATTCATAGATTTAAACATATTTTTAAGTATCTATTTCCAAAAATTTTACCTTTCAGTTTTTGACTTTACCTACTCAGTTATTATGTCATACATTTTTATTTAGCCAATATTTAGTAGCAGCTATAAAATCTCTATCTGCCGCTGGTATGGCTCTGTCAAGCCTGAGGAGTCCGACTGGATGGGTACCACCCCCTTATCTATTTCTGCCGCCAAGCAACAATGATTGCATTGTTGTGTTCCGGTACGAAGGATAAGGTAGCCAGCGCAATTACAGGCAAGAGGCATATCATCTTAGTCCTCACAGTGACAACGCACATGTGGTTCTGCATTTTTGTTACTTAAAACCTAAGTGTATGAACCGTAGGTGTTATGGGCGACAGGTGCTGCTTTCCATCATGTGGTCTGTCTGCTCGTTTGTCACTGAATGTCATAAAAAAAAAATCTACGACTAAAACGTTGTTGCTTAATACTTCAGTAAATACTACGCATGAGTAATTACAATTATAACTAATCATACACAAACTAAATAACTCTGACTCATGTAGGTACAATTGCTTTATTGGTCTTAACTTGCAGCAGTCAGACGTGAAACGGTTTATTCAGTGATTCACACTTGAAATAGAGCAGACTAGCGTTTATTTCGATTACGTAAATAAGATAAAAGGACTGAATGGATGTCTAATTTCAGCTTTAAATAGTAGGAACTGCATTAGTTTTGTATTAAACGGCAGTACGACGCGACGTTAAAAAAGAATATTTTGAGCGTGTATTTACATTTTTATGATCTACATACCTATATAAAAATATATTTGTACGTTTGTAACGACTAAGGACTCCTAGGCCACGTGCACTTTGGATAGGTTTTCGTCCGAAGTTTACTCGTGCGAACACGTACGAACACGCACGAATGATCCCGACCTTTCAAGTACTATGGGGGCGCACAGACTGGGTCCGAGGGCGAGTTAGTCGTACTTAGTATGTCGTATACGTGTAGTTCCGATGTCAGTAAACAATCCGAACTTGTTGGGATTTTAAAATACTTTCATGCCTTGAAAATTAAAAATGGATAGAATTACCTTTGTGGCGGAGAAAAACGTATTCAACGTGCGCACCTAATTCCTACAACCACGATCATACGCTTAAGTACGATACAAAGTGTCCAAAGTGTGCGCGGCCTTAAACTATTCACTCATTCACAAATAGTTTTATTTTTTAACATAGTTCTATCTTTAGACGATAGATGGTACTAGAGTTTAGTTGTTTATCAACAGGGATTATAAGAAATGTACTTGCCTATGTTGGAACAATTGCCAAGGCATTGAGGAAGCTCTGTTTCGGAACATGCTATGTCTTCGACTTCTGACAGTACAATTTGACGTTGGCTAAACAGTAAATGCTAAAATTATAATTGGGGTTCAATAAAAAAAAAATGATTTTATATACCGAACTAGCCACTCAGAGAGAAAGCGAACGTGCGAACAATACCTGTCTTTTATTCTAAATTGAATTTATAAATGGAATGTAAAAAAAAATTATATTTTAATAAAATGGAAATAACGGCTGGCAAAGAAACACTTAGTCCCAGTCTATAGACAATACTAATATTATGGCATTACCCCAGGTCATAGTCTATGACCTGGGGTATTACTGAACAACCAAATCCGTCCAGCCACTTAAGTGTTAAGAAGTAACAAACATACAGACACGTACTTAATACTTATACTTTTGCCATTTACATATGATAGTAGTCAAAATATTTTCAAAATATCAAGCATAATAAACTTGTATTTTAGTTTTATTCAATCCACACCATGAATTATGTATACTGCACTACATCGTGTCCTATATTTCAGCACTCCGCAGCTCCTAGTTTTACGAGTGATGATGTGTCTCGAGCGTGAATGACGTCAGTCGTTTTGTAGTGTATCAGATATTTTATAGATAGTTTTACTGCAACATTAATGAGTTTTGTTACAACATGTTTAAAAATATTCGATTATTTAATTCAGCATAATATATCGATGTATCGATATTGTGAATATTTAAAGCTTCAAATGCTATGATGGCATTTATGTGACATTTGGGTAGCAAATTGCCTTCAATTTGTTCGAGTTTATGTAGGTGTTCGGATATGAGCGTATATTCAGGAAATTGCGTTTGGCTATTCCATTTGATTTGATTTCATAGCATAACGAGAAAATACTCTTCGATAAACCATACTTATTACCTAGTAAGTATTATATTTTTGAAACAAAATGCCTAAAGATAGAAGTTGAGAGATTACAATGAATTTGTTTAGTGTTTTGATAACAAAATAAAAAATATATCTGTTGATTATTTAACTTCTAGCAGAAAACTAGAAAAAAAAAACTTTGGCTTTAGGCTCTTTGGCAGTTGGCTGCCCGATTTGTGTGTGTGATATGATTACGGCTCCGCTCCCTTCTGTAGTAGCATGATGATAATATATAGCCTATAGGCTTCTTCAATAAACGGGCTATCTAATGCAAAAAGTATTTTTCAAATCGGATTAGTAGGTACTTCCTGAGATTAGCGCGTTCAAAGAAAGAAACAAACAAACGAATAAACAAACAAACAAACAAACGTACCTCTTAATAATATTATATAATAGTACAGATTATTACGTTAAAAGAGTACCTTACTCTTATGACACCAAGATTTGATACCTTACATAGGCATCTAAAGTAGATCTGTAGCCACAGATCATAGGTACCTGGGTTTTAGTTACAGGTCGAGCTTTAAGAATGAATGAGTTTTCTATCAAGAAATTCTCATATTCTCAAATTATGACAAATTATTTGTGTTATATTCTGGAGCATCGAAGAGCAACAATCGTCGCGTAATCTCTCATCGGTCGTTTCAGCTTTCCGTCCTATTAAACTATGTGAGTCATGGAATGGTCAATAGACCATGTACGTGTTTTCCTACATACTAGTGCATTATAATATCGCCCTTATAGGTACCGTAAAAGGTTAATTTCAGTTTTAAGACTAAATAATTGAGAATGATTCTTGGTTATACTCAATAGTCTTAATCTTTTTTGGAAAATTTTCAGCCTGAAGTAATCTTAATACCTAAGTATAAAATTTTGAAATAGGCATTTCACTGAGGCCAGTGATGAAAATTCAGGTAATCAGCAGCCAGTAACGAAGCGAATTCACAAATTAGTTTTTAATTAGACTGTCTCTAAAGAAGTCTTTTGTTATTTGTTAAATAATAAAAAAAATGCACTACGTTTATGAAAGGATAAAGAAAAAAAATAAATAAAAACTCAGTTATAAGACTGCACGTCAGAAGTGACAACTTCTCAGCTTTACAAACTTGTAAACATTAGTATAGTTATTGGTATAGTTGTTAAGAAATATTTTTAGGAAGTATTTTTTATTAGAAATTATTTTTATCAACGTATTAATATCGTACCTAATAAAGTTTTCATTTATTGCGCTGTTTTACTGTTACAACGAAAATAATAATTATTATCTATATTATATATATTTAGCTCTTTTGTATATAGCTCTCTTGCATATTATATATACACAAACATAAGAGTGTATATGTCACGCGAGTTCAGTGCTTTTCCCCCATCCCAAAAGCGCCCAACGTGTCTAAAGAAGTTTTCACTTTAATAATAGAATATTAATACTACTAAAACATTTAAACCAAGTCAATAGTAAAATTAAATCGGTATTCGAGCACAACCTACTGTACTGTTTTCTTGAAGAGATAAAAGAAAATATTTTCGCGCCATTTTGCAAACGCACTATGTTCTAACCTACTTCCGATTAAAAAGTTAAAAAAAAATAATAGTGTAACCTTCAACATGGGCAACGCATTTGGCGTCGTTCCCGAGCCAGTCGCCTATACAATAACAATGTATGCATCGATCTAAAAATAATTGAGTCGTAAGTCGTAACGTTTCGTATGCATCAGTCTGTTTTCTATCGTAGAACTGAACGGTCGCCGTGATGCTTGTGAAAATTTCCCATATGTACCCTGACGTAGATAATCTAAGGTGCAAAGACCTAACTTTTACTATGGAATGCATTATTCCTAGACGCCCTAAGCGTAATTTACCTACGCTTCCTGAAGACAAAGAGTACACAATCGAGTTTAAAACCAAACTGGTCGGTAAAAAACGCCGGCAAAGACGACAGCTCAGATTGCCAGTGTTGCCAGAAAGTGATGAGCATTGATGTTCTCATGAAAATATTTATGTGGAAAAGTTTTGACCGTTATGGTTTTCAATTTTATCACAGAATGTGGGTGTTTTAGTGTACGAAGAGATCTGCATGTCTATCAAGCTTGGTAGTTGTATGGAAGATTGTAGGTTCGGTGATGAGTTTATTACGTTGCGTTTAAATAGAGATATTGTTAATATTGTTTTGTTAGTAATAATTAATAGTAAATGTTCGTGTATTTATTAGAGGTGATAAGAGATTGTAGTAAGTTCTAAATATAAGTACAAATATGCACTATTGTTTGTCGATATAAGTACGTTTCTTATTTGCATTGCTGATCTATGTTTTGTAACATACCTAAAGTATTTACATAGGCTTATTTTTCTTTACAATTTTGTTGTAATTCGTTCAGAATTATAATATAATAAAGCCAGTGACTTATATGTTTAGAAATTTGAAAAATATACTATACATTAAAAATAGTTTATTTGCTAAAAAAATTACAACAATATAATTTCACAATAGTTTATAATAGACTAAGTTAGTTATTTCAGACTTGTTCCCCAAAAATTTTGTTTTTAAAAACATAACCCGGATTAATGGTAGACACTCCTTGCTTGTATTACACATCATTTTTATTAGGAACAAGATAAAATATATCAGCTTAAACTGTTTTATCAATGAATTCTGAGAATTAATATTATAATTTAATATACTGTTAAAGTGTAACTTCGATGATAATATCGATCGTGTATGTGTATGCATAAGCATATTTATTGTATTCATAGATTATTGTTTAACAGTTTTGACAATCAATTAGATAAATAAGATGTTTTAACAATATATAAGAAGCAAGTCTTTACTTAAGTTAATATATAAGATAGATATAAGATATATAATATATAAGATATTATATAAGATAGTAAATCATTTGATAAATGTAGTAGCAGGAGTCATAAAGTCTCGGATTCGATTTTAAGTGATGAACTTGTATTGCCATGGTCATTGGTATTGGTATACCATGTATAATGTGGTTTATATAGCCATGACTTTGAAGAGGGGTCAAATGATTTCTTAGGTCTTTTGCTTAAAGAATCTAGCATGGTTCATGAAGCTAAATACTATTTATTTTATAACTGTTTTGTTAACATAAAGTAGTCTATTAATGTTTTGTAAAATAAATAAATGTTATTGATAACAACATGTTAATGCTCTCAGTTTGAAAATATTATGGGACACTGGCTTAGTGAAAAAATAAGTTACCACAATTACGTAGCTATTATAGTACCTAGGTACGTAGACACATAGGTACCAATAAAAGTATTGTAGTTACTTATAGTTTTTAATATTCTTAATTGTAGTTCTTCGTAAAAAAATATAGATATATTTAAATATTTCGATTTGTTATTTTGTTCAAGGTATTTTATTTTGATCTGTGATATAATGTTGTTGATGTGGAATGTAATCAGATATTTTTGTAATAAAATTATGTGAATAAACCATACGTATATATTTTTATTACCTTTTCCATTACCTTTCATATGAAAGAAACTATTTTAAGGTCATAATAAAAACTGAATAATTCTTAATTCTATACATATCTATGTATAATAAAATTCTGAGTCGAATCTGTGCATTAAATATTTTTTGGAAAATCTTATCGAAATAGTCATAATTAATAATTATCGATAAAGAGACTGAATCTATAGTTTTTAGAATTTTTGTCAGCCTGTCTGTCTGTCTGTCTGTCTGGGAACGCATCACGACAAAACTATTGGACAGATGTTGATAAAATTTTATACGATGATAACAGGTTCTCATGGTCAACATATAGGATATTTTTTACTGTGGGATAATATCTCATCTCTGAGAAATCTATGCTAACTGTTAAAACGTAGCTAGGGACGAACCCGAGCGGAGCGACGGTGAGTCGCTAGTACAATATATGTATAAACTAACTGACACGCTGCATTATATAGATATTTAAGTGAAGGATTAATAAAAACAATTAATGTAAATAAATATAAATAAAAAGATTAATTAAAAGATAATTTAAAAGGAATATAAAAAAGAAATGTTCAATTATTTATCTATAAAATATGTAAATAAAAAAAATATTGACCATTGAAAGGTATCTCAGTTTCACTAATATTTTCATAAGCTTTTTCCTGAAGTTAAACAAAGAAGGTCACAACAGTCAACTTTATCAATTTTGAAATCGCTAAATTAGTTCAGTACTAACTGATGTCATAAATGGGAATGTGTCATCTGTTGCTTTATTTTTCCTTTACATAGCAATGCGTTGTTGTAATTCGAAGGCATAGAAAGGAAATTAACATTTATAGTCATACTAGCTGCTCACGCTCGCTTCGCTCGGTTTCGTCTCTAGATATATTTTAACGGCTAGTATGGCTAACTTTAGTGGGTAACTTAAAAAAATGAAAAAAATATATATCCTGAACTTGAGAAATGGGGAATCCCATACAAACTTACACGGGATAAGAACTATTCTATATCCTTCCCGAGGTCTAAAACTATCTCCATACCAAATTTCATCTAAATCAGTTCAGCAGTTTAGGCGTGAAAAGGTAGCAGATAGATATACAGAGTTACTTTCGCATTTATATTAGTATATGGATAATTTTTACCTTTATTAACCCCTCGAGGACCGCATACACGCCGGCGTGTACGATAACAATTGAATTCTCGGAAATTCGCACGGATTTCTTAGAAATTATCCTGGAGAGATTAAATACAAATTTACATGGTACCTACAGATAAAAAAATTATTGTAGTTATAATAAAAATAATTATAATAACACAATCTTTTTATTATCACACTGTTTAACAATCCTTTTATTGGCACGGACCTTCTTTCAATGTGAGGGGGATCAGATCATAGTCCACCACTCTGGCCAAGTGCGGGTTTGCGGACTTCACACGATTTTCGAAAACTTGCTAAGTTCACTCAGACATGCACGTATCCTCACAATGTTTTCTTTCATAGTGGTTAATGGTAAGCAAGTTGAAAATAGTTCGCCCACGAATAACTCAAAAGTGCGAGACCCGTGAGATAAAAAAAGCTAAGATACAAAAAATAATAATATCTACTTTAAAATGTAAACCAAACCTATCTTTTATCACTTCCACAATTTAAGTCTACAGCTGGGCCTGTAATCAATATACTCGTAAAGTATTCTAATTTCGTACTAAAGCTGTTTCAAAAAGATATGTTACTGCTATTTTCAATACCAACTTTTAGAAGGTACCTTATGGAAAAAGCACCATGGCGAAAACATAATATATGATACTAGCGACTCACCCTCGTTCCACTCGGGCTCGTCCCTAATTACGTTTTAACGTTTTAACGTTTAGTATATATTTCTCAGAGAAGAAATATTTTCCCGCAGTAAAAAGTATCCTATATGTTGACCGGGGTAACCAGCTATCATCATACCAAATTTCATCAAAATCTATCCAGTAATTTTCTCGTGATATGTTCCTAGACAGAGAAAAAAATGCTAAAAGCTACAGAATTGGCCTCTGTATCGATTATAATGATTATTTCAATAAGATTTTACAAAAAAATATTGAATGCACAGATTCGACTCAGTTAGAATTTTATTATATGTATACATATTTACATCGACTATTACATAAATCTTATACATAGTTTGTGGGAAGTAGAAAGTCATTACTAGTATAGATACTTTGATATAAAAAGCCAAGTTAGACAATTACTAAACAAAATTTGATAACTGTTAAGGTGACTTTGGAATTATTTTATAACGGATTACGAGTAGATTAAGACACTTTTGGGTAATTCCTTGTATCTGATGCATGTTCTAGATTAGATAAAGCTACTTTAATCAGAAATATTTTTAAGAAATGATTCAATACATTTGTTTATCATTTTCTTATCATTCTAAGTTCTCTCTTTCTTTAAGTTACAATACAATAAGAGTATCTATCGAATCTGAGAATTCATTATTTATTAGGAAGCATTTTCGTTGATTTATAAGTGGCTAGAAGTGTTTAAAATAAAAGGATACGCTAATATTTCTTTCTTAACACCTCTTGGTTAGTTCCCAAGAAACTAATTGTTAACTGGACCACCGGTTGCTAGGCGGTCGTTGACAGGTTAACGTGTTGAGAGGAACATACACACCCGTGTATTTTAACAATTGATTTTCCGGAAATTAGCAAGGAGGCGTTAAATGTACCTTAGATTTTGGAAGTGATATTGTAGTAGGTGTACTTTTTTTTAGTAATAAATATCTTGAATATAGACATCACTTCACACTATACTAAAGGGAGTTTTAACGACTAACTTCATGTCACTGTGCGCGCGCATCGTAAAAAATCACTCTCATCATTTTTTTCCTAACGCACCAAAGAAGTATAACTTCAAAAAATAATTCTGAACCACTTATGGTTTAATACTTAAAAAATGTTTTGAGAAAATGAAGGAGTCAGAAGTTATGGAGAGCAAAATTTACAACATCTCCTATGATGACTCTATTCGATCGAAGCAATTCCTAAGATTGTTTTTTGTACACTATATACTTGGAATCGTTTTGATTTGTTGTCCATAGAACAAATTAAGTTAAATTTTAGTTTGGTCACAGATCACAAAATACTAGTAGGTATAGATGACTCATCCGATACAAAGAAATTGGACAGCGCTAATTCGGGCTATTCTTCGGGCTATTTTTGTTTGCTTGAATAGATAACAGATGTCGGTGATTCCCGAATAGTAAAACTGTTTTAATTTATAAATATGTGCAAACTAACGTATGGTAAATATTGTAAAATTCATCCTGCATTTAAATAAAAAAAAAAGTTATTTTAACAATTTTTAACCGTGATTAACGATTCCTAAAAAGTAAAAGCGCCATCTGTGAATATCCATAAAATTACGCAAATTTGAGCGCATAGTTTGAACTATTTCTTTTGTTCGTGATAAGACCATGGTTTGGTGAAAGATCCGAATAGTAACAATTGATTCGATAATCTGTATTAATTTGTCGGGACATTAACAGACAACACCATCTAGTTCCCTGGTAAGCTACGAGACTTGTGTTATGCATACCAGATAGTTGATACATACATATTATACTATATGATTTAAATACATACATATTATAAATATAAATATAAACACAGATTACAAACATTCGTGCTCATCACACAAATGAATGTCCCCAGCGGGACTCGAACCCGCGACCGCTGATACAGCAAGTAGGGTCACTACAAACTGAGCCAAACGTGTCGCCAAAATAGGAAAAGGTAAAATGGCTAAGGCTTCTGAAGCTTTTTTTTATTTACATAGAAAAAGATTGTAATAAGTCATCATTTTTTATTTACACACAATTTTGGTGTATTGTAGTAATATTAAAATCTAACTAAAGCTAACTAAAGTTTTTTCTTATTATTAAGTATTGAAAAATATAACAATTTGAAAAATATAAAGAATCCGAGGAGTCAAATGGGAAATTCACAGAAATGTCATCACGATCACCCTGCCCATTTCCCAATCACTTGGGGTCGGCGCAGTACATCTTCCGTACTGCTGATAGGATTTGACAAAAGTTTTATCGGCCGCCTTCATCAACCCTCCTTGGGAATGCTATTGTTTATCGCGGATGTTTTGTTAATGTACATATTCCATATTGTTTTATATAAAAATATTTTTATAATATATCTTAAAATTTTGATGTAATTTTCAGATATATTTTGAAATAAATTTTAAACACACACAATTTTGTTTTGACATTGTCAAAATTTTGCTAAATTTTCTAAATTCACCGAAATGAATGAGATTATTTTTTAGACTTTTATAATTCCTGTCTTCTTTAAACACCCGACACATTCTACAGACACCCCATGACCCCTATTTAAGAATATAGCCCACTCCTCCCGGGATGCGACCCATATAATAAAAAGCAGCCAATGTAATATATTTATGTAACTTTGTCTCGATGACGCACTTTCTTATGAAATCCATTCAAAATATCCCAAATGAAATTAGTACAAGAGATAACCCCAATTCAATGGCCGGTTTTACGTGCAACGTAAACAATGAATAAAATAACTCCCACTGCCGCGGTTCGAAGAAATTGTGTAAAATGTAGTTACTCGTACATCTCGGAATTTACAGATCTTGGCGTGCAGGTGATATAAATTATGATGTTTTTATGATTTTTCTAGTAATAGAAAATTATAGGCATTAACATGTGATATTTCTAAAAGCTGGATAAGACAACAGAACAACAATTTCAATTATGATTATCTTAGTTTATTAGGTGAACTATTGTTCGAAATACGACCATAATCCATACTATACTAATATATAAATGCGAAAGTAACTCTGTCTGTCTGTCTCCTTTTCACGCTTAATCCGCTGAACCGATTTAGATGATATTTGGTATGGAGATAGTTTGAGACCCTGGGAAGGACATAGGATAGTTTTTGTCTTGGAAATCATCCCTTGAAAACGTACCTAGAGACGAACGCGAACGAAGCGAGCGTGAGTCGCTAGTCATTATTAAATTTGAGGAAAATATATGTATATGAATCGAGTTTAATGTTTACCTATTTATATAAAAAAAGTAACTGTTTCCAAAATTTTCATTGATAACTCTTCTTATGTTTAAATCTTTTTGGATTTTTTCGCGGATTTATTTTGATTTTTGGTTCCCGACGACGTCTCGATTGCTTTACAGCAATCATGGTCACGGGAGAGACTAAGGTGTTAGATGTCTCAAAAGCATTATGTAGTTGTTACAGACAGCCTACCCACAAAATAACAAAGATGAATTCAAAATTTTGAAAATTGGCACCAAAGTACCTTACAATATTTGTTAATTTTAATTTTAAACATTTTTATAATTTTAATTATTTTATACTTGAAATATGGAATATTATTTATATTACAATTACAATTTTTTAAGAAACCTTATTATTGTATTATTGTTTAGTAATCTATATTTTTAGTGTTACCATTATTATATTTATAACCATAAAGAAAAATAAAATATTAATTATTTAAGCCACATTATTGTTCTATGTGTACTTTAGAAAATTAAAATTAATTAAGAATTACATTTATAAACGAAGTGAGGAATTAACAAACAAACATACGTACAGTCACATATTAATATTAATCCAATTAAACAGGTGTATTTAACTTTATCAAAGATAATAGCGATATTATCGGAAATAAATGTCACTCACTGGCGCCAGACATACTTTATCGAACATATAACTGATTTCTTTGTATCACATCACATCGAACATCAGGGCGAATGATTTTTAATGTTTAGTGAAATTCAAATACATAATTAGAAGTCGAATAATATTATTATCTTATTGATTTATTGATTGCTCTTATTGCTCTTAATTATTTATTACTAGTGACCTAGATGCCTTTCGTATTTATAAAATTGCGGAAGCTCTCAGAAGGGACCACAATTTTCAACTTATTTTTCCAAAATATCTATAAATTACAGCTTAAATCCTTCTTAGATAAATCCTCTTTTTATTGGGAAAAACCGTATGAAAATCCGTAACGTACTCAGATTAGCCCGAACAAATACAAACTTAGCGCGGCTTTATAATATTATGATGAAACAAAAAATGTAATATTTTTACGATCAACAATAACCTAGGTTCTAAAGTGTGCTAAATACTGTTTTTTTTTATTTTGCGTATAAGAATAGTAAATCCATACAAAGATATTTATAAACCGATAGGTTTTATTTTTAGGATTTAGACATATATTTGTTTATCGGTCACGCTCATTATGTATGTTACTATGTTCGTACAAAATAAATGAGCAATTATTATTAATATGTGTATATACATATATAAATATTTGTTAATTGTTAGATGTATGTATTGTTTTCGACCCTTTTTTTAACATCCTACTCCTGGGCACGAGTCTCCCTTTAATACGAGTATCAGCCTATAGTCCACCACGCTGTCCAATTGCGCGATGACGGACTTCACATGTCTTTCGAAGCTAGGTTCTCTCAGACATGCAGGTTTCCTACAGTGTTTTCTTTACCGCAAGACAAGTGTTAATCATGTTGGAAATGATTCGCACATGAAAATATCAGAGGTGCGATACCCGGGAATTGAACCCACTTAACTCGGTTTCTTAAACGAAACGCAAGCGAAGCATAAGGTTTAAGCTTGTATTTATTCATTATTTTAAAACAGATACAGGAAAATTGCATTATTCTGGCTACACAACTATTATCTTAGAATCACGATTATTTCTACACTCTACTTTATATCTTTACTATATGATTCATATTATGATGTTCTTTTATAATTTATTAGAATCGCAACATATAAGTGATTATGTCATTAACAAATATATCCGTGACCACACGCAGCATATTATCTGATTAAATATTGCTTTTGTATTAGGGGTCACATGTTCGATCAATGTAAGAGGTAAAAAAATGGTTTTTAGATAGGTAAGGTAGATAGATATATTTTTATTGGTTCTTTAAAATATTATGATGTGATTTTTGTCATGATTCTCTTTACTGATGTAGAAATGCAAAGTTGTATATCAAAGTCCATTTTAACCAATTATGTCAAGTTAATCGACATTTTTCCATTTATTGAACATGTATTATATTATATAATAGACTATACGTAGTTTCTACCTGCATCTTCGTTATATTTTTAAGTTAGGTATATTAAAATATACTATGTAAAATATTATAATTTTATATAATTTATAACATGTTGTTAATTTAAGTTTTATGAGAACGAACATAATGTTAGAAAAGTATGGTGGTAACATATCACATATGTAGATACTCCTATAAAGTATACAGTTACTTTATACTTATTAAAACTTTAACACTAACTAACTTAAACACGGACACGCAGTTTAAAGCGTTGGTTCTAAAAACATGAAATTTTATACAAAAGTTCCGTATTAAACTAAATCAATATGTTTTTTTTTAATTCAGCCCCTAAAATTATTTAAATGGGGGATGAAAATTGTATATATACATACTAGTTATTTTAGTACTTAGAAATATAGAATTTGTGTTTACGCTTCTACTTATAATGCTCATAGTAATGTTATTATTACCTTATAGGTCGGAGATGACAGGTCTGTTTCTTATCCTCATATATTAAACCATTCCCGTGGGATTTTACTTTATTACAAAAAGTAATTGAACATAGTGCAGGATCTGGGGTGCAGTAAGAGTCGGAGATAAACAAGGGATAGTCGTTTCTAATGTACACTTAAAATTGTAATATATTTGTTTTTAGTTGATACAGAGTGGTATATTTACGTATATGTAAAGTTCTCGATAGTTTAATTTTAAAACATATGTATAAAAAGCCTCTATTTTATAAACATAGATAACAAACGTTCATTTTAAACAGTCTTGTATTGCATTGTATGAAGAATGTTTTGATCCTAAATAGCACAGTACGTGGGAACGAGTTAATAGAAACATTCTTGGCTTACAAAACAAAGGACCGTTATGGGACACGTGCTTTAAAGAGGTGTGAACACTGAAACACGTGACAGATTTTATAGATTTTACCACAATACCCTATACTTTTTTCAAATAATCTTCGAGATGTTTATAATAAGAAAATCTGAATTGGCAAATCTTGCTATGGCTTGGCGCTGAAGCATTTTGAAGCTTACTAAATATTGGAAGTGCGAGAATGTATTTTTTTATTAGTTTGTCCTTCTATTACAGTACAACAAAGCAACTGATTAACGTGTTGGCCCGAGAATGTCATAGCCTATTTAAATCTATTAAGCCCATTTAAATTTCTTAACAGAAAAATCCATTTACCTATACTTGGCTCTACTCGGTACTCTAACCTGGGACGTTCGGGCCTAATCCGTACATGTTAGCCACTAGACCACCAAGGCATAAATCATGGAACCATAACTAAAGTTGTCAATTTCACACATTTCGAAGGCTAATGCGGCCTCGTGCATATTACCATGAAACCACGTAGTTAGCTGCCGTCACTACACACTTCACTTGGCGTCAACGTATTACGCCACGTAGGTACTTGTACATACCGTCACAGTTTTACTAGTTGATAATTTTATCTTGAAATTTTATCAGTTCTACGTATACATTGTGTACTTACGTCATAACGTATGTTTACAGGTAGTTATTTTTTACTTCGTGTTCTATTTATACATATATAATACATGTATGTTAGTAAGTTTTTGTTTGTGCTAAACAGACAAGTTTAAGGTATTTGCCTGTAGCTTCTTTCGCTCTTTATGTATATTTATTTATTAATATAATATTTATTTATTAATATAAAATATATTATTAATCCCTCCTGGATAATTTCTAAGAAATTATGAATAATGTCTAAGAAATCAATTCTTAACTGATACGCCGGCGTGTACGCGTTCCGCAAGTGGTTAAGATCGATGTTCTGTTATTACATAGTTGCATAAATATATTTATATCGTAATTAAGCTGTGAAGTAGCAAATGAGTTGGTATTCCATACTACTTTTCTATTTTAATCCGGACGTTTACCTTTATTTTTTCCAATTGCTCTTAATAAAATAAATTTTTTTGGGAATCTATGTATACTACTGGTATGGTATTTCCATACAGAAAATCATATCAATTGAAAATACAGGGTTATATTATAATATGTTTTCTTGTGAGAACAAAGTAAACTTTTCCATGGTAAAAAGTGACTTATGTTGTTTTCCCTCCAAACCAAACCTACCATCCAAATTTCTCCATACTAAAAATACATTAACACGTTCGGTCCAGCAACGTCTCATGACGTCAAAATTAGAAATTTATAATTAACACAACGTCTAGTCACGTCTACTTTAAATGTGCATTTATTCGCACTACGTTTCATAACGTCAGGAGGCAATACGATATTCTACTAAATAGATATTTGCGCCGCATCGCTGAGAAGTTTTAAAAGTCTACTGCCGCATCGAATCAACTTTTACTGGCGTTTTGCTAACATCCGTCATAAGCACATATGCTCACATAAGCAGACACACAACGTTCATACACGTCGCGGGGAGTAGGGACGCGGCTAGCTACAGTCGTTCTGCGCCGCATCAAAAGAAGCGCATGCTGCGCTTACTTTGCTCGACCGTATTGAAGTGATCGATATACCGTAAGTTTTTTATAAGATGTTTATTTTGAATAATAATAATAAATAAGTGTGTGCATATACGTATATATATTTATTTTTGTATAATTATAATAATTAGTTGATATATTTCTCTCACTTCTAAAGGGTTTCTGGCAGAAATATCTTAAAGAGATAATTTATTCTTTGTGGATTTTCTGTTACTTTATACATAAATAATAAATAAGTAAGTAAAAATAATTCCATAAAGTGATTTATTTACACCCTTTTTGATAAAACGTTATAAAGTAAACAAAAATCTGTTGTTTTAGATGGATAAAAAGCGATTCTGCAGTAAGGGGTTTCTGAAGGTATTTGAAGATTCTTCGTCCCGGGAAGTTACTCCTGATCCCTTCAGTGATGACGGAGAGTACGAAACTGACAAGGATTATGATCCAGAAATATAATTAACCTAACAGGCATTTATGAACGTCAACGTGACTAAACGTTACGTTAAGAAACCTATGGTTTCTATACCCTAATTTGACTGTATGCGACGCAGCGTTATATAACGTCGACGTCTCTCAACGTTTGTGTTGCATCAAAAATTAATCTTGCATATATGAAAAGCACAACGTTTATCAACGTAAACGAGGAGTGGAATAAAGAAGTCGTGAATTTGTGCTCTATATTTTAATTAGTTTTTAAAAATATAAATAACTATATTATGTACCTGTGAACATTGTGTACCTGCCAGCTACAATATTTTTACTTATTTCCACTGATTGCACTTAACTTTAACTTGTAAGAATTAACTTAATATGGAGTCCATAAAAAACACTCTAGACGAGCTTACTGCCCACTTTAATACAAGAATGTCAGAGTTTCAAAAGGAATTAAAAGGTACTATTCCTACTACTAGCCCTTCTTCAGCCATTAACATCCAATTTAACTCGTTCCGGACCTTCGTCTTAACGGCATTAGAAAATCTTCAACTGCAAGTAGAATTTCTTTCAAGACAGTATGATGAGCTTGAGATGCGGGCAAGGAAAAAGATTCTACTGTTGCATGGAGTTCCAGAGACAGATAAAGAGGATTTGGTAGCATGTGCTGCACAACTTCTCAGTGTTCAGCTAAAAATTCCACAAGTGGTTCCAGCTTCATTTAGTCGGTGTCATAGGCTTGGACATAATGATAAGGATAAACCCCGTGCCTTGCTCATTAAATTTAATGACCTGGCCTTAAGAAATCAAGTTTGGTCGGCCAAAACAAAGTTAAAAGGCACTGGGGTAACAATGTCCGAGTTTCTGACTAAGCCACGTCATAAAGCATTCTTGGCGGCACGACAACGTTTCGGTGTAACTAAGTGCTGGACTAGGGACGGTGTTATAGTGGTGTTAAGTGCGGATGGCTCAAAACACCGGATAACTAGTGCATCTGAACTGAACGCAATATCTGGCTCAGCTACTAGTGCTTCTGGTCCTGTCGTCATGCCCGCTGCTCTGGAGGCCACTAAATCTTCAAAAATTACCAATCCCAGAACCAAAAGAGTGTTGAAGAAATAGTAACTGTAATTATTTTGTGATCCATGTTTATTAACTATTCACTGTTTAATTCTTACTCGTCCCACACGTACTTAGTTTGTTCCTTTCAGTTAATTCTTTGTTTATGGTTTTTATTTGTTGTTTATATTGTATTATTTTAATTAATTCAACTTTTTTTTTTTTCTTCTTATGTTGGACTGTGCGTTTATTTCTAACATCAATAAATCCCTATCAGGGTACTTAGATTATTTAACAACAACAAAGTACAAACTCCACTGACATTTGGTAACGTTTGACTTTGAGAGCACAGACAAATAATACGTCACTGCACTGAGTACGTTCGGAAATTATAAGGTTAATGTTGTTCTTTTAGTCTTAAATTATTAATTTGTTTTTTTTTTTCTTTCTTTTAATTTTATATATATATTTATAAAATTGGTATGCAATTATAAATGTATTTCTTTAATTCAGAATAGCTGGCGGGTAAGAAAATAATAATACATATATATATTTTTTTACTTTTATTTAATTTATATTATATTTTATTGTATTTTATTATTGTATTGTTATATTTTATTTATACATTATATTTTATTATTAATTGAAATGTCGTCCAATGTAAATGATAGTGATCTTTTTTTGTCTATGTCGTCTTCAGATGACTTATCTAGTAATGATAGCTTCCACAGTACATCACTCCCCTCTCTTAATGTTGCCCTTGATTCTTACTTCTCAGACTGTTTGAAAAATTTTAATATTATTCATATCAATGCCCAAAGTATTCCGGCTCACTATCCTGATATGCTTGCGTCATTCGAATCCCGTAACATACATGCTATCCTGGTGTCTGAAACTTGGCTCAAGCCTTGTCTACCATCAACCTCTTATTCTCTCCCTGGATTTCGCCTTATCCGCAATGACCGCATTGGTAAGGGTGGTGGTGGTGTAGCGATCTATTTACGCTCCTATATTCCCTATACATTAATTAGTTCGTCTACTCAGCCACCTCCCGCGGACACTGCTGAACATTTGCTTATTGAAGTCATTCTCTCTCATTCGAAAATCCTTTTAGGTGTATTTTATTGTCCCTCTCCTTCACTTAATTACTTCCCTTCCTTTGAAAATCTTTTAGAAAACCTGACTCCAAATTTTGAACATAGTATCATAATGGGTGACTTTAATACTTGCCTACTAAAAGGTGACACTCGTAGTAACAGGCTATTAAATACTATCAACTCGTGTAATATGAATATACTTCCACTAGCAGCCACCCACAATTTTCCTAATTGTATCCCTTCACTTCTTGATCTAATAATGGTCTCATCTCTTGATTTTGTTTCAAAACATGGTCAATGTTCAGCCGACATGTTCTCGTACCATGATCTTATATACCTTTCATATAAAGTTCGACCTCCCAAGGCTAAATCGAGAATCCTTCTGCAACGTAATTTTGGTAGAATGGATGTAAGTCGCCTGTGTGACGATGCACAATCAATTGATTGGTCTTTAGTTACTGATGCAAATTCATTAGACTGTAAAGTGGATATTTTTAACAAGTTAATTACACAACTTTATGACACTCATGCTCCTATAAGGCCCATTAAAATGAAACATCTCCCGGCACCATGGCTAACAGAGGAAATAAAAAGTTTAATTCATAAGAAAAATAAGGCAAAATATAATTTTAAGGTTAACGATAATGAAGTCAATCGCAAAAAATATAATAAAGCTCGGAATCGCTGCAATACATCGTGTAGGGACGCTAATCGCCGCCATATTCACAAATCAATCGAAAACGGCGATACCTGTAAGATCTGGAAGTTTCTGGAAACACTGGGTATTGGAAAATCTTCCTCATCTAATACCTCTTTTAAATTAGATATTGAATCTCTTAATAGTCATTTCTCTACTTCGGATGCACTTGATAGCGCCAGTAAGGAACATACATTAAATATACTTTCTACTTTACCAACTCCTGACTTTCCACCGTTTACTTTCAGATCTTTCACAGAGCGTGATGTGAGGAAGAACATTCTATCCATCTCTTCGAATGCCGTTGGTACTGATTGCGTCAGTCGTAAAATGATCATTCCCATCCTTGATATTGTTTCTCCTATCCTGACACATATCCTTAATCATTCTATTTCCGTCGGAAAATTCCCTGATGTATGGAAAAATGCCCAAATTATCCCTCTCCCTAAAAAAGTTAATCCTTTATGTACTGCTGATTTTCGTCCTATTTCTATATTGCCATTCCTATCCAAAGTCCTAGAAAAACTCATCTACCAACAACTTACCCTATTCATTAATCAGCATTCTATCCTGAGTCCTTTCCAATCCGGTTTCCGACCTGGTCACAGCACGACCTCAGCACTAATAAAAGTTACCGACGACATTCGCTTAGCTATGGATAATAAACAACTCACAATTCTAACACTTCTTGATTTCAGCAATGCTTTTAACACAGTAGATTATGATATTTTGTTGAGATTGTTGTGTTCCATTAACGTATCTCCATCTGTGATAGATTGGTTTCGGAGTTACCTTAAAGGCCGACGTCAGCGCGTTCGCATTGAGGAAAAGGTATCCTCATGGTGTGACCTCCAGACTGGGGTACCACAAGGTGGCGTATTATCTCCTTTACTCTTCGCAATTTTTATTAATTCAATTACTCACCACATTTCATCTTCCTATCACATGTATGCAGACGATATTCAGATTTACCGCCATTCAAAACTCGAAAATTTGAGCACTACCATCAACACGATAAACAGTGATCTACAAGCAATTTATAACTGGAGCAAATTATATGGCCTTAACGTTAATCCTGGTAAGTCGCAGGTGATAATTATTGGTAGCCCAAGCTTGATTGCAAGGATTAAAGGCTTGAACTTACCTGCGATAAAGTATGATGGGGCTGTAATACCTTATTGTTCTACAGTTAAAGATCTCGGTGTTCACTTAGACCAAACTTTATCTTGGTCAGGACAAATAAAAGAAGTGAGTAGAAAATTATTCTTTAAATTGAGTTCTTTGCGGCGTCTTCGTAATATACTTCCCATTCCTACCAAAATTATGTTAGCAAATTCTCTTCTCCTTCCGATTCTCGATTATGCAGACGCAAGCTATCCGAATCTGACCGAGGACCATCTAAATAAACTTGAGCGACTCCAAAATCTTGCAATTCGATTCATATTTAATTTGCGAAAATATGACCACATTTCTGAACATCGAACAAAACTCAAGTGGCTCCCAATCCGCTGTCGCCGGAATTTACACATTCTCTCTCTTTTGTACTGTTTATTGTTTGATCCAACGTACCCGCCTTATTTAAAAGAGCAGTTTGAATTTCTAGGAACTTACACAAATAGGTTAAGATCTTCAGAGAATTTGACGCTAAGAATACCTGTACATTCAAGTAAATTCTTCGAGTACTCCTACTCTGTACAAGCAACGAAACTCTGGAATAGTTTGCCTATTCATATTAAACGCTCCAAATCTTTAAAAATATTTAAAAAATCTGTTAAAAATTATTATCTAGATCATCTCTCCAATTGAGAAGTCGACATTGTGCAAGCTTTATATTAATTATTCAAATTTAAATATGTATTAGTATATTTATAGATATATATTATATATAGATATATGTGTAGTATTTCTAAGTATTAGGTTGTATTGTGGTATGTATTGTATATAATTTTTACACCACCCACCCTGAATAGTCTTCCATATTTCCTTACCCAAAGGTTGTCTGGAAGAAATCGCTAATTAGCGATAAGACCGCCTTTTGTACACACTTTTGTTTTCTTTTGTTTTATTTTTTTTTTTTCTTTGTTAACTCTATTTACTTCATGATTGTGGTGTACAATAAAGTTTAAATAAATAAATAAATAAATACAATTTGTATGGGAAAACGGTGTGTCACGATGCGTGAATCTTCTTACGGTGGCGCTGGGCCGAACGTGTTAATCCGTTGCTCTGTTTTGACGTGAAGAAAGGATCAGCAAACAAAAAACACACGTTTATATTTATAAATTATAATATAATACTAAGGTAGAGGTCACACTTTATGCTATATTATATTTAGTAATTAGTACCTACTTTGTATATAAAATATATCAAATTATGACGTACAATTCAAAACAAAGTTCAATAGCAACTGGTGATATTAAAGACTTACGTCAGTGGTGCTGTTATTTTTCGTCAATATTTGATATTGAGTTGTCCGAGGGCACGGCAGTGCCCCCGCCAAGTCGAGTAAAAAAGGGCACGGCAGTACAATCCTTTTCTATTCAGGACATTTTCCACCGGTGTGCTTTGATTTATATTGACTGGCACCGACTTCGATAATATCTGATTTATTTTAAATGAAAAGCCCCGTTTTGTTATTTTTTAGTTTTCAGTGCCTAGAAGTCGGATTTTATTTATTTTTTTAAGTTTTTATTTTTCCATTTTTAGTGTAGGCATAATAAGCAGGTAATTTGTAAGAAGGAAGATTTAAAAAACATATTTAATTAAGCCATTTATTCAGACCCCTAACGACAGTCACAGCCTACACATCTAGGTGTAAAGTTCCCATCAATACAAATCAATCGAACCCAAATACCAGGTAATTGCTGTAAGTCGTTGAGGAGTTCTTTCGACTTTCTTTCAGTTCCATCATCAGATCGACTCCAAATCTTCATTAAATAGTAGTGCTTTAAAATACTTAATGAAAAAAAATTACAAACGCACTATTCGCCACTACGATTTTCGAAGATTCCCCTCGATTTCTCTGGGATGCTATCATCCGATCCTGATTTCAAAAAAAAATACCAAAAAGGTATACCAACTTTAAAATAGTTTTTAAATAATTTTATAAGTAAATATTACATTTAAGGGTAATTATTTCTATAAGAGATGGATTGACGTATTTTTTTACCTCAGACTAAGGAATTCTTCTTGGCTATTTCTTTTTAAGTAGACAATTTTTGGGTTAAATAGTTAGTTCAGTCAATAACTTTTTATTTTAGTACGTCAAGTCGTTTCCGGAGGATATTATCTGTTCGACTATTTTAAATTTAAGATGTTCCTTGATTCTATTTTGTCCGAAATCCGAATATCACTCCTGCATTCGGCACAAAAGCGCGGGAAAAATATCCGCATTTTATTTCTTTATGTAAGTATCTATTCTTGCTAGCGGCTAAGATTGCAAAAACAAATGCTTTATAGTTTATACCTTTTAGTCAAATATATTAGTTATTTTTCTATGCATAATAAGGCACCGTACACTAATTTAAAGTCAAACAAAACATAAAACGTAATAAATTTTATAGATAACAAAGAAGTGGTTTATCCTGCACCAGCTCTTTATTATCAAATACAACCTTGTCACAGATTCTATTAACTAGTTGTTGTGCCGTTTTTATTATAAGAAAACAAATGTTTCCGTTTAAAATTACATTAGTAATTTTTCATATAGCAATTTCCAGTGCCATTTTTAAGTTTTGTTCCAGTAAAACATTATTGTTTTTACATTATTTTTAACGGACTATAAATAAGTACCTAATATGTGCTCAAAAAATAAGTTATTTATTACAGACGGTCAGACATTACTGACAGTCAGATACTATTATTTACATCTATTTGGGGATATAAAATAACCTTTGAACATTTGCAGGATGAATAATATTGGGGCTTTGACAGGATGTCATTCTACAATCATTGAATGACGTAACGTCTCATCACATAATTATTAGATAGGTATGCGAAAGTTTATACATGTGTGTTTGTTACTTCTTCACGCTAAAATAACTGGTTGAATTTGGATTGAGTGTCTGAGTATTTTTTTTAATGTTGGGAAATGCATTTAGGCATACCACCTGCATACATACAGATGGTTATGAGGGATTCACCGGCTAGAAAAGCCAGTACTACCCACTAAACCCAACAAAACCTCCCCCGTCTAATGGGGCGTCGCAGGATCGCACTCAACCAAGACACCCCGGCGGCAGGTCTGCCGAAGTAGACCATACAACCAAGGGAGAAGTACCAGGAGCAACCCTCATGGTACACCGCCCACCAAAGTGAGTCACCTCCCAGTGCGTTTAGTGCGTTTCTTAGCTTCGCGTCCAGCTGGATTTCCGGACACTAATAAGCTCTCCCCACCACGACAAGGTGAACGCACGTTGGATTGAGTGTCTTAGTACTTTGAGTAGCACATAAACAACTTTTAGTGATAAATTTTCCAAAAGGTGGCCACCGCACTAGTAATTTTATTAATACAAAAGGCACATAGAGACGCACCGAAACAAAGCGAGGGTCTCATTTATTTTTGAATTGAAAACTTCTATAAGCAGGTTTGGAATTTGGACGTAGTGTAAATTCATGTAAGTCGTCATCGCCATGGTCACGTGACGTGTTAACGCTAACACTCAGAGTGCCGATAGATGTCAAAACCAGATAAATGTAAACAGTTTTAATTTACAAATTTTGATTTAAGATCAAACAATTAATTTGAATGTCCAAATATAACAACTGTTTGTTTATAGTTTTAAGTTTTTACTTCTGTCGGCAGTCCTCATGACTGCTTGTTTTTACATTTCTATGCTTCAACTATTACATAATAATGTCATGCTTAAATCCCCATTATCCTGAAGGTTGGCTTATACAAATAAGCCATCGATTAAATTATTATAAGAATAATAATATAAGTTCTCCCAACCGATTTCGGCTACGGCGGCCAATCTCATTGAAACTAGCCAACTGCGCAGGAGATATTATAGTGCACTCTCTATTCCTGTCACTCTCATACTCCAGTGGGACGACTACTTGACAAGACCAGTGAGGCATAAGGCGCATTTACAAAACGGAAAGACTCAATAACTAAACTTGGCCCGATCCGGGACTTGAACCCAGGTACTTGCTAACCACTACACCACCGAGGCAGTTAAGTCGATTAAATTATAAAACGGCTGAAAATAAAAGTCAACCGCCGAACTATTTCATGTAGGTATACAACTGTTACTTTTCATTTACCTAAATGAAAACAAATGCGTGTGTTCACAAATAAAATGTCGTCAGTAATTTAATATATTGGTTAGCAACAAAACAAATAATGTTATTACTGTATTTTTATATTATCCGTATAAGTTGACTTATTATTTACTTATTTCTGAAGTGAAAGAATGATTAACGTCATAAGCTGATCATAATAAAAGTTGTTTTTTCTGTAATTTAATATATTTTTTTTCTTTGACGTACTTACTTATTTGAACACGATTATTGTGTTAACATACATGTTAAACAGCTTGATAAATAAAGATTTGCTTTTAGATACTTGAAACGTGCTTGAGTCGGTTAGACTAATAATAATCTTTTAAGTTACTTCGAAATTCAACAAATCTGCATAAACATAATATTATTATTATTTTATTTTCTTCGTATGGCTATTTTTTTATTTTAAATATCGAAGTCGCCTTTGTTTTATTTTGTTTATAATATATCTATACAGATAAATAAAATAGGAGTGTCTGTTTGTAATATTAAAATAACCGCTTTTTACTAAATGCATATGGATGTACACAGTACATATACCAAAACAACATTTTTTACAATTTTTGTCTGTCTGTTTATTCCGGCTAATCTCTGAAACGGCTGGACCGATTTTGACGGGACTTTCACTGGCAGATAGCTGCTGTTGTAAGGAGTAACTTAGGCTACTTTTATTTTAGAAAAGAATCAGGGTTCCGCATAAAAAATTAAAACCCATGAAATTGAGAACAAAATCCGCGTACGGCGTACGCAATAATGTACGTATGTAACGTAAATCGCTATATAATTTAAATCAATACCTTAGAAGAAGCAAGCTACTATTTATTAACCGACTTCCAAAAAAAGGAGGAGGTTCTCAATTCGACCGTATATGTTTTTTTTTTTTTTTTTTTTTTTTTATGTTTGTTCGGGCATTTTTTCGTCGTTTATGAACCGATTTTGATAATTCTTTTTTTGTTGGAAAGGAGATATCGCAGGAGTGGTACCATGATAAGGAAACCAGGATCTGATAATGGGATCCCAGAGAAATCGAGGGGAACTTTCGAAAATTGTAGCGGCGACTAGTGCGTTTGTTTACATTTTCATTAGGTATTTTAAAGCACTACTATTTAATGAAGGTCTGGAGTCGATCTGATGATGGACCCGAAAGATAGTCGAGGGAACTCCTCAACGATTTACAGCAATTACCTGGTGTTTGGGCTTGATTAATTTGTATTGATGATACGTCTACACTAAAAATGGAAAAATAAAAACTTTTAAAAAATAAAATAAAAACCGACTTCCAGGCACTGAAAAGTAAAAAATAACTAAACGGGGGTTTTCATTTAGAATAGATACTTAATCAGATTTTTTCGAAGTCGGTGCCAGCCAATACAAATCAAAGCACACCGACTTCGAAAAAATCTGATTAAGTATCTATTCTAAATGAAAACCCCTGTTTAGTTATTTTTTACTTTTCAGTGCCTGGAAGTCGGTTTTAATTTTTTTTTTTAAAAGTTTTTGTATAAACATAGCTAACTGTGAAAATGTACCTAGGGACGAACGCGAGCGAAGCGAGCGTGAGTCGCTAGTGTTATAATAATTGTGTTAATAACACTGAATAAATAAATCGTCGTAGTATTTTTATGCTACGTTAACTATAGTTTTTTGTGGAAGTTACTATACTTTACTAGTACAGATAACTTATCTCATACAAAGAAATTAGATAGATCTTATTCTGAATATTTTGTTTTGTCTAAATAGATGATAGATGGCGCTTGACGAACAATCGAACTGTTTTTATAATATAAAAAAATCCAAATTGAGAAAATATTAAGACTGTTTATAAAATGCAGATAGCGCCATCTATGAATACTATTCAACTTATCATTTTATGGCTAATTCATCAATTTTGAGAAAATGATAATAAATACGAAAACTTTATTAAAGAAGCCATTGCTTCATTTTCTTGGACTCAATAAGTTTTGTTAATTAGAATATTTATAAGTAATAAATAATAATAATAAATATGTTGGGACATTAACACACAGCACCATCTAGTTCCATCTTAAGCTACGAGGCCTGTGTTATGGATAACCAGATAGTTGATACACTACACATATATAGCTTTAAATACATACATATTATAAATATAAACACCCATGACTGGAGTACAATCATACGTGCTTATCACACAAATGAATACCACCAGCGGGACTCGAACCCGCGACCGCTGGCACAGCAAGCAGGGTCACTACAAACTGAGCCAAACGTATAAGTATGATCTATTTTTAACAAAAACCGTCTATAATACAAATTATGCCATCAACTGACATTTATATGAACTAATTTTTCTTTTAACTCATGAGACCATGTTATGGTGGAAATAATGACAGCATAATTGGCGGGAAACATGCCAATTTTTTTTTTAAATATGTAAATAATATGAAATACATTAACATTTGTTCATCTTTAAAAGTATGTTTATAAAGATATTCGATACAAGTAATAAAAACAAAGTTGAAACAACCATTCTAGAATATTCTACGCTTCAATATGGATAGGGTTTCCTAAGGCTATCACAACGAATCTTAACTTTGTAAGTTCAAAGCAGTTTAGGCTTGTTCGGATTACATTTATCTCGTTAGTTTCATCCCTTTTCTAAAGTTTACCCTTATCTTGGTTGTAGAGTCATTAAATTCTTGTTTTTTCCTCTTGGAAATTCTCTTAATAATAATCATTTACGGAGATAATTTTCGTGGTTTTAGATAAATAAAGTTGTAATATATTTAATAAGTATATAAGTTTTATTCTGAATAAAAGTCATCTTTAACGACCAGCACCAACTAATCTAATACCTTTATGAACAAACTTTGAAAGTTACAAGTTACAACAAATGTTAATTTATTACATATTTTAATATATTTAAAAATATATTGACGTGTTTCCCGCCAATTAAGCTGTCATTATTTTCACCATATGAGTCATGAGCTAAAAAATGAGGTCAAATTCTATTTATAGATGAATAATGAAAAAAAAAACCTCAACGGATAAAAAACAATTTAAAATAATATTAGAAAAAAGTGCACCCTTAAAAAGTAATAATGAGTTTAAATTCTCTATACCTATTTATTATTTAATGTATGGTACATTAGCTCTGGTTTGGTTATAAGTAAAAAAAATAATAGCATGCGTGTAGTTAAAAGATAAATACAAAAAAAAACACGTTTGTCGTTTGATATTAAAGGAAAACAGATATGAGTGAGTGAATGTTTTGTTTATTCAGAGAAAATATATATAGTTCATTAAACATTTGCCTTTTTATGTAATTAATTATTATGAAATATATTTATTTACGTATTAAACCCAAGTCTAAAGATATAATGTGTATATATATAATGTGTATTATGTTATAAATAGCTCGAGTCAATGTCATTTTTATCATCACGTGAAAAGACGAAGGATTTAGAGTATTTTTTTTTGTTATATTTAGCTTTGATGCACTTTTCATTATGATAAAAATAGTCAGATTCATATGCCGTTACCATGGAAGCAGTTAATTGATATATTCTTTTATGTAAGAAAATTAATGTGACAAAAAGAAAAATAATTTTGCACATTATTATTATTTTTTTTTTTATATTTGTTGAGTTGAGTAATCTCCGAAATGGTTGCTCTTATTTGAAATTTTATTAGCAGGAATAATTTATTCAGCACTTTTTAACGTCCCACTGCTGGGCACGGGCCTCCCTTCAATACGAGGGGAATCAGGCCATAGTCCACCACGCTGGCCAAGTGCGGATTGGCGGACTTCACATGTCTTTCGAAAACTTGCTAGGTTCTCTCAGACATGCAGGTTTCCTCACGATGTTTTCCTTCACCGTATCAGGTATAATACAGGATTTTATTTAAAGCCTGATGTAGGCGGGAATCTAATAAGGCTTCCTGCTGGATAGGAGATTAAAGATGATATTAAAATGCTATTATTAGAAATTTATATTAAGAAGTAAATATTATATTGGGCATTTTTACTAATATGGTATATGTTTGTGGTGAATTGAACATATCATTGTATACTTGTATTTACCCTTGGCATTTCTCGCACGGTAGAGGGCATGGGGATGAAAGGTTGCCTATGTCTGTCCCATGATGTAATCTACGTCTTCGCCATAATTCATCGAAATTTGTTTAGTGATTTGAGCGTGAAAAAGTTACGGACAGACAGATAGATTTTTTGACATTTATAATATTAATATTTTAATTATTTTTATCAAGCAATATTTCAGTTCCCAATACATGTGGTCATATTACTTTCTACTTCGACGAATAAATATTCTACTCCTTTGGGAAGGGATAGCTAATAAAAGTCACGGAAAGCCGAAAATACTGTCTCAAAACACACAAGTAATGCCAATATTGTAGGGGACTGTGTTTGGTAATATCTCAATATCTTTCATCTAGGAAACTTTGAGGTCCTTTATGATTATACCGCAATTTTTAAGCTAAGTATGCAACGAAGTATTTTATAACCTTATTTACCGGTGGTAGGACTCTATCAAGCCTGAAGAGTCCGACTGGATGGGTACCACCCCCTTATCTATTTCTGCCGCCAAGCAACAATGATTGCATTGTTGTGTTCCGGTTTGAAGGATAAGGTAGCCAGCGCAATTACAGGCAAGAGGCATAACCTCTTAGTCCTCACAGTGGTAACGTACCGGTGGTTCTGCAGTTTTATTACATAAAACTTAAGTGCATGAACCGTAGGTGTTATGGGAGACAGGTATCGCTTTCCATCAGGTGGACTGTCTGCTCGTTTATCACTGAGTACCATAAAAAAAAAAAAAAATAAGCGAGTATAGAGATATTTGGCGTGAGTAAATTACTATATTAGCTTTACTAGCGACTCACCCTCGTTCCGCTCGGGTTCGTCCCTAGTTACGTTTTAACGTTTAGTATAGATTTTTAGAGATCAGATTCATAATACATTCCCGCTATAAAACGTATGTATATGTTGACCTGGATAACAAACTATCTCCATACTAAATTTCATAAAAATCTGTCCAGTGGGTTTCTCGTAATGCGTTCCAAGACAGGCGAAAATTCTAAAAACTATAGATTCGCCCTCTGTATCTATCTATAGTAATGACTATTTCAATAAGATTTTCCAAAAAATATTTAATGTTCGACACAAATTCGACTTAAAATTTTATTATATATTAGATTATTAGTTTATAATGAAAATATGAGTCTTTGGTTTACTCATTTGTGGTGACGGGAATTGGGGAAATTATACGTAATCGTGTACGCGTGCGTGTATATTAATTAAATTTGCCTTTATGTAATACTCAAAATCATGAGGGAAGTGAGAATAATTTTATTTATCCAAGAGTTATGTGGTACTACTACTATAATGGAATTTTATAAAATTATCATTAAAAATCACATAATGATATATTCATCTATATAAATACAGATAAATTAAATTGGAGTGTCCGTTTGTAATATTAAAATAACCGCTATTTACTAAGTGCACATGGATGTATACACGGTACATATACCAAAACAACATTTTGTACAATTTTTTGTCTGTCTGTTTGTTTGTTCCGGCTAATCTCTGAAATGGCTGGACCGATTTTCACGGGGCTTTCACTGGCAGATAGCTGATGTAATAAGGAGTAACTCAGGTTAATTTTATCAAAGAAAAAAAATTCGGTCCCACGAAAAAAAATTAAAACCATAATAATTAATTAATTTTGTTTTAGGAAGCAACCTAGGGACGAACCCGAGCGAGGGTGAGTCGCTAGTCAAACATATTTTTTCTTTTTAGACGTATTTTTTTATACATTTTCAGCAAATGGCCTTAAAAAAATAATTCTTAAATGACACCATCATGAGATGACGCGAGTGGAATCTAATATGACAAATAGTTTCAGGAAACAATCATCTTTATTACTTCTACTAACAGGTCTATTTAAACTATCCCTCTCGATTGTACTTGAACTAGATCATACCAGATTGTTGAGACTTTTGTGGGCTTAAACAAGATGGCATTCAACAAGCTACGAGTATATCGCTTATAGAAGTTTAAAGATTAAAGTTTATCAAGTATTTTAAAACTTTAAAATTATCAATGAAGTTTTTCTAATTTTCTTTCTTAATTTTTTATAATTTTGGGTTATATACCGCCTTTTTTTAATGTTGGGAAATGCATTTACGCATACCACCTGTATACATACAGGTGGTTATGAGGGTCTCACTGGCTAGAAAAATATCTGATTAGGTATAACAAAACTACCAATCAGTTATTTTTGACTTTTTAGTGTATTTTTAAAGTCGGTTTTTATTGCTTGTTCGGTTGGGTATGATATTTTTGTAATTTTTTTTTAACAGCTTTTTAGTTTTGGAAGTTTTTTATAAATAGACAAAACAGAAAAGGCCTATTATCTTGAATAAGTAAAATAATGTTTCTAGTATTTTCATTGTCCTTAAAGGTACTGGTAGATCTACCATTCTGAAATTTTAAATATATTTCACGCATCTCACGCTCTCGGTTTTGTCTAATACTTCAGAGGTCGCAGGTTCGATTTTCTAGAATAAACAGTCAATAGGTATTCTATCATTATTTCATTCACGTAGATACCTTTATTAGTCACTGTCACTAGGTTGAAATTTATCAAACTACCATTGAAAATTTTTATGACCTGAGTTCCGAGTATCTTCCACCTTACTTTATACACATAATATACGTCACAATTGCAATACTCTTATTTATAGTTATCTATCTATACATATAATAAAATTCTAACCAAGCCGAATCTGTACATTAAATATTTTTTGGAAAATTTTATTGAAATAGACATTATTATCGATGCAAAGGCCGAATGCATAGGTTTTAGAATTTTTGTCTGTCTGTCTGTTACCGCATCACAGAAAAAGCACGGGATTTTGATGACGGGTCAACATATAGGATACTTTTTACCACGGGAGATTATCTCATTATAATAATTATTATATAAAAATATTTATGATCAGAATTTCTTGAAACTTGGTATTAATGATCTTCAATACAATTAAATGTTTGTTCGGGCATTTTTTCGTCGTTTATGAACCGATTTTGATAATTCTTTTTTTGTTGGAAAGGAGATATCCCAAGAATGGTACCATGATAAGGAAACCAGGATCTGATGATGAGATCCCAGAGAAATCGAGGGGAACTTTCGAAAATTGTAGCGGCGACTAGTGCGTTTGTTAACATTTTCATTAGGTATTTTAAAGCACTACTATTTAATGAAGGTCTGGAGTCGATCTGATGATGGACCCGAAAGATAGTCGAGGGAACTCCTCAACGATTTACAGCAATTACCTGGTGTATGGGCTTGATTAATTTGTATTGATGATACGTTTACACTAAAAATGGAAAAATAAAAACTTTTTTTAAAAAAAAAACCGACTTCCAGGCACTGAAAAGTAAAAAATAACTAAACGGGGATTTTCATTTAGAATAGATACTTAATCAGATTTTTTCGAAGTCGGTGCCATCCAATACAAAACAAAGCACACCGACTTCGAAAAAATCTAATTAAGTATCTATTCTAAATGAAAACCCCCGTTTAGTTATTTTTTACTTTTCAGTGCCTGGAAGTCGGTTTTTATTTTTTTTTTTAATTTATCCCATAAAGAGATAAAATAAGGGATGAAAATTTGTATATAACCTACCTTTTTAAAGTTTTTTTGTTGTAGTTATAGAGCGAGCGAAGCTGCGTGTTTTGCTAGTATATAATAAAACTCTATCTCAGTCATTAAATATTTTTGTTTTTTTTTTTAAATATTCATTATTATTGATACAGAGGCCGAATCTATAGTTTTTAGAGTTTTTGTCTGTCTGTCTGGGAACGCATTATGAGAAAACCACCGGACAGATTTTGATGAAGGTGGTTATCCGGGTCAACATATAGAATACTTTTTACTGCGGAAAAATATCTCAACTCTGAGAAATCTATACTAACCGTTAAAATGTACCTAGGGACTAATTAAAGCGGAGCGAGGGCGAGTCGCTAGTCTACTATAATTTTAACAACATATAAACGTCGAGATGTCGATATTTCAGATAATATATTAAATTCTGAGTAGATACATATCATGTTGTGTATTAGCATTTTACAAATCATACATTTAATAACCCATTTAATTGTTTCAAAAGATGAGTCACGGGATGTTTCATAGAATATTTTCTGAGGGGTAAGTAGTTAATTTAGAAGGTTTTTTTCCTTTTTTATTTACATTAACTTACCTCATTATAACGTGTAATTTCATGCATTGAATATGTACACCTGATATGAGAAGGTACTAGCTCCTGACACACAGTTTTCTAGTTTAGGAGTTAGGGCTGTGTGCATTTGATACCATTGTGTTATTTGAATAAAGGCAGTTTTTTTTTTAATTTAAGTAATTTTTATAAATCACTTAAGCTTATCGTAAAATTGTCTTCATAAATGAAGGATATTTTCAGATGTATTTCTTTATATGTATATGTATATTATGAAGTATTTCCGCCAATTGTAAATAGATTATATTTATTCTTATTTATACAAACATAATTTTCCTCAAGATGTTTTTCTTCATCGTAGGGCAAGTGGTAATAAAATAAATATAAAATAATTCGCAGATGAAAATATCATAGATGCGAGCTCAATTCGCTTAATTTTCCTAGCGAGCTCTTCATCATTGGACTACTACTACCTTTTACATCAACAATCATAGTTTCATACAAAAAGAAAAACCATACCTAGGAGAATGTATTCAGCTTTAATTTTACGTCCTACTGCTGGGCATGGGCCTCCCTTCAATACGAAGGGGATCAGACCATAGTCCACCACGCTGGCCAACTGCGGGTTGGCGAACTTCACATGTCTTTCGAAAACTTGCTAGGTTTTCACCGTAATCATATTAGAAATGATTCGCACATGAAAATATCAGAGGAGCGAGACCTCTGATTTGAACCCGCTTCACTCGGTTTCCCAAGCGAGTTACCACTGGGCTACCACGGCCTTCAAAATACAAAAAATATTAAAACACTATATTGTCTGAGGTACCAGACAGATGACAGCGCATCACGCGCGGTATTCATGTTGGTCATCCGAGAATAATTTGTTAATTATTTTATTATGAAACAACAATTTATATATAGTTGTTTACAATTCTTTGTTTTTGAAATCGTCATTTTAAGCACGTTACTGAGTCCTTGATATTGCTAGTATTTCTAGAATCTTCGATTTCTTTGAATTAAAAACATTGTTTTTTTAAAAACTCACACATTTTTTAGGTACAGTATAAAATTATTGAAATGACGTAAATCCAGTTGTATCTTGATTAACATTTTGTATAATTGATTTAGGAAACTTTATTGTAGTTTCGGTAGATTATATTTACAAATATATGTATGTATAATCTATCGAATTATGACGACACATTTGGCTCAGTTTGTAGTGACCCTACTTGCGGGGGCATTAATTTGTGTGATGAGCACGAATGTTTGTACTCCAGTCATGGGTCTTTATATTTATAATATGTATGTATTTAAAGTTATATATGTGTAGTGTATCAACTATCTGGTATCCATAACACAAGCCTCGTAGCTTACCATGGAACTAGATGGTGCTGTGTGTTAATGTCCCAACATATATATTTATTATTTATAAAGAACTATTTGAAAATATGTGAATGCACAACTTTTAGGCAAATTTTATACATCTTATGATAAAAAGGCAAATTTTGTTCATTTGTATGTAAAGAATAATTACTGCAACTACTAAACTGATTTAAAAAATGTCTATTTCTAAAAAATATACATACCTATAGATATTTTTTACTTTTTACTATATTCCTTTTTTTACTACAGCATCTTTCTTAAACAGCAGAGACAAAATCGTGGAGAAATTTTACAATAATAAAAGAAATAAATGTGAGTGAGTAAATAAATATATTTCAAATCAAGTTATATGTGCCAAAACGTCACTAATGTACAAGTTATAGTTTACATAAATTGTGAGACATCAGTTTCAAACAGTTAATAAAAATCCCGAGCCAAATAATCCTCCCGATCGATTTCGGCCATAGCGCTCAATTTCACTGATACTAGCCATCTACGCAGGAGATATTCCAATGCACAAGTGTATGCGCAAACAAAAGTGCACTCTTTATTCCTATCACTCTCATACTCCGGTGGAACGACAACATACGACCAGCGAAAGATCAGCCCAGAACTGACGGCTTTACGTGCTCTGTCTCGGCACGAGAGTGAAACACCTCCAACTTCCTGACTCCGGGATGTTACTGAGAATTTCTTGACTGAAATACTCATAACTGAATTTGACCCGACCCGGGACTCGAACCCAGGACCTCCAGATCTGCAGCCGTACAGACTAGCTACTAGATCACTGAGACAATTAATAAAAATACATGAGTCCTGTCTTAATGGTACATTATTGTGTGTGCATTAGGCAGTTTCAATGTCTTTTTCTTTCTGAATTCGACTGTATCAGAACAGGAAAAGGAATATTTCAATTACTATTATTAAAATTACTATTAATAAAAAGGTCACTGAAAAAATTTGCCCTAATAATAACATTAATTTGTATTTATATAACAAAACCCTAGCAATAACGACATACTTGTTTTATAACTAACCGTTTTAACCTTAAGATCAAACGAATAGACAGACGATCCATTATATACTATTAAAATCTGATGCAATAGGTGGCGATTCGATTGTACATCAATTTAGTGTGAAACTTTCCACAGGTTTATTGCTTTTATTGCACGCCTATTAAAGCATTATTGACAATGCGGTGTATCTAGGTCTAGAGCGGAAAATTCTAATAATTATGCCTCAAAATGAACGATTTATTTCTTTTAATTTAAATATAGAGATGTTTTGGGAAATGGATATCTAAGAATAAGTGAGTTGAGAGTACGAACAACGAAAGCGATTTTAGAAATACAGGGTGCGTTTCTTTGTGAACGGGGATGGTAAAATACATAACTACAGGGAATATCTGTTGACCGAACTCAAAGAAAATAATTTTTATTTAAAAAAAATGATTTCTCATATTGATATAGAGATTGAGATGACTATCTATGAAACACATAAAAAAAGCAGCCATTAGGACTGCCGACAGAAGTGAAAATTTAAAACTATAAACAAACAGTTTTACTTGTGGATATTCAAATTAATTGTTTGATCTTAAATTAAAATTTGTCAATTAAAACTGTTTACATTTATCTGGTTTTGACATCTATCGGCACTGTGAGTGTTAGCGTTAACACGTCAAGTGACCATGTCGATGACGACTTACATGAATTTACTCCCCATCTAAACCTCCGTATAGAAGTTTTTACTTCAAAAACATATTTCCTTATATTCAGAAATGCGTGAGCAAAGATACGGTATTCTATTACCCTAAAATTAAAATTATATATAAAGTTTAACGTATAAAGTATATAGCAAGTGCCCTTGAGTCTTATATATATGTATAACTATACTCTGAGATAAGGAAGAGGAAATAATAGGAAATAGAAAAGTCTATATGCATTTTCTTAGAAAGTCCTAGTCAAATATACAAAGGGGAAAATAATAAATATGTTTATATTTTTTTATCATTTAAACACCATAAACATGTTTTCCTTTGAATAAGACAATAAACATATCTACAGTAAATAGATAGGTTTAAACTTAAAACATTATAATATTTTTTTTTTAAATTGAAAGCGAAATCACTTTTTTAAACTTTTATTTTTGGAAGAGCCAGTATAACCAACCAAAAATCCAATTAAAATCTCAACATCTTAACGTAAGATTGCTTGTGCATCCTCCCATGACTTTCCGACGACCTAAGAAGGCCTCCTTGAAGCTACATTAACCCTGAGTATTTAAGCGGAAATGAAAACTAATATTGTAATTTTTATTTTATGTTTATTAAGCGGACAAATGGGCAAACCGTCCACCTAATTGTAACCATAACTTATATAGACGATCTATGTTTTGTCAGAGGTTTTTTTTAAAAGGCTGACCTTTTAGAGCCAGAGGCCTGTAAAATAACCATTAAAGAATCCCCTGTTTTATCAAGGAAAACTGCTTTTAAGAGAAAGAAACATCTTTTCATAATTTGTACGTTTAGGATATGCGATTAGATAGTACGGTTAGTATGGATGAGTATGAGAGCAAAGTACTTACTACGAGTTATTATTATTATATTTTGATGACTTCTGAGTAAGGCATATTTTCTGTTAATTTATTTACTATAATATATTCTTATATTGTTTTTGAGCTTAAGTTTCCTTCCTTATTTTTCAAGTCATTTAGAAAAACAATGAGAATGATTGCGACATAGTTACGGAGCTATTTGCATTAAGTTTACAATTATTACAAATGATTTGAAACAAAGTAGTTTTAATGTTTTTCTTTATTTAGTATTAAGTAGATTACCATATCAATTGTATGGAACGCAAATATTTACAATTGAGTTTAATATTTCAAAGATGTCAGCCGATAAACAAAGTCTTAAAAAGTCGTCATCATATTGGCGCTAGCAGAGCTTCAGAAGCAGCAGAAATTCTTGTGATTTTTATGGGTGGCGGTAACTTCTTAACATCAGGAGCCCCCAGACATGGGCCTCCTTTTAATGTGAAGGTGATCAGGCCATATCCCATCACTGGCCAACTACAGGTTCGTGGACGTCATATGTCTTTATATTTTTAAAAAGGTATCATATTTTCTTTTATCACAATGTAAGAAAGTCGTGTTGACAATAAATCTCACATAAAAATATCAGATATTCGAGACACGGGATTTGAATCCGCTTCACTTGGTTTTCCATGCGAGTGCGTTAGAACTGAGCAACTTGCCTTTTCTATAACTAACTATAAAACATCAACTGATTGACTTAGCTTATAGCGGTGCTAGAAGCAGTTGAAAGAAGGAAATATATAAAATATTAAATTATATACATACATAATATTGTTTTATTGTATATAATATTAAATTTTGAGAAAATATTATAAGTCTAGAAAAAATAATTGTGTTTAGCCCCTTTTAACATCCCACAGCTGAACAGGGATACTTCCTCAATACCATCGGGCCTACAGTCCACCACGCTGTTTTTCGTGGTGTTTTACGAAATCTTGCTAGGTTCTTTTAGACATACAGGTTTCCTCACTTTTTATTCACCATAAGGCAATTGGTAAACATGTCGGTGTTTATTCACACATATGAATATCAGAGGTACGAGCTCCGGTATTTAAATCTGCTTCACTTTCCGAAGCGTATGACCACTGGGCTACCACTGCCTAGTAAAATAATAAGGATGAAAAATAACAAGAAGATAAATTATACTGAAAAACGATGTGACCATGACAAGTAATTTACATAATGCGGTGGAATTTGATCACAATAGTGTTTGTCCCATTTAGTTTACTGGGGCAGGCCTTGACCCACTGACATTTCCATAGAAACAGAAAAACAACATGTTTATGTTTTCTTTATTTATACATACAAATATTATAAAGAGGCAGAGTTAGCTTGTTTGTTTTTTTTGTTTGTTTGTTTGAACTTGCTAATCCCAAAAACTACTAATCCTATTTGAAAAATTCTTTTCGCATTAGATAGTCCGTCATTGAAGAAGGCTTGGCTTGGAATAGGTTATATATCATAAATGTCGGTTCCCGTGGGATAGATTTATTTTCGTCTACGAACGAACCCGATGCGAAGCAGGGGTGAATCGCTAGTTATTTATACTATTATTAATATTTATATATACGTACAATAATAATTTAGCCTTTTTAATGTCCCACGCCACGGGCTTCGTCTCTGAGGAAATATTGTCGACAATTTTGGCCAATTCAAACGGATGCGGACTATAAATGCCTTACTAAGCAATTTTAGTTCCTCAGATAGAGTTTTTTCTAACGATTTTATTTTTACTATTAGGAAGTAATAACCAACTCAAGGTGCGTGACCCGGGTTTGAAACTGCTTTATTATGTTTATGCGTGCGTGATTTCAACGGTATTTTTATGTTATTTATTTTAAATACACTTCATATTATTATCAGTTGTTTACATATAAGGATTAATAAAATTAATAATTCAGTGTGTATAGTTAAAGTAAACACTCGATCTATTTATATCAGCCAAATACTATTAAAACTTTTTTTTTATTTAAAAATAGTCTGTTACTGTTGGTCCGATAATAATTGGATGAATAAGAAAATAAGTACTGTTTGCCGTTTATCATGAATATCTTCCATTCTTTTTGTTCTGATAAAAATATTTGGGTTTTAGACGCAGAAGGTAAAATTTGGAAATTTGACGAGTAAGTATTATATTGGACGATAGATTCCTGATTACTTTTAAGGATGTCAGATGAGCACATTATAAGGCATAACGTTAGGTAAATAAATTATTAATTTATTTACCTAATGTTATGCCTTATAATCATAATAATTCTTATAATGTCAACATTTATAATTTTGATTACAAAAATATGAAATATCTCTTTTTAAACTCAATCAAGTCTCAAACGCTACAGTGTCCTTTTCATTCTACACGACATTGGCGAAATAAATTGTGCCCAAATGGCACTCCTATAAGCCACAGAACGAAGAACAATAAACAAAAATAAGAAGGATATTTAACCGTACCTATCTATCTTTTTATTTAAGTTTTATTTAAGTTTAAGTTATTTTGTTTTTGTTAAAGTTCATAATCAAACGTTATTTCAGGATTATTTTAAAGAGATTTTAAAGAAAAATAACATATTTTTATTTTCGTAAATAATATATTTTCAAACAGATAAAGCATGGACGTAGTCTTCTGACATTAACATCTGCCCCATTTAGTTAGTGGAGCAAGCCTTGACCAAGTGGATATTGCAGTATAAGTAGCCATAGACACAGAAACCAAACAATATAATGTCAGAAATTATAAATAAAATGCGAGAAAATTTTATGTGTTTGTTTTCTTTCTGGTTTGTCGGTCTTTCACAGACATTCCTTACGATACTGATACTGTTAATAAATAATAATGGTTTATAGGTCCGAAAGTAATATAAAAACAAAAAAAATGAGTTTTCGCTTATTTATTTTTTTATTTTTATATTTATTTTTTTATTTTTTATTCAATAATAAAAAATAAAAAAATATATTTAATACAGGACTTTTTTCTATACATAATTTTTTTCCTGCATAAGTCAAGACGAAGGTGTGTAAAATAATAATTACAAGAAATACTAATATTGTAACATATTATGTAGCTTAACGCAACAGAACTAATCATTTTCCTTTGCAGACTCTTGTTTTACATCGTGACAGTATTAAGAGAAATCGCTCTTTTTCCATTTGATACAAAATATTGTGGTTGTGTCTACATATGGATATATAAAATGATATTAAAGGTTTTTCTGGTTCTGATTTATCCGAAACGCTAAAAACCAGCGCGAGACTTAGTTTTGACTTGTCTTGGAAGTTTTAGCAATTTTTTAAAATGTTTTTTTTTTCTAAATTATAAGTAACAAGTAGGCTAATATTCGTAATTAAATACTTTACAAAAATTAAATATGCGATAAAAGGATCCTCGATGCAATTCAACTTGTACTCGGCTTAGTTATGTTTTCTAAGTCACGTTGTACGTTATCATTTTATAATTGTTTTATAAAAAAAATTAAAAGATTCGCCTCTATGATAGGAAAAATGCGCTGTAAAAATTCAATAATTAAAATGTTAAACTTACCTTTATCAAATTCATCTAATTCAACGTAATAAAATAAACTGCGTTTTAGATTTTAGAGGTCAGGGTCATGTTTGGATACATAACAAATCAATTTTTTACAATTCCAAATGGATTTCATTGTGATCTCAGAAATAAATGAAAAAATATTTGATGTCTACCAAAAAAATCTGAAATTTGGAACAGTTTTTTATTTGCCACTAAAGATCTAGATTATAATATTCTAGGATGATAAATAATAATATTTGTTATATGACTTTAATTTCTTCTTTTAGCGTATTCAAAATATGTCATTTGTATAAACAATCCAAATCGTGTCCTGTAGGTATTGTGTTAATGACCATCCATATTAGCCTTAATTACTCCTTATAACATCAGCTATCTGCCAGTGAAAATTTCATCAAAATCGGTCCTGCCGTTAGGGAGATTAGCTGAAACAAACAGACGAACAGACAGACAAATATTTAAAAAATTGTGATTTTCTAATATGTACCATATATAACTTCATTTGCATTCGATTCTTATGCCCAATGACTTGTAGGAGTGCCGTTTACTTCGCCAATGTCGCGTAGAATGGAGAAGACTTGATTTGCATTAAGTAAAAATCTGTTATTTTGACATTACAAAGAGACACTACAATTTTATTTATCTTTATAGATACGAAGTACAATATTATATGTATGCAATAGTTCATTTAAAATCGCAATAAACAGATAACAAATATTAACTCCAGTTATATTTAACACGTGTTACAAAATCAATACTGTGAGATGAAAATGCATTACAGCCCTCTCGACTCGTGTAGGGAGGGAAATTGAGATGGGTGGGGTGATGAAACTAGGGGAACTATACACAATACCTACCTTTCATATATGTATATATAGATATATTTAAAACATCAACTATTACATTATTGAATTAATTTTTACACTTTTGCCCAATATCCATAGTAATTTTCAGGATTAATGTTTATGTATGTATGAATAGAATTGTCTTTTTTTTATTTATCAACATTGTTTATTACAAAATATACAAGTAATAATAGCGTTTTTAAAATTACGTCGACTTTTTATACCTTTTTTACATAGAAGATGAGTGACCTAAGTATCCTTCAGCACTTATAATATTAAGTGTAGATACACATAGGTAAAGCCAGTGGTAACGCGCTCGCTTGGGAAACCGAGTGAAGCGGGTTCAAATCCCGGGTCTCGCACCTCTGATATTTTCATGTGCGAATCATTTTCTAACCTGATTACCTATTGCCTTACGGTGAAGGAAAACATCGTGAGGAAACCTGCATGTCTGAGAGAACCTAGCCAGTTTTCGAAAGACATGTGAAGTCCGCCAATCCGCACTTGGCCAGCGTGGTGGACTATGGCCTGATTCCCCTCGTCTTGAAGGGAGGCCCGTGCCCAGCAGTGGGACGTTAAAAAGGGCTGAATACATACACATAGGTAATGTATGTAACACCATGGAGATAAGGGAATAATCGATGTCACGCAGCCGCAGTTCATTGAACTGAAAGAGGGTGAGTGCATTATAGCGGAAAATGTGCAGGGCTGGTCCGTAAATGAGGGTGCACTCTGCTGCACCGTCGTGAATTGTAATTAAAAAAATGAGGACATCAAGGGTGCACTTGTTGCGAAGGGGAAAAATAATATTTTAATATTTTATCTTAGCACGAGTTGAATAAGCTGTATATGACTAAAAATGTATATTTGTTTATTAGTCACTAGCTTGTTGCTAGTTTGCATTGCTGCAGATATAGAGGTTCTGGGTTCGAGTCCGGGGTCAGCTCTCAAAGAGGTACTGGTATTGCTGTCTCATAATTTTTGTTTTTTAGCTTGTTCTATTTATAGCCGTGGCTATCAATCCTGCTTCTTATTTCTCACCGGTCGTGGTCCTTACAATACTTTTACACTATAATATTTAATTATTATGGTATTCTATTTTATTCTGCTGAAGGCAAGTTTTTAGTATCTAAAAATTGAAATCTGTAGCTTAAGTCATTAAGTCTAGAAACGCTAATGAGAAAATAATATATAATTAATGACTAGTTATTTTTAATTAATTTAAATAAACATATAAATGATTTAAAGATGTCTCAGATGAGAGAAATTAAGCAAAAGTACATTAAAAAATACCAGATACGCATTTCTAATTCGAAGCCACCATTATTCACGTTACGTCACTAAACGTTACTTCTAAAGAGCCGCACCGCGTTAAATCAAAATAAATTCATCAATCACAGTGAGATAAATAAATCTTCATTACACTGAAAGGGGAACGAACTGATAGTTGTCCAAGGATAAGTTTTGCGGACGCGATTGAATTTCCTTACCCCTACTCAATTTTCTTTTTAGATTATATATACATACATATATTTAAATTAAAAATAACTTTCGTATTTTTTTTATTAAAATGGTATAATATGTTCACAATCGTTTGAAAAGTAATGATTTTATCTTAAAGTTCGAAATTTATTCTATTAATAAGCCAAGCGTCATTAAAAATGGTTCAGAATAGGCGAAGATGTCACGTAACATACATACGTATATATATTGTACACCTATCGGAATTGTTCCTCCTCTTTTTTAAAGGTCAAAAATTACGTGAAATGAATAATACAAATAGTATTAAAGTAAACGTATTTCTTGCCTTTCGCGCTGTAATGGCTTAAGGAATTTAAGATGAATTCGAATAAAACTAGGGAATACTGAATATACTTTTAGTACAGTTGGTATTATATATATTTTTGATTTAGTAGACCCCTCGTACAAAATTCTGGTATTCTCTCTATAACAGATGCCGCGGGTTCGGTTCGGCAAAAATAATCTTATTGACTAAATATACATATACAATACATTATGTATAAAATAAGATGGTCTTATACTTATGCTGAGTGAACATCACATTGCATATCATGTTATATACTTATTTTAGCGATTATTACATAATGTTCGAAATCACTAAATGCCTTACTAAAAGCCAAGCGCCTACAAAAATATATTCTAAGTAACTATGTATGTAGTTCTCAATCCTCATCCACGACTCAGCTCGTGTAGTAATTTAGTTTTATAATCGGTTAAGTCTGTCAAATAATGATCATCCACATAGAAACAAACAAATATCTCTTTATACTAGCTCTTTTTAACGTCCCACATCTGGGCAGGGGCCACCGTTCAATACGAGGGGGATCAGGCCATAGTCCACCACACTGGCTAAGTGCGGGTTGGCGGACTTCACATGTCTTTCGAAAACTTGCTAGGTTCTCTCAGACATGCAGGTTTCCTCACTATGTTTTCCTTTACTGTAATTCAGAAATGATTCGGACATGAAAAAAGAAACCTGGGATTTGAATCCATTTCACTCGGTTTCCCAAGCGAGACCGTTTTTCACTTCTTGTAATATCTCTTTAATATGATTAAATTAATCCAAGTTAAAATCGATATCACATAGTAGTGATTAGTGTAAATAAATCGATTCCACTCTTGCTGCTTACGTCAAACTCTTATTTCTGTTCGTAATTCGTGCAATATAACCTACTTGTTGGACCGGGTTACTGTTGCTATAAAATGTACTAACTCGAGGAACGTTACTTGTGACGTCATATACCCTATATTGACGTCGTGTGAAAATGTTTTGAAATGGTACCTTTTTATGCTTATTATCCGCTGAACTGACACAATGAAATTTGGTATAGTAATAGTTTGAGACCCTGGGAAGGACATAGGTTTGTTTTTATCCCAGAAAACATATCATATATGAGGGGATGAAAAGGGGGGTAGAAGATTGAATGGGGAATCAATCATTTCTCAAGTAAGGGATATAGTATGTATATATATCTGTGTATTTATACATAAAAGTAGACTTAATTTTATTAATTTAATTATGTGATACTATGTGTATATTATTCAATATTTTATTATCCTTATCTAATATGATGAATTGACAAGAATGTGCTCGTTGTGGAGCAGGATCACGTGTCTTGTATTTGTTCAACTTGAATTATAAATGATTCAAGCTGGTGACATTTCGTTACATTCACTGTGCGAAATATATTTTTAAAACATGTAACATATTAATTACATTGTAAGTTATCAACTTGATATTAAAGAATGTAGTATCTATAATATAATAATTTATATACAAAAAAGTTTAAAAAATATATAATTTCATGTTATAAATTCTAGGCCACAACAAAATATAATATGCGAGTAATCAATAAATGTACAGTGTATATTGAGACAAGAACATATATATATATACGTGTGTACATTGAACATATAGTCTATTCTAAACTTACCGTTGAATCGTATCTAGGAACGAACCCGAGCAAAGCGAGGGTGAGTCGCTAGTATAGTATATAAGCTATAGCTTCATACAGATAAATATTCCACGAGTTACAGCGAGTGAACTTCACTAGCTCTTATCATATCAAAGTATATCAAATTCATTCATAGAAATTAAAAGGACGGAAATAGTACAATAAGAACAATCTACCTAATCTTTACTAACAATGCTCGCCAAAAATAAATCGGAAGCAACTGATAAGGCAGGCAGCTGTGTAACAAAGACTGTTTGTCCTCTGTTGTATGTAAATACTTCACATTGTAAGACTTAAATAGATATGTAGGAAAACTGATGCTATATTAAGAAATCCATTGATAGTTTACATTGCCATACGTGAGTCATATCCTTAAAAAGTTACATAATAATTTCATTTAATTTTGCAATAATAATTTCGTAGTATCATTTTAGCATTATATATATATATATATATATATATATATATATATATATATATATATATATATATATATATATATATATATAGGTATAAAGTGTCTTCTCAGATAGAAATACCCAATTATTCCACAGAAGAGAGAATGGGGGAGGAAGGGACGTGGGGAGCTTAGATAGGATGAGACTTAAACAAGAAATACATCTTTACAGGAATTATCTTCAATTTGATGTGGGTCCACCGAAGCGTAGCCATATACATATATGTATAAAACAATGAAATATCAATTTGTAAAAGACAACTTAATTTTGTTAACCTTACTTAGGGTACAGAAAGATTACACAAAATTTTATTTAAATAAACATGCGCGATGTACGGAATGTAAATATGTAACGTTCGTCATAGGTCACAATAAAATTTTATGCAAAACTAGCGGCTCATCCTTGCTTCGCTCGGGTTTGCCTCTAAACAAACAAAAACAAATCTATTCCACGGGAACCGTACATTTTTCCGGGATAAAAAGTAGCCTATTTGTTATTCTGATGTATTATATATCACCATACAAAATTTCATTTAAATCGGTCCAACAGTTTCGGAGGTTAGCCCATACAAACAGACAAACAGACAGAGAAACAAAAAAGATTGAAAAAAATTTTGGATTTGTTCTATTTCTCTTCTTACATCCCCCTGATTCGGTTTTTAGCATTTTTTTTCTATGTACAGACATTCGACCACTACAGTTACATTATATGTATAGATAATATACTCAGTAATACATCTTAATCTGTTGTTGTTGCTATTTTAAAGTATCCTCGTAACACGAATTACATAAAATCCGGGGTTTAACCAATTGTAGTATGATTACCTGTTAGCGTGGAAATATACAAAGTTGTAAACCAAGGTATTCTAAAATTTCATTAATTAATATCGTGTTGTGGAAAACTACAATCAGATAACAGTTTCGGTGTAAAAAATATAATTGTACGTAAATTGTATATGGAAATGCTTTAACTGTTATAATTTAATTAAGTGTATATCATCAAAGAAAAATTAGTTAGCGACTTGTCACAGTTTGGTCCAGCAGCTTCATTTCCTAAAAGAAGGGGTTGAATATTTATTTCAAAATTTTGACAAAAACAAATTATATATTTCACTAGCGACTCACCCTTGTTTTTTTCGGGTTCACCCCTAGTTACGTTTTAACGTTTAGTATAGATATCTCATAGATGAGATATTTTCCCGCAGTAAAAAGTATTCTATATGTTGAAAATAATTTCCTGTCTAATTTATAGTTCTGCTTTCCTTTTTCACCCACTTTTAGAGTCTTAAACAATTCGTAGTATTAAGAATTTTATCACCATGTTTCCATTTGCGTGTAAAATAATTGTTATTGTTTGGAATACCGTGCAAGGTTTGTAGAACTCTCTGGGTACTCGCTGGGTGGGTCCGGTAATTAAATTATGTACACTATGTTTCACGCTGCGACTCTGTTTGTTACGAATTTTATAATTTTATAAGATTGTGAATTATAACAAATATAATTTTTTTAAAATAACAAAAAAAATTAGGACTTCAGCTGCTATTTGTGATTATTCGTTTCTCTACACTGTGGGAGCAACCCCATGTTTGTTGTGGTCTGCCTCAACGGGCCTGCTGTCGGGGCGTTAAGGTTGAATGCGTAAGCGATCTTGCTTAAGACGGAAAAGGTTCTCTTGTGTTTAAGTGGGCAGTACTGGCTTCTTTAGTCAGTGAGTCCCACCAGTATGTATGCAGGTGCTATGCGTAAATGCATTTCCCAATGTTTAAAAAAATGGGTATGCCACCACTATAGTCCCAACTCAAGATGGCTACTGAGCTATTTGCAGTCTTATATGCTAACCAGTAGTAATACTATTAGGACAACTAAAGTTAACTTTATCCTCTTTTAATTATATCTTGCGTAAGCTATATTAAAAAAAATCTCAACAAAATTTCACTCGATTTGATTCACATATTTCTTTTTAAATCTGTCAAAACTAAGTAAGTACTACGTACATAAAAGTACAAAATACAAACACACCTACGTACATTCTAGTTTTCATATTAGTAAATGAAACTCGAGGCATACACTACCAGTATTCTGTTCTAGAAATTCTGGAACAAACTTAAGTGATTAATTAAATTGCATGTTGTCATGGCTTCTGAGTATAGCGAAAGAAAAAATTTATTACTTTAGCTTTTAAAAAGTTATTTTGTGTTTATAAAAGCATATCTTTTGATTACGGTACTTTAAGGTACTTTTTTTTTAATATTCTAAATGTTGTTTTACCTTTACATATACTATTTTTTGATTGTCGTTATCACCTATAATTAAGGTACTACTGTATCTGTTCTATTTTCTGTGTATGCTATAATGTGTTTAGTTTGTACTTTGTCGGTGGTATAATAAATAAATAAAATTAATTAATTAAAATAAAAAAAAATACTTTTTTACTTCAGCTATTTCACATAATTTTACACAGTCTTGTCTCTATACTATATAGTTATACACTCCTGGTATGCGTGTCTTCGTAGTCTTTCTACTTCTCAACGGCTTGGCCGTTCTTGACGATTTTGAGCTACGGTCATTTATAGTGCATATTTTGACACTCGCAAGGTTCAAAAATGTTGACTTAGAATCATGAAATTTGGAACCTAGGTATGCAAGTATGGCTCGCACTTGTCTGATTTTTATTATTAAACAAAAAAAAACATTAAAAAATTTAACTTAGATTTTTTACACTTTTTTATTTGTATATATATATATATAAGGCCTATAAAATGAAATAAGTTGGTGCGGACTGGACGTACGTGGGCTTAGTACGAACCTTTTTTTTTTTTTTATAGTTGGGGAATGCATTTATGCATACCACCTATCCCCCAGGTGGTTATGTGGGGCTCACCGGCTAGAAGAGCCGGTACTACCCACTAAACCCCAACTTTCCCCTCCCCTCCGCCCTAGTGGGACGCCGCGGGATCGCTTACGCATAACTACCGCGACGGGGCTTAGTACGAACCTAGAAAAGGCCTAAGTTCTAATGAACTGATATTGTCTAATGTATAGATAAGTAAAACTACATTCTTCATAACTATTATGGAAAATACAATGATAACTTATCTTTATAGTTTATAATCTTTATTGCATATATATTGGTAGGCTTCATATCTATTGGCACGCTTTACATGACAGGTTCACCGATTAGGGAATTTCCTTGTTTTTATCAATATTTGTGTTTTAGCTATCGCGATTCAGTCATCATTTACTTTATTTTTATAGCCTTTTCTTATCTGAGCATGTTAAAAGTACAGAATATTTTTTGTAATTGTATCCTAAATAACCTTTTGTAAACGCTATGTTAATATTGATATTGATTCGATTCGTAAAAGTAATCGATCTACGAGAGTGACGTATACATCTATACCTACATACAATAAAATTCTAACTTAGCCGAATCTGTACCTTAAATATTTTTTGGAAAATCTTATAGACATTATTATCGATGCAGAGGTCGAATCTATAGTTTTTAGAATTTTTGTCTGTCTGTCTGACTGTCTGTTACCGCATCACAGAAAAATCACTGGAGGGATTTTGATGAAATTTGGTATGATAATAGCTGGATATGGGGGTCAACACATAGGATACTTTTTACCGCGGGAGATTATCTCATTCCCACGGGAGTACACATTATAACATAACCCAAAAAATATTAGAAAATATAAATCAGAATTTCTTGAAACTTGGTATTAATGCTCTTCAATACAATTAAATAAATACGTGTTTTAACGTTTTTTGAAAGTCATCCCATAAGGAGATAAAATTAGGGATGAAAATTTGTATGAAACCTACCTGTTTGCTAGTTGTATAATAGAATTTCACAGTCGATATTGAGCATTTATTTTTATTTTATTTATTAGGTTTATTTACAATCACTTACAATAATACACACAAATTATATAACTAGAACTAAGAACTAGGAACTAAATGTAGTGATTACTTACAAATAAACACAGCATGCATAGAAATACAGTTTTTTTTTTTTTTTTTTTTTTTTTTCATTTAAACAAATTAGGTCTAAAATTAAAAATATACAATTGAATAAAGCATATTACACCGATGGGACTAAAGTATGGTTGGGTCTCACGCAGAATAAGTAGATAATTATTGTATTACAATATTATGAACAAATAATATTTTAAAAGAGCAACTGTTGAGTTTCTCGCCGGCTCTTCTCGACAGAGCTGTCTTCCGAGCCGGTGGTAGATTCCTCACAGACATTTAAATTGACGATTTCAAAGCGCTTGTAAAAGTCTATTTGAATAAAGTATATTTTGATTTGATTGAATTACTGCCTTTTACACCCTCAGTCTAGCTTTTTACATTTAAAGTAAAAAGTACACAAACATAATCACTTCATATGAATATTATTCCAAAATTAGCATATCTTACCTAAGTCAAAAATAGATGCAAAATTACACTATGATGGTAATAAAAATAAACGCATTGATATGTTTTTAGATTAAAAATGCAAGTCTAATAAATATAATATACCTACTTTTAACGAGTTAGTTTTTTGTTACTCAACGCCGCGTTGTAAGCATTTCAATTACCCGTAACGGCAAGCCAAGTAAAAAGTTAAATGTAAATAAATATATATTTTAACAATTAACGTTGAATAAAATCAAAACAATTGGGTAAGACTTAAGTAATATTTCAACGATGTAACAACGATTGCAAATTAAAAATGAATCTACAATGTCATCTATTAAAAAATACATATTTCTAATCATAGCTTACGCACCTAAAAAAAGATTAGATATATTTTCTATGATATTCTCCTGATAATGATGATGTCCTCTTAACCGATTACGATCATGGTGGCAAGTGGCAACTTTACTGAGACTAGCTCTGGATCTGCACAGTAGATGTTATAGTGCGCACAGACACAAATGTATCCTCTGTTCCTGTCACTCTCATACTCCGGTGGACAATTCTATTCGAAACGGAGTTAAAAAACCGCAAATTTCCGAAGTCCAAACTATTACTGAGAATTTCTTGACAATTTTTTTTTCATTTTTAGCCCGACTCGGGACTCGAACTCAGGACATCCGGATATACAGCTACTAGATTACAGAAGTATGTAAAGGTCATTCTCCTAACCTTCGTACTGAACTAATTCCATGTAATTAACGTATTAGGGCGTGAATGCGAATTGCGGCTAATTCTATAATTTAATTCTATGTCAAACAGGGTGTGAGCAATTGTCCAACTTAATGAATGAGAAAATAAACGTTTTACTTGGAAAACCATACCTCTGAGTATTACGTTTTCTGATAGCTGAATTCTTAATTAAAACAGTGTATTAGGATAGTCTAGATTATTTACTAAGGAGCAGGGTTTACATAGAAAGTAGTCTAAGGATTGTGAAAATCGGTATTTTTATATATATCAACCTGAAATTCCAATTGACACTGTGCCATCTCCGACTGTTACTGCTTCAATTCATAGAAATGGCGCTCTAAAACAGTTTTGTAGCTCTAATTTTTTTCTAATTCATGCCACGATGGAACTAGCTGGTTTATAATTTAAATTAAACAAAATATAATTTATTTACTCTTCGTGTTGTTTAAAATTGTTTAGAAGTAGTCCGTAAGTTTTCGTCAACAAGTGTTTTGACCAAAATATTTACATATGACATGACTATAAACTCCATTGTTGCCAAATTATTAAATTCAGTTATATAATAATAAATATGACTTCTTGTCAAGATGTCATCAATCCCATATATAACTTTTATTTGGTTTGTATGAGCTTGGCACATACATAGACCATGTGCTAAGATCAAACAATTAATGCGGCGGACGTAAAGTATTGTTTTATATTTATAGCAACTATTTTTTTCAGATTCTCGACGTCCACTGCTAGACGAAATCCTCCCTCAAAAATAAGTATAGCATATTAATATTTTTTTAGACAAAAAGACAAAAAAAAGTTACAAACTTTAGCTGATTAATAATAATAACCGACTTTGGCCACGGTGACCAGGCTCATTGAGACTAGCCATCTGCGCAGGAGATATTACAGTACACAAGTTTACCCGCAGACACAACGTGCACTCTCTATTCCTGTCACTCTTATACTCCGGTGGGACGACTACTCGAGACCACTGGTGAGAGTTAAGGCGCAGGTCCGATAGCTTTACGTGCTCTCCAAAGTACGAGAATGAAACACCGCCAACTTCCCAACTCCGGGCTGTTATTGAGATTTACTAAACAGAAAGACTCAATAACTAAACTTGGCTCGACCTGGGACTCGAACCCAGGACCTCTCAACTTGCAGCCGTACTTGCTAGCCAGTACTGGTGTACCAAGGCAGTTTTTTTTAGTTGATTACCAAGAGTAGATACTATAATTAAAGTTACAACCAGCATAAGTAGCCTTGCGCTCTCGATCCTTGACATACTTTGATTAAAATCATATAAATTTCATGGAAACCGTCACTTATGAAAATGAATAATATGATGAGTGTCACCGCTGTCACCTGAGCCCAGGAATAGACGGCCTTAGGTTAAAAATCCAATTTTTAATTTTAGTGAAAAAAATAATAATTTTAAACTGAAGATTCGTAATGATTTTATTTGTACAGTATTTGAATATATATTGTACAAATATGTTTATTTATTTATATTTTCATATGTTGTGGAAAAATATTATTTCGCTGTCTATCTCACTGAAAGTTCGTTAGTTTTCAGTACTTGTCCAAAGTTAGGGAAGATAATATAATAAAGCAGTAACTTAGCAAAATCTGTACATGAAATATTTTTTAAAAACGGTGACTTTAGCGTATTATGTATACAATATAGACCCCAAAACAATAGTTATTAAAATTTTTGTCTGTTTGTCTGTTTTTTTTGTCTGTGTGCGTTTCACGCAAAAAGTAATGAACCGATTTTAACGAAACTTGGTGAAGTGATAACTTATTACTCGGGTCAACATTTAGGATACCTTGTATTCCGTTGTTTAACTTGCGCCTTGACCGCTTGACCACGATGCTTATATCCGAGTGTAAGAAATTATCAACCATATTCTGCGTAGAATAATGCAAAAGAAAACCGCATGAAAACTCAAAAATAAGCGTTTTCCCAGACATGAGACTAATCTAGATCGATTTTTCGCCCCCGAAAGCCCCTACATACCAAATTTTTGCGAAATCGTTAGAGCCGTTTCCGAGATCACTGGTATAAATAAATAAAGATATAAAGATATCGATGTATAAGAATTGCTCTTGAATTGAATATATTTTTTACTTCTTTAGTACTTCTAATCTATTTAACATCTATAGATGGCAAGAAAAAGGCAAAATCTGAAAGGATATTTTTCTCTTTTGATTTAAAAATACAGCATTTAAAACGTGACAGTCATTTAAAAAAAAAAACATTATAATTAACTCATTATTGGAAACAACTATATATTTCCCCATAACCAAAGTATGAGTAATGATCTAAATACGGAGTGGGGTTCATTATATTTTTTTAAGCCAAGATTTACTTCTGGACGAGCGCCAAGAGTTTCTGCGAATTATCTGTTACTATGTTTGTGCGTATTAATAGTTCTGCAATTGTAAATATACGCATTGAGTAGCTCTACTACTAATATGTAGTGTAGAGGTGATGTTTGTTTATCCATTCTTTTAGAACGAACTCTTCAAGTACTTGTTTGGATACGATTATTAATAATAATATTAGGAATATGATTATTACGATAATTATACATATTTATATTATTATCATATTTATCTGGCAGTTTAAATAAATTTAAAGGGCAATGAAGAGTTTTCGTCATAAATAATACGGAATAATGGTTATGTTTGTTTATTCCTTAATTTATATATTAAGTGTCGAAATATTAATGTAATTTAGTATCAAATGGGTAAATCCAAGAATAGCTATAATAAATAGAGCAAGGCTGCACAGAGTCCGGCTAGAATAACTGTGTGTAAACATTATATGTTACACCTATTGTTACGCTGGCTCTATATTTTGAGCCATTTGACTAATCGAAATCTAAAAATAAACTCTATAATCTATATCCATCTGACAAATGAAAAATTAACTTCATACATTTGTTTGGAATTAATTTATGGGAAATATGTTATAATAATAATAAGAGATAAGTGACTTTATACTGTATTAATAATATTAGAATTAATGAACAATGACGAATTTAAAGGAATAAAGAAACTCTATTTGCTAAATAATGTCAATCTGTTGTTAAGTTTAAGAACAACAATGGGAAATACTTGTGGCATATAATATTTGAATATAATAAATCAGTAGGTACTTTTAATGTCCCACTGGAGTACGGGACTCGCCCCTGCGAAGTGATCAGGCAGTAGTCTACCATTCTACCCAAATGCGGATTGACTGTCTTTATAGATCTTTTCGAAAATCAGTTAGGTTCTTTGATGAAAATTAATAACACACGAAAGTTTCTGCGGTTCGAGACGCGGAGTTTGAATTCTTGCAGCGTTTCTCTGCTTCAGAAATTTCATGCGAGCGCATTACCACAGGTGCCACTACCTTTTCATATGTATGTATTAGTAAATAATCTCTTTCTATTTATAAAGTAAAAGAAAAAGTTATATAAATGTTCGGATGTTAAAAATATTCATATATATCTTGAGGCACAGCCGATGGAAAAGTCTAGTACTCGTACTCGTATATTGCCAGTCATAACTTGCTCTCAATTTAGTCTCAATTTGGTAAACTTTGTAGTGCAACGCACTGTGAAAATTTATAGTGAATCTTGAAATTAATTTGTTGACTGTTATTTTTAAATGATTTATAATGTCACTATTGTTAATTTACAAAAATATTTAGAGAAAACATATTAGATACATTTAGTAATATACCTAGGCAGTGTTAACGCACTCGCTTGGGAAACCGACTGAAGCAGATTCAAATCCCGGGTCTCGCACCTCTGATATTTTCATATGCGAATCATTTCCAACATAATTACCACTTGTTTTACGGTGTAGGAAAACGTTGTAAGGAAACCTGCATGTCTGAGAGAACCTAGCCAGTTTTTGAAAGACATTTGCAGTCCGCCAACCTGTAATTGAAAAGGCGTGGTAGACTGTGGCCTGATCCCCCTTGTATAGAAGCGAGTTACATTAAAAAAAGAACTGAATACAATATGTACCTGTAATACTTTTAATTATTTTATAATTTTATGATCTAAGAAGTAAGTTTGTGTTATAAGTATTGCAATGAATAAGACTTTCTCAAATCAAATATCAAATAGGACATGTAAATAATTTCCGCCATCTGGGTGAACGTTTAATGTTTGCGGGTAATGTTTATTTAATACAGCTCTTTCGTGTTAAATTTATACACTTAAATAAATTATTAAAGAGGTTAAAGATATGCTCTTAAAAGTATATTTTTTAGAATGTTTGTATTAAGAAAGTAATTATTGTCTATTTTTCTTTCTTTGCCCCTCATTGCCTATAGTTGAATGGATTTCAAAAGGACTTTTGGATAACCAATAGTGCAATAACTAATAACTCGAGCTGTATAATTTCAAAATAACCTATGACACTCATATATTCGAGACGAATCAAACGATGTATTCATCAAAATCAGTTCAGTTGTTTAGTAGCATAAGGTCGGGCGTACATACGTCAGGTTTATATGTACTACTTCTGCCTCCTACTTTACACTCCTTCCCTATTCATGCCATTGCCATTTTTATGGTACTACAAAGAATATAGTGATTATACCATATCAAGCGACCCTTTTTGGCATAAGATTAACCCCTCTTGTGTTCAAAGTCTTTAATAGAGCGTTTTAAGTGAAATATAGAAACAGAGTACTAGTAAATATGCCCAGATATAAATACACTAGCAATACCAGTGGCTTTACTCGCGTTTACACTTAAATATATATTTAAATATATAGTATAAACATCAGTTTCACAGTAATGTATGGAAGTCTGCCCGATTTGTTGATATTTGTGATTACTGCTCCGCTACGTTGGATAGTAGTATGATGATACATAGCTCATAGCCTTCCTCAATAAACGGGCTAACTAATACAAAAAGATTTTTTCAAATCGGATTAGTAGGTAGTTCTTGAGATTGAAGGGCTTAAACAAACAAACAAACTCTGCCATTTTATAATATTAGTGTAGATTATACATAGTATATAGATTCTATAAAATGTTTAGTCAACACTAAATTAAACTATAAACTGTGGTGTAATAAATGGACATGACGACGGCAAATAAACCAAATCGAAGTTCACAGGAAAATCATGTACATTTTCCTTGTTGTTCCACGAAAGTTTCAATAGAAGCTATTATCTGATTTGGAATTGATCCATAGCTCTATTCATATAAATATATGTATATCAAAGTAGTAACTATTATGTAATAACATTACTCGATATACCAATTACGTTGTTTTATTTAGTACTTTAAAGTACAGTCATGATGATTATACATTATACAACTTGTATAACTTGTAACAAAATCTTGTAAAGGTATATGGGATGTTTTTTGTAAAAAATATAGCTAGGAGAGTTTGCTACTTAGACTAATGTAGAGCTTAGAGAATGTAAGTTAAAACTCAAGACTTGCGCAGAAAAGAGTATTTGATCAAAAATTGATTAATTATTTGTAATTTTTTGGGGTTTCCCACAAATGTGACTTCGTTATTTAAAAAGTAATATAATAATAAAATCTTACTTAAATAACCCTTGAAAAAGTAAGTAGATGGCGATTTCTGATTTCAATAAATCACACCACAATTATTATTACATTTTGAGTGTGTATGTGTGTATATATTACAAGGTTTTTTTTAAATATTTCATATACAGATTTCGCTTTGTTACTATATTATTATATGTTCAGATAAACAGATGTACATACTACATATAAAAAAAAGCTTGATGTTTTATATCAATTCACTGTAGGGTCGCAAGTGAAGCGAGTGTAAGCGACTAGTCCTCAACACATTTAAGATTGTCTGTGGAAAACAGCTACCATTCCTTTGAAAGTAAGTACAAATGTCAGAGTAACACTAAGTAAATTACAACAGACATTGTTTACATCCTAAATTCAATGAACTGTGAGTGTGAAACGGTATGAAAACTAGCCTTACCTGTTGGCAACAAAGATAAACGATCCCACTTATCGCTGAAAGATGTCGACACTCTCACTGCCAAGAACTTCGAGTAACACAATAAATCATCTACTGTATACTCCGTCTCGACTAACAGATATTTTGGCACAAATACCGTCTTATGTCACTAGGATGATACTAAAATTGCAATTCTTTAAATGGCTTAGAGCAATTTACTTTCATATAAATCGACTATCTTAGACATGTGTAATTACGAATACTCGGCCGATCAGTTGGCCTTTTTCCAACTGACTAGTCGGCTAGTCGGATAGTCGGCAAAACTTACAGTCGGCATCTGTTAGTAAGTAATTATGATTTACTAAAATGAATACCGATTTTAAAATCACTTTGACAGTAATACTTAGTGTTGGATTTATTCTTGAAATTCATTAAAAGTTAATTAAAGTTGCATGATAATTAGCGAATATATTTCGTTATAAAAAACCGAATTAAGTAGTTTTTTTAAATCGGTCAAAACCTAGAGTTAATTTGTTATGTACAAATATTTACTACAGTTAGCTTACTAAAAAGAAAAACCGACCAAGTGCGAGTCGGACTCGCGCACGAAGGGTTCCGTACCACTATCTATAAAAACGGGAAATAAATCATGTCTGTTGTATGGGAGCTTCCCTTAAATATTTTAATTTAATTATTTATTTTTAAAGTGAATAATTAGCTCCCTTAAATATTTATTTTATTCTGTTTTTCAACCGATTTCCAAAAAAAATGAAGAGGTTCTCAATTCGACCGTATATATTTAGATTTAGATGAAATTTGGTAAGAATATAGTTTGAAACCCTGGAAAGGACATAGGATACTTTTTATTCCGGAAATCATCCCTTAAGGGGTGGAAAATGGGGATGAAAGTTTGTATGGGGAATTAACCTAGGGACGAACCCGAGCGAAGCGAGGGTCAGTCGCTAGTAATAAACAAAATCGAAACACTGCTTCGTAACTGGTCTGTGTAGAATAAAATCATTACAATTCTTTAAAGCTTAGCCATGTTTCAACAGCCTGACATATGGGTATCGCTAGCGATTTGTTAGTCAGCGGAAGATCAAAGTACTTTAGTGTTCCATCTCGAACGTGTCGATGAAATAAAACATGTGGGTAAAAAACATAAATCGTCATTACCTTTGAATAAATGTCGCTCGACTAAAAATATACGGTGAAAGGTATTTTCCATGACATTTAAGAGGGAAGCTTGATCAACATGTCGTTCTAGCATCGTTAACGAATCTAAGAGAAATCTAAAAAAATATATGATAATTACATAATATTATGATACTATGATACAACCGACAACGTTTGTCATTTGAATACAAGTTTAAAAATTGTTTTCTTAAAAAAAAAAAAAAAACATTATTATGGATCATATTTAAAGGTAAAACACCGAAGTTATTATATTGATCACGTTTACATATATATACATAGCATGTATATTTATAGGTACTTATATAAGGATGAGGCAGTGGTAGCCCAGTGGTAACGCACTCGCTTGGGAAACCGAATGAAGCGGGTTCAAATCCCGAGCTTCGCACCTCTGATATTTTCATGTGCGAATCAATTCCAACATGATTACCACTTGTCTTACGGTGAAGGGAAACATCGTGAGGAAACCTACATGTCTGAGAGAACCTAGCAAGTTTTCGAAAGACATGTGAAGTTCGCCAACCTGCACTTGGACAGCGCGGCGGACTATGGCCTGATCCCCCCTCGTATTGAAAGGAGGCCCGTGTCCAGTAGTGGGACGTTAAAAAGGGCTGAATACACACATACATACATATAAAGATGACGATGACTGACAGATAACATTTATTGCTGATTTTTCAAATTTCTTACAGTAGGTAGGTAATATAAAATACAATTAATAAATGTTAGAATATAATTTTATTTGATGACAGCTTAATTTATTTATAAGAAAACATCAAAAGCAAAATTATATATCTTATACATATGTATACTATGTATAATATATACATATCTGTGATTAATTTTTTACAAAAAGTCGAGTGGTTCATAAATATTGTAAAAATATACAAGTTGTTCCAGATATCAATATCTTTCATCGTCTTCTCATATAAACAACTTACTCGAAAACTGACAGACAGTCATAAAAAAATATTTGTTACTTCGCATATTTTTACGAATTTAACGATTCATTATTATAACACTTATTACTTACTTCAAAGAATCAAAAACAAGACAAGGTTTTCACTTTAAAATTTTAATACTGCGATTTTTTTGTGTTTTATATGACATATTTAATTTATTATTTTTATATTTACAAGTAACGTCTTTGTTCGCTTCATTTAACTTTCAATAGCGTGAACAAGTCGACCGCGACCATGACCATGGTCGCGGAGGCAAAGTACCTATATTATGTCATACAATGTCTGTTTTTTAAGACCATCATGTAAGTAAATTAGGCGCTGCTGTGATCATTGGTCGTCGTCATCATCGCCAAACAACTTTATATTCATGACTCAGTTTGTTAAAAATATAGTTGTATTTTGTTATTCTATATAACATTAATTAAATACTTACTAGTTTTTTCCCGCAGCTTTGCTCTGCTCGCATAGTACATGGAACAGGAATGCTATGTCCGCCGCAATGAAGTAATCTATGTTTTTTGAAAAATTTCGTAGAAATATGTTCAGTGACAATTTTAACATTTATAATACTAGCGAAGGGTATCCTACCTTCGTGAGACCTTCCCTCCAGATGCGTTCCATTATGCCTAACAGTAGCCTATATGTGACTCCAGGTCACAGTCCATCTATATAGGTACTAAATTCCAACCAAATCACTGTTTCAGCAAGAGGAATAAGAGTAACAAACATACATGCAGTCATAAACAAAAAATCTTTCGCATTTATATATATTAGTATAGTCGGATCAGTATGTAACCCTTTGTGTTTTGTCCATCCGATTATAAGGAATCAAGTCCCAAACACAGACAGAAAAGGTTAAAAACTTATTTATTATATTTTGGCGTTGGCTAAAGTCATTAATTCCGATTTCAAAAACAAACATGAATTTCATTTATAACTGAAATAAATAAAAAAAACGTGTGAAGCCATTTATCATTGGTTTTTTCTTATTATACATAAAAAAATCCATTTGTTTTTTTTTGTAATTTATTATAAATAATGTTTAAAAAAATATAAAAAAAACACCTTATATCTTATTTCAGATACTTTATAGTCTGTTGATCTTGGCAGCTTTATAGCTTAAAAAATAAAAATACTTGTTAATAGACAGCCCTTTCAATGAGCCTTAACATAATATCCCTGCAGATGAGTAGTATCTTGCAGATTCCAGGTGACGCTGCAGCATCTGGTCTAAATTATCATATCATCATATCATTGCAGTCTTTAAAATAAACCAAGTTTCGAATCGATTAGATCTGTTGAAGTTGTCTCGAAAAGAGCTGATTGCTTTCAAGCGGCTTAATTTAATTAACAATTTTTTTGTTTTTTGTGTTTAATTTTAGGGTTCCATACAAAAGAGTTCAGTAGTCAATTCAGTAGTCAAAACCCTATTACAAAGCTTACGCTGTTCATCCGTCCGATTGTCTCTGTCCGTCCATCTTTATTTTTTATAGATTACTAACAAAACCCGCGGCTACGCCCGCGTTCAATCTACAAAAAAAATACTTTTCGGATTTATGTTATACATAATACAGCATTTTTTTTATGAGATTCAGTGACAAACGAGCAGCCAGACTACCTGATGGAAAGCAGTACCTGTCACCCATAATACCTACGGTTCATGCACTTAAGTTTTATGTAATAACAAAACTGCAGAACCGCCAGTAAGTTATCACTGTGAGGACTAAGATGATATGCCTCTTGCCTGTAATTGCGCTGGCTACCTTATCCTTCAAACCGGAACACAACAATGCAATCATTGTTGCTTGGCGGCAGAAATAGATAAGGGGGTGGTACCCATCCAGTCGGACTCCTCAGGCTTGACAGAGTCCTACCACCGGTAGGTACCTAATATAATATTGTTCATATAAAAATACTAAAATCTCGATTAAAAAATGGTGGGTGGGGGTAGGAGGATGAAAAATACTTTTCGACCTATTCTCATACCTATCAAAAATACAAAAAAAAAATCGTTAAAATCGGTCGAGCCGTTTCGGAGGAGTGCGACCACAAACACCGTGACACGAGATATTTATATATTAGATTATTTGAAATAAACTATTTTTATGTAACTTATATACCCAATATTTAACCAAGTATAAGTCGACCTAGTCAATTTTTTCTTTGTGAATGCGTAACTCAAACACATTATAACATAACTCGATGCGTAAATCCAACTTACACTTGACCGATTTTTTTGTTCGCTCAACCAAACTAATTTGTTATTCACGTTATTATTTATTTCAGTGGATAGTTATTGAAATTTAAATAAATCTAAAACAAGATGAGACTGCGCGGCGACAGGGCGGCCTCCGCTTATTATAGTCATGACGCAAATCGAACCCGGATTAATATAAATACAAGTGTTTCAAATGCATTGGGGTCGCTATTCAATTCTGAGGAATTGTTTGGGACTAAAAGTCTCTTTAAGGATAAATATATTTAAACATTGTGACAGTTTTGAGCTTCTAAGAAAGCGTTTTGGCCTGTGTATACAATTCTAAGAACGGAATTGATGAGTATTGAGTAGATAAAGGCAGAATATACACACTCTAGGGCAAATATACTCGCATATCTACACAGATAAATAAAATTGGAGTGTCTGTTTGTAATATTAAAATAACCGCTTTTTACTAAATGCATATTGATGTATACACGGTACATATACCAAAACAACATTTTTTACAATTTTTGTCTGTCTGTCTGTCTATCTGTCTGTCTGTCTGTCTGTCTTTCTGTCTGATTGTTCCGGCTAATCTCCGAAACGGCTGGACCGATTTTAACGGGACTTTCACTGGCATATAGCTGATGTTATAGGGAGTAACTTAGGCTACTTTTATTTTAGAAAAAGAATCAGGGTTCCGCAAAAAAAATTAAAACCCATGAAATTATGCACAAGATCCGCTTACCGCATACGCACCCGAGCAAAACGAGGGTAAATCGCTATATAATTTAAATGTATATCTTAGGAGTAACAAGCTACTATTTATATATACCTAAACATAGCTAACCGTAAAAACGTACTTAGGGACGACCGAGAGCGAAGCGAGCGTGAGTCGTTAGTAGTAAATATAATTCAGGAATCAGAAGTTGGACGTGAACAAAATGATTACTTTATATAAAATCAAACTTAAAACAAACTTAAATATTTTGCTATAAATATTTTTTAGCAAATCTATCCGAAAACTTACCGCCAATTGTCCACTCTTGTTTGTGTATAAGATGGGATCATATTTATAGGAGTGGTGCTGATGTCACCATAAGGCATTTGACTAAAATTTAATATCCTAACATAGTACATAACATATTCGTAATACAAATGTTCATTTTGCTCAAGACCCCTAACTATAGTAGCCGTATAGGTTTTCAGAACACTACAAATCTAATATTTTCTTTTCAGGGTTAATTTAGTCTATAGTCTTAATCCCCCCAACGTGCGTTCACCTTGTCGTGGTGGGGTGGCTCAGTAGTGCCCGGCAATACAGGCGGGCGCGAAGCCAAGAGAACACACAGGGAGGCGACCCACCTCGGTGGGCGGTGTGCCATGCGGGTTGCTCCTGGTACTTTTCTGATAGCAGAGTGGGCCGTGGAGTAACCTCATGGTTTTTGTGGTCTGCTTCGGCAGACCTGCCATTGGGGCGTCGTGGTTGAATGCGTAAGCGATCCTGCGACGCAGCGTTCCGCTCCGTCAGGAGGAGGTTCCGCTGTGTTTTAGTGGATAGTACTATCTTTGCCGGTGAGTCCCACACTTCGTGCCTAAATGCTTTTCCTTACGTTAAAAAAAAGCTCTATAGTCCAAAAGAACTACTCTCACTTTTATTTTAAGACTTCAAATTGATTACTTTCACTTTCCATTTAAATTAGACTATTTTAAAATTAGCGCACTGGCGCTTATCTATGCAATCCAAATATACCTAATAATCAATTACGCGGCGATTCATTGAAACGCTGATAATAACGATTAATGAGGGCATGCACGTGCGCTACAACATTAGTTTAAAATTATAATATAATATTTTAAATAAATAAGAAAGTAGTAACATTTAAATGGCTTTTGACCATCACATTTAGGCAAAAATAATCTATATACATAGCATAAATAGCATATAATAAAATTGTCACTAAGCTGAATCTGTACATTAAATATTTTTTGGAAAATCTTACTGATATAGACATTATTATCGATACAGAGGCCGAATCTATAGTTTTTAGAATTTTTGTACGTCTATCTGTCTGTGACCGCATCATGAAAAACTTTTGGAGGGAATTTGATGAATTTTGGTATGGTGATAGCTGGTTATCCGGGTCAGCATATAGGATACTTTTTACTAAAACATACTAAAATATCTCATCTCTGAGAAATCTATACTAAACGTTAAAACGCAAGTTGGGACGAACCCAAGCGGAGCGAAGGTGAGTCGCTAGTATTAAATAAGTGCGTGTGAAATATATATTTCTCCTCTGGCTGTTGATCCATCACTTTGTATTTAAAAACCTTAGTGGGTTTTTTTGCATCCAAAAAATACCCACTTTATATGTATAAGCAAATTAAAAAACATTAAGCTCCAACCAGCTGTATAGGTCGTAAATTGACTAGAAAAAAAAATACAGATTGTGATATACATATGTTTCGATATTTTATATTGTCCCAGATAATAATAACCTTTGACCCAATCTATCTATACATATAATAAAATTCTGAGTCGAATCTGTACATTAAATATTTTTTGGAAGTAATTACTATTGATACATAGTCTTAATTTATAGTTTTACAATTTTTGTCTGTCTTTCTGTCTGTGTGTCTATCTGACGGCATCACGGAAAAACCACTAGAGGGATTTTGATGAAATTTAGTATGATGATAGCTGGTTATCCTGGTGAACATATAGGATACTTTTTACTGCAGAAAAATATCTCATCTGTAAGAAATCTATACTAAACGTTAAAACTAAATTCAAATTTAAGTAAATATATAACATAAAACTTTGACCCGTTCATAATTTCACTATAGCTCATTAAGATTTCTGATACGTTTTATTTACGCTACCAAAGTCAATATCATTAGGGTTTTCCCTAACAATATTGTTTTTGGTTACGATATTGACCTGAAATAACAAATAGTGCTGCTTTAATTTCTTTAAATTAAAGCAGCACTATCTGTATTTTCAGGTTTCAGTATAATGTTTCGGATTCACCGTTACAGCTTGTTTACATAACAACGGGATTTGCTCATTTATAAACTTTACATCTACGTAACGGATTTCTTCTGTTGTTTAAAGCATTACGCACACTGTACATCTTTTCGAAATTCAAGGGAAAAATTCTTCTAAGCTTAAAAAGATGACTTTTAATGTAAAATAAGTACAGTGTAAACTCCATGTAACGTCACTCGATTTAACGACAAACTCTCTAAAGCGTCGAAATAAATTGGCTTTGGTTGGTTTAGCTTATCTTCCATACAATGATACACTCTACATAGCATTACATCCACTCTCAATAACGACAACAATTAAGTAATAAAAAGTACCTTTTAAGTTGCTGAAATTAGTAAAAAGCGCAGCTGTGTACGTTTTTTTGTCGCTTTATTATCCTAGCCTGCAATAAACTCGACTGTCGGCATCACGCATACCGAACTTTCTAAGAAATTCGTTCTTTTGTTTACAAATTGGGATTGCTTACACGTGTAAACTGATCTTGCTTGACCATGATTAATAAGTAGGGGTCATGGATTGTCTACGTTATCATATTCTTAGTTGCTCACAAACTTTCAAACTGTAAACATAGCTAGTAAAAGAAAATCACAGTGTATTGACGAAAAAGTTTTACTGATACGCGCAATAGAAACGGGAGAGAAGATAAGTGATTTTTCTAATTCTGATTTTTCTTCTCTCCATTTAACGACAACTCTCTATAACGCCATAAAATGCACAGTCCCTTCAGTGTCGTTATATAGAGTTTACACTGTAATTTATTTTGTTTTAACGATTTATGCGATACAATTCATTTTCAGAACCCTTAAAGTGTTTGCTTTCAGAACGCTAGATACTGGTAAACTGTCCATGTTTATTTTACATGGTTGAAATTGAAACCACTTAATGAAAATTAATTTTTAAATTAAGGTGGTTTGATACATGATACCACTTTCGCTACGTTTTTGGTGAAAACAAAACGTTATGACTAATTACTTAAAGTAAAAATTACTGGGAATAACCCATGTTCTGGCCATTCTAAATATCGTCATCTAATTTAATTCTGAATTGACGTCTCAAACAGCCGTCATACATAATTAATGTAGTATTCATACAGTCTGGTGAAGGAAAACAAAAAATCTTCAATAAAGGTACATTTCAACAAAACAATATAACGTTGCGTGCAGCCATGTTTCCGAGATGAATGGCTTTCTTTCGCGTGACGCATGTTTTTTGCAATATCCGACCAGACTTAGTAATTACTTTGACCCCGATTCCTATTATAACTAGAATATTTGGTTTGTTATTATCATGTAATGACTGATGTTACTTTATAATTTCTTCTTCACGCACCTGTCTTGTGGTCAAATTGATAATATCAAACAAAAGAATGCAAAATATCGCTTTGGGTATTTTAGACAAGAGGTTAATCTACAAGCATTAAAGCTTGAAAATCTAAAAAAAATATATGTTAATGGCATGTTATTATGACATTAAGACATAACAACTAAAATCATTTCGTTTTTTCAAGTCTCTGCACGCTCTACTACAGACTATAGTGAAATACTAAGAACGATATTAGATATAGTACACATATAGTATATTTCTTGATATGACTTGAAAACGAGTAGGTACTAATTTCAGATACATTTCTTAAATCCTTATTGAAACGTACTAATTATTTATGTTCTAGATTCATAATAAAACAAACTTTATTGGTTATAATCGATTTTCAGCATACAACCACAGATTATATCGGATACTCAAATTTTCAATCGGCGTTTCATGTTCTTGACATTTTGTAGCTTTTTACTTTAACATATGTACAAAATCTTTCTCATAGGAACAACGATAATAATACAATCTTACAATAATAATTTCACATAAATATTCCCATTTTTTACTATTGTAGGTAATAATTTAAAAATATGTCATTTTCCTTAATGGTATATACCTATAGGTTTGTCCCATCATCAAAATATAAAAAAACGAATCACATAATGGTGGATTTACATATTTGAATAACAAGCAGTATTTTCGTTTGCGTCGATGCAAATTTTAGCTTTTGCCTTTGATGTGCAAATTTTTGCTGAGACGTAATGAATGACCTAATATACATTTCTATGTAAACACAGACCATTGTTAAACAATATTTTTTTAGAAAGTAAAATTTAAGTTAAGGTAGCATTTAAGCAAAGATATCCCACGGGAATCGTATTTTTTCCGGGATAAAAAGTAGCCTATGTATTATTCCAGACTATAATCTATCTCTGTGCCAAATTTCATCCAGAGCCGTTCAGCCAGTCTGGCGTGAAAGAGTAACAAACATAACAACAAACGATAGCAGGTGTTCCTAAGCAGACCACAACAATCATGGGATTGCTCCAACGGTCTAGGAATCACGGTACCTTACAATTTAAAGTAGCAAAATCGGTTGAGCCGTCTCCGAGAAATTAAGCAAGAAACTTAAGATAGTTTATAAAATTATTTTTAATATTTGCCGAGTAAACGTTTTCATATACATTACATCCACGTGTGGTGTGTGGTGAGTCACTGCACTGGTTTTAGAATGCAGGTCGCACGTTCAGTTCTGATCTGCTTGGTTGACATTGTTGATATTTAAAGTTTATTGGTTACTGGTTATCACGGTTACGTCACTAACGGTTAATTAATAAAATTATTCAAATAATTTTGTATGATTATTTTCTTTTTCTATGACTATTTTTGTGTTTTTCTTTGAAAATAAATATTCATTTCAACAGGTTAAGAATACTAACATTAAAAATGATAATCGTATTCAGCCCTTTTTAACGCTCCACTGCTGGGTACGGGCTTCCCTTCAATACGAGGGGGTCAGGCTATAGTCCGCCACGCTGGTCAAGTGCGGAGTGGTGGACTGCACTTGTCTATCGAAAACTTGCTGGGTTCTCTTAGACTTGCAAGTTTCTTCACTATATTATCCTTTACCATAAGATAATATATTGGAAATGATTCACATGGAGGACAATATTAGAGGAGCGATACCCGTAAGATAGAAAAGAAAAGGCAATTTCTAAATTTAATTATTTCCTTTGAATAATTGATACTTTTAATATTTACATACTTACTTTGAAGATGAAATCGGTTTAAAATATGTATATACATTATACATAGCTATAATTATGTAAATAAAATGATTACAATGTAAAGCAAAGAGAAGTCTTTCTCTTTTTTTTTTTGAAAGGCAAAAATAGGCATTTTTGCCTTTAAAAAAACTTGTGTTTAAAGTTTGATGTCAGTTAGCCCGTGTATGTTTATGGCGTCGAGCCTCCCAAACGAACAGGCCGATATGTACTACATTTTTTTATATAGAAGTTAGTCGAGACGGCTTTATATTTGAAATTGTTGAGAACCCATTCAGCTTTACAAAATTTATGAACTTTTTAAAGTGACGACAGGTACTTTTTTATAAAATAATATGAATAATTCTTTTTATTTTCCTAGCCATTCTTGTTTTGGTTGTTAGCGACCAAAGATCTAAAAATAAGATAAAGTTATTATTCATATTACCCAGCTCCTTGATTAAATACATCATTATTAGACTAATTCAATCGGCCTTTAGTTAAAAGTAATAATGAAATCATGCATTGATAAGTATTTCAACGATACGAGACCCTAGATTCGATCCCGCTTCACTCGGTTTCCCAAGCGGAAGCGTTACCACTGTGCTACCAATGTAACATAATATAAAATGACACGTTTAACGTACCATTTATTACGTCGGGGCTTATAATTTTTAATTTAAATTTGTTACGGATATTCTTATCGTAGCGTTTAACTCTGCACGTGGCGGAATGGTAAACATTCAGTCAAGGCCTTCATTTTATTACACTTTCGCTACGTAGAGTTGCACTCCGCAACAACGTTAGTAACGGTTAAATATAGGAATATTATGTTACGCTACTTACTAATGACTCAATACAAACGTAACACTTTCTCAGATTTACTTGAACATTTGACATTTTAAATGAAACTATCTTTTCTCGGTTTTTGTTGGAAGTCTCTACCATATTTGCTGCACTGCATTCAAAACGTCGGGAACAAGTCAAAAAAAACAAACAAAATCCGATAATATATTTTTATTTAAAATGTAAATATGCAAATGTTACAAATAACATAATACCTAATAAAATAATTTTACAGAGTATAAAAAAGTAAAATTCTGAAGCTATTAAATTTATTTTTTCTTTTAATATTTTTTTCTATTAGTATTTTTCTATTACATTAAATTAGAACAGATAAGATTAACACATTATTGTTGTTATTAAAATAACATAATCGTGGGAACAATAAAAGTGTTGCCATGTCACTATCCACACTGAGAAACTTGATAGCATTTGTGGAAAATAACCACATATACCAAAATAAACACGATTATATTTATAATTATTATTTATAAAACTGGTTTCGTACGATAACTGTTTCTACTGCTATTTAAATTATTAATTTGCTATCTATATATAAATAAGCAAAGGCAAAATTGGTCAATACTCAGTACCTTTCATTCCTCTGTTTGTTAACCGTTTTTTTTTGGTTTGGTTTATTTTACATGTTATTAATAAAAAAATTCAGAAAGAGTTAATTTTTTATATAGATAGGTAAATTCTATTCATATATGTTTTCCTCTAATAATTTTCTTGGAATTTCAACCACTAGGTGACTAGATATTATTAACTAGAAACCGTCTTTAGATATGGTTTTTACTTCAAGATATTCCATGAGAAAATTTTGTATGCAGCCTCTTTAAGCGTTTCACTGCTGGGTACGAGCCTCCTTTTAAGAGAATGCGAGCATCAGGCCGAATTCCACCATGCTGGCCAAATACTGATTAGCGAATTTTACATGTCTTTCGAAAACTCGCTGGATTCTTTCGGACATGCAGGTTCTGTACTATGTTTTTCTTCAACGTAAGGTGGAGAAAAATCTGACAATTTAAACCTTGTCGATTTAAGTCAAAAAATTTAAATCTTTGCTCCGTTTTTATATGAGAAAAACGAACAAACACACTTTCGTATTAATAATATAGTAAGGATACAAAATTAGGCTTGTTATCTTATTCTTTTTCTGACCACAACCGATCAATTAAGATAGCAACAATGTTATACTAGTTTGTGGGTCGGCAACTGACATAGGCTACTTTTTATGCCGATGATATTGTTATCAGCTCAGATTACACAAACAAATGTCAAATGGTCAAATCAATAAATAAAATAATACTGAATATATAAAATATGTTATATTCAAAGTCTGGAATCACCTTGGTCTTACAACCAGTATATTTACATACATAAGGTGTATGTTTTAAAAGCAATGTTAAAAGCATGCTGAGTTAAGACAGTATTTTTATAAACATTATTATTTTGCATGGTGTCTATATCTTTTTATTTATTTGAGCTATCTGTTACCAAGGAGTATGAGTATAATTTTTTTTTGAAGTTATACATACTTCTTTTGGCACGTTTGGAAAAATTATGAGAGTAAAATTTTTACGATGCGCGCGCACACCGACAGCCAAAAAGCGACATGATGAAGTTGGCTGCACTACTTTTACAGAGTTGTCACATATAGGATGAAATCTTTAGCTATTTTTGGTCTTACTAAGTATAACTTCTTACGTGCGTACATAAGTACACACACACGTTTTTTTTCTGATATTGTTTTATTTGTACTAATTTTGTTATTTATGATTATATACAGACACAAGAAATCACGTGGATTGAATTGACTAATTTGGATTCGTTAATTTGAAATTTACGCCCGGTTTATTAATAAATTAATTATTATCATTGAACCTTAAATGATGATAACGATTGATACTGTCAGTAATTTGTTATTCCAAATTTTAATGCGGTAGATTAAAAATAACGTGCCTTCTCCATTCTACGCGACATTGGCGAAGTAAATTGTGCCCAAAGGCACTCCTAGAAGCTACGAAACTAAAGAATTGAATTGAAGATTCGAAATATAGTAGTGTATTGTTTTATTTATTATTATACCTTTTCTTTATTTATTTTTTTGAACATATATAGTTATACAGAGATACATACGTACTTACAGTTTAAACACATTACTTCATTTCGGGTTTGCCGTACTCAGATAAAAAGTTATAGATATTTTTTTTATGTTGAAAAAAAAAGGACTTATAGTACATTTCATTATCGTCCACTAAAACATTCGTATGGGATAACTAGACGACTATTTTGAAGACACCTGTAAAAAATAAAAAAGAAGTAATAATTCTGGCCTGATGTTCACATATTTTATATAGAACTTAGTGTCATGAATCACGTGTTAAGATCACATGACTGTTTCGGGGCTTTTTAATAATTATTTTTGGCATGTAGCCCATTTATTAGCTCTATATCGGAGTAAGACCTCTTTGAATTAAAGCTTAAATTCGCATGTCATTACTGAGTACTTGAAACAATGTCGACTTTGCTATGTTATGTTTGAATACATTTTTGATTGCTATTGTGTCTCGTACACGTAATTTGTATTCGTAGTATTTTTCGTCACATGGATGCTAAGTAAACAGAAAATATTGTCCAAAAATAACTACGACTCTGTATATTTTTAGAACAGCTTATTTACCTACTAGTTTCTTTTGTGAAGTGAACGTATAAATATAGTATAGCATACGGAAAATCTACGCTAGCTCGAAATGGTGGGCGTGATTCTTGGAAGTTTGAACCTTTGACGCCATTTTATATTGATTCGGTGTCGGATCTACAGTAACATAAAATAATGTGTTGAAATATTTATTTATCATTACATCTAGAAATAAAAAGCTTTAGAACGGTAAAATTAAAACAATTAGAATACTGAAATCATTTTTTTAAGAGTATTGTTGAGAGGATGAGCCAAACGCTATATTAATTACATATATGGAGTAAAAAAAGTTGAGGATAGCGACCAATATCTTCTAAGACAACATATGAAGGTTATTCCGTTTCTTTATCAATGATCAACCTTAATCATTGTTAAATACTAATGAGAAATATATATAAAATATGTAGATAATATAATACCTGTAAAATATGGTAATTCTATTCTTATTTTGCACAAAATTTGAGCTTGCGACCACAATTATCTTGAATTATATAGTTTGTAAGCCAGAGAGTCCTATACAGTTTTTTACATAATACATAAAGAATAATTGTCACTAGGAACACAAAATACTGCAAAGATGAAAATAACAACAGTCTCTCCAAGACTACTTAATACAATCTCAATATTCAATATTGTTTGTATTCCGCGGTCGATGATCTTATTTGATACATGGTGTTGGAATACGCGCTTAAGAAACCGTTGAGGCGTTTTAATTTTGACTAACGGTTTATGTACAGTTTTTGTTTTAAATTCATTTGATGTTTACAGGAAAAATGATTCGATTTCGCAGCAAGAGTCTTTGAACTGTTCTATGTAAATCGATGTATAAAATCGATTTTATTAATGCATATTCTCTATAATTATAGAGGAGAGTATTGGTACTTTGCGGGTTATCGTAGGTTCATTTTTTAGCACAAAAAGCTTATTTTTACCCGACGGCACAATATTGAAACGTTGAAAACCGCCTTCAACGACTCCTTCTAAACCGGCAGAAAGTAAGGAAAAAATATTGAACCGTTATGCTGTCTCCATCTTATCCTTAAGGGTAGATAAAGATAATAGGCGACCTATCTATGTACACATATTATTGTATATCATGCTTAATGCTTATGTTTACATTTTACATAAGTAAATTTTTTGGTTAATTAATAATAATCCGTTAGTTATTGATAAAGTTTGGCTCTACGATTGCTCCATAATCTATACATATAATAAAATTCTGAGTCGAATTTGTATGTTAAATATTGTTTGAAAAATCTTATTGAAATAGTCATTATTATCAATACAGAGGCCGTATCTATGGTTTTTAGTATCTATGGTTTTTACTCTGTCTGTGACCGCATCACGGAAAAACCACTTGAGGGATTTTGATGAAATTTGGTCATCCGGGTCAACATATAGGATATTTTTTAATGCGGGAAAATTTCTCATTTCTGAGAAATCTATACTAAGCCTTAAAACGTAAGTAGGGATGAACCCGAGCGGAGCGAGGGTGAGTCGCTAGTATGTAATAAAATATCACCTTAAATAATTTCAAGATGTCTTATTCTAGAAACTTCTGTTTCATACTAAAGTCTACCAAAATATCAGTTTACACCATAATAAAAACCATTAAACAGCTTATTTATAAATAAGATATTTTTAAGCTGCCAATATTCTTGATTGCTGGTGCCAATGTTGATTGAATTGTTACAATACGTATATCTATAGTTAGTACATTTTTGTTTAGTGAGTAATATTACATAAGTAAGAGTTGCGTTACCAGTGTAACGTATCGGCTTGGAAAGTCAAATGAAAAGGGGTTAAAACCTTATTCCTATGAAATTTTCATTAGTTAAGAAACGCGAATGTCTCTGAATGTTTTTGACAGTTTCAACCCTCATATACCCGCGGTCCGTGCCCATTAGGGCCGAATTATTATAATATAAAACATTCGTAGGTATTCGTTGTTTATATACCTAGGTAATTATTAATGAATCGACGGTTGAGAAAGTTAGACATTTTATCTGTCTGTCTGTATAAATAAATGTATAGTGACAGTGATTAGATTGCCCAGGTGGCAGTTTTTGGAGCTTACGAATACAATTTACAAACCCTACTTAATAATAACAGCTATGATTGTGTTATTGTCTGTGGATACTTTTTATGTAGACCTGAACTGTTAAAGTTAGTTATGGAAATTTTAGATAAGGAAGGTGCTCATGATCAATTTATATAATACTTGAAGACGACTGAACGGATTTCAATGAAAGTTTTAATTTTTTCATATAGGTTATAAAAAACAAAAAAAAAACAGGTAAATTTTATCAAATCGGCCTACACGTCTGACTCACTGTACTATGCTCCTAAACAAAACGAGGGATGTATAGCTGCTTTGACTTCGTCGTCCATTTATGTCAACAACAAATACTGTACGAACACCATACCATGTGGTATGCTTTTGACGAGGAATCAGAAAAGGCAAAACTAACACATAGGGTCTTAAATGAAGTTGTAAGTTTTTTTATTGTCGCTTTCCATTACATAGAAAGCATTAAGTTTATATTATATGTACGTATGTTAATTAATAAATGTTGAAGTGGTGAAATATTGCAAAATACAAAAATACCATCGATCTACTATGATTTTATAAACCTTCAATTTAACACGTTCGGTCCAGCAACGTCTCATGACGTCAAAATATAGACATTAATAATTAACACAACGTCTACTCACGTCTACTTTAAATGTGCATTTATTCGCACTACGTTTCATAACGTCAGGAGGCAATACGATATTCTACTAAATAGATATTTGCGCCGCATCGCTTGGAAGTTTTAAAAGTCTACTGCCGCATCGAATCAACTTTTAGTGGTGTTTTGCTAACATCCGTCATAAGCACATATGCTCACATAAGCAGACACACAACGTTCATACACGTCGCGGGGAGTAGGGACGCGGCTAGCTACAGTCGTTCTGCGCCGCATCAAGAGAAGCGCATGCTGCGCTTACTTTGCTCGACCGTATTGAAGTGATCGATATACCGTAAGTTTTTTATAATATGTTTATTTTGAATAATAATAATAAATAAGTGTGTATATATACGTATATATATATATATATATATATATATATATATATATATATATATATATATATATATATATTTATTTTTGTATAATTATAATAATTAGTTGATATATTTCTCTCACTTCTAAAGGGTTTCTGGCAGAAATATCTTAAAGAGATAATTTATTCTTTGTGGATTTTCTGTTACTTTATACATAAATAATAAATAAGTAAAAAAAAATAATTCCACAAAGTGATTTATTTACACCCTTTTTGATAAAACGTTATAAAGTAAACAAAAATCTGTTGTTTTAGATGGATAAAAAGCGATTCTGCAGTAAGGGGTTTCTGAAGGTATTTGAAGATTCTTCGTCCCGGGAAGTTACTCCTGATCCCTTCAGTGATGACGGAGAGTACGGAACTGACAAGGATTATGATCCAGAAATATAATTAACCTAACAGGCATTTATGAACGTCAACGTGACTAAACGTTACGTTAAGAAACCTATGGTTTCTATACCCTAATTTGACTGTGTGCGACGCAGCGTTATATAACGTCGACGTCTCTCAACGTTTGTGTCGAATCAAAAATTAATCTTGCATACATGAAAAGCACAACGTTTATCAACGTAAATGCAATTTGTATGGGAAAACGGTGTGTCACGACGCGTGAATCTTCTTACGGTGGCGCTGGGCCGAACGTGTTAACTTGGATGCGATAAAGCATGTTTTTTACTACTACAAAAATTTATTCGCTTCCGAAATCGAATCTGTATAGTACAAGTAAGATAACAACATGCATGATAATTAATTATTATATCTAATATTTTCAAATATTTGTTACAGCGTATCTCATTAAATCATTTGTCCTCTCATGTCTAGAAAAGGACAAACGAATTAACTTTATTGTGTTGTATAAAAGTAGGTATTATACAAAGTAATATAACAAAGGTCAAGAGTTTGTTTTTATTTTGTTTGAACGCGCTTCTTTCTGGAACCACCAGTTGGATTAGAAAATATTTTTCGAATTTAATAGCCCAATTTTTGAGAAAGGCTATCTGTATATAAATATAGCGACCGGCGCGGGAAATGCAACGCTAACGCTTCGGGTTCGTCCCTATACGAAAACAAATCTATCCTACAGGAACTGTACGTTTTTCCGGGATGATATATATTGCCTATAGCCTTCCTCAGTTAACAGACTATTTAATGCAAAAATAATTTTTCAAATCGGTGGTTACTGAGATTAACGCGTTCAATCAAACAAACAAACAAACTCTTCAACTTTATAATATAATAGTATAGATAAAGACTACATAGGTTTCCTGTAGGATATTGCTCTATTCACGGAAGTGGGAGATGCGTGCTGTGATCAGGACTTGAACTAAACAAGAGTAAAACTGGTATAATAATTATTGTATTTTCTTGTTTAAGTTGGTTTACCGATAAGGCAAGATAATTAAAACACTAGACTCGATGCTTTCCGAACTTGGCAACGAGGACACCTGACTCATCGAGTGCCATTGTACGGAAACCTCCGGTTTTTCCACGCATTGCTTAATATGTTTGTTATGAAGCAATCCGATTGATCAGCGGGACTTTTATTTGAACCAATTAACTTTTATTGAATATTAATATATGATTTTTTTATAATATAATTAAGGTTAGCAATATACGAATAATTCAGAATTAAAACCACATTATTTTAAAGTAAAATAATGCTTTACATAGGTTCTGGTTCGTCCCTAGTTACGTTTTAACCTTTAGTTTAGATTTCTCAGTAATGAGATATGTTTTCGGAACAAAAAGTATACTATATGTTGACCCGGATAACCAGATATAATCATACCAAATTTAATCAAAATCTGCCCAGTGACTTTCTCGTGATGCGTTCCCAGACAGACAGAAAGACAAACAAAAATTCTAAAAACTATAGATTCGGCCTCTATATCAACAATAACGACTATTTCAATAAGATTTTCCAAAAAATATTTAATGTACAGATTCGACTCAGAATTATATTATATGTATAGACATAGATGGTTTATTTACATACACATATTCTTACAAATTAGTGACAAAATGCGAAAAGACAGATTATTTTAAATACTTTTTAATTGAAATAAAATATCTAAAGACATTTAAGAACTCTATGTCTGAAAAAGTTGTCTGAGGTATCTTATATAGACCGGTAGCGAATTGTAAAGGATATAGGATATGCACAGGATGGTAGGGTGCTTAGTGAAATTCGATTTATGCTGTTATTTCCCTTGAAATATATAGCATGGATACATATTACATAGCATTACTATACATCAACAATCTGTGAAGTTTAAATCTTAAAGAAAATGGAAAATGTCTAGTGTATATTTGATTTCCGTTTGAGTCAAATATTGCTTTGGCGTTTTAATTTTTAAAGATGTCATTATTTTATCAAATGTTATTATATAGTCATTAAATAATAGAATCGTTTTAGAAAATGTATAGGAACAAATCTATACTAATATTTCCCTACTAGTTAGTACCTATTATAAATGTGAAAGTTTGTGAGGATGGATGGATGTTTGTTCGTCATTCACGCCAGAACAGCTGAGCGGATCTGGCTGAAATTTGGTACAAAAATAGATTATAGTCTGAAATAGCACATAGATTATATATATATTTTATCCCGGAAAAATGTACGGTTCCTGTGGGATAGATTTATTTTTGTCTAGAGACGAACCCAAAGCGAAACGAGGGTGAGTCGCTAATATTTTATAATTCTAAGATATAACGATTAAATATGATATTTCAATACATTAAAACGATTGTAGAAGAAAATTTTGCCTAAGCCTCAATTACTTTTGGTCGAACTCTAATATAGCTCTCTTTTACCATTTTTTTCATTATGCTATTATTTCAAAGGAATCGATTAATATATTCGAAGAGGAACTAGCTTTTAGTAAAAAAACTAACAGAATCAAATCAATACTCAAGTAGCTAACAACTTTGTATCTTACGTTCAAACTCACACTTTATCATTTTGAAATAATAATATTTTTTTAACTACAAACATTAAAATCACTAAGAAATAATTCCACCCTTAAAAGTAGTTTTTTTTATATTTATATACTGGGTTGAATATAAATTAATAAAACCCCTTTCATTAAATGAGAAATTTGAAAAATCATTATTTAAAAAAAATTAGTTATCAAAATCATCATGACGGGCAAAACAAAAATACATATTACAACCGAATAGAGTAGGTACGTTCGCCCCTTTTTGATGTCGACTAAATCGTAATACCAATTGCGCATTTACGATAACCACTATAGATATAAAGTAACTATAAAGGTAATCTATATAATTGTATAGTTTCCATCGTATTACGATCTACTTTAAAGGTCGTCGTTTCCTCTACGACCTTCAATAGCCTATAATTGCCTTGAACTGCTAATACCAATAACATAATTAAAATATTTTTTCATACCAATTAGGTGTGTTTATTTTATAAGAAATTGCTTAAAATTTGACTTTATAATGAAATGTCTGTTATGAAATAACATGTGGTTGGTATAAAAGTTCTTTATAAGGTACCTTACCTTTTTTTTTGACTTTGAGTCGATTAACAAACTTGAAACTAAACGAATATGGCAATTTTCGGTTGTTTAATGACAAGAAATATATTTTACTGTATAAAATAATAATAAAGCTCATTATTTATACATATTACTTTTAGTAAAGTAAAAAAAATGTATTTACTACAATTTACTATATATACTAATAAATAATTAAAGGTTTTCAATTTTTTTAATTCAATTTTGTCTTAAAGTCAAAGAGATTGATACAACAACTAAGTCTAATTAACCTGATATAAATAACATCACACTATGAACTTTAAGAGCGGATCAATTATAGATACTCCTTCCTTACTTTTCTTTACATTATTTTTTTAACGAAGTTCCTTATTACACGTTACTTGGCACACTTGGCGAATGATAACTAGACGAAAAAAATGTAATATTTTTACCGTCACGACACTTTTTAACCGATTTTTAATTTTTAAGTCTTAATTTCTGAGCCAAGGGCAGGCAGCGAAAGGCATTTCATTCCCGGAGATACCCGGTAGTATCTTTAGGAAACCTCTTGAAGTTTTTTTTAAATACATACGCATATTATTTTGTTTAGGTTATAAATCGATTCATTCTACGCCATTCCTAAGTTTTACTATTAAACAAGTTGTTCAAACACTTTCGACCCACGACCTCCTTATTCAACGAGATGTACTACGATATATTACACTTCCTCACGTATTTCATAGGTGACTAGTCTGTGGCTGGCAATTGTTAATTTTAAATTAACTAGTGTTCGATGCTATGCAACCCAGTGCTCGAACTTCATATAGCATAATCATTACTAAAACTTACAAAATGTATAAAAAAACTAAGTGTTTCCAAAAATTATTTGTTGATAACACTAAAGGTCTTAAATAAAAAAAAGAAAATCGGTTGACAAACAGAGGAGAAAAAAAAGGTTCTGAACTGTTTTATCTTGGCGTATTTATACCTACATAGATTTTCTTCTTGATTTATTCATCTTCTTGATGTATAAGTGTACTTGTGACATAACTACGAATTTAGAAAATTTAATCCTTTAGACATAAGATTTCCCTATTTCCCGCTGATTACTATTAATGAGGTTCTCGAAGATGATAATGCACATTTTTTGTACTAGACCATAACAAGCGTTTCATTCAAACCGAATAACTTTATTTTTACGACAGATGTATAAACGAAACGTATTGTTTTGACAATCTTACTTTTAGTAATATCTAGAAGAAAAAAGGTTGTACGGACCTGTTGCAAACAGTAATGCGTACATGACACATGACCCCACGGTGTTCGCTTATTTTTAGAGCATCCTATTTTTATATTAATAGAATGATCGCTGAGTAATCCACTAGTCTATCGTATTGACGTCACGTCCCGCCCCCTTCCAGCTTCCAGTTACCTGGAATTAGGGTTGTGACGTCGGATTCAATGAATATTCAAAATAATCGATCCATTCCGCTAAATCTATTTAAGAATACAACAATAATAGTACAGCCCTTACTTCATACGTCTTTAGAAATCTATCGAAGTCCTCTTAAAGATACAATTTCCCCCGTACTGTTATTGTAACTTCTAAGTGGTGGTTTATTAGTAAGTAATAACCCCAATTATGTTGAAAATAGCATTTATATATCAAAATCCCATAGGTATTTGGCTCAAGTTCTACACCGGCCTCACTGTATTTCCAAAGTAGGACTTAGGCTAGCGACCATTCCAGCTCTTGTGCTCATGTTTTGCCATACATAAAATATTTTTTGTTACTCAAACGAAAGGCGCGATTTAAATATAATGTGAATATACTTACTGATGATCGATGTGGGACAGTGTATTCATTTTCATATTTTCTCAGTTTCAGTCGGATAAAAAATAAATTTAGTCAAGAATAATAAAAACTCTTTAAGAGCTAACAATGTAAAATATAATGCAACATTAGGACCCTTTGTTGATGAAACCAACCAGAAAATATTCCGGAAGTTTGCGAAATAAATACTGAAGTCAGACCCACAGGTGGCGCCGGAAACGGATGCTTGTATGAAAACTGCTATTTCTACTAATTCCTAACAAGAATTGTTCGAGAAAGGCCTAAACATTATCGATGATAATATTTGCGCTGTAAATGAAGTAACCAGGAAAAAGGGTCTATGACTTCCTTAATATTTCTATCAGCATAAGTCATTGCTATACCAGGAAGAATTGTTTATCAACACACAAACAACGCTGTTTTTTATCGTCTTATCTATTTGATCATATACTTTATAATATTAATGTTTACAGTAATCATGGGTTTTATTTAAGCATGGGGTAAATATTTGTCCATACTTCTACCCTAATATTATAATAAGGGTACATACATTCCCTGTTTGGATGCAGGAGGTAATTTCTGAAACTATTTATGTGATTACAAAAATTGAACTGTATTAATCGGTCTGCACATACTGTATTAGTTATATGTTATTAGTTTTTTATTGATATTCTTTTATTAAAGTGTTTTTGTTTATTGGTTTGTCTCTTTGAACCTTTTTTTAACGTTGAGAAATGCATTTAATGTTTCTTATTAGTTTTTACTTTTTCTTATTTTGTTAATAATATTATTTCCTTGAACCTGCTATTTATTGAGAAAGGTAACATCTACAATATATAAAAGCAAATTGTTGCAACAGCTAGTAGACTATATGGCATTAAGCTATTTCTCTGTTAAGTTTTATTTTGTTATTCAATATATATTTTTTACTTTGAGACAAAGCGATACCCCTTATTTCATTCTATGTAACCCACTTAAGACTGTAAAGATTTCCTTTAATTATATCTGTAAATTGTAGTTATAGGTCTAATGAAAGCGAAAGCAACGTTCAAGACCGTAACATTTTTCTGTACTATAAAATCGAGATAATATATTTAATAATTTTTTGCTGACATTTTATTTTTATAACTAGCGACTAGTAATTTCTCAGACATATTTTCCCAAAGTAAAAATATTCTATATGTTGACTCGGATAACCAGCTATTATCATGCCAAATTCCATCAACATCTTTCTAGTGGTTTTCTCTTGATGCGTTCCCAGACAGATAGACAAACAAAAATAAAAACTATAGATTCAGCCTCTATATCGATGATAATGATTATTTCAATAAGATTTTCCAAAAAAATATTCAATGTACAGATTCGACTTAGAATTTTATTATATGTTATATAGATTGTGTAAAAAGCTAGTTGTACCTAATTAATAATTTTATATTTAATTCTTTAACCTTCGACGCGCATAGCGTTTTCGCACGCGTAGTTCAATTAAGTATTAAGTTATGCCTATTTTAATAAATTACACTGTATGTGTTACTCTTATATTTACATATATTACTGTAAAATATCATTAACATCAGTTTAGTAGCTTTTGCGTGAAAAAGTAACAAACATCCATCCATCCATCCTCACAAACTTTCGCATTTATTATAGTAGGATAGGATTTATTTAGAAAAGTTAGGCCATCAACTTACGACTTTTCAGACAATAGCAATTATACAAAAATAACCTAGTGAATATTATAAAAGCAAAGGTGTATTTGATATGGTTTTCGATATTGTTGCGTATCAAGAGTATATAAAGTAGTTGCATCAAAAGAGCACGTTTAAATATTTACACTTTAATAGGAGTGCCCATTAGAGCGCACATATTTCTATACAGAAAAAAAAAACAATTGATCTATGTGACTTTTTGCGTTAAGTTAGTTTATAGGCAGAAGCTTATGGGGCTTTAACAAACAATACCATGAACTGGTTGTCATGAGATATTAGTATATAGATAAACTTGTCTTAACATTTTCTATAGAACCTTTATACATATTGAAAGAAAATACGCAGTGAACTTGTTTAAAAATCTTTAAAGTTTAAAATATTTTTTTATAATGTAATATCTCAATTTCTTACTTACGTAATTTAAAAAAATAAAAATAAGCGCATAAAACATTTAGATAAATGATAACGATTTATTTGATTATATACTTTCTATAAGTAAACTAAATAACACACTAAAAGCACATATTTTAAAATCAATTGAGAATACATTGCTTCCTGAGCACTAGTAAGTAGTACAATTTGTTATTTTGCCGCCAAAATGTTGTAAATTATTGTAAGCATTGACGTCAACAGATAACATAAACCTTAATCTACACTCGATCTTGTTTGTCGATGTATTATTATTCTTTATCTCGATTTAAATGTGATTATGATTTACATTGATTGTTTTTCAATAACGATTACAATTAATAAAACGTAGTTAATATTTGATTAATTTTAAGGAAAACCTTATAAAAGTTTGAGTATTTATATGTTTGTATGTTGTGTTTGTTTCTTTGTGTGTGCGTGCGTGCGTGCATACGTGCGTGCGTGCGTGTGTGCACACACACACGGCCAAAGATTCGGCATTGCCATTTAATGGTGGAATGCAGATAGTATTCTTGCCACAATACTTTTCGGACATGACTTGCGCAGTTAGAATTAAGTGTACATTTGTTTTGTATATACATATACTTATGAACATTTGTGATTTCAAATATTTATTTTCTTATAAATACCTTCTGATATATAAATTTATATAATTGATTTAATTAATTTAAAATAAGTAAGTAAAGTACACATGTTATTTCTAATTTGAACAATACATTTCTATTCCTGTAGCCATGTCGATCATATATCAATTTGTTTAGAAAATAACTTAATCTTTTCATTTTAATGTTTCTTTACAATGTTGCTATAAAACCAAATTTATAAGGTTATTTGTCTAAGCTTTATTTGTATTCTCAGAGACGTGATACCACATTCCAACTCCTATTTATTTCCTGGCTTCCTTTTTGTAAGACTTCTTATAAACTGCTTCCAGTGCCAAAATCAAATAAATATACATACTTGTGTTTTTATATTATTTTATTATTGACAGTTTTTCCGAGGTAAAAACCTATATGCTATGCCAGATCTATAATCTATATCTGTGCCAAATTTCATCCAGATCCGTTCAGCCGTTCTGGCGTTACAAACGTCTAAGAGTTACAAACATCCATCTTCACTTTCACATTTATTATATTAGTAGGATAAACAAGATCAAAATTCATAATATTACATTATTATACGTACAGAATGGTGCATTATTCATCCGTTATTTTTGGGGACAATTGAATTGCAAATATGAACAGATGGTGACAATTTGCCCAAAACATTGAAAAACATCATTCATATTACATTTTATGCAGATAAAAAGTTTCAGACGTTTTCACTGTGGTTCATGGAGCTTGGAAAGAGGGGCTTTATAATTTTTTATTCACAGTCTCCTTTGATTTTGTAAATTTGATAAAAAAAATCTTTCAATATTGTGTTTTTTTTTCTAGTATTAATTTTTTACTGAAAGTTTAATACTGATATTTCTTCATTTAATATTTACACATCTAATCAATTTATATTAATTATCCGACCAACGTCTTTATATCTAACTAGCAACTCATCCTCGCTCCGCTCGGGTTCGCCCCTAGTTACATTTAGTATAGATTTCTCAAAAATGAGATATTTTCCTGCGATAAAAAGTATTTTATATGTTGACAAGGATAACCAGCTATCACCATACCAAATTTCATCAAAATCCCTCCAGTGGTTTTTTTTGTGATGCGCTAACAGACAGACAAAAATTATATAAACTATAGATTTGACCTCTGTATTGATAATAATGTCTATTTCAATAAGATTTTCCAAAAAATATTTGATGTACAGATTCGGCTAAGTTACAATTTTATTATATGTATAGATACAGATATAGAACTGTCAAGATGAGCTTATGTAGTTCAGTCATGAAGATATGTCGCATTTCATCTTCTTGAGAACACCAAACAGATTCAATCCAGTATTAACAGCTTATAATGTTCGTACGTCATTTGATGTAAATTGTGCATGACTTCTCGCCATGTCAAATGAGTGATATATGTGTGATATTTTTTAGCTACACATAATAATCATATTACTAATAATATAAATGTTAAGTTTAGATGTTTGGATGTTTGTTACTCGATCACACCAGAACGGCTGCACGGATCTCAATGATATTTGGCACAGAGATAGATTATAGTCTGGGATAGAACATAGGCTACTTTTTATCCCGGAAAAATGTACAGTTCCCGTGGGATAGATCTATTTATAAGCCTTTAATATGTCTTTAGAGACTTTTTAAATAAGGTATTCATAAGCTTTTCTTCTTTATCTTCGCTGAGTAGCAATGTTAAGTTGCCAAGTACGAGTGCGTTCCGAATTTCAGTTTGCGTTCGAATGATGACAATATTTCTAGATCGTAACAAATGTTAGATATCAATTCCTTTAACTTAAGAAAAATTTAAATTATATTCATAAATTATATTTCCCCATACAAATTTTCACCCCCATTTTCATCCCTTAAGGGGATGATTTCCGAGATAAAAACTATACTATGTCCTTCCCAGGGTCTCAAACTATCTTCTTACTAAACATTTAAATCGGTTCAGTCGTTCCGGAGCCTATTCGATACAAACAAACAAACAAATAAAACAATTTTTCCTCTTTATAATATTAGAATAGATAAAAAGAAAATGGCTATCACGTTCAAAATACTATTAACATTCACATGTAGAAAATATTACATACATATTAAATCCAATTCAAGAATTTATTTAGAATAATAAACTTAAAAACAAACACAAATAATTCATATGGAACGTAATTTGACTTTTAAACTAGACGATTGTGTTTTTATGAAACTCGATTGAAACTAGTATCGATAATATGAGTAAAAATAGTATGAACTGGTTTCGCTTTGCTGCTAACTACTTACACTACATAATACTTAATAAATAATTAAATACTTAAAAAATAAATAATTTTACTTAAATATAAGGTGTCATTAGTACGAAAAATATATTTCAAAATTTAAATGTGTTATTTTTTTTCATAATTTTTTTTTTCAATATTTATTATTTCACTTTTATCTTAATATATTATTTATACATTAAACAAAATAAGCGATAATCGACTAAACAATCGTGAAAATATCGCGAGACATACACCTAAAAAAAAACATTCAAGTTCTACCACATTTAATCTTATCTTTTCTGTCAAAATGAGTACAAATTACACGTTCATAAATATTCTAAATTTTTAAATATATTAAAATAGAAAGCTTTTATATATATTTTATGAAGGTTGACACATAAAATACAGCCATTCTCTAGTTATATACCGCTTCCTTCCTGTGTCAAATTATTACGTAATTAAATCAAATACTCGCTTTTACGGTTGTGATAATCAAAGCTTAAAAAGTTTAAAATATTTTGTTATGCTATTACCCGTTGCTTAAAACATAAAAGTCTTCAGACAGAAGAAAAAAACCTGAACTTTAATTGGGTTTCACTATCGGAAGAAAATTTTATTGAAAATGGCTTAGACTATTTTCTTTTCGAAAGAAAAAACGGAACAGACCTAAGAGTTTAGGATAGAAGTCTTTAGACAAGTCACCTAAGGTTGAAAATTACGGGAAGGTAAATCTCATAGTCAGTATAATAATATGTATAATCTATACATAAAATAAAACTGTAGAGGTCGAATGTATGTACATAGAAAAAAATGCTAAAAACCAAGTCAGGGAGATGTAAGAAGAGAAATAGAAGAAATCCAGATTTTTTCAATTTTTTGTTTCTCCGTCGGTTTGTCTCCGAAACTGTTGGACCGATTTAAATAAAATTTTGTATAGTGGTACTTCATATCCCCGGTCAACATTTTAGATAGTTTTTATCTCAGAAAATTAAAGAGTTCCCGTGGGATAGTTATAAAACTATACTTACTTATACACCTTAGTACACAAAAACTACTGATTGGATTTTAATGAAACTTTACAATAATATAGTTCATATATCAGAATAACAAATAGGGTACTTTTTATCCCGAAAAAATGTATGATTCCCGTGGGATAGATTTGTTTTTTCGTCTACAGGTGAACCCGAGCGGAGCAAGGGTGAGCCGCTAGTCATATCATATACATAAGAAGAGAAATCAAACTCCCGACCATCGTTATAGTTTTAGTTAACTTATATCTAGTATCTACAAAACTATCAATAAAATGTCATGGATATATTCTATTTATGGACAAAATTAAGTGATGGATAAGTTTGCAGCCAAGTTACTATTTTATTGCATGTAAAGATGTCTACTTTTTACGCTGCCTCATTAAGTCAACAGGTTCGTACGATGAGACTGAGGCAATTCTCACGGTCGTTTGTGTGTCGAAGTCGTTTAAATTGTCATAATTACATTTTTTGGTAATCCTGAGAAACTATTTAGCACCATTAATTGTCTTATTTTTAAATACTGAAATTAAAGTCTATTTTGAAAGCAATTGCTTTAGATGGGTGGGTTATGTTTATTATAAAAAATCATCTTGTTTCCTATTCCAGTTTTCTGACAACTTGGGTATTCTTTTTAACCTCATTTTTTTGCCTTGCCTGTGAATTTTCATTGAATAAAGAAATTGTGTTAGTGGATTTTAGTGTAATTTTTATACTGACAGTACAGTAACTCTAGTCGGTTGGTTAGAAATAAACACATAGCTTGAGCTCCCCGTACTATACATTCCCATATAAAACAGGGACCTTTTTTATGGTTATGAACTAAATATAGGGTCAGCGTAGACAACATTTAGTAACTAAATAATTACCTAACTAATTTTCTGCGAATTATTTCAGTGGTCGATGAATCAAAATCTTTAAACTTGGCATTCATTGACGTTTAAACTAAACATGGGGGGTTCCCAATGTTTTTTGTATTAATCATATTATTTTTTACATGTTGAAGGTCGAATAACACAGTCTTTACCCAGTTTTTAACCAGTAGGTAGGTACGTTGAATCATTTTATTAAACTTAGTTGCTAGGAAGATATTGTAAAAATCTTAAAAAATTGAAAAAATACTTTGCACTACAAACAAAACACTTGCATATCTATACTAATATTATAAAGCTGAAGAGTTTGTTTCTTTGTTTGTTTGGTTGAACGCGCTAATCTCAGAAACTACTAATCCGATTTGAAAAGTTCTTTTTGCATTAGATAGCCCGTTAACCGAGAAAGACTATAGGCTATATATCATCCCGGAAAAATGGGCGGTTCCCATGGGATAATTTGTTTTTGTCTAGAGACGAACCCGAAGCGAAGCGAGGATGAGTCTCTAGTAAATACATATTTATGTGCTGCAAACATTCGAGTTATAAAACACTAGCGACTCACCAACGCTCAGCTTGGGTTCGTCCCTAGTCACGTTTTTTTTTTTTTTTTTTTTATGCGATTCAGTGACAAACGAGCAGACAAACCACCTGATGGAAAGCAGTACCTGTCGCCCATAACACCTACGGTTCATGCACTTAGGTTTTAAGTAACAAAAATGCAGAACCACAGGTGCGTTGTCACTGTGAGGACTAAGATGATATGCCTCTTGCCTGTAATTGCGCTGGCTACCTTATCCTTCATACCGGAACACAACAATGCAATCATTGTTGCTTGGCGGCAGAAATAGATAAGGGGGTGGTACCCATCCAGTCGGACTCCTCAGGCTTGACAGAGTCCTACCACCGGTAACGAATTTAACGTTTAGCTCAGAGATGAGATATTTTCCCGCAGTAAAAAAATATCCTATAGATGGCAAACAGATAGACAGAAAAAAATCTTTAAAAACGACAGATTCGGCCTCTGTATCAATAATAATGACTATTTAATAAGATTTTCCAAAAAATATTTAATGTACAGATTCGACTTAGTTAGCATTTTATTATATGTATAGATATTCTTAATCAGAAATAGAACGATACTAAGCAGGTGTAAGCAAGGTCAAGGAACTGTTACGTAAATATTGTTATTTAACACTCGCCTTGCGTTTAAATGATTGTGCGATACTCGATGTTTTAGCAATATCAATATATTTTCGTAAAAACAAAACATTTACTTAATTTAATTTAATTTAGTTAATTATGAAATATTTTATAATAAAAATCGAAAGAAGTTTTACATATTCGATTCTCCATCGAGTCAAATATTCATACATATTTACTATACATATTTTAATCTATACAGATAAATAAAATTGAAGTGTCTGTTTGTAATGTCAAAGTAACAACTTTTTACTAAATGCATATGAAAGTATATAGGGTACATGTAAGAAAAACACGATTTTTAAATTTTTTGTCTGTCTGTCTGTTTGTTTCAGCTAATCTCCGAAACGGCTGGACCGATTTTTACGGGATTTTCACTGGCAGATAGCTGATGTTATAAGAATAACTTAGGCTACTTTAATTTTAGAAAAAGAATTAGGGTTCCGCTTAAAGAAATGAAAACATACCGAGGGATGAACTTGAGCGAAGCGAGGGTGAGTCGCTAGTAACATAATATGTTTTATGTTTTTACAATATTTTTGTAATACTAATGGTCGCTAGTTTGCTTCCCTGCTAGTTCGTTCTAACTTTTAAGTCCGCCCTGTGGATATATATTATATTTGAGATTGGTAATTGAAAATAGAAATCTACTTATATCATTGCATTTGCATTGCAACAGTCGTCGTCCTACATAATAAAGACTACGTGTGTACTAAAGTCACGAATTATTATAAGACTTAACACGCCGAATTTACTTACCTATTTATGTACTTGCCGAGTTACTTACCTATTCACATAATAATAAAAATAATAATGTTCTCCTGACCGATTCCGGCCACGGCGGCCAATCTCATTGAGACTAGCTAACTGCGCAGGAGACATTATAGTACACGAGTGTGCGCGCAGACACAAGTGCACTCTCTATTCCTGTCATTTTCATACTCCGGTGGGACGACTACAGCTCGACACGTCACACGACCGGTGAGAGTTCAGGCGCAGGACCAACGGCTTTACGTGCTCTCCGAGGCACGGGGGTGAAACACCGCCAACTTCCTAACTTCGGCTTGTTACTGAGGCTTACTATACAGAAAGAATCAATAACTAAACTCAACCCGACTCCAGATGTGCAGCCGTAAATGTTAGCTACTACACCACTGAGGCAGTTGCTATTTACATAAGCTAAATCCAAATAAAATAAAAGATTCATCTAATTGGTTTTTATTTTTATTTTTCCTGTTTTATTTTGCACTACTCTACGAAATTATATGAATCGTATTGTATGTTTACGTATGAACATAACCTAGGTTAAAATAATATCTAGTGTTTACATATAAGTAAGTGCCTTTATGTTTTAGATCTGTACGAGTATTTGCAATGTTTATTTTTTGTGTATTTATATTATATGTAAAGTTGTTGATGCACCTAAGTATTGTTTTGTGGCAAGCTTCAGTTATTCATGTCATCCCTAAGGCCGTCTCCCGATTGTTATATGAATTAATTAATATGATGATGATGTTCTCCTGACCGATTCCGGCCACGGCGGCCAATCTCATTGAGACTAGCCAACTGCGCAGGAGATATTATAGTGCACAAGTGTACGCGCAGACACAAGTGCACTCTCTATTCCTGTCACTCTCATACTCCGGTGGGACGACTACTCGACACGACCGGTGAGAGTTAAGGCGCAGGACCGACGGCTTTACGTGCTCTCCGAGGCACGGGGGTGAAACACCGCCAACTTCCCAACTCCGGGCTGTTACTGAGGCTTACTATACAGAAAGACTCAATAACTATACTTGGCCCGACCCGGGACTCGAACCCAGGACCTCAGGATGTGCAGCCGTACATGCTAGCCACTACACCACCGAGGCAATTTAATAATTTCTAATTAATATAACAGACATATAATTAATTAATATGAGTCGAATCTGCACATTAAATATTTTTTGTAAAATCTTATTGAAATATTTATTATTATCGAAACAGAGGCCGTATCTATAGTTTTTAGAATTTTTGTCTGTCTGTCTGTCTGTCTGTCTGTCTGTCTGTCTGTTACCGCATCACGAAAAACCAATGGACAGATTTTGATGAAATTTGGTATGATGATAGCTGATTATCCGGGTCAACATATAGAATACTTTTTACTTCGGGAAAATATCTCATCTCTGAGTTAAACATTAAAACGTAACTAGGAAGGAACCCAAACGTAGCGTGGGTGAGTTGCTACTAATTAATATAAATTACCTAATTAAGTATAACAGACGGTATCGGCTAATTCATCTCACTTCGCACGCCCCACACGATTCCGCTGTCATTGGGCCTTAGGTATACCATTTTTTGGTTTAGAAGACTATGCTTGTATTCTATCTGTACATATTAAAAAAGGGGTTCTTTCCTATCAAAAATATCATAAGCTACACATGTTTCGCATATATCTTTTTTCCTATGATGATTGTTTTATTGTGTCTTGTGGTGATAAATAAAAGAATTTATTATTTATTCATTATAAAAAATACAACGCAACAAATCACGGATGTCATAAATTCAAATAAAATCAGAGTATTTCCCACTCAGTATTAGTTCCTTAAGCAGTACCTACTCAAATCAACGACCTTCATACTTCTTAGAAGACATTGGCCAGATCCTGGAGTTAATAAACATTTACATTTATAATGTAAATATTTGAGAGGGTGCGGTCTGTTTATTTAATATTAGCGAATCACCCTCGCTTCACTTCGGGTTCATCAATAGATAAAAACAAATTTATCCCACGGAAACCGTGCATCTTTCCGAGATGATATATAGCTTATAGCCTTCCTCAATAAACGGACTATCTAATGCAAAAACAACTTTTCAAATCGGATTAGTAGTTCTTGAGATTAGCGCTTTCAACCAAACAAACAAACAAACAAACTCTTCAGCTTTATAATATTAGTACAAATGTAAAGTTGGTAAAACTATTTTTATTCAGGCGTATAAATTATAAACTTCTGTATAACTTTGCTTTCCTTTGCGAGACATACATACGTAAACATATTAGCGATAATCCACCCCTTAAAGAGACAAACAATATAATATGATTACACTTCCTAATTTGACACGGCTATCAGCTAACCTTAATGGCTAACAAAGATTATTTTCAATGAGTTAATCGCCACTACCAATATCTATAAACCCATCCTACAATGCATATCAATAATAATAATTATATATTCAAAAAAATTTGAATCTAGTTTTTGTAATATTAAGTTTTGTAATGTCTGCATCTAGAAAAATGCAATCCCGTGTATTTTGTAAGTAATTGATATTTTATAAATGTCTTTGATTCTCATTTCTTTTATGGACCAATAAACAAAAAAAATCAAATACGTACGTCGTCGTTAGATTATCACTATGATCGTCTTAGAAAAGCGCCAGCTTGATGAGTTGTCATATAATTTACGGAACTGGCCAAACTTGACGTATTAAGTAAATCCGCCATTTTTGCTCCTGATCTTTTAAAGTCCTGCTATAATACTGTGAAAAATAGGGGGAATATATCCTAGTCTATATATACGCTGTTGCACGATAAAATACCCCGCATAGATGCCACCGTGCCCGAAATTAGGTATGAAGTCTACACTACTTGATAAAAAATCTTTAAGCTATCAAATTCTGTTTTTCTCCAAAAAATACATCTATAAGTATAATTTAAAATAAATTTATCAGTAGAAGAGCCTGTACTATCCGCTGAAACCCCTCATCGTCAGGCCGCCGTACCGCTGTACATTGTTTGTGTTCGACTCAGTACAGTTATGTACACGTATCAGCAGGAAACAACTTATTTGCATGTAAATATGACTCATCTTCCTTGTTTGTTTTTCAACATCATTAAAACTAGATAGTGAGCAGTAAGGTACTAATGCTGTCAGCTTAATGATACCCCTGAGTAAACAAATATAGAGGAAAACAGATGTACTTGATTTCAAATATTATCATAGAGAAGACCAAAATAATAAGTACATTTTCCACAATTATTGTTATTACGTGTTAATTAAGGATATAAGCTATCCTCTCTCCAAATTTCAACGAAATCCATTTAGCCGTTATGGCGTGAAAAACAAATAGCTAACGCATAATGTTCCACATACATACATATAAATATAATGCTATTGAGATAGCAGCACGTCAACTTTTAGTATTATGCACATGTTATTTATGTAATATTTATGGGATATTTTCGAAGGACATGTGAAGTCCACTAATCCGCACTTGGCCAGCGTGGACTATGGCCTGATCCCCCTAATGTTGAAGGGAGGCCCGTGTCTAGTAGTGTGATGTTAACAAGGGCTAACAACATTTATGGGAGCGAGTTATTGCCAATTAGATATTAGGATACTTTTTATCACTTTTTAATACCAATAAAGATTATTTTACAAGTAGCGAAATATTTTTGTAATGCCAAAAAATACTTTGTTGTAAACATAGCATTGTTTATTTTTGTTTTGACTGTTATTATCGAACAAAACTAATTATTATTTACTAGCGACTCACGCTCGCTTCGCTCGCGTTCGTCCCGTACGTTACACGGTACGTTTTCACGGTTAGCTATGTTTGTACATGTTGTTATGCTTGCTACTTCTAAGATCTTCTAAGATCACAGAGTTACATGGCGTCGCATCACAAGAGAAGCGGTGGAGCAAGACTCGACCGAGACATGACCACGACCACTCTGTCAAGAGTGAACGGCTAAGAAGAAGAAGAACTTCTAAGATATTTATTTAAATTATATAACGATTTACGTTATGTACGTACGTTATTGCGTACGCCGTACGGGGATTTTGTTCACAATTTCATGGGTTTTAATTTTTTTTCGCGGAACCCTAATTCTTTTTCTAAAATAAAAGTAGCCTAAGTTACTCCTTACAACAGCAGCTATCTGCCAGTGAAAGTCCCGTTAAAATCGATCCAGCCGTTTCGGAGATTAGCCGGAACAAACAGACAGACAGACAGACCGACAGACAGACAAAAATTGTAAAAAATGTTGTTTTGGTATACGTATATGTACCATGTATACATCCATATGCATTTAGTAAAAAGCGGTTATTTTAATATTACAAACAGACACTTCAATTTTATTTCTAATATATCTAAAAAACATCTTGTTGTCCTTCACTTTATATGAGATATGTTACAAGTAGTGCAGCTGTTGCATATACCGTTAAAGTTTAAAAAAAAATGTGCATTGTTTATATTCCTTAATGTTCCCACGGTAATCGTCGCATTACTATAAAAACACTGACATTTCATTGTTTTTTTAACATATTTTACACTACGTTTGGTCAACAGTTCCGCTCACCTGGTACGTTGTACATACATACATACGTATGTTACTGAAAAAAAATGGATTAATTAGATATTCCTAGATATTACTAACAATTTACATCATACAAACTAGCAAGCAAAATATATCTTTGTATGACGTGAAATATAACTTATAAAACATTTATACATTTTTCCTTTCAGATAAAGGCTTTTTAGTCGCAGATAAACCTCTAACCCTACTAGATATGCAGTCAAAGATAGCTACGCATAAAATAGATAGTTCAAAGAAATATAATATGTCTTATATTTCAGTTCATATTCCTATAGTACTTAATATCACCGCAATAAATAATTTAAATTTACATACGAAGTCATATTCTCTGCTGTAATTTTGAAAAAAAAGGTGTTATACATACATATCTCATGTAGACCAATTCCAACTTATCTGTGTTGTTCGATACGGAAGGTGAAATAACATCAAGCTCTCGAGATTTGCTTTATTACAATGAATGGAGATAACGTTGTGTAATTTTCTCGAATAAATTACTGCTAATGATAAAATGACGGTCGTACTACGATAGTTTTCTATGGGAAAAACCCTGATGGCTTTAGCATGTGAAAATGTGAATGAAACCATGATGTAGGAAACATCATGGGTTTCCACTTCTTTTGTTTTGTTTTGAATTGGAAATTTTGAAGGACAAACATTACAGTACATAGTAATTTTTCAGAAAGTACCTAGCTTTAAAAAAGTTATATATCTGAGTCGATTACGTATTTTAACAAACTTTGAAAAAAGAAAAAAGATAAATAGAGCACAAGTATTATACTCTCATACCTTTCACTCTCAAAGACGGATGGGAAGACAATTCGACACGAGAAGTCTAATGAATAGTCAATATATGTATAAATAAATGTTCATTCACACTGAAATCTAAACCGCAATTTTCATGTTAGAAGGACTACCAGACTGACCCACAGCGCCATAATAGCCACTGCAAATGTCAAACTCTAAAGGATAATTTTAAATAAGGAGTAATAGAATATTATTATGTTACAAAAATAAAGCTACAGCTGTATAAATAAAAATAGTTTAGTCATTTCACTTTTTATTTAGTCAGCTTTATTTGATGGTAGCTTTTTATTGATATTGAAAAATCAGCTCTAAAAAAATTAAGTACACAACTTATAAAATTAAAGCTTTTTTTATGAAATCGAGAGTCAATTCCCATGGTAAATTCTGAACATGAGAATATGTGGCATTGCTTTCCAAAGCTCGATACAGTTGACCTTTCGTGATGACGCGTTTCGCACACTTTGATATACTGAACGATTGTCGGACGCAGTGGCAATATGTCTACCATAAATCAGGCCTAAAAATAAATGGTTTTTTGCATAGAATTTATACATGTTATTTCATACAGATAATTTAAAATATAAAATTTGCAATACTATTCTATATAATACTAGCGACTCACTCTTGCTTCGTTCAGGTTCGTCCCTAATTACGTTTTAACGATTAGTATTGAATAGATAGACTATATATTATAGGACATATAGCCTATAGCCTTCCTCAAACGGGCTATCTAATACAAGTAGAATTTTCAAATCGCATTATTAGTTCCTGAAATTAACGCGTTCAAACAAACAAACTCTCCCTCTTTATAATATCAGTGTATATATGTACATTATACAAAATCAATTGTAAGAGATGTGGCATATTTAAAACATAGCAAATTTTTGCAAGTTTGCAACAATGAATTTCTTGACCGGGATAAAAGTAAATACAGATTATGTACTACATATCAGATACATCTTCTGTATCTGATCTCTTAATTTGATAAAAAAAATTCGATACAAGCTTTCAAAGCATATTTACATGTAAGGAGATTAGATTTCGTTTCGCACAGATCACTCACTATCTCAGACTTAGTTACTAACCTAGTCCAAGTCTGGCTGATAACAGGTAGTATGATTATCATTCAAGATGTGCCTGATTTCTAACATTATGTAACTTACGTTAAATTGAGATTATTTATACTATAACATATGTACACATCATAATATTTATTTTTGACGATGTAGTGTGTCTCCATATATTTACTATTCCATTGCATTATTAGTTGAAAATCAATAACAAGAGAATTGAATTAAATTAATAACAATAATATTGAATTGAAACGTTACTAATTGTTATACAATTTTTAAAAACTTAACATATATTATTCAATGTTGAACCGAAAAATTAACTAAATAAGTAAAATCTGCAGAAAAATGAATTTTAAATTTCTTAAATAATAACATAATTTAAAGTAAATAAGTAATTAAAAAGTCACATTTCTACAATATATGACAAAACTCGTGTCACGAAAGGCTTGTAGGACAAGGTAGCGTGTCAGTTGTAGGAAACCGACGTCGACCTAGAATCGAACACAATACCTTTTAAGTACACCGTGTTAAATGATAGCAGAATATCGACTTATAAGGGCAGAGATAATACTGCTGCGTAGTTTACAAACTTACTACTATTACGAAGTTGATAATGAATTGTAAAAAATAAAATTAATATATCGACCATTAAGAAATATATTTCACAAAAAATCACGATATATCCAGTTATTCTTATAATTTTAAGTAGGCTAAGATACATATACTCGTTATATCTGCCTGCGATTGATTATGAGGTCCCGGGTCAGGCCAAAACTATAATTACGTTTTACTATCAAAGAATTTTCGATAGCAGCCCGAAGTTAGGAAGCTAGTGGTGTTGAAACTTCACGTATAAAGTATAAAAAAACCTTTGATTCCTCTTCCGTTACCGTTACCTTGCCTTTCTTTTAGGTTATAACTAAAACATAATATTCACTTGAATGAGAATATATTTGTGTGGGATTTTTACACACTTTTGTACTACAATATCATCTGCACAGATAAAGATTGTGACTTGGATCCAGTGAAAAATTTAAGCTCAACATAATTTATGTTATTTTTTTTATTTAAAAAAAAATCAATTCTCTCATTTCAAATTGGCTGAACTGTTTTCAAGTGACGCGCGTGTGGACACTGAAAAAATCAATTCAATAATCACCTTATTAGTGGACTGGTTTGTAAAATAAATATTAACTAGAAATAGTAGACACCGCTATAATTTTTGTATGTATTTACAATGTCATTTCTATACTTTTTAACATTTAGTACAGATTTCTCAGAGGTAAAATATTTACCGTAGTAAAAAGTATGCTATATGTTGACCCGGATAAACAGCTATCATTATAACAAATTTCATCAAAATCTGTCCAGTGATTCTCTCGTGATGCGGTCACAGACAGACAGATAGACAAAAATTCTAAAAACTATAGATTCGGCCTCTGTATCTATAATAATGACTATTTCAAAAAGATTTTCCAAAAAAACATTTAAATGTACAGATTCGACTCAAAATTTTGTTTATATGTATAGTTTTGAATAAGTTTTGCTGCTGCATTCACTCTCCGCAAAGGATGTAGATCCTTGTAATTAATTTATTCGCAAGTTGTGACTGAAATAGTCAGATGAATAATTAATTTGAATTAATTAGTTCCTTTTAAACAAGTACTACGCAGATACGCAGCTTCCTAAAAGTGCAGAAAGTACTCGTAAGAGGCCTGAGGATGTTATGTTCTATTTATATTATTAGAGAGCCCACATGCAAAACTATGTGGGATTAAATAAATGTGTTGTCATTTTATTTCTTTCATATTTATAATCCATACTATAACATTATAAATATTAAAGTGTGTTTGTTTGTTTGTTTACTTGTTTATTTGTTTGTACTTCTTTCACGAGAAACTGAGTGACAGATTGGCGTAATTTTTTGTGTGAAGATAGGTGTAGGACTGGAGAGTGACATAGTCTACTTTTTACCGCGAGAGATTATTATCTCATTCCCATGGGAAAACACGTGATAAAAAAAATATAATCAGAATTACTTGAAACTTAGTATGAATGCTCTTCAATACAATCAAATAAACACATGTGCTAGCATAATTCGAAATTCATCCCAATAGGGGATGGAAGTTTGTATGAAACCTACCTTTTTAGAGTTTCTTTTTGTAGTTTTAGCGCGAGCGAAGCCGCGGGTTCTGTATTATGATAAATAATAGTTTACCATTATGAAACTAAGTAGCACTGGTGTAATATTCTAGGTACAATAATATATTTAAGTTTAAATACACCTCACATACTTGTAATATAAAACTTTCCGTTAAAATCTATAAAAGTAAAAAATAACACAATTATAGTATTATAACTCCAGTGATTTAATTCTATCTATTTTGTTGACGAAACAAAATAAACAGGAAGAGAACTTAATAGTTACCCAATAAATATACGTAACTAACAACGTAAATTATATATAAAGCCGCTAAAATAAGCAAAATAAATAGATTTACTCATTTTGTGACATATAAGACAATCAAAGGTTAATAGAAAGCATCTATCACACTGTCGCTTTAAATTTTAATATCTCGATGTCTAAATACAATTAAAAACAGTTTATATCACACTAGCGACTCACCCTCGCTTCGCTTAGAGTTCATCCCTAGACAAAAACAAATCTATCCCACGGGAACGTACATTTTTTCGGGATATAGCCTATAACCTTCCTCAGTTAACGGGCTATCTAATGCAAAAAGAATTTTTCAAATTGGATTAGTAGTTCCTGAGATTATCACTTTCAATCAAACAAACAAACAAACTCTTCAGCTTTATAATATTAGTATAGATTTGCGTATCAGCTTCTTACAAAACTTTCTTAGCTCTACTATTGTATAACTGGAACTCTGTCCAATACGTAAGCTATGATGGAGGCCTATGTACGTGGGTTGCGTGGATTTATTATGTGTATTCGAAATGATCAACAAACGTATAATTTCTATACATTTTTAAAGTATTTTTGTGTATGTTGGGGAATATCTTCTCTTATTGATTTTTTATTACGTTTTTTAAGAAATAGTTCGAAGGTATTAAAATTTAAGAAAAAATTGTATCCTCTTAAGGTAACATAAATACATTTAAAATGATTTTGAAGTTGTTGTATTTTTTCTGCTAACTAATAGCAAACATTAACTTTACAGTTGTGTTAAATGTATAATCTATTCTTAATTAATCTTATAATATCCTTCTTCACGTCCAGAGCAACGAAATGTTTTGCATGAAAATTGATTATTTACTTAATAGCTTTAATTTTTTTCCATACAAAGAAATAAGAACGTAAACGTTTGTGCTAGCGAATAATGACTTTAAATATCTCTCAATACAGTTGTCATTACCCAATGGTATCTATATCAATATATTGAGAGCTTTTAAAGGTGTCGAACCCGCTACTATTAACAGGATGCTAACTAGACATAAAGCCTATATTAAACTATAGTTGATAAAAGTAAAAAAAAATGTAATAAAGTAACAAAACAAGTATATAATATTATAAATATTCTAATAATAAATATATATATTAGTAATGAAACACTTTTTTTTCGCTAAACTCTTAAAACTGACGCTAGATCTAAATACAGCTTATCATCATTTAAGCGCGTCTCACGACATATGTACATGCAATAAAAAAAACTAAATGATTCGAAAATTTTATATATTTCTGAGTATTCCTGCTATATATAAAAGTTTCTTACGTTCGCTATTGATAATTGCCGGAGCTCAGACAGACTGGCACCGCGTTAGTGTTCTACTTACTATGGCCACGGTTTCATTCAAACATTTTATGAGCCATTGTTTTCCTGTAAAGGTAGTCTTGGAAATTCAGTATATTTGTTTAAAATGTACAGTATGATGATAAATTATTATAAATAAATAAATATATATGTTGGGACATTAACACACAGTACCATCTAGTTCTATGGTAAGTTACGAGGCTTGTGTTATAGATACCAGGTAGTTGATACACTACACATATATAACTTTAAATACATACATATTATAAACTAGAGACTCATCCTCGCTTCGCTCGGGTTCATCCCTCGGTACGTTTTTATTTTTTTAAGAGGAACCCTAATTCCTTTTCTAAAATTAAAATAGCCTAAGTTACTCCTTATAACATCAGTTATCTGCCAGTGAAAGTCCTATGAAAATCAGTCCAGCCGTTTCGGAGATTAGCCGGAACAAACAGACAGACAGACAGACAAAAAATTTAAAATAGTGTTTTTCTTATATGTACCGTATATTATTTATCTGTATAGATAATACTTACCTACTTTTCTACAGGGACGAACCCGTGTGAAGCGAGGGTGAGTCGGTAGTAAAAAATAAAAAAAATATATATATCCCTTACTTGAGAAATGATTGATTCCCCATCAAATCTTCCACCACCTTTTTCACCCCCTTATATATGATATGTTTTACGGGATGAAAACTATCTTATATCATTTAGAGGGTCTCAAACTATTTCCATACCAAATTTCATCTAAATCGATTCAGCGGTTAAGCGTAAAAAGATGATGTAGAGACAGACAAATTTACTTTCGCATTCATATTTAAATATATGAATTTTTTGTGGTACTGGCATCATCGGCTTGGGCTGAATGTTGATAAGTCAGTCAGTGAGTCGCAACATTGCCTTTAATAAAAATAATAATTGCGAATGTACCTTAGAAGATAGACAGTGTGGAGAAGCAGGGTGTTGGGAAAAGCATAGTCGGGAGAAGCAGTGTGGGGAGAAGCAGGGTGGAGAGAAGCAGTTTGGGGAGAAGCAGTGTGGGGAGAAGCAGGGTGGGGAGAAGCATTGTGGGGAGAAGCAGAATGGGTAGAAGCATGGTCGGGAGAAGCAGTGTGGGGAGCAGCAGGATGGGGAGAAGCAGTGTGGGGAGGAGCTGTGTGGGGAGAAGCAGTGTGGAGAGAAGCAGGGTCGGGAGAAGCAGTGTGAGGAGAAGCTGGGTGGGGAGAAGCAGTTTGGGGAGAAGCATGGTAGGGAGAAGCAGGGTGGGGAGAAGCAGGGTGGGGAGAAGCAGTGTGGGGAGCAGCAGGATGGGGAGAAGCAGTGTGGGGAGGAGCTGGGTGGGGAGAAGCAGTGTGGAGAGAAGCAGGGTGGGGAGAAGCAGGTTCGGGAGAAGCAGGGTGGGGAGAAGCAGGGTGGGGAGAAGCAGGGTGGGGAGAAGCAGTGTGGGGAGCAGCAGGATGGGGAGAAGCAGTGTGGGGAGGAGATGGGTGGGGAGAAGCAGTGTGGAGAGAAGCATGGTAGGGAGAAGCAGTGTGAGAAGAAGCTGGGTGGGGAGAAGCAGTGTGGGGAGAAGCAGGATGGGGAGGAGCAGGGTGGGGAGAAGCAGGGTGGGTTGTAGCAGGGTGGGGAAAGGAAAGGAAAGGAAAACGTGTCGCTGAAAAAGTGTCGCTGAAAACGTGTCGCTGAAAAATCGTCGCTGAAAAAGTGTCGCTGAAGAAGTGTCGCTGAAAAAGTGTCGCTGAAAACGTGTCGCTGAAAAAGTGTCGCTGAAAACATGTCGCTGAAAAAGTGTCGCTGAAAACGAGTTGGTGAAAAAGTGTCGCTGAAAGTGTCGCTGAAAAAGTGTCGCTGAAAATGTGTCGCTGAAAAAGTGTCGCTGAAAAAGTGTCGCTGAAAAAGTGTCGCTGAAAAAGTGTCGCTGAAAGTGTCGCTGAAAACGTGTCGCTGAAAGTGTCGTGGGTGTTTTTTGTCTGTCTGTTACTGCATCACGGAAAAATCACTGGAGGCATTTTGATAAAATTTGGTATGATGGTAGCTGGCTCTCCGGGTCAACATATAGGATATTTTTTACTGCAGGGAAAATATCTCATCTCTGAAAAATCTATACCTACTAAACGTTAAATCGTAAGTAGGGACGAACCCGAGTGGAGCGAGGGTGAGTCTCTAGTTATTATTATATAAATCCAATTTAAAATATTCACGTAAATCTTAAAAAACTATGGTTAATTACTTCGTTCAATTGTTGACAGGTAACATCAATTAATTCAAACAATTAGTAAGTCCAATTAAGAATCACGTTCTATTTATTCGTTAAATATTAAAAAAACATTGCGTAAGATTAAATGAATCGTGTTATTCATTAAATATTTGTTATGTATGTCCATATGTAAATCTAGTTTGCCACATCTCAAGTTCCGGTTTAAATAAAGCTAAACAAATCAACGGTCCTTTTAAATTATGCTGTGTTAAGTACCGTTATACACATAAAAACATACATACATGACAAATACTTACGTTACTAGCCACCTCCCAAGTCAACTCGAACCCGCGACCTTCGCCTATATAGCCGGAGACTACAAGTTTACCAAATACTATTGTAAGATGCCGTTGGTCCACACATTCGATTATCGTGCAAAGTAAATATTATTGTTGATTATTCACTATCAATATTGAAGTTAAAGTGAATTATTTATTTTTTATACATTTCATTTTTTACGTCGCCAAAAGTAATAACCATTTTTCATTTATTACTTTTAATGTTTATTTAGTACAAAGGCTTCTCTAGTTGTGTAACTAATTGCTTGATATTTTCGAAACAGTTTATCTTATTTACGAATTTCGAATAGATTATCTATCTATTTATATGTCACGATTTACATTATACTTTAACCCTCACATATTTGTTCTTACGACCTTAGAGTACTCGATGCCATTTACAAACGATTACATAATCTCTAATAAGAAAAAATAAATATGCGTTGACCATATGTTAATACTTCTTATACAATTTGATAAAAATAGTAGAAGGTTTGTTAAATTACTCAAATACGCTGCTAAAGGCTATTGATATTATCCTTATTATATGTATGCAACTGTTATTGTTGTTTTTTTGTTGGTTTGTTTATTTCTGTTCACCATGGTTTTACCATACAAGCATGGTGGGTAATTTATGAGTTAGAGAGTACGAAAGGGTAATTTCCAATTAATCTCCCATACTTATTATAGTGTGTAATATGTGTGTACAAAATTCGTTAGAACACAATGAGTCTATCGGACAATTATGAAGCTATGCTATAAAGAGGTCATTGCTACCTTTTAAATAAAAGGTTAAGAATTAGTTCAAGTTTCGCTTATCTTTATTACGATGTTATTGAATATGTACAAAATAAACTCACAGAGGAAAATTTATTAAATAATTTGTTCTTTCGAAGTAAAAATATCATATAATTCTCTATGATTATCTTTTTTTACAATAATGCAGAAATGAATTCGCGTAATTCATTGAATAAAGGCTTATGGGATATGTCATGGAAGTAACATATAGTAGAAACCAAAGTAAGAAGGCGAAAGGGAGATAGAAAGAAATAAATTTTAAGAAAATAACAAGATAAGTAACAGTATAGAGGTTGTATTAAACAGTATGCCACATCGCGTCGCATATATCGATACAAGGCCTTAGACCGCTTGTTGCATCCTAATGTTGCAATGATTTCATCCTTTTGAAGGAATTAGGCCAAGTTTTTAATGGCGTTACCTTTTTGTTTGTTTGTTTGTTTGTTTGTTTGTATACACCCATATACTATCATAAAACCGGATGTTATGAAACATATCTATGAATTAAATAACCGGTATCCTTGGATTTGTATTAAATTACTAAATTTAATATAATATACGATAAAGGTAAATTTAAAATTTGCATTTTATACGTTAAATTTTTAATTTTGTCCTTGCTCCACATATTTATTACGACAAAATTTTAACTTCGATTTTTATTACGGTATTATTGGTCGTAAATGTTATGGGGTTTTTATTTTTCCATAACTAATTTGGCATTGAATTCTACTGTCAAAGATCTTATATTCAAGCTTAAGTTTAAATTTAAAGTTTTTACGACATATTACGGTACATTGTTGTTATTTCCAAGTTGAAGAGCTTGTAACATTTATCAGTATCTCTTATAAATAATAGTGGTTTATGACTTAATTTTTGATCAACTCTACCTATATTTCCTAAAATGGTTATTTTATTTATAAAAGCAAATGATTCAAAGAAATATTTAATAAAGTAAGCCATTATTTGACTTAATCTGATTTTGTTATTATGGAATATACTAATTACATACCATTTGACGAAAGGAAATAATAAAGACAATGTAAAAAACACAAGTTTATTATTAATCTTACATTTATAAACACATACATATAATATGAAACGATGGTGCAATGACAATTTGGTTTCACTTCACAGTATGTTTGATATAATTATGTCGCACAGACACAATGTTGAAAGTTCCGTCACTATATAATCACTTTGCTTTGCAGATCCGCTGGGTGATCCTGATCTTCCAGACTTCTAGGTTCACTTCCTGCAGTCTGCGAGCACAGGACCGGCTGAGCTTCAGCCTCATAACTCCATCCCATTATGCTTCTATCGAAAGCTCAAGGTTCCTCGTCTTCAGATAAAGATGGGAGAGCTAGAGTGCGGCGCATTCTTTCTCTACGTTGTGGAGACACCGACTTCTGCCGTAGCAGCTCGGTGTGAATGATGTAGGGCCTCTCATTTTCAGGTTCATAGGATTCTACTTCGGAATCATCTTCAACCAAGGCTGGTAAAGCGTTCAATTTCTGGCGCTTTTCAGTCGCACAGTCCATCTGTCTTCCACGGTATTTAGGCAACGCCGGGTATACGTCCGCGTACAATGCAGCGTGGGCTAGTTTCACGACCATATTGGATTGTTTATGATATTTTTTCTCAACGAGAGCTGATTGTAGAGTGCGGGGCGGAGGCAAGCGCCGCGCATTTATAGCCTCGCGATTTACGCTTGTGTGCGTTTTGGCGTCACAGAGTACACACTACACTTGCGTTCGAGCCGCAAGTAAACAACGCACAATGTTATCGGGTTTTATTTGATGTCACAATTAAGATCATGCGCCTAGTAATACGTATTGAAACAATTAGATACACCTGTGACGTAGCTTAGCTAATTTTGGTCACACGTATTTGAAAACACTAATAACAAATGTAGAGTCGATAATATTTTTCTCGTGTGCAATAAAATTTCCATACATGGATATAGTTTATTTTCAAGTCGAAATGTTATTTGGTTCTTTTATAAGTGTTCATTTACATAAATATTACAGAAAATTTGTATTTAATGTATTCAATGACTGAATAAATTTTGTATTACAAATGTAATGCGACATGCGTTTTACGCATATAAAGTAAATTATTAATTACTAAGACATTAAACAAGAAAATCATTAATAAATATTATAAAACTTTCCCATACAAATAGTGTTGTTCATTAACAGAGTCGCTTAATATTCAACAAATTGATAACGTCACTGCACTTAATAGAGTCGCTCAGTCGAGTGTTTACTCGAAGCTGCACAGTTACAGGATATTTTAGTGTCCGTTCAATAACACCGCTCTAACTCTATTCTACATGTGCCATAGCTATACATGTAGATAACGTGGTAAAGTAGAAAATTAATGGTAGCTATTGAAAGGGTCGACTCTACATTATGTAAAGAAAGAAAACTCTTTTCTACAGTAAAAATCCATTACAATTTCTTTATTTTAATGTGTTAGTTATTTTTTATTTAAATTCCTGTAATAATGTTTTTAGATTTTATTTTTAATCCTTAGTCCACAATTTTTCTATTAGTTTAGCAGATTAAGTTAAATTTGAAATATGTACCCTGACTGGGAATCGAACTGCAAGTAAACGTCTTAAGAATTTTACTAAACTCTAATATACTACATAATAAATATATGATATGTATTTATATGTAAATAAATCAGCATAAGGGCTTTTGTTTGTCAGTAGACTACTCGTGAAATGTTAAAAGACGTTATTGCTCTTTTACGACCTTACTATTTTGGTTAAATTAATATTAGTTGCGATAGAGGCCCAACTTTAATAGCTAGTTAATTTTGATCTCATTTAATGATAGAAAAGTTACGTAACATTATATGTAGTTGATTTGTTATAATGGTGTACATATAAGAGTGTTTTATTCTTATGTTGTATATCGATCTGGTATTATCTGGTATTTATCTGCTATGCTAATGGTCACGAATTCGATTCTCGTATGGAACGTAAAATTTTGATAATACATATAATTATAACAGCATGTATGCAATAATTGCGATAACGGAGCATTGCTTACTTAATTATAAAAAAAATATGTCAAAGAACGTCAAAGGTAATACACAATAGATGATGTAAATACGATCGTCTCTAACCAATTTTAATGGTAGACCAAAATTATAATATAAAATTATATATTAAAAAAAAGTATACATATAAAAAAAAGTATGTACATCTAGCATTATTACACTAGGTTATTCTTGCTAGCTACAAATCCTTTTTCGCTATCGCTCTATAGAGGACTTATAGAAGTTTAAGAAAACAAATGTTGTTTCTATACTGAATAAATAAAAAACTATTCAATTAAAAAGGTACTTTGAATTAAAATCAACTTATAAGTTCTTCTACAAATTCTACCTTATTTATATGATCTTATTTACATAATATAGATTTATATTATATACATAATATATATTATATAATCTATATTATATACATAATATAGATTACGTAATTTATATGGGACAACTATCGAGGTTATGCATTTAGAGCTAGAGCTAGAGGTTTTTTTTAAAAAAATATTCAATTCAAATACGAAGATAATATCAATAAAAAAATAATGGAAAAACCAATCAACGCACACAAATTAAAAAATAACTCGAATGAATGATCCTCTTTATTTGAAGTCGATCGACAATATTGACTTAATACATATGACGTCTATACTTATTTGATAATGCCTGATTATCGGCAAGATAAACTGTACGGAGCTTTAAAAAAAAACGTGTGTGTGTACTTATGTATGCACGTAAGAAGTTATACTTCTTTGGCGTAAAAGAACAAAAATAGCTAAAGAATTCATCCCGTATGTCACAACTCTCTGTTTGTAAAAGGAATGCAGCTAACTTCATCATGTCGCATTTTACTGTCGATGTACACGCGTATCGTAAAAATGTTACTCTCATATTTTTTTCCAAACGTGCCAAAAGAAGTATAACTTCAAAAATGTAATAAATTCAATATCAGATTATCTTTGTTGTTTGAATAAAAGATGGTAGTAAAGTAAATGAAAGTAGTGACGTCACGTCGAGTCGCCCATCTTGATTGCTTAACGCAGATTGACGCGCGTCGCCAAGCCGTGACCCAATTTGAAAATCTCTTCGGTTAAATGTCAAAGGACACGATAAATGAAAAACACTTATTGAGAAAACGTTTTATTTGTAAAATTGTATTAAACATCAATGAAAATAAATCCTTTTTAGAGTTAACTTGCAGATTTAAATAAAGTTTATCCAATCGAATGTAATCGAATATTTCGAAACATAACACAGGTTAGCTGACATTAATTTTACATATTATGTTAAAATTTTGATTTCAGGGCGATAGGCTTATTCATGTACAAGCGGCTCACTCTCGCTTCGCTCGCTTCGTTCACCTCTAGACAAACAAAAAAAATCTATCCCACGGGAAACGTACATTTTTCGGGATAAAAAGTAGCCTATTTGTTATTTTAATATATATGAATCATATTATTATAAAGTTTCATTAAAATCTAATCAGTAGTTTTTGTGTACCAAGCTGTATAAGTTACTATAGATTTTTAAATATCCCAGGGGAACTCTTTAATTTTTCGGGATGAAAAGTATCTAAAATGTTGACCGGGGATATAATCTATTTTATTTAAATCGGTCCATTAGTTTCAGAGATTAGTACCGTACAAACAGACAAACAGACGGAAACAAAAAAAAAATGAAAAAATCTGGATTTGTTCTATTTCTCTTCTTACACCCCCCTGACTCGGTTTTTAGCATTTTTTTTTTCTATGTACAGACATTCGACCTCTACAGTTTTATTATATATTTAAAAAAATACCACGGAGGGGTATGAATATGAATCCATACTAATATTATAAAGGTGAAAGTTTGAACGGGTCTGTATGAAATTTAGGGAATAGGTACACGGATAGCCCAGTGGTAGCCCAGTGGTAACGCGCTCACTTGGGAAACCGAGTGAAGCGGGTTCAAATCCCGGGTCTCGCACCTCTGATATTTTCATGTGCGAATCATTTCTAACATGATTAGCTTACTTGCCTTACGGTGAAGGAAAACATCGTGAGGAAAAGTTTTCGAAAGACATGTGAAGTCCGTTAATCCGCACTTGGCCAGCGTGGTGGACTATGGCCTCAATCCCCTCGTACTGAAGGGAGGCCCGTGCCCAACAGTGGGACGTTAAAAAGGGCTGAATACAATACACGGATAGTTTATATTCTGAAATAGCATATAGGTTATTTTTTATCCCGGAAAAATGTTCGGTTCCTGTGGGATAGATTTGTATTTGTCTAGGGACGAAGCTGAAGCGAAGGGAGATGCTAGTATTGAATTATAATTACTTTGAACTTTCTAACATCTAAAGTTACAGCTACACAAAGCGAGAGTCACGTACTTCAGAATACTTTTAGAGTCTAGACTTAATACTAAATACAAACAGCTTTGTACTATAATTCTGATACCTAAATAGTTTTAATTATGTTTCGCTAAAATTAATCTCACGATATAACAATTATTATAATAAGTGTAATTTGCTGTTTAATTTGTTCATTTAAAATATTATACATAATTATCTAAAATGAATCTCGAGACGCCCTTGATTCTTTAATTTAATTAGATGTTCTCTCAGATTTCAGTCATATTCACTAGAATCTTACAAAGCAATTTGAAACTGAATAATTATTTTATTATGAACTAGCAGTTTATTTAGCAGTATACTTTTGCATTTTTCTAATAACTTATAGAAAGAACCTCAAGAATGATCGTGTACAGTAGCTCATATCATTCTCTGGCCAATAAACTATATTCATGCAAAAAAAACAATTTTTCGTTCCTGCTTGAAAGGAAGACAAATAAATAAATACATTTTCTGTTCATCACGACACCATCATCACGACACACTTGTCTTAAGGTGAAGAAAAACATCGTGAGGGAACCTATCAAGTTTTCGAAAGACTTTGTGAAATGTTTACTGTTTGGAAAATATTACGAAAACTGGTCTGAGTTTATATTTATAATTAAAAAAATCGATAGTTAATAGTAATAATGGGCAAAAACTCAAACTTCTCTCTGTTCTGCTAGTCTATTTGATAAAATAATAATCATTCAAATCAAATAAATTTTCAGGTAAACATATAATTTGCTGCAAAATTCTAAAAAGCTTTAAAAATTATGCAAGTAAAACCATGAACAAGGGCAAGTGAATATAATTTACATTGACTCCAGTCCGTCTACAATGTTCGACTTATAATAAAGCAGCGGCAGTCTCGCCTGAGTCTGGCATCGCTCGCAAGTTGCGCTAATGGATGTAGCCATAAAATTTACCTTGAAATTCAATCGATAGATCAATAGATTTCAATAAAAATAGATTTATTTTCATTGAAATCAAATTTGTAAACGAAAATAACAGACGCGCAATATATTTTATTATATCTACACGTGGCGCAATTATAGCTTATTACATTTAAATTTTTTTGGTACCTAGTATGTATTTAATGATTGTCATAAGTATTTTCCATCGTAAATTAACGTTTTAAGGGATAGATTCTTCAAAAGTTATTGTAATTAAATAAAAACAGTACATATCTATACATATAATAAAACTGTAGAGGGCGAATGTCTGTACCTTCATAGAAAAAAAAATGCTAAAAATTGAGTCAGTAAAATAGAACAAATCCAGATTTTTTTGTCTGTTTGTCAGTTTGTACGGGCTAATCTCCGAAGCTGTTGGGCCGATTTAAATGAAATTTATGTCAACCGGTTGGTTAAATTAAATTTAGTCAACCGGTTGACCGGTTAACAACATTTAACAACATTTAAGATACTTTTAGTCCCGGAAAATTGAAGATTTCCCGGGATACAGCTTAGTACACAAAATCCGCATCTGTATATTAAATATTTTTGGAATATCTTTTTAAAATAGACCTTATTATCGATACAGAGGCCGAATCTATAGTTTTTAGAATTTATGTCTATCTGTCTGTGACCGCATCACGAAGAAACCACGAGACAGATTTTGATGCAATTTGGTATGATGGTAGCTGGTTATCCGGGTCAAAATATAGGATACTTTTTACTGCGGGAGAATATCTTATCTCTGAGCTAAAAGTGTAACTAGGTACCAACTCGGGCGGAGCGAGGGTAAATCGCTAGTTTGAAATAAATTAATATTTATCGGCCACAGTGGCATATTCCACTCACATTAGCCAGGTGCACAGATACTTTTGCATTAAAGTCCGTTGTGACGTCAATTCGACACGAACGGCAAAAGACGAGGCGTAGGACTGACCTGAGAAAAATCCAACAAATATATTTGACGTGCTAGCCACTCGATCTACAATGTTGCTATAAATTATTGTTGTTAGGACCACCCAAACCGCGTTTCCCTAAAATTAAAAGTCGACTTAGAGAAATCGTTGACATTATTTTGGTTTCTGAGACAGACAGCTGTATGAGTAATACAATTTAAAAATACTTGTCTATGTTAGTAAGTAATCATTTTTTTTCTATTGCAGTAGCCAAGTCAGTCTTGTAACGCTAACGTATGTACATACATGGTTATTTGTCCGAACTGCTATGTTTTTGTATGTCTGTCTGCTTAAAAAATCTTATGATATAAAACATCAAAAACGTTTATTGTCTAGAATTTTTTTCAGGAATTTTAATAAAATCTTGTGGACACACAGAAGCAATATATTTTTTCTTAAAACTTTAGAGAAGAATCACAGACGTACAATTTCTTTTTATACATAAAAAATAATTATAAAAAGATAACAATTGAAGAAGATATCGCGACAAAACAAGCAGTAGATCAATTTACTATACACATTACGTGGAACTTTGGGAAATAATTTAATTTCATTCCACAGAAATTTCAATAACAACATTATTATTATTAACCAAACTTCGATCATAAATATTAAAAACATTAAAAATGTAAGTAAAACATTTATAAATAAAAAAAAAAAAAAAAATATTGATTATTATATTTGATTATATTTAAATTAAATAATAAAAGTTTATAAACTAAATAAAAGAAAATCGATAGACAAACCGAAAAAAAAGGTACTTAACTGTTTTCTCTTTGCCTATATATTTATAGATTTTAAAAGTCCTTGAGTATTAAAGGTGGCAATGACCTAATAAACATTCAAGCGATACTGACTTTCCTGAAAACTAAAAATAGGTTGAAAATTTTCTTTATATCCTAACACATGACAGTAAAATCTAAGAAATACACATCAATCCTGACAGCGGGAAATAAAATCGTGGAAAAATAAGATAAATGTGCGTCGTCTATCTCATATTATACGTCAGAAGCATTAAATGGACTCATTTATGCAATAATGCACCAAGTCTCATTACATATACAAGGTAAATATTATAATTTTAAATATTTCTAAAACTTAATTATTAATTCAATCCGCTAACAAACTAAAAAATAAATAAATATGATCAGTTTATATGTATCTGTTTTGTGAACGACACATTTTCATTTATTTTCTATATGAATTTTTGTCATGATAATCTTTTTATTTGACCTCCATTATTTGTCCTTGTATTCAGCCCATTTTAACGTCCCACTGCTGGACCCAGGCACCCCTTGAATGTGTTGAGGATCAGGCTATAGTCCACCACGCTTGCCAAGTGCGGGTTGGTGGACTTCAGATGTCTTTCGAAAACTTGTTAGGTTCTCTCATACATACAGGTTTCCTCACGATGTTTTCCTCCACCTTAAAATAAGTGGTAATCACGGTGAAAATGATTCATACATAAAAATATCAGAGGTGCGAGGCTCGGGATTTGAACCCGCGTCACTCGGATTCTCAAGCGAGCGTGTTTCCACTGGTCTACCACGATCGTTTCTCCATATATATACATATATTTAATAAGAACTTATGTACATACAAGAGTTATTTTTATAATGGAGGTGTTACATGTAGCATAACAGAGTCCACTTAAAAAATCACATTTCAAGGAAAAGAACGGTTTACTTTGGCTTAATCCCAAAACATTTGCGAAATCGCGCAATTGTAATAATGAATCGTACACACTTCCTGCATCCTTTGTTAGGTATAAATGTGCCCTTTGCTTATTTGGATGAGCCGGAACACCGACCAGGTGAACTGTTGTAGTGACGTTTAATCGTAACGAACGTATGTTTAAAACACGTATGTAAGTATAAATTAGAGGGTACTTTGAAGTAATTTTACATTCTTGGAGGGTTTTAAACGAGATTAAGAAAATTTAAACATCGTTACTGTTAATGTTTACTTCAAAATAAAAGTAACTACTAATTTTGGCTCGGACCTTCTCCCGCGTATATGTGGGTTCTAAAAAATAGCCTATAAACAATTCAGAATGTAGCAATATATCCACTTTTCACTCCAACCCGTAGAGACTTGCGAGGCAACAAACACTCTCACGAACTTTCATCTTTATCACATCAGTGTGATAACACACTTTGGGAATAATATAATCACTTCCAAGCTATTCAATTTTAAATAAGTAAAAAAATAAGAAGATTGATGATAGTCCCCGCTAAGTATTTTTTGCCAAATTTTCTAAACCATTTTCTTTCCAGAGTTAGACTGAAAAACGTTGAGTCATTGACCGTTGTAAAAGTTTTATACTGAATAACATATTTTTTTATTTAACTTGGGTACCTAAATTAAACCAACACACTTTGTAGATGACTTTTTTAGTGATGAATATTTGGTAGTCCATAAGAATTTCACTCGATTATTTACCAGTAAAGCTTTGAAACATCGCTATACAAGAACATCTAAGTACCTATCTAAAAACAAAAACGTTAACAATAACAATTTCTATTGCTTCTGTAGTCAGACTCATTATAACTTAAATATAGGTTTTCTATCTTTCTCCTTTTTATCATTATGAATGAATGGATGGTATAGCCAGTAAGATGGCAATTTTCCCATCCTGTATTCGCAAATAACAAATATAGCTATATAGTTACATCGTGTTTGTGGTAAAAACTAATCGACATAACATGATCGTATAATCTGTAACTACTTGGTAGGCAAAGTCAGTAATCAAATATATTGGTAGCTGTGAGGAAAAAAGGGAAAAGATCTCTATGTCACGTGCTTCTACTACTTGTGCTTGAAACACATGTTCGACTTCACGCAGACATGTGAGAGGTAAACGCTCCACACAATATATAGTAATATAAATAAACTAGCGACTCACTCTCGCTACATTCGGGTTCGTCCCTAATTACGTTTTAACGTTTAGTATAGATTTCTCAGAGATGAGATATCTTCCCGCAGCAAAAAGTCTTATATATTGACCCGAATAACCAGTAATCATTATACCAAATTTCATCAAAATCTGTCCAGTCGTTTCTATATACTTTTCATTTTCATCTACTTTATTAAAAAAAGAACCGATAAGAAAGAAAAACTACAAAAAACATTTTTTTGAAGTATTTTTTTAAATTATAAACGAATTAGTACAAATAAACTAAAAACCTTGCCACGTCTAACTAAGCTCTTAAATCGTAAGTCATTTTTTGTACACAAAATATTGTTAGTTTTATTGTCGTACCTGAATAAAGAGATTAAAATTAATAAAACACATACCTAATAATATTTAAAGTATATCTTTTGGAGTGGATAGTATCCGTAGATGAAGTTACACTTTTTCTGTGATAAGAAAAACTATGCACATAGAGTCGCGTAGTCATTGCGTACTAGCGTCATGTACTCAGACACTTAATTGCTTTAAACATTACTTATTCTATTATATCATTATTAATTCTCTCAAAAACATTCATTTCCTCACGTACAATGAGATAAAATATTAAAAATAATGTTTCCTAGAAGGACAAGCGTTAGACAGAAAAAATCTCTTTTTCGGGCATCGGATATTCAGATCTTTTGTTGATATAATTGACAGATGTACACGAGACTAACTTTTAGATGTATGCAAAGTATCGATTTTTAACATTTAATAACTCATTAATAAAATTTAAGTTTCTTATTAATTATCTAAAATTTTCTTTTGGTTTTAATTCACTTTAATCATTATTCATACTTTTTACATGCTTATAATACACTTATATGTTGTGTATATATTAATTTGATGAATAACCTATATTATAGTAAAGTTTAATCAAAACCCACACATCCTTAAAAACTTTCACATTTATAATACATATTAGTAGGATATAATTTAATTTATTATTTGTTTGCAAAGACAAAAAAATGATATGCCAAAACAAAACAATCAAGGTATGCAGTAACAGCAAACATTCTAGAACCAATTAAAGTTGCAAAAGGAAAATTTTCAAGAGTTTTTTAATGTATTGTATTACAAAAATTTGTTTCTAAGCGTCCTTTGAAAGTGTTCAAACTGCGTAGCCATTTGATGCTCTCAGCAAAATATTTTAACATTTAGAAGGCTTTCTTACGCAAAATATTTGTTTTTATTAAGCTTTCGACGAATCTAGATTTACGTAAATATATAGTTTTTTTATTGAACAACACTAAAGCTGGTAGGTAACGCGCTCACTTGGTAAACCGAGTGAAGCGGGTTCAAATTCCGGGTCTCGCAACTGATATTTTCATATGCGAATCATTTCTAACATGATTACCACTTGTCTTACGGTGAAGGAAAACATTGTGAGGAAAACTGCATGTCTGAGAGAACCTAGCAAGTTTTCGAAAGACATGTGAAGTCCGTCAACCCGTAGTGGTTGTAAACCAGCGTGGTGGACTATGGCCTGATTCCCCTCGTATTGAAGGGAGGCCCGTGCCCGGCAGTGGGACGTTAAAAAGGGCTGAATACAATTTATTTTAAAAAGTAAATAACAATTAAGACGGGTAAAGTATATTTCTTAAACAAGGTTATTAATTGTAAGTATTATAAAGCAAAAATCAGCGAAGGACCAATAGACAAGATATTTTCCACTTATAACACTGTAATAAGTCTATATATAAATTAATTAATAAAGTATACAAATAAGTGTTCATTCACTTCGAAAACAACTTGCTCTTATCAATACTAGATAAAGGCCTCACGTAACAATTATCTTTCATATAGTTTAATGCGGCTGTCTAACATGTAATGACGGACAGTCTTGTAATAGGTTCGATTACAGAATATATCTAATTTTTTTATTTTTTAAAATAATATTAAAATACGATATCGCTAGAAAAAAAAACATGTCGTACATATACCTCTATTTTGAATTTCGGATGAAATATAACTTGTTGAAATGATAATAAGAAAAACGAAAGTATAGATATAATATTTTCTTAGGTCTACACTAATATTTGACATTTTAAATAAAAACTGTATTCTGGGATTTTTTTCAGGATTTATTTCAATTTTTGGTACTCGGCGTTTTAAATATTTTACGGCCATTATGGTGAAGGCAGTGGTAGCCCAGTGGTAACGCGTTCGCTTGGATAACCGAGTGAAGCGGGTTCAAATCCCGGGTCTCGCACCTCTGATATTTTCATGTGCGAATCATTTTCTAACTTGATTACCACTTGCCTTACGGTGAAGGAAAACATCGTGAGGAAACCTGCATGTCTAAGAGAACCTAGCAAGTTTTCGAAAGACATGTGAAGTCCGCCAATCCGCACTTGGCCAGCGTGGTGGACTATGGCCTGATTCCCCTCGTATAGAAGGGAGGCCCGTGCCCAGCAGTGGGACGTTAAAAAGGGCTGAATACAACATGGTGAAAGGAAAGACTGTGTTTAGAGTAAAGAGAGTATGTATATATAGTGTATTTAAAGGCATATTACTCCAGCCTCTGCTTTGCCAGACGAAATCATTAACTAATAGATACATGTAATCGTACTTTGCAATAACAATTTTATTATTGAATGAAACACTCCGCTCCAGTTGTAAGAATTTCGCAAATTGACGTCTTATTTTTAAATATGTAAGTGTTTTTTGATAATCGAAAGGAGATCATTTAAAGATATAAACATTGTTATTGTTAGCTATTAGTGATTGTTTTGGTTAACGGATAATGTTCCTGGTACATTACTCACGCACTTCCTTGTTTTTTTAAGCGAATGAGAAAAACAGTCATACAAAAGATTCTAATCATATTTTTATTTGTTACTAGCAGTTCTCGCGGCTTCGCATGCGATCAAACTTTTGATCGCTACCAAACACAGGATCAGTGATCATCCGCTAGGCCAATCTGAAGCCAAGCGCGGATTCAGGGGGGGGGGGGTCATGGCCAAAGCCGAATATATTTTTTAAGAAGTTTGAAGTTTGAGAACAGAAGGATTAGGTAATACAAAATATTTATTCGTTTATGAGTTTTTCTTTAATTTAAAGATGCGCTAAAAGTATAAAACTACTTTTCTTTCTATCATGGATAACTAGCGGCTTACCCTCGCTTAGCTTGGGCGCGTCTCTCTAAGTTTTAAATAGATATAAATTAGGGATGGGCCGAAATTCGTTTTGAATTTTGGCAGCTTGAGCCGAACTTCGGCATTCGGCCGAAATTCGGTTTGAATGCCGAACATTTGGCAATAGAAAAAAAACCTACTTGCACTATTTTGACTGAAATTAATAGAAAGCACGTCTATCATGACCTGTCGATTTGGAAACAAAAAAATTAAAACCTAAAGTAGTACCTATATCTTTAAAACGTTAGCACATTATCTATACTAATATTAAAAATGTCAAACTTTGTGAGTATGAATGTATGGACGTTTGTTACTTTTTCACGCCAGAACGGCTAAACGGATCTGCATGAAATTCGGCACAGAGATAGCTTAGTCTGGAATAACACATAGGCTATATTTTATCCCGGAATAATTTACGGTTCCCGTGGGATAGATTTGCTTTTATTTTCCTAGAGGCAAACCCGAGCGAGGTGAGGGTGAGGCGCTAGTATACCATAATTATGACACTTTTTACAATAACCTCAAAGTTTTCGAGATATTTGCAAAATTACCCGTTTTTCAATTTTTTCTTGGTTTTTTATTTTTAATTTCTGCAATATCTTTTTGATTTAAGTGAAAGTAGGAGAAGGTAACCTTCAAAATACTTATAACGACCAAAAAAAATAATTTAGTTGAAATATTTAGCCGTTTCCGAGAAATTTATGTTTTATGGTCTCGAGAGGCTGAAAATCACCTTTAACTTTGTACAGTCGTCCTAAAAGTACAGTAAGGTTAAAATTGAAAAAAAAAACTATTTTTAACGCCTTTCATCCCCTTATTTCTCGGGGATAGCTGGATATCGGGGGCATTTTACGGTTTTTTGTTCCTTGTATAGGTACTTGCTAACTTTTTAAAGACGTTAAATTTCAGGTTTTAATTTTTTTTTCTATTTTTAATAATAAACGGATTCCGATCGGTCTACATGGTCATTTATTTTAGTTAGGAAGGTGTAAACCTTAACACCTTAAAAAATTAAATTAGTTCTTCTTAATTTAACAGTCCCAAAAATTGTTGCCTAATTAAATAGACAAAATGAAATAAACTTAATATTCTTCTAACAAACACCTTAATTACAATTCGTAAATTGAATTAAAAAAATCACGTTTTTGGTTCACTAAAAACACTCAGAAACATTAAGTATTTTTAATAATAAAGGGTCATGTTTCTCACGAGAAAGCGCGGTGAAATTGAACCGAAGTTCGGCTGAATTTCTGCCAAATTTTTTATTCTCACCGAATGTTCAGCCGAAGTTCGTATTCGGTTCAAGCCACATTCGGCCCATCTCTAAATTATAAATAGCTATTACGAGTGTACCTTACAAGAAAAACTTATGCTATTGCAGATTTTTCTGTAGGTCTTTTTAAGACCTACAATTTTCTAGTTGATACATTGTTTTGATGTATTTCTTAAGGTTTAGCCAGCGTTAGCCATGCAAATATCTTAGGATGACTGGATAGAACCCTGACACCCTGAAGAAATGGAATTGTTTTCTCGTGGGAACTAAGATTTTCCTGTAGTAAAAGTCATCCTTAATGTTGACCCGAGTAAAGTTATCACTACACAAAATTTGGTTAAAATCGGTTTAACACTTTTCGCGTGAAACCGCACACACAAACAGACATACTGACAAAAATTTTGTTTTGGGTTCTATATTCTGTACACTATACATTAGAGTCATTGTTTTTAAACAAATATTTCGTGTACAGATTTTGCTAAGTCACTGTTTTATAATATATATATTTCAGTCTCTGACCCCCAAAAAAAAAACCTAACCTTAGATCCGCGCCTGTCTGAAAATTCATCAAAATCTGTCCGGCCGTATATATATATATATATATATATATACACATAAGATAAAATGTATTTTTATCAAAATATTTTACTTTTCATCTTCATTTAATTGTGGTATATAATATATAAATAATCAAAAATATTTTGATCGAACAAAGCCTAGTTATTACAAAGAAATCCTCTTCTACATCACGCAATGTCTACACATATGTATATATTTTCATCTTTACGTACGCACTAATTTTGGTATCTTCACATTTTTGTAAATAATTATATCATGTTTTTATCGATTTAGTAACGTTATTTATCGCCCTAGCATAAAACTTTTATGTGACGTAGCGGAGCTTCTAGCCAGAACTTACGTCAGCAATAATTCAGGTAATCGCGTGACGCTCGGTAGAAATACGTACAGCTACCCACGTTTGAATAATACGTAGGTAGTTTTAATTAAAACCCGAAAGATGTAAAATAAAAACTAGAAGTTAGAAAATAAAAAAAAAATAAGTTATATAGGATATCAGCTATCACTTATTGTCGTCTTCTTCATTGGTACTTTTAGACAGGTTATAATTTAATTTATGTAAGTGTATGAAAATCAATCTTTTTAGGAGTAACGCTACCGTTTTTGTATTCGAGCGCTAACTTCAGAAATAACATAAATAAGTAAAGAAAATTGGATTCTAAATAAATTAATTAAGAAATTAGTGGTGTAATTTTTTTTTTTGCCATATCAATATCGCGTGCCTTATATTGACATACAATATTTTGATAAAACTAAAGAATGTCGCGCGTCTAATTTCTCTCTTATCCTGTTTCTCTAATTTAAAAAAAAAACATATGTGTGTACTTATATACGCACGTAAGAAGTAATACATCTTTGGCGTAACAGAACAAAAATAGCTAAAGATTTCATCCCGTATGTTACAACTCTCTGTCTGTAAAAGGAATGATAAATTAGTAAAATAATTAAATAACGCATATTTGATATTAGGCATTTTACAATCATATATTTATAGAATATCATTTAAGGAAAGAATATAATATTATATATCATTTGTCAGACAATGACAACGGTTACCATGGCAACAAACCGTTCACTATCAGCTAACTTCATCATGCCCCTTTTTGGCTGTCGGTGTGCGCGCGCATTCTAAAAATTTTACTCTCATAATTTTTTCCAAAGGCCCCAAAAGAAGTATAACTTTAATGATTGTCAGTTTTTTTGACGATTTTACGACGCAACGGTTATTCAAACTAATTTAAAGTAACTTGACGTAAAATTATTAATTAACTTAATCATAACAAATAATTTCGAAAACATAAGGAAATACCGTTACTACATTCGACATTGATTTTTATTATCCGCTGGAATTTCCCATTGAAAAGATAAGCTTGCAATAATACGTCTGGCTTGTGATAACAACTAAAGTTTGTTACTATTAGGTAAATATTTAGATTATGTTACAATGATTATAAATAAACATTTATCAATAATGAAACGTGAACAATTTATGGATTTAATCTCGTTTCGTTATGTTTTATTTGACAATTTATTTTATTGGCATTGGCAATATAAATAAAAGATTAAACATCAATTTTCATATTAACTTCAATAAATGGCGATTTTTTTTTTAATGTTGGGAAATCCTTTTACGCATACCACCTGCATACATACAGGTGGTTATGTAAGACTCACCAGCTAGAGAACTACTACCCACTAAAACCCAACAAAACCTCCCCCGTCTTAATGGAGCGTTGCAGGATCGCTTACGCACTCAACCACAACGCCCTAATCTTAACTAAGTGATATTGACAAAAGATTTGCGTACGTAAAAAATATAGTCGTTTAGTTCCAACGTATTCACGTGGAAATGTACTGAGTTTGAGTTATACGGTTCGTATTGTTCGTAGCTTAGTTATTATTGCGATAATTTTTGCGTGACACTTGTGGAGTCTTGACGTAATAATAAATAATGACTTTCATATTGACGTGTGTGTTTTTTTATTTATTTAAAAAAAATAATCACTTTATACATAACAAATGATATGCCGACAAATGATATACATAATAATACATTATAAATACATAACAAATGATATACATAATAAATACATAATAAATGATATACCATTTGTTTTATTTATAAAAGTGTTAAGATTATAATTTATTTAATTTGTGTTTTTGTATGTTTGCAACGAATAAACTCAAAAACTGCTGGACCGAATTAGATGAAATTATGTAAGACGATAGTTAGGGACCCTGGGAAGGACATAGGATATTTTTATTACGGAAATCATTCCTTAAGGGGATGAAAATAGGGATGAAAGTTTTTATGGAGAATCAACCTAGGGACGAACCCGAGCGAAGCAAGGGTGAGTCACTAGTGTAGTATAATAAAATTAAAATGATTATTAGATAATTGTTTTTTTTTTGAGCTAAAGCAGAATTTAAAGTTTTTAGTTTCAGGTTCTGTTTTACTAATAAAGCTGTTGAAAATGATCTTTAAAGAAAATAAGAAAGTTTTAAGTAATTTTTTTATATATTAAGAGGGTCTTATCAAAAATCTAAGATATATATTATTATAAAATTTATCTTAGATTTTTGTTTTTTGTCTTTTATCTTATGTAACATCGTAAATATATAACCTAATGTTTCAAATAAAATAAATTCTCTTGAAAACCCTGAGAAATTCTGCCCTGAGAGTTCGCTTGAAAAACTTTGAGAAACCCTAATATTTAAAGTTATTAACAATGATTGCAGTGACTTAGAAAACGAACGAGTATTTCGATTTCATGGAACATGATAGTTGTAACGAAGGAGAATATATACAGAAATTAAAAAATAGTTAAAGATAATTTCTTACCTAATAATTTCAGTGTACGACCTCAAACTGTTAGGGCCATGTTTGAAAACCTTGACGCAAGTGTCCGTATAGCTGAGACACCCTACGTGGCATTCTTTGCATATGTCCCGCGACGTTTTCACCTGAAACAAAGTGGTAATTATTAACCTAAATATATTTTAAGTTTACCCAATTTAGCTAGTGTTGTTCGCTATTTATAAACTGTATTTAACTAAAAATAAGCAGCGGTAGCCCAGTGGTAGCTCGCTCGTTCGGGAATCCGAGTGAAGCGGGTTTAAATCCCAGGTCTCGCACCTCTGAAAATATCATGAGCAAATCATTTTTCAATATGATTATCACTTCTCTTACGGTGAAGGACAATATCGTGACGAAACCTACATGTCTGAGAGAACCTATTAAGTTTTCGAGAGAAATGTAATGTTCTCTGATGATAAAGTCAGAAGCCAGAAGTCTATCACAACTCATTAACTACTCAACGAGTTTATAAATGAGAGCTTGTTTTATAAAATAAAAAAAAATTAATTATGCAGTCAATCACTGAAAAGATTAAAATAAATATAAGATAATCTATTTTTACTTTATTTCGTGTCTTGCTTTAACTATCCTTTACGACCGTCCTCGTTAACTGAATCAAAACATATAAAAGTCATTTAATCGAAAACTAATATAAATTATGAGCTTTTAAGCCCAGATATTTCTCAACCATACATTTATACTGTTTTTATAGGTATTTGATAGTTTAATAGCATTTTTTTAGATGATTTTGAAACAAAAAAATATATAGAGTGGCAATTTATACGTTTATGTGACTTCGTTTGAATTAATATTTGTTTACGGTACGTACCTATCTACTTTAATGTTTTGATTGTTCCATTTTCAAAAATTTTATAATATACTAAGTAAATTATTTCTTTTAATAGTAATCGTCAATTATAGGTATAGTAGTATTATTAAGATAAAGAACAATTCTAAATTAAACTAAACTGCGCCTGAGTAAAGTGCCGGTGGATTTATTTAAAAAAACAATGACTCAACATAATATACAGACGGTATAAAAAATTGACATTTTATATGTTCTTAAAGTGTTGCAAAAACCCATAAAACCACAATAAATTGTCTGGTTGATATTTACTAACTGCCGAGTGGTATTTAACCACTCGGTCACAAGTATCACAACAAATGATAATGATGTATAATGATTGTTTATATCTAAAAATAGTGCAAATGCAAAATCATTGTTTTACCATTATTTTGATAATAAATCATTATTTTGATATTCATAGTTAATACTCATTCATATATTCATTTATAAGATAAGGTACTAGCACTTGTGTGGTCGGTTGGATGTGACGCAGTAACATATCAGACGGGGGTCGAGGGATCATTTCTCATACGATGCAAATGTTTACTTATAGAAAAATGAAATATGAAAATGAAATCTTAGCGTTAAGTACTAAAAAATGCTCAGAAAAATTGGCAAGTTTCAGAAAAATTAAAAGAGATTTTTGTATGAACGGGGTGACGTCTATCGAGTCAGCAGTCTTTCGATCGTTACTAAACTTCACAGGATCATCCGCTGGGCTAATCTGAAGATTACCTCAAAATTTTATCAAAATCACTCCAGCTGTTTTCGAGTCCATAAAGAACATACGTGTTTGTATGTAACATCGATTTTTATATATAGATAGATACTTGTTTATCTTATGTTAATTTACACTATTGTAGCCCAGTGGTAATGCGCTCGCTTGGGAAACCGAGTGAAGCGGGTTCAAATCCCGAGTCTCGCACCTCTGATATTTTCATGTGCGAATCATTTCTAACATGATTACCACTTGCCTTACGGTGAATGAAAACATCGTGAGGAAGCCTGCATGTCTGAGAGAACTAGTAAGTTTTCGAAAGACATGTGAAGTCCGCCAACCCGCACTTGGCCAGAGTGGTGGACTATGCCCTGATTCCCCTCGTATTAAAGGGAGGCCCGTGCCCAGCAGTGAGACGTTAAAAAGGGCTAAATACAATTTACACTAATTACTTAGTACAAAAATATTTTTTTAAATCAATTAATCGCCCAATATATACTTACTCAAGTACATGTACAACACAAGCAATAGTAGATTCTGAGGATTGCATCAATGTAACCATTGATCGTGAGTACCTACATGATTATTCTTTATCAATATTATTATTAATATTATTCTTTATCAGACCACAAAAATAATTTGTTGTTTCGCATTTATCATTTATAATTTCGACATATTTGTGCATACATTGATATATTTTAATTAAATTCCAATTCCATAGTAAATTATCCTTAAATAATCGTACGCTCTTGGGAAATACGGATTTTAATTACGATTAAGGAAAACGAATAAATTTGGTAACTATTAATAAAACTATGGTTGTATATTAAATATAACTAACATTGGGTATAACCGGTTAAAATTAACCTCAAATATTTGTTTATTAAAATTGTTTTTATTTGATTTACTTAGTTTATCTTATATATTTAAACGAGCAATTCTTGTATATTTATATCTTTATTTATTTATACCAGTGACCTCGGAAACGGCTCTAACGATTTCGTTGAAATTTGGTATATGGGGGTTTTCGGGGGCGAGAAATTGAGCTAGATTAGTGTCATGTCTTGGAAAACGCGTGTTTTTGAGTTTTCGTGCGGTTTTCTTTTGCATTATTAGGAACTACATAGGAACTACATAGAATATGATCGATAATTTCTTACACTCGGATATAAGCATCGTGGTCAAGCGGTCAAGGCGCAAGTTAGAAAACACATATGCCCGGCATCAAGTCCCGGTCGAAATACAAAGTTTTTACTTTTGTTTTTTTTTTTTGTATTTATTCAAGTTTTTAGTTTTTTTTTTAATCTAAAAACTACGATATAACAAAAAAGAACTCCGAGCGAAGCTCGGTCACTCAGGTACTAAATCCGTGCCTCGGAGAGCACGTAATGCCGTCGGTCCTGCGCCCTAACTTTCACCGGTCGTGTCGAGTAGTCGTCCCACCGGAGTATGAAAGTGACAGGAATAGAGAGTGCACTTGTGTCTGCGCGTACACTTGTGCATTATAATATCTCCTGCGCAGTTGGCTAGTCTCAATGAGATTGGCCGCCATGGCCGGAATCGGTCAGGAGGACATTATTATTATTATTATTTTTATTTCCGTTTGAAAACCTCGGCTTTACCGGTATTCTCAGCTAACACGGGCCAGAGCCAAGTGTTAGTGGGATAGTTTTTGTGGTATGGTAATTAAGTATCTAGAGTAACACTGTGTCGTTGAGGTGTATGTTGTGGCGGACGTGGCGTTTGGACATGATTTTGTGTACTGTCAAACGATGTGGAGATACTACTACCTATTTCATTATCCGTCTGTAGGAATTTACGAACTATTCTGCATGTGTTTAATATAACGGCTTTTTGTAGATTAAAATATGTATATAAAGGAAGGTTCAGTACTTTAAGAGATTGAAATAGTTGTTTTGGAATTACACCAGTAGTTGAAAGTACGATGGGAACTATGGTAACGCTTTTAAGATGCCACATTCTCCTTATTTCGTCTTTTAACTCAGTGTATTTGGTTAACTTTTCAGCTATCGCGTTCTGTAGATTGTGGGTATTTGGTATAGCTATGTCAATGATAAAAGCTGATTGACTGCGTTTATCATGAAGAGTTATATCTGGTCTATTATAATGGATTGTCTTGTCGGTTAATATAGCACGGTCAAAATAAAGACGATAATTTAAGTTTTCTATAACTGTTTCTGGTATATATTTATAATATGGTACACTTTTGTTTGTTGTAATTTTAAGCATTTGGGCTATTTGCTGGTGGATAATATTAGCAACTTGGTCATGTCTGTGTTTATAATCAGTATGTACTATTGTTCGGCATGCACCAGTAATATGTTGTATTGTTTCAGGAGAGCTGTTGCATTTTCTACATAAGTCTGTGTTTTGAATTTGGGTTTTCATTATATGTTTTTGGTAATTCCGAGTCTCTATTGTTTGATCCTGTATTGATATCATAAATCCCTCGGTTTCCGGGAAAAGCTCCCCACGCATCAACCATGCGTTTGACGCAGCCTTGTCAACATTAGATTGGCACAAGTCATGGCGATGTCTACCGTGCAGAGATTTCCGAGACCATTCATCTATTTTAGATAGATTAGATATTTGATTCTCATTTTTCTGAGTGTTTTTATCTTGTAAATTCAAAGGTGTTAATTTCTTGTCAATATTTACTATTGTTTCATGTAGAGTAGATTGTACCGATCTTTGATGAAAATATGTCCGAAGTATAGTAATTTGTTTATTATGTAGGTTAGATACATCTATGAGACCTCTACCTCCTTCAGTGCGGGGTAATGTTTGCCGCTGAACACAGGCTCGGGGGTGGTGTTTTCTAAATTTCGTCATGCTAGTGTTTATTATGCGTTGGATATTTTTTAATTCGGCTTTTGACCACTTGATGATTCCGAAAGAGTATGTAAGAATAGGTATGGCGTAAGTATTTATTGCTTTGATGAGATTACGGGAGTATAACTGTGATCGTAGTAAAATGTTTAATCTATGCTTAAAGTTTTGAATTAGTTTAGCTTTAACTTCTTTAGATTTTATTTCGTTTGACTGATTGTAACCCAAGTATTTGTAAACTTCGTCTTGTTGTAATGAATGTATCAGCTGACCGTTTTCTAATAGATAATTCAGCTCTTGATTTTGTCTGGCATTGAGTGAATTAATTCTGCATTTATCTATTCCAAATGTCATTTGAATGTCTTTAGAAAAACATTCGGTTATCTTAGCTAATTTATGTAGATCGTCTAGTGATGATGCATACAGCTTAATATCATCCATATACATTAAGTGATTTAAGTGATACGTAATTAGTTGGTTTGATTCGTTATTGGTATACTTTAAAGGGTAACCCACATTACTATTGTTAAGTAAGCTTGATAATGGGTTCAATGCCAGACAAAACCACAAAGGACTAAGAGAGTCTCCTTGGAATATTCCTTTTTTGATTTTAATGGAAGGAGTGTCTATTATTCCTATAGTAGTCTTCAGTCTTAGTTTGGTGGACCATTTTTGTATTATAGACTGTAGAAAGTTTATTAAACATGGGTGAACTTTGTATATATCTAAAACTTTAAGTAACCAGGAATGAGGAACTGAATCAAAGGCCTTTTTATAATCAATGTACATAGTGTATAATTCACTTTTATTTCTATTTGCTTTCTGTAATGTAATAGTATCAATTATTAATTGTTCTTTACAACCTTGAGTAAACCTTCTACAGCCTTTTTGCTGTTCTGTTAATATACTATTGGAGTCAATATGCGCATATATCATTTCAGTAATACAAGAACTAATTATTTTATATATTGCTTGTAAACAAGTTATAGGCCTATAGTTTGCTGGATTTAAAGGTTCTGAATTATTTTTTGGTAGCATATACGTGATTCCATGCATAATATATTGAGGTATTGTATGAGGATTTTGGATGAATTTATTTATATGATTGTAGAGGTGTGGATGAATACATGTAAATGTTTTGTACCAAAAGTTATGGATGTTATCTGAACCTGGAGATTTCCAGTTATGTAGTTTTCTAATAACTTTGTTAAATATTTCTATAGGGATACATTCAAATTCCATTTGCGTAATATCTTTGTGGTGGTTTTTTTCGATTTTAATCCATTCTGCCTTATCATTATGCTCTGTTGACGTTTCCCATAAATCCGCCCAGTAATTTCGAAGCTCTTCCGGTGATGGTATATTTTGCGGAGTTGATGCTGTGTAATTAGAACTGTTCGTGCTTATACTGCGATAAAATGTTTTTTCGTTATGACTAAACTGTTTATTCTGTGTTTTTCTTAGTGAACATGCTCGATACCTACGTAACCTAGAGGCAGTGAGTGCCAGTTTCTGTTTAAGTGTATCGAGAAAGTGGATAGGTTCTGTGTTTGGGCCTTCATGTGTTGAATGTGTCTTATATTGATTCTTTATTTGTTGGATTTGGTATGCTAGTTTTTCACTTTTATTCCCATTTATATACTGTGTCATTCTTCCTATTTTCACTCTTAAATTATTTATTTTCTTTTCTAATCTTATCTGCCATTTAGCTTTCTTTTCTGGTTGTATTTTATTATTTTGGTGTAAAATGGAACCATTTAATTTTGCTGCTGTCCAGGCTGCAGAATAGATAATATTTTGCAGTGTACTAAAATCTATATTTGGTTCTATGTATTTTGGTAAAATGATAGTATTAATATATTGTAATATCTCACAGAATTTTTTCGATAACTTTTGTTTGGGAATATATATTCTGCAAGTGGGATTAGTGTTAATATTATTATTATAGTGCAAGGTTTCTTGAAATAGATTTTCTATTTCTGGATTAACTTCTAAATTAATGTCTTCTGGTTGTCTATTATCTAGAACTGAAGTTTGGGGTATGTTTTGTGTGTGAAATATTGATGGAATTGTTGTATTTATATCGTGAGGGATAACTTTATCAATTACTGGTGTGTTTACAGCTTTTGCAACTACAGTAGAAGGTGGGATTTCTTTTTGAATATTGCTTAATTCGTTATTATGCCTAATGCTGTCAAGTTGTTTATCTTCATATTTATAACTTTTTTGTATATCTTTTCTTATTTGCAGTAGTTTTTGAGATGATAACAGCTTATTATTTACTATTGATCTTCTTTGATCTGATAGTCTTTGGGCCGACATATACGAGTACTCAGGATGGATTTGTATGAATTTAGAATGGAGCTTCTGTCTGTAGGCTGTCATATTATTTTCTAACTCTGTAACTATAAAGTAACATCTTATTAGACTTTCATTTAACTCATTAGACCATCTCATTCTACTTGTTTGTAAAGGAGTATTTGAATTATTACTTAGGTTTTGAGTGAGGTTATAAGGAGCTTGTATTTCTATTGATATTTCATTTTTAATACTTTGTAACCTGTCTTCACTGATTAATTTATTTAGAATTATCCGACGTTTTTGATCAGCTACTCTTTGCTCAGAAACATGTGACAAATGTGGGAAGGTATTAATAAAATGCTGGTGAAGTGTTCTTCTGTAGGGAATAGAGTTTTTTCCTAGCTTTGTTATACGGTAATAGGACTTGATAATGGCTTCATTTAATTCATTATTCCATCTCATACGTGTCCTTTTAGTTGTCGATATAGTGGGCACAGGTGTACTGACATAGCTTGTCTCCTGTGCAACATTATTATTATTATTATTAATTGGTTGTATAATTATTTCATTAATATCTATATTTTGTTTTTTTGTTTGGTTGAACGCGTTAATCTCAGGAACGATAGCCCGTTGACTGAGGAAGGTTATAGGCTATATATCATCCCGGAAAAGTGAACAGGTCCCGTGGGATAGAGTTGTTTTTGTCTAGGGGTGAAACCGAAGCGAAGCGAGGGTGAGTCGCTAGTTATTAATATTATTTCAAACGGTATACTTCCCAAGTGGTCGACAATGCTTTAAGATATGAATATCTAATAGGTAAAAATGACAAGGAACTCTAATTATAGTAAAAATATACTATACATCAATTTGTAAAGTATACGTAAAGTATAGTTATACGTATTGGAATAGATTTGTTTTACTTTGCATCGGCTGTCACCGACTGCGAAAATATCCGATTAGGTATCTATATTCTATACTAAATGAAAACCTCCGTTTACTTATTTTTTACTTTTCAGTACCTGAAAGTCGGTTTTTATTTATTTTTTTAATTTTTCTTATCGACCTAAAGATATAGACAAAAACTTATATACTTTACATAATATGTACATAGATACCAACGTAATACCTACAGGTACAAGCGACGCAATTATATATTGAAATAAATCCACTATTAATATAAGCACTATCTGCTAATGATGGAAATATACACATGTAATTGCGCAGTTTTAATAAAAGATTTAAGAAGATTAATATGAAAACAAATCCAGATAACAACACAAATTGTTTACAACATAATTATGTATCGATTAATAGAAAATGGAAATGACAAAGCGTAATTCTTCAACTTCTCGTCTTAGCAAGATTTTTAATCTAAAAAACTAAAACTTGAAAATAAATTGGGTATTATTTTAAGTTAAACGGTATTATTGAGAAGAAAGACAGTAATGATGTAGATAATGTACTAAAAGTTGAAAGATAATTAGATTCTAGATACCAATCATCACATCACACTCTTCATCAAAAAAATAAAATCGTGGAGCGTAGCGTAACCTTCGTAAATATGTAACGTAAACTGAGTAAAAAAATTTAACAATTTTATTTAGTTTTAGTTTTATCAGTAAAAAAAAATTTAAACAGTTTTTTTAAATATAGGTATATATATATGTAGATAGGTAAACACTATGTTGTCATATAAACTATATGTTTTCTTCAAAATTTCAATAGTCGTCGAATTTCGTCCACTAGATGAACACTAGTAAATCTAAATAGACGATTCTCTACTTCCAGTATTTTTTAATACAATGTAAAGACCTATAAAAGGAACAATGAAAATTATCAAAAGTAAATTTATAATCTCTGACTCAATTAATTGATCGTCCAAATATTTGCAACCATAGTGACTTAAGTATTTTAATCGGATGTATTACGATTAGATATATGTAATTCAATGTAATTAATTTTTACGACGTAAATTATTTTAAGATTTTGGTAGAAGATTAGTATATGCATCATACGTTTCTATCAATTATGGTACCTACCAATAAAAAAATATTGATTTTGACATCATTTATATTTATAGACCAAAAATATAATCTTTATAACAAAGAAATCAATAATATCTATGTAGTGTGTACTATAATACCCTTATTGCCAGGGCCGGATTAGGAAGTGGCCATTAAGGAGTGGAGGAACTCCACACTGACGACTTAAAACTTTCGATTTTGAAATCGTGCTTCAGTAACTTTTTTGCTTTTTAAAATTTATGTGAAACTAACACTAAACTTACTAATATTTTTTTTTAATTTAGCAAACAATCTATATATTTCTATTGTATAACCTCCCTTACATTTGTAGAAGCCACGGGGCAGCATGCCTTTAAATCCAGCCCAGCTTATTGTAGTAATTACTACGATGGCACTGGAAAATTATTTTATACCTAGTATACCTATATTTTAAGGTCACGTAATTTTATCATAAAAATCATTTTGTTCTCTCTAAAATCTCGTGGTGAATAGCCTTCTAAACGAACAACATAACAAAGACATAGACGCCATAGGCTACGCAGATGACATCACCATCCTATTAAGTGGCAAAATTAAAACCACATGAGGAGATCGAATGCAAAGCGCTCTCAATATAGCAGAGCACTGGTGCACACAACGATCTATCAATCAATCCTGCAAAAACGGAGCTTGTGCTTTTTACAATGAAACGCAAGATAAATATGACAAAACTACCAATTCTATTCAACGAAACACTGAAAATATTGAAAGAAGTCAAATACCTAGGAGTGACACTCGATAGCAAGCTCAATTGAAACATACACGTAGACAATAAGATAAACGCGTTTCACAAGATATTAAATCAATGTAGACGAATGGTCGGCAAGCAATGGGGCATCAAACCGAAAATAATGCTCTGGCTTTACACTACGGTTCACTAACATATGCCAGCCTAGTCTGGTGGTTCAGAACGGAACTGTACACAATCCAAAATGAGATTGCATGGGGACCACTCCACCCGCTACCTTTAAAGTAATCCTGGGCATACCACCTCTACATGTTTTCATAAAACAAGAAGCAGCCATGTCAGCCCTAAGACTGCAATCATCCAGTCAATGGAGGAATAATCAGGGCAGACACAACAAAATCCTCGACCTCTGCACTAAGGAATGTCCATCAATAAGATGGCCCAACGACAGAATAAAGAACACCCACACCATAGGGAAACATTACATCATTGACCTAACAGAGGACGTAGAAGATGACGACAGGTCAGAAATAACAACCATTCGTTTCATCTACACAGACGGATCTAAATCTAAAGAAGGTACAGGAGCAGGCATATATTGCCTAACTCTTAATAGTAAAACAAGCCACCACCTGGGTATGTATAACTCAGTGTTACAAGCAGAATGCGCCGGCATCACGGCATCACAAGAAATACTACCAAAATCAATAAACAACCTTAATACATATAAAAAACCGATAGCAAATCACTATTACTTGCATTAACAAAGAACACTATTAAATCAAAATACATACTAGAATGTCATAACACTCTAGAACACCTTTATTTAACCAATAAAGTTAAGCTTTCTTGGGTAAAGGGTCACTTCGATATTGAAGGCAATATGACTGCCGACAATTTGGCTAAACAAGCATCAAAACTAAAGGTACAACCCGTTGTAGGTCCCCACCTACACCACTGATTACAATCCCCTTCACCGAATACAAATCGTGGTTACACGAACTAACAAACAAAACAGTAGACACACTTTGGAATGCAAATACTGACTGCCGTCAGTCCAAAGAAGCATTTTCCAAACCTAACAAACAAATAACAACTGAATGAACTTATAATAGGTCACTGCCGTCTCAACAAACATCTTTTCAATGTAGGTATCATAGACAGCCCCCTGTGCGGAGTATGTCTTCGAGGGGATGAAATACCAGCCCACATTCTTTTAGAATGCTGTAAACTGGAACATCTCTCACGCAGAAAAGCTTGGCCCCAGAAGATCGCTCCCGGAAATCTTCCAGAACACCGGCAGCCTGCTAGACTACTGGAACTCCCTGGGGTGGAAAGACTAACACTACACACAGCACAAGGTCACGCACAACGGGCAATAATGCCTAAGTGCGGAAAAAGCCATGCAGCAGAAGAAGAACCACTGAAATCAAAATCAGATCTCCAAAATATAACTCACACTAGCTGAAACTTAATTTAGAAAAAAATCATAAATGTTCATATCTCTACATTAAACGAAATAGCATGAATTCAATATAGGAAATTTAGTGATAAAAATAACATATTTTTACTATATCTTCTTATCAACATTCTCCGCCCTTAACAACATCAACGAGGCATAAACATCATATCGACACGCGTTAAAAGAATGTTATAAATATAGTGTCATTACGTTACTAATGCCTTTCTGTCAGAAAATATAAAGAAGCACGTCAATAATAATAAAGATTAAAGCGATTATACTTGTAAATCAAGCTTTACTAGGAATATGTGTATGCTACAGTCACTACGCTCGATTTTCCATCAATAAAATTACTATTTATACAAAAAAATACCTACAATGTGTTTCATTCAATGTAGTTTAAATGTATATAAACAACAAATGTACATTAAGTTACTTACTATCAAGACATGCCTGTGGAATTATGCTAAGAACGCCAGCTGCATTCTCCTGCTGAATTGCAATACAGATTGTTAAAGCGAAATAGCACTATTAGATGCATACAACTAGTGGAGATAAGGAAAACCTAGGTTTGCGATCAATAAAGGTGAATGCTCTCGAAAAATGTTCCAAATAATTGGCTAACAATGATTTACCATCTTCATGATTTCGACGACACGTTTGGCTCAGTTGGTAGTAACTCTACTTGCTGTACCAAGGTCGCTTCAAGTCGTCGGGTTCAAGTCTCGGTGGGGGCATTCATCTGTGTGATAAGCACGAATGTTGTTACTCCAGTCATGGGTGTTTATATTTATAACATGTATGTATTTAAAGTTATATATGTGTAGTGTATCAACTACCTGGTATCCATAACACAAGCCTCGTAACTTACCATGGAACTAGATGGTGTTGTGTGTTCATGTCCCAACTTATTTATTTGTTTATATTTATTATTCAAGATTTCCTTTCTCCAGTTTCCCCATTTTCGATCTGTATTAAACTAATAATATGAAAACAAATTAACAAATTTTCTGTGACGATACTTATAATGTTCTGTTTTATTTTATGAAGACCATGACATACATAAATATATTATGATCAAAAAATAAGTATTTATTTTAATATTTATTATTATTTTACACCCCTGACGTAAATACATGAGACCGGCGCGGCGCTTCGCAAAAGCAGTTGGTAAGTTGCTGTTAAAATAAATAATGTACACATACATATACACATATTAATGTTTAAGTGTACATTTGTTTTGTATTATTTATAATTAAGTATTTTTGTAATTTCAATGTATTTCCTTTATTGAAATAAATAAGGTGACTGAGTGACAGTTGTTAATATAAGGATTACTTTTAGTTTTTACTTTTTAGTGCTAGTAATACCGATCAATAAGTAGGTACTAGATGTACAATCCCATGCAAAAGTTCTCTTAAAACTGTCACCAATTGTGTTTAGATAATAATTATTCTAGTTGAAATAAATATACAACAATGTAAATTTAACCTTAAATAATAGATACAATGCTTAAAATTGTTTTCACAAAAAAAATTAAAAGCGCGCTCAAATGTTGAAATGAGCGCTCATTTGGTGAGGACATTTTTTATCGCTGATTGCGTATCTAGTGCTTTTCTTATCGATGGCTAGTAAATAGTAATTGTTTTCATTTTTGATCTTATTGTATTTATCTGTGACTTGTATCATATATAAAAATGTCTAATTAAATTTATATTTTCTAAGTATTAAATGTGTCGCCTCATACCTAATTACAAATATACATATATGGACATGACAAAATTATAAGGGTTGCGTATTTGCCTTTTGGCTACGAAATCTAAGAATCATTAAATTATTATGAAATAATATGTTTACAACTTACGATATTAATTAACAACAATTTCTAGAAATACGTCTCATGACACATTTATCGTACTGTTATTATTGCTTATAAAAGCCAATACAAGCAAATGTATATACATAAAATCATACATTTGTTTATCGTTTATTGCTTGAAAATATCCTGTGATAACGATAAAAGTGTACCTACATTGTACGAATTACTATCTTTACATATGTAATGAATTTACACCTAAATAAAATTGCTAAAATTTATTGCTGCAAATTATTTAATGTCGTGATTGTCAAAATAAAATATTTTAATAGATTTATATGGGAAAATAAAAAGATAATGGTGTTATTTAAGTGTTATTAATTATTATGTACCTATTTCTGATTACAAGCTTTTATTTAACTTTCAGTGTTTGTTGGTTGATATGTTTGTAAGGGTCAAATCTTGCAAGCTGAATTAAAACCACTATACGCAGTATTATATGAATAATTTTCCTACCACAAATTAAATTGCTCAAATTCCAAATCAACTTGTGTAAAGGAAGCCTAAAAAAATAATTGTATTCCTCGCTACGATTCCTTTTATTTGATATGTCATTCAATACCCTAAATTAACCTTCTAGATGAGTATTTAAGCTATACGTACATCATTGGCTCAAATTACCACTCGATAACTCGTCTTCGGTACGCCTTATTTATGGTAGAGTCGATTACAAAGCAATTCTATGTGATATTGACCATTTAAAACAATAGACTTTTAAATAAATGTAGTGTTGGATAAGTAAAAACCTACTGTAAGCACCACAGTGTAATGTCTGGTACCTGTAAGCACATCTAGACCTCAAATGAGAGTGGGCCCGTTTTCAAAGTATAGTGAATATAGTAGAGAGCAGTGGAATTCCAGTGGTAACGCGCTCGCTTGGGAAACCGAGTAAAGCGGGTTCAAATTTTGGGTCTCACACATCAGATATTTTCATGTGCGAATCATTTTCAACATGATTACCACTTATCTTATGTTGAAGGAAAACATCGTGAGGAAGCCTGCATGTCTAAGAGAACCTATTTAGCAAGTTTTTGCAAGACGTGAAGTCCGCCAACCCGCACTTGGCCAGCGTGATGGACCTATGGCCTGAACCCCCTCGTATTGAAGGGAGGATCGTATCGTACAACCTAGTACTACCTATAGTATTATGTGATCTGTGGTTTAAAATATATTTATAAGGGGCTCTTTTTTGGCTTATGACGTGGAATCCTAAAAGTTATATATCGCTTACAAGAATCAAAATCTAAAAAAAACAATCAATGTAGTTTGTACGTATATACGAAAGGCAACAACAGATATGTACCATATATCAATTTAACAAGCCATACTTGTTATTTATAAAAATTTATATAATTCGCGTAAGTATCGTTATTAAATATATGCAGTTCAATGACAAAATAAATTATTTTACTTTTCCTTTGATTGGTTACAATATACCTAACTCCATATCTTATCACAACAGTGCAGTTCATTATGTTTGAACTATAAAGCAGGTAAGGAACCTAGGCACCAGGTTAATTAGTTTGGCTAGCTCTTATCAGCCGCTATCGTAGCTTGCCCTACTTCAGACGGCTATATTTAGAACAATTAGATCGTATTGTGGTGAACATAGATTTATATTGTTCGATTCGCCATGAACTTATTAGGAAATGAGCGAAAATGTTTCCATACTGATATAAAGTCCGCCTACCCACATTTGGCCAGCGTGGTGAACCTCCCCTCCCATTGAAAGGCAGCCCGTGCCCTGCAGAAGGATGTTAAAAAAAATTAAGTCCAGCACGAGTGGGTACACTGGTTCTTTATAGATTTTTTATGAATTTAACTACAAAAAAAATTGTTGTACTTTCCATAGGAAAATGCTATTAATTCAAGAAATTCCAATAGCGCAAAAATTTTATTTTCACGTGAAAATTAAAAACGGCACAAATTTACATGACACGGGAAAACTGTGATATTCTCAGAACATGTGAACGAGTATAACTATACAAAAGTCGACGTTAACAGTTAACATATAAACGCATCATGAAAACGTGGATGACCACACAATATTTTAGACGTGAAATGGCGGATTTTGAAATTTTGAAATTTTTATGGATACCACTAAAGCTCGATAGCAACTAAACAAAAAACAGAAAATTTGTTGACTAATAGACAAGAATAAGGTACTGAACTGTTTTATATTTATATATAAATAATTACTAAGTAGTGATAAATAAAAAAAAATGAAATGTCTAACTATTCTTAAATTAAAATTATTTTCCACCACCACATAAAGTAATAAATAAAAATCAACAAATCACGGATCATCTGTATATACAGTGAAAAAGTTAAAGCAAATGTTTGCCATCAAATTTATTTTCTCAAACAAGTTAAATAAATAAATATGTTGGGACATTAACACACAGCACCATCTAGTTCCATGGTAAGCTACGATGTCTGTGTTATGGATACCAGATAGTTGATACACTACATATATATAACTTTAAATACATACATATTATAAATATAAACTCCCATGACTGGAGGACAAACATTCGTGCTCATTACACAAATGAATGCCCTCAGCGGGATTCGAACCCGCGACTGCTGACACAGCAAATAGGGTCACTACAAACTGGCCAAACGTGTCGTCACCATAAAAAAATAGTTATACATACATATGTGTCACCGTAAAAAAATAAGGAAAAAGAAGTATTGTGACTATTTATTGTGAACAAATATTTTTTTTACAGCTACTATTTGTTATTCAATATCCCATCCCATCAGTATAGCACAATATTATTTACAAAGACAGATGATCTCATTTGCGGGTAAATATTTTACTATCTGATACATGATTCATAAAATAACGGCAATAATAAAAAATATATAATACATCTAGATAGTAGATACTAAACTCAAAATATCTACAATTACTAGAAGTGATTATTAATCGTAAAGATTAATTTGATATGTAAAATCCCTCTAATATCTTATTAGGTAGGTATTATTATTATTATAGCATTGACGATACGTTTGGCTGAGTCTGTAGTGACCCTACTTGGTGTGCCAGCGGTCACAGGTTCGAGTCCCGCTGGAGGCATTCATTTACGTGATAGGCACGAATGTTTGTAGTCCAGTTATGCGTGTTTATATTTATAACTAGCGACTCACCCTCGCTTCGCTTCGGGTTCGTCCCTAGACAAAAACAAAACTATCCCACGGCACCCGTACACTTTTCCGGGATCATATATAGCCTATAGCCTTCCTCAGTTAACATGCTATCAAATGCAAAAAGAATTTTTCAAATCGGATCAGTAGTTCCTGAAATTAGCGCGTTCAACCAAACAAACAAACAAACAAACTCTCCAGCTTTACAATATTAAGTATAGATATGTATCTATTTAAAGCTATATAGATACATATGTGTAGCGTATCAACTATCTGGTATCCATAACACAAGCTTCGTAGCTTACCATGGAACTAGATGGTGCTGTGTGTTAATGTCCCAACATATTTATTTATTTAATATAGCAACTCCCATTCACATTAACTACACTACTGTTTGCGTGTATAAATATGCGTTGCTATAAATATAAGCAATAGCACACCATCACCTTTACAATATTAGTGTGAATTCAACTTAATAATAGAAATACAAAGTAAAGGATGTAATTTTTAGGGTTTTCCTGGAAAAAAAAGGAACCCTTATAGGATCGCTTTGTTGTCCATGTGCTTGTCTGTCTGTCAAGACCCTTTTTCTCAGGAATCCATGTAGGTATCAAGTAGAAATTAATTTCAAATACTCAGGTCTGCAATCTCTTGAAGCTATGAAATTCATTCAAACTTCTAAGTCAACACAATCAAAAAATACGGCCGTTTATGCCGCATAATTAGATACTCGCAAGGAAATCAAAATCTACATGGCGCTTCCTATTGACCTAGTGTCATGACAAGCACAATTAAAAAAAATCTGAAAACTGTTTTGTAGTTAGGTACACCACAAAAAAAATCGCGACTTTATACTTATTTTAATGTTTTATGCTTTAACCCCTTGGTGAAGGAGTGAAACTCGCACTTGTCAGATTTTTTATAAAGATAATCATGTCCACATTTAGTAGTAACTTAATGTGAATATGTATATTTGTCTCATGCGCTAAAAATATAACAAATATAATAGAGTTCATCAGAATATTTTTCGCACTAAAAACTACTTATATCTTCATCAATAACTATAGTTAATCATTACACTAAGTGTTATATCGTAATCCATATATACTTACGGTAAATCCCAATAACTTATCTATTGCTAGTTCTTTAAAATAATCAATCAAGATACTAACTTAACAAGATTTCTATGTCAAATGCCTATCGCAAGTAAAAAACTCGACAGATAGGTTATTGGTATCCAACATTCGTCTTTAATATTTTTTACTACTTAATATAGGAGATCTCTATCTATTTAGTGAACCCTTCACTCTTTTTCCGGGGAAATATATTTTTAAACCATAAAATATATTATCATTCTTTGCACTTTCTCTTTCTGTCCTGCTGCGTAACACTATTTCCCACATACATGGGTTGACTGGAAGAGATCTCTTTGTCCACGCTTTTTTCTATGTATTGTTTTATTTTATTACTTATTTAGTGCAATAAAGAACAATTAACAAACACGATCCAGAGGTTGTCACCAAAAATTTGCTCCAGGCTATTTTTAATTAAAAAAATCTTTAGTCTAAAGATGTTTTGATAAACAACCCTATATCATTAAATTTGTAACTGGTATCTTAAAGAGAACCATAGATATATTATTATTGGTATTCAGTCAGCTTTTAAGTACGTCAAAATAGAATTCACTAAGGAACTAAAAAGAAGGGATAGTAATAAATAAAACACATAAATAAAACATGTATATAAAATAAGTATATTAAATAACATCGCGCCCGCGCTCGGACGCGGGGTGAGTATCAACGGCGGATGCTGCACGCTGACGACTTCGCGCGCTGGATTTTCTTCAACAGGATCTATTCAAATTAATAATACTTAATATTCAGTACTTAGTTTAACAGGATTTGTTAAAATTTGTTAAAAGTTGAGGAATTTTAATAAAAACCAAGTAACGCTATTTGCATCTTCCATCGATTAATTAGCGACCACAAAAAGATTTTTTGTTTCAGACCACCTTTAAACTTTTTATTTTATATTTAACTAGCGACTCACTTTCGCTTCGCTTCGGGTTCGTCCCTAGGCAAAAACAAATCTATCCCACGGGAACCGTACATTTTTTTAGGATGATATACTAATAGTCTATAGCCTTCCTCAGTTAACAGGCTATCTAATGCAAAAAGAATTTTTCAAATCGAATTACTAGTTCCTTAGATTAGCCAAAGAAACAAACTCTTCAGCTTTATGATATTATTATAGTATAGATTTACTAAGGCCCAGTGTCGCACCCTAGCTTCGATACATTAAGTGTGATTTTATAATAATGATCATAAAAGAAAAAGTTTCATCAAAATCCGTTAAGTAATCATTATATAAATAAACAACATAAACGTAAGTTGAACATAATGGTCAGAGAAACTAACATCGTCGTAAGAGTTTATTAACGGATATGAGATTCGCTTGTTTGTTTTGTTTATAGATATAGAATTACTAACGACTCACTCTCGCTTAGCTCGGGTTCGTCCCTAGTTGATTCCCCATACAAACTTTCATCCCCTTAAGGGATGATTTCCAGAATAAAAAATTGCCTATGTCCTTCCCAGAGTCTCAAACTATCTTCTAATCAAATTTTATGTAAATCGGTCCAGTACTTTTTGAGTTAATTTGTTACAAACATACAAAAATACATATCTTTCCCCTTTATAATAGTAGTATACATTATTCCTTTGGCTTGAACTTGGCTGAACACTTAAATAGAACATAATATTTTCAAACCCCTGCTCTAAAAATATAGCAATGACTATCTCAAGACCTATTGTTTAGTAAAATTTTGAAGCTGACAAAATTGGTCAATCAGGACAAATGTGAAAAAATAGAAATCGATATATGTATTACTTATTATGCCGTTTGCAGTTTTCCTTATTTAATTACTAGGACCTAATTGACCTTCATATTATAAAAGGAAAGTGTGCTAAATTATCTTTAGACATCCAGTAGTAGTAGGTATGACACTATGACGCCTACTTATTTATAGGATGTATTGTGGAAAGAATAAACACTATTTAAAAAAAACTGTTTTCGGATTTTTTCGCGGATTTATTTTGATTTTTAGTTCCCAGTGTTTCGAATGCTTTACAGCGATCATTGTCACGGCAGAGACTAACAAATATCGCGTAAACAAAATATGAATCAAAAATGTATTAAATCATATTATTATTATATTATAATTTTTCATGTATCAATTTTGAAGGGACTTTTCCATGAAGATAATCGAATATTAATAATATAAATTCAAAATTAACAAAATGATATTGATAATATTTGAATTCAAAATTACTATTTAATATGTGGTAGTTCTTGTTTTATAAAAATTTAATCTCCAAAAATCTGAGTAGAGAATTTACTTTTAAATAATATTCATGTCTTTCTGACCTATTTCCGTCATGGCGGCCAATCTTACTGAGATTTGAGACTCCCAATCAGGACCAATTGCGTAAGAGAAATTACAGTGCACAAATACAACTGCACTCTCTATTCCTTTCAATGAAATGATATAAACTTTATTCAATTAGACTTATTACAAGTGCTTTTGAATCGTCAATTTAATGTAAGCGTCAGTAAGTCTGTCCGTGAGGAAGCTACCACCGGCTCGGAAAGCAGTTCTGTTGAGAAGAGCCGGCGAGAAACTCAACAGTTGCTCTTTTAAATATCGAAACTACATTTGTTTTATTAACATAACAATGTAGATAGCCCGCATATGAGTCAATAATACTCAAGTACGGTACGCTTCACTATCTACGTACGGTGGTACGACAATATAACAGAACCAAGATTTAAAAATAAACGCCAGGCTGTAATACCTGGCTCGATCCGTGATATAAAACCAGGACGTTCAGATCAGCAGCCGCACATGCAAGCCACTAGACCACCGAAGAATTTAAGATTACAACGTCGCCTCGCCATCTGTGCGTCACATGTCTATTCTACCTTCGAAACTATCTTTTGAACCATATTTAAACTGTCTATAAAGAGGATTGAATATTCAATACATTTCTGTTTTTATGCATGTTGTGATATTTTCATAAACCAATTTACATTATTCTTTTTTAATCATTGGTTGCATATTAATTTTAAGAATATTTAAAGGGTTGAAAGCCCTAAAACCCTTTTAAACTAATTTAGGAGTTGATTACCTTAAAAAAATATACCTACTGTCAACATATATTTACCATATTGTCATGTTCAATTTTTCTCTGTTGCATCTTTCTGTGTACAGCCGCAGGAGGCAGTGGTCGTTTTGTTGTTTGTTCTTTTGTTGGGATTGTGGACTTCTTCTTGTTTCTCACACTTAAAATTTTATTTAAAAGTATATGATTATGCCTTTCTATTTCGCGTAATCTATCGTTCGTGAAAGACATGTTGATTCGTCGTGTTGGAGGCACTGAGACTGACCTGGAATTTTAGATATGATTTTTGTTAATAAATTAATTATAATATATAAAAATTGCCATTCCTGTTGGCCAGTTCTAAAATTTTATCTTTAGACGATCATATAATAAAGCTGAAAAAAATTTTTTTTTGTTTTTTTTTTTCAATATTCTTACTAGTCCCCGGAACTACCAGTCAAGAGTCCTGTTTATTGAGGCAGCTACCTAACATTATTCTACAACTCTTAGGAATAGAGCAATTACCATACAAGACAGGGTACATACTTTGTATGAAACTTTTTCATGGAGTGTTGTATTACATAAATCTGTCTATATCTCAGCCTATTTTTGTTCTCAGAATCTTCCAACAGTAAACCTATATATAGCCCAAGTTCAAACTGTAGAGGCACATTTAGAAAATTTTAAGATTTCAACCTTTTAAAGTATGAGTAGAATAAAAATTATTATTTCTAATTGTACTACACTAATTGTATCTATACCTTATTATCATGTATAATACATACACCCCTAACATTCAAACAAAATGGGTTATACAAAATCTTACCCATAATCTGTAGATCTACCAGACACTGACGGAGGCTTTTGACTAGACATTGATGATTGACTCTTTACCAGTTTTGCTGGAGCTGTAACCTGTATTTTACTAGTACCCTTACTTAAAGGTACTTTATTTTTATTATCTTCTAACTCTATCTCACTTATATCTTCTTCTTCAAATTCATCAGAATAATGAACATCTTCATTATTATCATCATTATTTGCAATGCTATTATCATTATCAGACTCAGATTCTTCATATACACATGTTTCAATACAGATATTTGGTGGTTTCTTCACTGCATCTACTATACAACCCATTTCAGAAAAGTCTTTTGACAGTTCATTTATCTCATTATTATTCTCCTCCTGGTAAAACTGTTTACATATCATTTTATTAGAGTCACCAGAAGAGTATTCTGTGCCTATATATCCCATTTTGTCTACATGGTTCTCAGTGAGTGACATTGTGTAAGCGTGCAGCTAAGACTAAGTTGGCAGCAGCTATAATATAAAAACGATTGATTAAATTAAAGTGCTTAGGTACATATAATATTTAAGTGCTACCTAATGTGAATTATTAGATTTTATTAAGCGAAACTACCTATAAAAATACGTCATAATAATCATAAACCCATTTTCATTATTTAATAAACTATAATTAAGAGTTATAATTACAAATTATAATACTGGTTTTTTATTTATCAACATAACAAAAAAGTTGTACACACCGGAGGAATTTAAAACTCCTATAGCAATATAAAAATTTAAATATAGGGCCTAATAAACACGTTTACACTACTGCCTATAGTAAGTATAATTGATTAAGCGCAATTATTACGAAACTAGTGATACAAAGAAAACTCTTAAAAATGTAGAAACACAAAGTTAATTGTCAAAATTATTTTGTTTTTAGAATCTTACAATTACCACACCTCTATTATGTACAGCCAGATTTGATATAGCCTCATAAAAATACCTTTTTGGTAAAATGTTTAAATCACATTTGTAATATTAAGCAAATATAAAATTATTGACAAAAATCAATAATTATCATAACAACAAGCAAACAAATATCGCGCCACTCTTTTGGTGTATTTTAATATTGCCATTTTACATTGCCATATTCACATTTATTAATAAATTATTTAAATTCAAATAATTAGCCATAAAAAATTAGTGATAACATAGAGCATAAAAAAAAATTGTACCTTTAAAATCAATATATTTTATTCTTGTTATGAAAATAATAAAGATATTTTATTTCTGATTTCATTTTTATTTTCCACAAAATATGGACAAAGCTCCATTTATAGAAACACTTTTATATCATTCAGTATTATATTCATTCAAAGCTATATAACTAGTTTCATTCACAGAGTACTCTGTTTCATTTCACGTATATTAGAATGAATGAAAGATCTTAAAAAATATTACCAATGATAAAAGTAATTCCCTTAGAAAAACCTTATAAATCATACCATGTGTTCTTTAAATTTTACTTAGTAAAAGCCAATAATTATTCCAATAATTTAAGAAATACATTATTTAACTACTATGACGATGTCATTTTTACGTTTGACCAGCTGGTATTTTTGTCACTATTGACATTTATTTCATAAAGTCATTCACCAGTCATTCATAAATGTAGAAGAAAGAAAATATCTTTGAATAGGCCAGCAAATTAATGAAGTGAAATAATGATTTTTCGTTGAAATTCACGTTATACAATTAGATTTCTATTAATTTTTTCAAAATGGTAACTATAATTAAGAACCAATTGTTAAAACATCTATCAAGGTACGTTTTTTCGTATTATATTGTAATATTATGCTTACAAAGATTACTAAGACAAGTACTAATTTAATAAAATAACAATGTGTTTATGTTATTTTTAAGTACATAAACATTACTATGTAATTAGAAAATTTTAGATGTAACCTTCATGTACCCTTCGAATAGGTATATATTATTTATACTGAAATATAAAAAATAAATATAGGACTATATTTCTTGTACGATGCTCAATATTATTTTACATAAAGAACTCTATAAATTGAAACTAATTATTATAAGTTAGAAATAAAAGTATTTTATTATTGTTTATTGATATTGAAAAAATTAATAAAAAGTTTACAAAATAATATTATTTAATATGATGATGATTACTCTTAGTTAACTCACATTTAATCAAATATATTTATTGAACAGGTTCACTAAGAACTTATCACCAGAGCAGATCTCTCTCTCAGCTCTCAGAGGATCTGGTGAGCTGCAAGATCTGACACTGGATGAGGACCTTCTGACTGACCTATTGGAACTGCCTGGATGGGTGCGACTAACTTCTGCAAAATGTAATCGTGCATCATTTAGGATACAGTGGACCAAACTAAAGACAGTTCCTATAGTGTTGGTAAGAATATCAACATTTTATTCATTCCAAAAATAAACAGAATGATATAGATTTATGATAAATACCTAGTATAGTTTTCTTATATATGTACTTTATTTGCATATTATACAAAATATGTATATTTATATTTTTTTAAAGTGTATATGTATACAATTTCAAAATTAGAATTATGACTCGCTTCATTAACTACATTAATAAATTCATTTAAGAATATCAATTTATTGAGCATGTTATTGATACAGTATGATTCATTAATAGTTTACTTTTGTTATCAAGAATATGAAGTGTTTGTTTTAATTTTAAAAGCATCATATAGAAATGATAAAGTAAGATTAGGAAGATCAGAAATATTACATAGGAATATTATTGCATACATTTTTGTTTTCTTAATTAGCAAATCTAATGATCTAAGGAAAATTTAAGTATATTTTGTTCTTCATAATTTCAAAATTTTTATAACATAAATATGTTAAAATAAAATGCCTTAAATATATACTAAACAATCGGTATTCTTTATTTAATACTTTATACTTATAAAAAAAAGCAAAGTTTGGAGAAGGTAGAAGTAACTTTTAAACGACTTACCTGATTAAAGTTTATAAAAAAATGATAATAAAGTTCAACTTGAGTGCAAAATTATCTCAGGTTGTTAACATAATTATAATCTGTGTGTAACAAATACTCATAATATGAAAACTTATACACCTATTTATTTACATATATAGTGTGAATGATCTTTAAGACAATGCTTGCATGTATTGCGTACAAAATTAGTTTTATGTTATATAAAATGTTATATTATTTCTTTTTGTTCTAAATGTCACTGTTCAATACATAGTAGTATATTTCGATTAAAACTATGACTAAGCACTTCGAACACAAGACAATTTCGAAGCATAAAAGTATTTGTTAAATATTAAGTTTTATTTTTATTTTCTAGAATCTATATGTGAATATTCAAAGACGAAATAGTTCAGTGCCGTTATCTCCACTGTTTTTCAACTAATTTTCTTTTTTAAATAAATCTATTTTTTCTGATTATTTTGCGGATTTATTTAGATTTTTGTTTCCCGACGTTTTAAATGCTGTACAATAATCATTGTCACGGAAAAGTAAGGTTTTAGATATCTCAAAGGCGTTATATACTTGTCAGTGTCTACCCACAATTTTACAAAATGATTTCAAAAATTACAATTGACTATAATATCTATACTAATATTATAAAGCTGAAGAGTTTGTTTGTTTGTTTCTTTGTTTGTTTGGTTGAACGCGCTAATCTCAGGAACTACTAATCCGATTTGAAAAATTCTTTTTGCATTAGATAGCCCGTTAACCGAGGAAATGTACAGTTCCCGTGGGATAGATTTGTTTTTGTCTAGAGACGAACCCGAAGCGAAGCGAGGGTGAGTCTCTAGTTTGTTAATAAGATGCCTTTTAGACGTCTAAAACCTTAGTCTAATCGTAAAGCATTCGAATTTCGAAACGTCGGGAACCAAAAATCAAAATAAATCCGCGAAATAATCCGAAAAGATAGTTTTATTTAAAATGGCAAATATTCGCGTAAATCTAAGAAAGTATTAATTTTCTTTTTTTTTTAAATAACTCTTAATAAAATTTAATTTTGGAAAATCTTTGAAAAAAAATCCTTCAGACATCAAAAATGTTAAACTTATTTGATTGATTACAATCGCCGGATTTCTACTACTGGACGACAACTGTTTTATGTCTTTACTAAAAAATGGAATTTTATTTTTAAACCAAAAATTATATGTCTACTTATATCAACCCACGTACACACTCGATCACACCCTATTAGACATTTCTCAATATTAATGAATCTTAAGTTCAAAATATTGACCTATTACCAGCTTAATATTAAAATTATTTAAGAAGTACGTAAATATATATTTATTATAGGATTCAATGAGTTATCAATTGTAGGCATAATGAAAATTTTCATTATTAATTGTTATTTACTAGTTTGCAATTATTAGCACGTAGGTGATTACTGTAATTTGAAAACCTCTTATTAATGGCTTGTTATAATCGTTTGAATGCTAGCTATGAAATGAATGCTTCTAAAACTTTGTTGGTTTCTTTGTTTGTTGTAACTTCATACAGTAATGGATTGACATGGTTTTCGTTTTTCATATTAGCTAAATGATTACTAGAAGACTGAGCTTAACCGGAAACTGAGTGTGGATCACTACCCTATTGAAAAACTTTAATAGGATCTCATCAAAAGCAACAAAAGCCACATAGAAACCAATAAAAACCACATAGAAACCAGTAAATATTAATTGGTTTCTATGTGGCTTTTGTCGCTTTTAATGAGATCCTTTTGGAGTTTTTAAATAGGGTAGTCAATAATTACAAGAGCAAGCTTCGAAGCCGCATTCGGTTCATTATTGAATGATAGAATACTTAGTATATGTGCGCATTTCATCGGCATAATGTGGAAATTAAATTATCGAACGAAGACAACCCAATTTTGGAAGATAGGTGAAAGTCTACATAAACAATATAGACAAGCGTTGAATTGAATTAGCAACGTTTCGTAGAACATTATTATATATGTATTTTTGTATGTATATATAATGTATATTTGTTCTATTTATTTATGTATTGTATATATTTGAGCCTGTATATATATATATATAACATTATTGTACCGTCCTACTTACGGTTTTATTAATCCTTTCACCAGAGGCTGTCTGTAAGATATTGCTCATAGCAATAAGACCGCCATTGCCTTTCGACTCGCCTTTTGTTATCTTTCTTTCTCTTTGATTTTATGTATTTTCCTTGTGTGTGCAATAAAATATTTATAAATAAAATAAAAAATAAACACACGGCCTTGAATCTTCATTTGTGTATTGGTTGCTTCTTACTTTTTTGTTACTATAGGTAAACTATAATTAGTTACGCCAAGATTACATGCACAGAGCTATGTTGAGGTTTTATCGACAATTTTTACATTGGGTTTTCCATTCATTAAATGTTTACTAATACTAATTATACACAACAAGGAAAAATTTATTCCTATTAGATGAAATATTCGAATCAAAGATACATGTAGATATTAGGTACAATATTAACAACAACATATTAATTATAAATAATAACATTGTAATCTTAACAATATTTTAATCTTAAACCTTAGTCTCTCCCATGACAATTGCTGTAAAGCATTCGGAACGTCGCGTCGGGAACCAAAAATCAAAATTAATTCGCGAAAAAATCCGATAAGATAGTTTTATTTAAAATGTCAAATATTCGCGTAAATCTAAGTATTAAAGAATATTTTAAAATCGTCCGTGAACTTCTGATACCTCTTAACTAGTATTTTTTGCGCCAAATTTTATTTTAATGCCATTTCGCAAAAGCAACATAATACGTACTGTATTTAATTTTGATATAATAACAAGACGTAAAATACCAACCAACTACTTATTTGTTATATCAAAATTCTCCACGATTTTTTTTTAAGTTAGGTAATAAATTAGTTTTATGTTCCTCTTGTAACATTTGTTTGTAAGTAGGTAAAAGATCTCAGAAATTCGTGGACGATATCGTAATTACACTGTAAATTCTACGAAAGTGCGTCTCGTAATTATTTGGTTGAATATATTTTTAATAATAAGAGTTAAAAGAAAAGAAAAATAATAAATATACTAGCAATCCGCTTTTACTTTATTCTGTTATCCTATGGGCTCTATCTAGGGTAAAAGTGGCGTATACCTTTTTCTAAGCCATAGAGTATTAAATTTTCAACTTTCTAAATTTTTAATATTTTATCGTGCAGGGATAGCCCATGCTGATCACAAAAGAGCGAAGTGGTTTCAAATCCTCTCCTTTGAGATTTTCATATACCTACAAATCTATTTTACCATTCATGTAAATCATGGAAGATAATGTGAAATATCCTGGCTAATTTTACAAGACACATGAAATCCACCTTGCATTTTAGCCAGCGTGGCAGTCAAATGTCCTTCTGAAGATGATAGTATATTAATTAGAATTCACGTTTTACTTTTTCTTATAATTTATGTAATATCTATCCATATATATCAGTGTACATATCAGCAAAAATTAACTCACAATGAAACCAACAATCAACGATAGCTTAAAGCCGTAACAATAACACCCAGTTTCATCTAATAAGAATTCAGCGAAGTTAAAGTCGAGTATAACAGATTGTTATCATTGCAGAATCTAGACGAAGTCCATATAGCATTGGAAGTATGTACAGAACCACGCGTCATGAATCCTGGAGCAACGTCCGCCATGCCCGCGCCGGGGAAGTACAGCTACATACACAAGGTAAAGGAAATGCTTTTTAAGGCATAATAACAACTTGCCTGTTAAAAAGGTTTTTAAAACATATCTAAGCAATGCCGTACAGCAAATATTTTTGGATATTTTGGACTTAGAGATATTTACGATGCGAGTGAAGGCAAATCTACAATTTTTATGTATGTCTTTTCACTGTAGTCATTTATTACTCAAGCATTTCTGGGCGAATGTTAATAGGATTTATCTTAATAACATACTTACATACTTACGCTTATACACATGTTTATTTGTTTAAGAGACTTTATAAAACAAAACTCGATTGATATCCTATTACATCTGAAATATCTGGGTTTTATCTCACAAGATATTTTTTTTTAATATTATTATGTTCTGTCTGTTCAAGAAATTGATGAGATATTTGCTAGTTTTACTTAATAACTGGCGTCACATAACGAAAAAACAATATAACTGAGATAGTTAAAATTACGTTTTTTGCAACCATGTATTCGCAAATTTTAAAAATTATGTCTTGTTTATGTTAACAAAAACATAATGTATTTTCGTCATCTCTAAAAACGTGTGCATTGAGGGCTTCAAACATATTTTTACAGGTGATAGATGGGATATCAGTGGCTGTGAATCAAGTGCAAATAGAATTCAAGTGTGACGCTTTCACCAGTAGTGTTCAGGTCAGTTTTATATTAATTTAATTATTTCCAATTTCGTCTTTATAAGTCACAGGAGATATGATTTTAATGCAATTTTATAAAACATAGTTACACTCTCTCTACCTCCCTCATCTTCCTTTTGTCTACTTTGTGCCTATGTTACTGTAAAGTGTAAACACTGTTTAATCCTATTTACTAGAATAGTATATAATATTATTTTCTACTTTCTTAGATTTACGCGAGTATATGATATCTATACTAATTTTATAAAGAGGTAAAGTTTGTGAGTTTGAGGGCCGGTAATCACTGGATCTCCTAAACCGATTTTGATGAAATTTGGTAAGAAGTTAGTTTGATACCCTGGGAAGGACATAGGATAATTTTAATCTCGGAAATCATCCCTTAAGGGGATGAAAGTTTGTGTGGGGAATCAAATTTTAAACAAATCTATCTTTTAGAATTTTTTCGCTATTTCATTTTTTGAATCACGACGAATGAATGTTTTAGACGTTTCAAGGATCATTATATACCTATTTGTTACAGACATACAATGATTCTTAAAATACATTTTTTTTCGAAACTTACGTACTACGTAAATATTTTTTTAAATTATTTAGACATCGGTAATACGTTAAAAAAATTATTGTGTTGTTTTTCGGATTTCACATACTTAGAAAATAACTATAAGACAAAATCGACTTCAATGTTCATAATCAAGAATGCATATTGAATGAATGATTTCGAATATGATAAATAAATCATTCTACTTTCCAGATTTCAAGAGTGACGGTAGAGTCCCGAACACCGGAAGGGCGGAAAGGCGACCTAAGACTGACTAGAATCAAATCCCCTGACACCGGGCAACTGCTTATTTTTAAGGTATGGTGTACTTTATACAATGTTATTTTAACTTTGTTTTTATTTTCAAACGCTTATTTCGCTTTTGTTCATACCTAATACAAGTATTTGTTCACAATTTCATAAATTATAATGTTTTTTCGCGGAATCCTAATTCTTTGTCTAAATTAAAAGTAGATTAAGATACTCCTTTAAACAGCATCTAAAAATCTAAATTCCGACAAAATCGGCCCAGCCGTTTCTGAGATTAGCCGGAACCAACAGACAGACATAAAATTATAAAATGTTTTTTTATAGATATTAAATAGTATACTTTCATATGCATTTAGTAAAAAGTTGTTATTTTGAGATTACAGACATTTCAATTTTATTTATTTGTATAGATATACTATATCTTATCAACAAGGGCCGTGTTATTACTTATAATATACTAACATATCTCTTTTCACACCACCAAGTTCAACAAACTTCTATTAAAATGCATGTTTTTTTTGTATATTATCTAATGCAATTTTAACGATGCTCTATTTTATCAACCAATATATATTTAAAATCTTAAATTCAAATCTACCCTTGGAGTCATTGATATACAAAAACTCAAGATACACAATTAGTGTCTCAAAAGTGTCCTCAAAAAGAAGTGCACAATTTGATATTGAATTGCGCTTTTTTCAAATCTCTTATGTTCATTGCTTTTCGGACGACAAATTAAAACTCACGTTGTTTCGTTTAAAAATACTGTATGTGGTGTGCCTAAGTTTAAATTAAAACTTTTGATTTTTTAATTTTATTCTTTGGTTTGATTTAACGTCACATGTCGACACCACTTTTTGAAGAGATATGTGTTAAGAAATGTGTATCTGGGTCGTTCTTCTTTTTTTGCAACAGTGAATTGGTGTTTCTCAGTTTTTCGAGTTTTTCAAGTAACAATATTTTTATTTCAGTGTTAGATATTTTTTTGCAAATGCATTTAATTTTTATTTGGATCATTTAATCTTTGTTTTCATGCCCGTTATGTTGTTTGTTTTGTGGCTATTTTCGAGAAAACACTGTGACAGAGTGGTTTTTTTTTCGGTAGGACATCATTATGAATTACTACTCTGTCACGGTATTTAATGAAAAATAAACACATGCAAAAAAATTATTGGCTACAGAAAGTTAAAGATTATTTAGTATTAAAAGGTATAAAGCGATGAAGATGTAAATTCAAACAATGAATATATAATAATCTATATTCTTAATATGACACAAAATGAGATGAGTGACAGATAATTGTCGCTAAAAAACAAGAACAAGAAAAATCTATGTTTTTTATATATCAATGTTTGTTATTAATTTGTCATATTATTTATTTCAGGAACTAGAATGGCAAAGTGCAAGGATAGAAGCGAAAGCGCTTGGCGCGGCAGCAGCTACCCTCCCTCCCCTGAGGCTTCTGTTGGGGAACACGCACTGTCGGATAGTCATCAAAAAAAGATTGTCAGGTTAGTTTGTGAAAGATATACGTTAATTATATATTAAACTTTTTGAATAAAACTATCTTTTCGGATCTCTCCCGTGACCATGATTACTGTAAAGCATTTGAAACGTCTGAAAAAATCCAAAAAGTTTTATTTAAAATGTCAAAAATTTAAATCTAAGAAATTATTATACTTTAAACTGTTTTAACTTTAATTTTACAACATAATTTGCTGCTCTTTAAATGTCACCATATTTTGTTAATTTTTTATATTATATTAAAATAATATATGTACATATTTTAAATATTCGATGGTTAGCTTTCTCTTATTTCCTGTCAGATATGTTTTTGTTTTAACATAATATTGTAAAATAAACAAACATATTTATACAGCATTAAATATATTGACAATTTAAAAGTTATTATCTTTTGTATGGTGTATATATATATCTTTAAGTCCATAATATCAATGACAGCTTAAACTAACAGATATATCCCCTTATTATTGTTACACTTCATATGTCAGCTTAACTGTAAGTGGATTAATTAATATGTAATTAATATCTCTCTTTAATCTTTAATGACTACAAGGATATATTTGAAAATTTGTATGATCGTTAATCTTCTATGGTAAAATACCAGCTATTTTATAGATATGCTAGAGACTCACCCTCGCTTCGCTTCGGGTTCGTCCTTAGACAAAAACAAATCTATCCCACGGGAACCGTACACTTTTCCGGGATGATATATAGCCTATAGCCTTCCTCAGTTAACAGGCTATCAAATGCAAAAAGATTTTTTCAAATCGGATTAGTAGTTCCTGAGATTAGCGCGTTCAACCAAACAAACAAACTCTTCAGCTTTATAATATTAGTATAGATTATAAAATTTAGTTTTAGTTACACAAATAGGCTGTGAGTTAGAGTAAAACACACATTAAGCACGATGTCACACAAACGAAGCAAGGTTAAGTCGCTTATAGTTAAGATTTACATGGACGGAGTACACCAAAATAAATGACAAAGTCAAAATTAGTAGCGTAATTAGATGTTTATGTTACTATTTTTAATTTTGCTATACAGATCATTTCCTTTTTTTTTAAAGTAGGTAAATTTTATATATAATTTTTTGCATTAGTTAATTAATATACATTTTTGGAAGTAAAATGTTAATAACAAAAAGAATACTCACATATCGATATACTTTTATATTTTTTAAGCATTAGTTCTTTTCCCCTTGAAAAGAGAGATATTATAATAATTATTTATCACTCAGTATACAAATTGTTACATGTAGAGTAAACGGCGGTAAACAATGCACATCGAGTTAAAGAGTGAGACATCGGCTAGTTTCGGCTTCGTAGAGCGTCGTCTCTGTCGCACGGAGCATTAACAGTCCGGTATTTACTGGGAACTTGACATAATATAGTGAGTGAATAGGACGACGCTCTACAAATCCGAAATTAGCCGATTTTCTCGCTCTTTAACTCGATGTGCATTTACCGCCGGTTACTGTATATTATGTATGCAGTGGTATCCCAACGGTAACGCGCTTGCTTGGGAAACCGAGTGAAGCGGGTTCAAATCCCGGGTCTCGCACCTCTGATATTTTCATGTGCGAATCATTTCTAACATGATTAGAACTTGCCTTACGGTGAAGGAAAACATCGTGAGGAAACCTGCATGTCTCAGAAAACCTAGCAAGTTTTCGAAAGACATGTGAAGTCCGCCAATCCGCAATGGCCAGCGTGGTGGACTATGGCCTGATTCCCCTCGTATTGAAGGGAGGCCCGTGCCCAGCAGTGGGACGTTAAAAAATGCTGAATACATACTGTATATTATTTAAAAACATGGTTTGGCTCGATGTTCAGTTGTAAGACTGTCTGTCTGTGTATATAACCGGGCGTGCGTCCCGCCAGACTGCTGCGTGCTGGGGTCGCGGCTGGTGCTGCGGCCGGAGCCGCTGGCGTGGGCGCTGACGGACGGGCAGCTGCGCGCCGCGCTGGCCTGCGCCGCCGCGCTGGCCGCGCCCGTGCGCCGCGCCACGCAGGCCGCCACGCGCGCCAAGGCCGCTCACAAGGTGTGTGGCTGTCTACTAATAACTTATGTCTGCTTTTATCTCACGTAGGATAAGTAGATAATTAATTGCATTACAATATTCTAAACAATTATTATTTTAAAAGAACAACTGTTGAGTTTCTCGCCGGCTCTTCTCAGCAGAACTGCTTTCCGAGCCGGTGGTAGCTTCCTCACGAACAGACTACACTGACATTTAATTTAAATTTAAAATGTGAAATTGACGATTCAAAAGTTCTTGTAAAAGTCTATTTGAATAAAGTAAATTTTGATTTGATTTGTGTCTGTGTGTGTGTGCGTCTGATCGGATTCGAGTGTTTACACAGATAGACTTTATTATGGCTATTATATGATATTGTTAGGCATTTAGGAACGCAATTGACCGATGTGAGTTATTACTAGTTTTGAGTTAGTAGCCTATGTGTTCGTTCAGGAAATAATATATTATTTTCGTTCCAAATTTCGCACAAATTCCGTTGAGCCGCTTTATCGTGAAGGATAACACTCACAAACTAACGCTTTAATTATTATAAATGCGAAAGGTTGTGGATGATTAGTGTGATTTATATATTATACAAAAACAAATCTATCCCACGGGAACCGTACATTTTTCCGGGATGATATTATAACCTATAACCTTCCTCAGTTAACGGGCTATCTAATGCAAAAAGAATTTTTCAAATTGGATTAGTAGTTCCTGAGACTATCGCGTTCAACCAAACAAACAAACAAACTCTTCAGCTTTATAATATTAGTATAGATAATCATTGCACATACATACACACGTATAAAGGATGATTATATAATTTACCTAGCTGCGCCCCGCGGTTTCAACCGCATCGTTTGATTACTAACATCAGTTTTACGATAATGTATGGAAGTCTGTTTGATTTGTAGACATTTATGATTATTGCTCCTCTCTTTTGAATAGTAGCACGATGATATATAGCCTACATATAGCCTTCCTCAATAAATGGGTTATTTAATGTAAAAAGAAATTTTCAAATCCGATCAGTAGTTCCTGAGATTAGCGCGTTCAAACAAACAAACTCTGTCCCTTTATAATATTAAATAAATATAGATTCACAAAATGAATTACATAATATTACATAAACTTTACTATTTTTAATATACATTATTTTCCATGCGCCTTAGATAACAGAAGAACCCAGAGACCAAATACAAAGTCGACCAGTATCCGGGGATAGGGATATCCTGGCGCGGATGTTCGCAAAGCACGATGTTCGAGAAACTTCCTACCACCTGCTCGCCCCGCGGGTGGACCTGCATCTGTGCGACGATCCGGGATGTAAGTTGTTTTTTTTTTTAATTTATTTTTAATTATTAACCGACGTTAATAAAGGAGGTGTTACGAGATATCTAATTGTGAACCGATTTTAATTTTTTTTTTTTTTATAATAAGTTATGCCTTAAGTTGAAATAATTTTAAATTCTTGTCAAGAGAATTTAGAATTGAGTGTAACTTTTTTATTCATATAGTAACTAGCAACTTATCATTTCATTCAACATTAATCCTTTCACCAAAGGTTGTCTTTAAGGGATTGCTCATAGCAATAAGACCGCCTTTGCATGCCTTTTTCTTATTTTTCTTTTCATCTTCTGTATTCATCTTTTGTATATGCAATAAAGTATTTATCTATCTAAGTTTATATAGTATTCAGCCCTTTTTAACGTCCCACTGCTGGGCACGGGCCTCCCTTCAAGACGAGGGGAATCAGGTCATACTCCACCACGCTGACCAAGTGCGGGTTGGCGGACTTCACATGTCTTTCGAAAACTTGCTAGGTTCCCTCAGACATGCAGGTTTCCTCACGATGTTTTCCTTCACCGTAAGGCAAGTGGTAATCATGTTAGAAATGGTTCGCACATGAAAATATCAGAGGTGCGAGACCGCTTCACTCGGTTTCCCAAGCGAGCGCGTTACCACTGGGCTACCACTGCCTCAATTTATATAATAGGTTAATTATTTTGGTTAGTAAGTTAAAATAATTAAAAATGTGCTTTATTATCCAGTGGGAAGGTCAGAAATGCCGCAGCTAGCGAATGGCGGTGCACTACAAGTGACACTAGTCAGTATGCAAGCGGACCTCTTCCCCTACCACAAGGCCTCTAATGACAGACGGCATTGGCGGGGATATAGGTGAGATTTTATATAATATATGTATGTTCAGCCCTTTTAACGTCCCACTGCTGGGCACGGGCCTCCATTCAGTACGACAGGTTCAGTCATTAGTCGCTAAAAATAAGTTAAATTTTATATGTATATAAAATTTAACTTATTTTTCACTAGTTTTGACTCGTGACTTGGTTTACATTGAAGCTATATTAATCAAAAAGAGTATGTGTTAATCCAAGATATGAGCTAGTTGAGCCATTACTATATATATCATGATGAAGTAACAAACTTATTCGCGTGCAAAATTTCGTATTTATAATAATAGTATTCATTGTCATTATATGTTATATATCTTATTATTTTTCAACAGGGAAGCAGCGACCCCTCACAGCCAATGGCTGTCACAAGCGCTGTCGTCCTTCTGCACTACGCTGCTTGAAACTCTGGACCCTAGACCGGTTGCTCCTAGCACTAAGGTTAGTAACTTAATTTTTATTTAATACTAGCGACTCACCCTCGTTTCGCTTGGGTTCGTCCCCATGTTGATTCCCCATACAAACATTTTCATCTCCATTTTCACTCCCTTAAGGGATGATTTCCGGGATAAAAGCTATCCTTTATCCTGCCCAGGGTCTCAAACTATTTTCTTACCAAATTTCATAATTAATCTTAATTAGTTCAGTAGTTTCACCTACTCGGTGCAAACAAACAAACAAACGATCAAATCCTTCTTCTTTATAATATTAGTATACATTATAATACTTCTGTCTGCTTATTATTCAACGATTTTAAAAAAGTAGGGGATGCTTCAAGATCAAGATTCAAAACATACTTTATAAATAGACTTTAAAAAGCATTTTTTAAATTTAAATGTCATTATGTAAGTCCATGAGGAAAATTTACCATCGGCTAGGAAGGCAGTTGGGCTAAGAAGAGCCGGCGGGAAACTAATAGTTGCGCTTTTATAGGTGATATGGATATATAGAAGATAGTATATCTTCGCTCTTCATGAACCGATTAATTGATTCTATCAATAGGCTAATCAAAAGATAATTTCACAAGAAAATTTCAACCCAAAACATGAAATAATAATACTTTCTTAAATTTACGCGAATATTTGACATTTTAAATAAAACTATCTATTCGGATTATTTCGCGGATTTTATTTGTTCCCTAAACGAATCATCAAAAAAAATTTTTCTTTGGTGGAAACTAAAAATCTAATCCGCGAAATAATCTGAAAAGATAGTTTTATTTAAAATGAAATAATAACTTTTTAATTTGTCACGAATTAAGACAAAATGTACTATACACTGAAAGAATTAATTATTTAATCATATTAAAGAAATGTATCGAGTATTATATCAATAAATCGATATTTCAGCCAACGAATGATTCCGAGCGTGTGGAAGAGCCAGTGTCCAACGGCATCAACCACCGCGCGCCCGCGCCCGCGCCGCCGCCGCCCAGCACCGCTACCTCGCAAAGTATGCCACTATATAAATAAATTACATTTATGTCTTCTTTCTTCTACCGGTGGTAGGACTCTGTCAAGCCTGAGGAGTCCGACTGGATGGGTACCACCCCCTTATCTATTTCCGCCGCCAAGCAACAATGATTGCATTGTTGTGTTCCGGGTTGAAGGATATGGTAGCCAGCGCAATTACAGGCCAGAGGCATAACATCTTAGTCCTCACAGTGACAACGCACCTGTGGTTCTGCATTTTTGTTACATAAAACCTAAGTGCATGAACCGTAGGTGTTATGGGCGACAGGCACTACTTTCCATCAGGTGGTCTGTCTGCTTGTTTGTCACTGAATCTCATAAAAAAAAAATACTAGTAGCCTCTATATAGATCTTCGGTCTTCTCCAATCTTGTGACATTGGCGAAGTAATATGAACTCAGCTCTATGAAGCCATTAACGTAGTTTTATATGTACTATACAGTATGTACATAGGCCTACAGCCCTTCCTCAATAAACGAGCATATTAAATATACGCTATATATGAAAATTTTGATTTGAAGAAAGATTTTTTAATTGGTATGGTGTTTCTAGAGATTAGCCCGTTTAAAGAAACAAACAAACAAAAAATTCGTCAGCTTTATATATTAGTATAGATTTATTTGCTAACTTCTTCGATTAGTACTTTTTTAAGAAAAATAAAGTAATTAGTTATCGACACATGAAGAAAAATAGAAATGTATATATATTATATTTTTTCTCCAGCGTCGCCCACTAGAACTCGGATACTGCAGCAGCTTGGGAAACTAATGACAACGTGTCTTGTGCTTAGGATAGACGATTTTACTGTATATAAGGTAATTTTATTTATACATAATGTAGTTTTGGCTTATCGAAATAGTTTTTGTGTAAATTTTCTTCAACAAATCGATGTTAAGGTACTGTCAGTGGCTTAAAACTTTTATATCTAAGTAATCCGTCGTGACAAGTGGCCCGAAAGATTGATTACAATATATAAATAATATCGATCGATTCTGTAGTGTATTCTATGTGTAACCTACATATTACAATAATGTCATAACTATCCTAGATTTGAGCCAACAAGTCGTGTTCTATTTCGCTCCCCGAATCGAACCTTTATAATTCATTGAGACTTTATTACTATTAAATCAGTTCCATCTTTCATTGATCCGCGAATAAAAACAATTTTTCCATACATTTACAATTAAACATATATTTTAAATAAGTCATATTCATAAAGTCTATATTCCCTTGGCCAGGTATCGACTGGATCGAAATCTCGAGAAGCCCCACGACCATTAGTGAGTGCTGAAAAAGCAACTTTACCGGGTGATGCGGGACTTTTGCATGCAGAACTGACCTTCTTCTACTATCCTGGGGATGTATGCTTCCCTGGTAAGTCTGCTTGGCTTCTTATGGGACCATATAAATCTTCATTATGGCAATAATAATGGCATTAGGTTATAGGTATAGTTACTGCCCTGACGGTGTAGAGGATAGTCGATACTGTTTATGTGAATGTATCTGGATGTCTTGGGTTTGTCCTCTGGGTCGGATCGAGTTTTTTTTATTGGTCGGCTTTTGTAAAAAAAAAAACTCAGTAGCAGCCCAGAGTTGGAAGGTTGGTTCACCCCATCGGATTATGAGTATCAGGAATAGAGAGTACACTTCTGGTTGTGTACTTTGCTAGTGTCAATGAGATTGGCAGCCATGGCCGAATCAGTCAGGAAGATATATAGGTATTAGGGTTTCTGTCAAGAATTTTTTTGTAAGAGCCTATTAAACGGCGTATTTAATGCGCTGTTAAGGCATATTAACGCGCATCAAACGCGGTTGTCACGTGTTTGTAATTTGTATCGATACAAACTCAAGGAACAAGCAACATATCTCATAATATGTATACCGTCAATGTATATTAAGTGTGGTGTGCATAAGCCCTAAATAAGAGTTGTATTTAGCGGTGTGTGTACGCCTGTGTCGGGTGAGAGCACTGCGTCTGATCTCCGGAATATGAGACTGAAAGGAATAAAGAGTGCACTTATGCTAATTATATTAATTAAATGTCAATAAATGACGTTCAATATATTGATTTGATATATTTTGTCTAAAACATTGATATAAAAAAATTCAAGATATACAATTAATCTTATATATTTAAACGAGCAATTCTTGTATATTTATATCTTTATTTATTTATACCGGAGATCTCGGAAACGACTAACAATTTCGCTGAAATTTGGTATGTGGGCTCTCGGGGGCGAAAAATCAATCTAGATTCGTCTTATGTCTGGGAAAACGCGTATTTTCGAGTTTTCATGCGGTTTTCTTTAGCATTATTTTACGCAAAATATGTTAATAATTTCGCACAGTTGTGTATAAGCATCGTGGTCAAGCGGCCAAGGCGCGAGATTGACTATCACAGGTGTGTTCGAATCCTGGTCGGATACAAAGATTTTACTTTTTTTTTGTACTTATTCAAGTTTTTAGTGTTTTTTTCTTTAAGTCAAATTAAAAAAAGTACTTCAAACCAAAAACTCCGAGCAAAGTTCGGTCGCCCAGGTACTGTCTCTAAAGTATCCTCAAAAGAAGTGCACCATTCGAAATTTAGTTACGCTTTTTTCAAATCTCTTTCATTAATTATTTTTCGGATGACAAAATTAAAACGTACGTTGTTTCGTGTTTAGACAATTAGAACTTTCGATTTTTGAATTTTTTTTTTTTTTTGTTTGACTTAATGTCACATATCGACGGAACTTTTTGAAGAGATATATCTTAGGAATTATGTATTATAAATGGTTTAAAATGAATAAAACTTTGATACTACAGTGCCATCGCCCAAGCTGTACGTGCAGCTGAGCCCGGTGCGCGTGTCGGTGGACGTACCCAGCATCCTGTGGCTGGCGGCCTTCCTGCCGCACGTGGGCGCCGCCGCCGCCGCCGCCGCCGACAGCGCGCCCAAGGACGACACCTCCTCCTACATCGATGTGCGGGCTGAGGCTATTATGCCTAAGGTTAGGGGGCTTATGTGTTCCGAACATGGTGGTGTTATGTATGTGTGTGTGCACGTGCGTATGAGTGAGTGTGTACGCACTTGCGTGCGCGCATTCACACACACATGACCTTGAGTTACACTAAGACACCTACGGATGTATCCGAACGAATATAATTTTTATCAATATGGGTATTATGTAGTTATTGTTCGGTTAAATGTTTGTCTGTCTCTGTCTATTGTGCTGGAAGATAGTGAATCTCTGTTTATTTAAATACTAGACTCGGTTACTAAATAATAAAAAAAGGAATAGAGTAATTTATTATAACTATAATTTTCTCTTTTCAGATCGTTCTAGAAGCAGGCCCAGAACACGTCTCGCAGCAACGTGACAGGCCCAAAGAGCTACATATATGTACCGCGAGAGCTACTTTCACTAATGTACGAGAATCATCACGATCGAGTGAGTGATATTTTGACTAAAAACTTAAATAAAACTTCCTTTATAATCATTAAACGTGTGTATAAAACTATCTTAGATTATAAAGCAGATTCAAATGAACCTAAGCTTTGTTGTTATTTCAAATATTTAAATATATAGAGCATTCCACGTGAAGCAGGAAAGTAAAAAATGTTGACGTTCCCGATTTTAGTAATATTTGATTATATTACAACTATACATGTTCTCGAGCCAGACACTAAATATTTTTAAAGCACAAAGCCTAGTTATGAATTTAGAGGCCTTTGACAATTTGCATAACCGAATGATCTGATACTTCGAAGCTCATCATCTTGTTTCGAACAGTTATAATACAATAAATAAATCAGTGAAATTTGTACCTCATTTAATGGGATTTTTAATTGCATTTTTGAATATTATTATTTTTTTATAAAATATTATATTATAAGCACTTAAGAACAATACTAGAAACTTTATTACATAAATCTAACAGTTAATTATTTATTTTTACACACTTGTATTAATTTCTGGTTTATGGATTCGTATATTACGCTAGCTCGAGAAAAAGTAAAGTCAACTTGACAAAGCTCTCGACAGCTTGATGTAATGACAGATTAATTAATTATCAAATATCTAAATAGAGGATTTATGCTTATACGGCCTCTCCTGACATTCTGACGCCCTCGTCAGGCTGAAATAAAGCATCTTCTTCATTGCAACAGTTTTGAGTTCCAGCAGTATTAACTTCGATATCATCTGCACATAAGGGAGTCATTAACTCATCTGAGTGTTCTGCACCTAAAAAGTTGCAAGCAAAAAGTTATTATCTATTTCAATGTTACATAATACAATCAGTCAAATGGTAAATACCATAAAGATAAATTGCATATTCAAAAGGCTAGACAAATCAAACACAGGGTCTAGTATTTACACAAAGTTAAACATAATACATCAAAGTCTAATATGCACATATCATAACACATCAAGTTCTGGTTACACACAAAACTAGGCATAACACATTAAGGTCTAGTATACACACAAGACTAGACATTACACATCAAAGTCCAGTATACACACAAGATTAGACATAACACATCAAGGTCTAGTATACTTACAAGACTAGACATTACACATCAAGGTCTAGTATACTCACAAGACTAGACATTACACATCAAGGTCTAGTATACACACAAGACTAGACATAACACATCAAGGTCTAGTATACACACAAGACTAGACATAACTCATCAAGGTCTAGTATACTCACAAGACTAGACATAACTCATCAAGGTCTAGTATACACACAAGACTAGACATAACTCATCAAGGTCTAGTATACTCACAAGACTAGACATAACTCATCAAGGTCTAGTATACTCACAAGACTAGACATAACACATCAAGGTCTAGTATACACACAAGACTAGACATAACTCATCAAGGTCTAGTATTCAAGGAAGAGTTAGTTACTTGCTAACAAAGAAAGCAGCACATTCATCAGGAGTCCATTCCCCCTTCCACGGCACCATAAACTGTGCCCCGGCATAAGTCAGCTTTCCATAGGCTCCAGCCAAAAGCTGCAATTCATAACGCCCATTCTCAAGGACCCTTGTCACTTTATAAGGACAACGCATAGCAGAATCCAATTTTCCTTAGGATTGCACGTATTTAATTACAAAAATCAAATCGTTGACCTGAAATTCTTGAGGTGATTTACGTCCCTTATTGACGTATTCATTCTGCTGCTTCTGATTCTCTTTAAGACGCTCGGCCGTCCTTTGCCAGGTTAACTCCCTCAAAGATTAGCGGTTAGTTGCTGAACAATCAACTGTTATGTTACAAACCAGAGCTTGGATTACAGGAGTAGTACCTTCACTACTGATCAAAAGATTTAATAGAGAAGTTTCAGTCGTCTTTTGCTTAGTAATATTAAGCATAATCTGCAAACGCCAAACTCTTCAGACCAATCATTTTTCTTAAGGTTCGCCTCTATACACAGCATATTAAGTACCGTACACACGTATATCTCTACTTAACCATTTGCGTGGTGCATTTCGGGTGTTATATGATGCATGTTACAACCAGAATCATTCATCCAATTTACAAATACAGAGGATTCGAACATTCGACCCCTGTCAGTTACAATAAGTTGAGGAGTACCAAATAAGGACATTACATTTTTCATCACACGTTGAAACTCTTCAACGTCCTGTTTGCGAATAGGGTACAAAAGACAATATTAAGAGAAAGTATCTACTACTATCATGACATGCTTATAATCATTTAATTTAGGCAACGAACAAAATTAACATTACTCTTCTACTGATCTGAACGCTGCTTAGCAAAACAAACGCTGATATGATGACCTAACTTTTTACAATACGCACAAGTTATTTTAGAATTCGGCCTTATTTCATTATTAGTCGTAGTAGTACAAGAAGACGGCGTTTGATTTTTCGGACACGTAGCTTGTTTATGTCCCGCTAGACCACATGAAAAGCATTTGAAAGATGCAGGTAAAGCCGTATGTTTAACGACACGTGGTTTTATTACCTGCCTATGCATTAGGGAACTATGAGATAAGTGACGCTCACTTTTAACTACAGCTGGCTTAATGAAGGTAGATACGTAATTAACTATATTACACGGCATAAGATTTTCATTTGTAGCCGCTGCTTTTACATGCGGATCGATAATTCCACGTATAACGATTGCGCTTATAAGTTCCTCACTCAACCCTTTTACCATACGCAAACGCAGTAAGGATCGTCGAGCATATTCAGCAAACGTAGGATAGGCATCAGAATTAGTACTCAAGGCGTCGTACAAAATACTAGCCATGTCAATATTTTTAACACATAAGGATTTAAAATCTTTTTTAAAATTACTCCACGAGCGATCCGCGGTAACCCAGTCATTTAACCATGACTTAGCGTCACCCTTGAGACAGTGACCTATACGCGACAAACATTCAACATCACTCCATTTATTAATACTTTGCGCGCGATCTACCTCATCGAACCAAGAATCAATATTGTGTACATTGGGATCGAAATTAGACACGTAATAATCACGGGGACAACTAGTTTTTAAGGAATGAATAGCCTCAACAATCTCCTTAGTAGAATCACTAGTCGTAGTGCTTAAATCAACATTGCAATTATTATTAATAATTGACGCCGTCACCGATGACCTATCTTCTAACGCATTTAACCGAGTAACAATAGATCGTAAAGATTCACACAATTCCGAATTACGAGTAGAGCGACTGCGAGAACTTCGGCGTCGTTTCAAAGCATTACGCTCTTTTGAACGGCTACGCGTACGCTTTCCTTTACCCATTATCACAATTACTTACACCGCAATACAAACTTACACTTTTTCAATAAAAATACGTACATATAGGCAAGTGGTAGCCCAGTGGTAACGCGCTCGCTTGGGAAACCGAGTGAAGCGGGTTCAAATCCCGAGTCTCGCACCTCTGATATTTTCATGTGCGAATCATTTCTAACATGATTACCACTTGCCTTACGGTGAAGGAAAATATCGTGAGGAAACCTGCATGTCTTAGAGAACTAGCAAGTTTTCGAAAGACATGTGAAGTCCGCCAACCCGCACTTGGCCAGCGTGGTGGACTATGGCCTGATTCCTCTCGTATTGAAGGGAGGCCCGTGCCCAGCAGTGGGACGTTAAAAAGGGCTGAATACAATAAAAATACGCAAAAATAACCAGAAATTAACAAAAGGTGAAGTGGCCGATCCCACTTCTGATATAAGCACTTAAGAACAATACTAGAAACTTTATTACATAAATCTAACAGTTAATTATTTATTTTTACACACTTGTATTAATTTCTGGTTTATGGATTCGTATATTACGCTAGCTCGAGAAAAAGTAAAGTCAACTTGACAAAGCTCTCGACAGCTTGATGTAATGACAGATTAATTAATTATCAAATATCTAAATAGAGGATTTATGCTTATAATATTTTATTTGTTGAAACTTAAATTTCAATAACTAAAGGTCTATAGATAATTCTTGCCATGTTATTTGTTGTTGTAAATGTACTTTGGCTCTATTTCAAGCGATCTCAACCTCTATGTAAAATTATGTTGTGTTATTACAAGATAACATTATCGTGTGCTTATATGTGTTTGTGTTAATGTATGTATATACACATAGTGTGTAATTATTTAGTTAAATTCTCTAATGGCTTCAAAATATGCCAGTTGAGCACAGATTACTTCGCCGAAGTGACATGGATGTGTGTAATTCTTGGCATTAATTTTTTGTATCTTCATTTTATCAGATACAGCAGGCAACAGGGCTGACTTGGCTTCCATAATATCTGCCCTTAGAAGATCTGCACCTCCCCGAGGACAGTTCCCATGTTCTGCCGACGATATGGACCCTATACATGAACAGTTCCTGTTGCATGCTGATAGTAAGTCATACTCTGTTATTATTATTATTATTCGTTTATTAATCAAATGTATTCAAGGTAGGATATATATATATATATATATATATATATATATATATATATATATATATATATATATATATATATATATATATATATATATAACATTTGGTCGGAGTCTCGGAGAGCACGTAAAACTGTCGGTTCTGCGCTTTAACTCTTACCGGTCGTGTCAAAATATCGTCCCATCGGACTATGAGAGTGACAGAAATAGAGAGTGCACATTGTGTCAGCGCGTATACGCGCTATAATCTCCTGCGGGTCTGGTCGGTTTCAGCGAGGTTGGCCGACGTGGCCGAAAGGTGGTGGTCGTAAGGAAATTTTATAAAAGAAATTTATCCCCAGATCTAGACGACATAGACCGAGGCACAGCGATAACCCCAGAACTCCTGTGGCGGGAAAGCCGGTCGGTGTGGTGCGCGCGCGTGGAGCCGCTGTGGGCGGACTTCTGCGGCGCGCGCGCCACCAACTACAAGCCCTCGCCGCTGCTGGACGCCACGCCCCTCACTGCCTGGGTGAGTTGCTCCGGCTTATGGGTGAAGCTCTTTCTTTTTTAGGGTTCCGTACCTCAAAAGGTAAAAAAAAGAACCCTTATAAGATCACTGTCTTGTCCGTCTGTCTGACCGTGTGTCTCCAACGTGTGATTTTCTTAGGAAAGGGAGGACCTAACAAATTGAAATTTATACCAGATACTGAGGTCTATATCCCCTATTAGATGTATAAAAATCAAGGTCCTGAGTCAAGGCGATAAAAAGATATGGGCAAATTTAGATTTTTCTTTAAACCAAAATTTACAATTCTAGGTCAACCGGAAGTACCCTATAGGTTTTGGGTCGATAACTTATATGGTAGTTCCCGTTGACCTAGAATCACGAAATTTGGTAAAAAGCTAAGTCTTACAGCATAAAAAAAGGAAAAATTCCAAAAAATAAAAAAAGGAAAAATTCCAAAAAATAAAAAAAGTTAAAAATTGAAGTTAAACAGATTTCCCACAAATTTGTACGGAACCCTGGGTGGGCGAATCCGACTCGCACTTGCCCGGATTTTTTTAAATGTTGGGAAATGCATTTACTCATACTAACTGTATAAGTATATATACCTCTACACATAGGTGATTATGGAGATCTCACCGGCTAAAAAAGTACTACCCATTAAAATCCAACAGAACTCTCCCGTCTTAATGGGGCGTCGCTGGATCACTTTCGCACTCAACCACGACGCCTCAACAGGTCTGCCGAAGCGGACCACATCACCAAGAGATTGCTTCTTCAGTCTACTTGCTGTATATTTAATTTAAGAATATTAGCTAAAATGAATTAAATAAGGTTATATTTTTCTAAAATTATTTATCTTAATAAGTAAAAAATTAAAACATTTAATCCAGGTGTGTTTCGAAGACGGCTTCAACCGCATCTGGGTGATAGGTCGCACGTGCGGCCTCAGCGGGCTGCAGCTGAACCACTACCAACTGCTGTTCCTGCTGCGCCAGCTGGAGCGCGTGGGCGAGCTGGCGGCCTGGCTCGCGCACCAGGTCGCGCGCCTGCCGGAGGAAGACCAGGGGTGAGACGAGACCATCATCACCAATAGTTTTAAAGACTAGTTTTTAGTTAGGCTATTGTTGTTAATTATTTTTATTTATTTTAGGTCTCTAGTAGTGGGTCTCGTAGTGCCGGCGGTAGAGGTGACGTTGGTGCTACCAACTAACTGTCCAGGTCAGGAGTCGTCCAGAGACCTGGACAGTGTACCACTTGATTCCTCAAGCTTAAATGATCTGAAAATGGGTGAGTTAATTAATGTACTTTTTGTTTTGAGGATAATTTTAGTTTAATAATAAAATCCCAAAATTAATCAGTGATTTGTATTTAACATTTACATAATATATAGATAGATTTCGATTGATTTATTTTGGAACGAAAATCTTAGATGTGTCTTATTGTCAAAAACATAATATAATAATAAACCCTATATTTCAAAGGAGTTTCAAGATATATGGAAATAAATATAAATAGTATGTCTATATGTACATGTATGCCTACAATGTGATTTATCCCAGGATCTGAAGCAACAATGGCGCCGTCCATGTTGGACCGGGACAGCGGGGTGCTCGCCACGCAGGGCTCCATCGAGGTGTGCACCGCACTGCCCCTGCCTGCTGAGGAGATGGCTCCCCCCAGTCCTGGCCTCGGGTTTGGAGGTATGGTACAAGCTTTCATTGACACTGACTATTAATTTCATGTAAAGTGGGATATTTACTATGTTTTCTACTTTTATTTTTAAAAGTATGTAAAAGTGCTGAAATATAGGGAACTCGATAAAAGCGAGAAACATAATAAATTATCCCATCTTACATCCTTAGAATATTGGAGGTATCATGTACATATTATTACGAAATATGTATATTGTCAAGATACTATTTTGTTTTGTTTTCCTCCGGTCAATTTTTCTAAATAAATGCAATTTATTCTATATTATAAAATTTGGTCTTAGACAAAATTATATATTTTTGTTTTATTCTATTTCCACATTGGGAAAGTATGAAAAAATCAATATTATTATTTTTTACGAGCTATGCATTTGAATAGATATTAAACGCCACGTCCCCTTTGTAGTCCACCAAGTAAATTGTGTAAGAGTAATTTATTAAAAGTCTTTATAGGATCATTTCCCACTCTACCCGCTGAGGATATACCGTCTATGACCACCTCGATAAGTTTTGGAGGTAAATCTGTAGAGCTTCATACATTAGAATTAGATATATAGGTGTGTACCATGTGTTATTGTTTAAAGGTTTTTTATAATACTGACATTGTGTGCTAACATAGATTTAATATATTAATATCTTTTGAAAACTACTTATATTAAGTATCACGATCGGTTTGTTTAGTACTTATATCTTTACTAGTAATTTGCATTGATAATAAATACCGTGTTTCAATTATTCATAATTTATTAATTTCAGAATAAAAAAATAATTTATTTATTGAAATATCATAATATTTTTATTATATGCACAAAATTTTGATTTTATGTTAGGAAAAAAAACTCGAATATTTAGTATCTATAATTTGAACCAATCACAATCCTTTGAAGTTTGATTAGCATAGAGTTAGTTGCCACTTTGCATATCAAAACAAATAGCGACACTAAAGTACACTACTAACACTAAAACCGGCACAGCTAAACCGTAGATAAAAAGCTAAGTTCACACCAAATATTACAAGAGAATATTATAATTTGATGTATAATTCTTTCATAGGTTTCTCGTCGATGCGTCGCGGGTTCACATCGCTGGTGACGTCCATAGACAGCGCCCTCACGCGAGATGACGGCAGGAGCGACGCAGCGTCCACCGCCAGCTCGGACAGCGACCGATATGTGGTGGTTGGACTGGCGACGGAATCTCCTGATGATGCAGATGTTGCTTTTAGGTACTAATTCATTTTTTTATGACTATATCATGGTCACTACGACCATTTCTGGTCTATTGTGATCAATTGCCGCATTTTATACGAGAGTGAACCATTAAACCCTGGAGATGTTAAATACTGGATTTTCTTAAGGTTACACTCTTTTATTTCATCCAGGCCTAGAAATTGTTTTCCTTGATGAACTGCGTTTGTGTATAAGCGGTCCACATTGCCATAGAAGATGAAGTGGCGTTTCGTCTGCCTCCATACAGTACGCGCAAATCTTTTTGAGGTCTCGGAACTTAGGCGCGAGTCACCTAAAATATGTAAATGCGCACCACTCGCGCTTACTTCTGAGTCTGAGTTATACACCCAAACCTTCAAAATTACTCCATCTATTAGTGAAAAGTGAAAACCTTATGAGAATTCGTTCAGTAGTTTTTGAGTTTATCGCGTTCAGTCAGCGAGGTAGACTTTATTTTATAATATGTATAGACATATTAGGTACCCATAATAATTACTAAATCTGTGGTAGTTCTGGTTAAATTATCCTGAATAAGTTATCTTCGAATTTCGCACATCCCTTGAGTCGTTGCAGAGTAGTTACAAATTTGCTAATTTTTAATATTAATACAATTTTCTTATATCACAGAGAGTTTGAACACGGCCGTCTGTGCAGTGGTGTAGAAGTTGCAGCAGAAGTAGTCGAACGGTCGTCATCTCCCAGCGACCACTCCATTACAAGCTCTTGCAAGCGTCGTGACGTGGTGGGTGCTAGTCCTCTAATTTGTTTAAATACCTTTACCTTTTACCTTATTTTATATTGATGTCATTTTTTATATAGCTATCATAGAATCGAATTCGGAATGTTGGAACATTTTTCAAAATATTTTCGTTAGTCCAAATTTATTGCTCATAAATAATAATTATAAATTGCAAAACATAAAGTAACTTAAAAATATTTTTCTTAAGATATCGACTTGCACTCTACGTCTGAACAACATACATCTAGTGCAGCAGAGTGCAAACGGAAAGTCCTGTATGAGACTTGTAGCGGATGATCTGAAGAGTGATGAATGTTCCTCCATACCCTGGGACGAGTTCCAGGTTAGTTTTATTATTTTTCCTCGTACAGTTTATGATATTTTGATTAACATATAAACACATTGTCATTTAGATCAAACATTTATAGTTATATCACATCGGTAGATGACACTTGGATATATTTTGTAATTATCGACTTGAAAGACTTTAATTAACATGCTATTACTAAGTCGTAGCATTTTTTTTAAATTATTTTATGAACATCTAGCATAAACTTTATAATTTTCCAAATTTTAATTAAAATGATTTTTACTTGTATACATTTGTAAGCCATTATTCAAACACCGTCCATGTTAGATTCAGACACTTTCCTTCTATACATACTCGCCACATATTACATATTCAGATTGGTTTTCAAGTTTCCTAACTTATTTCCTCGATGGCAGAAATATAATGTTCGTAGCATGTTTACCGATCACTTTTTTTAAAATCTTCTTTATTATTCATCAATTTCAAATGAGCTTATACCATAGACACTAATTACTTATTAAAAAAAACTATCTATATCTATATAAATGAAAATTGTATATTAAAATATAAAATATGAATTTTTATGGTAATATTTTAATATGCCATGGTATAAGCTCACAAGTTGCATGATCACCCATCACGAGCCCATACGTACGTACCCCATAATCAAAATCGCTGTTTCAATAACAATTATGTACTTAAGGAATGCATCCTCTCTAACTATGTTGTCTATGTGTTTCTATGGCAACTCCCGCCCGCTCGGCTATCGTGCGAAAGATCCGACTCAAGGTATTTGATTATTTATAAAAGACGTTGGTTTGCTGAATTCCATGACTTGCAAGATATTATTACTTTGCAATAGTTCGCGAGAAAAATGAGGATATTTTTTTTTATTTTGTTTTATTTTGGGAAACAAACAGTACAACATCGACCAATCAAGTTTCCACAATTAAATAATACATAGAATAATGCGAGCAAAATAAGGAACAATAAGTACAATTGACAATTAATTGTGTGGTCCATAATTTGTCTTGTCTTTAGCGTTTTTAATTTTCACACTTTGTCACAGATTATAAATATTTTGTAGGCCCTAAACGTGTCAGTCTTTGTCCAAACATTTCATTACATCTCCCCTTTTCATATGGCAATTTATGGACAATGTCTAATGCACTCATTCTCCTGCTACAAAGCACTCATTCTTAAACTAAAGTGAAAGAAATAATTAATAATGTAATAATATACGCATTTCGCGTACATATGTAAATATATAATAAAATTACATACATATGTATATGCAAATAAAGTAAAGTATTTTGATTTAATATATTTTATTCAAATAAATATAATTTTGTAAATAAAAAAAAGAGAAAAAATCTATACAAAAGAAACAAAAGCTTATGTACTAGATTATAAGGTTTCATTTTTCTTGCGGACTATTGGAAAGTAGTATGATTCCCCGCATGTCAAGGTATTTGGCCGTCTGACCGATAGTGTTGATGACACCGTAGTGGTATCATTTGCGAATTAGTTTGTAGAGGTTTTGTGTCGTAGCCAAGGGGGTTCTGTATGTGTTCGAATGAAAGAGACAGTAATATATTGCTATCTCAGAATGTTAGCCACTCATTTATACCTTAAAATGTATAGTAATAGACTACAGTTGCTCTGCGAGATGGCAGTATCTTCCAAAGCTTAATTAACGTTTCTCTTTGCGCACTAAAGCATGGTAGAGTTTAAAATTAGCAAAACTAGCCCTAAAATAAATCTTAAATACACTAAACCTTCTTATTTAGTTTAAATTTTAATATTGTCGTTTGCTACGACGTAAATTGGCCTTGCATGTCTCGATGACATCTCATCCTCATCGTAGTTTTAGTTGTTTTGTATACTATATTGGAGGTCATTGGTTCTTTATTAAGACTAGTGTTTAACAGCGGCGTCGTCTGTACAATAAGTCGCTAAAAATAGCGTATATTAGTTCGTTTTTGAAAGAATTTCTGTTTTAATAATTACGCCTTAAATAAAAACGATTTTTTTAATATTATAGCGACTTCTCGGATACTAAAGAATTTTGTGATAATATAATAATTAAACTAAATTTTCTAACCGTCGAAATTTATGCTGTGGGTGACATAAATGACCTTGAATGTAATGCATGTTTTTTTTTAATTCATAATAAAAAAAACTGTTTTTTATTTATTTTCTTTATTACTACTTGTATTTGAAATGATTCTGCTTTTGATGTTAGATTTTTACTTAACTCTACATTGAATAGTATTAGCATCACATAATTGACATACAATTTATTCTAAACTTACTTGTACTTACATACACTGAAATATAAACAATATACATTATTCATACTAACATTACTTTATAAGTGAGACGTATGCTTTTTGCATGTTAGTTACTCGATATCGATTTATAAATCCTTATGAATAAATGCTTATAAAAGGTATTTAACTTTGCAAATTATTCACTTTATATTCAATAATATAAATAATTGAAATAAGTGCAAATGTAATCACCAATCTAGTTTACTTTAGATATTTTTTAACTTCACAGTTAAGAGATAAGAGATGAGCCTTGTCAGCATCTTTACTTTTAATAAAGGCGTCCTGGAATCTTAAAAGTTTTTTTTGATATGTTGATTGTTGGACAATGTTCAATGGCCATTATTATTTTCAATTGTACAATTTTATTCTGTTTTATTTTTTTCGATTTTTTCGCAGATTTATTTTGATTTTTGGATCCGGACGTTTGAATGTTTTTTACAAATTACAGCAATCATGGTCACGAAAGATACTAAATCAAAATAAATCCGCGAAATAATCCGAAAAGATAGTTTTATTTAAAATGTCAAATATTCGCGTAAATCTAAGTATTGTGTGTTTTATTTAAAATCAAAAGTGCTTAGAGTAAGTGGAAATATGCATATTTAAAAACTCTACACAATTTACCTTTTATAGAGCATCATTAGCTATTTTATTTTTGCATGTAAATATTATAATTATAATCCAATGAACAAATATTTAAAATTTTATTTTCAATGCTACTATTATAAAATGTTTTTACAGAATAAGTTTTCGATGCGTGCTCGGGCATGGTCGGAGCCAACCATTGATGAAGATGACTTTAAGCCAAAAGAAACGCCACGCGTCGCAGCTAGGCTTATTAGGACAGAGCTTCCGAGGACGTTAAATGAAAAGGTATTTTATAGGATACTAGCGATTTTGTCTGAGATTGGCCGCCAAGGCCAACATCGATCAGGAGGATATTAGTACTATAGCAAAAATTTAATATATCGAGTTAGACGCATCTACGGAAAAAGCATTATTCTCTCATATATCTAATAATAATCATTGTAATTTTAATAGTTAGTAAGTATTTAATTAAATAGAAAAACATTTCTATGTCAATAATAATTTTAAAAAAAACAGCTCGTTGGGAAAATTGCCATTTTTTTTTATAATTTAAGGGAGAACCAACAGGGCTGGCTCCGTATGAGGAAATTTTAGAAGCTCGTATACGGGAATTGAGCATCGCTCTCAATATGAGCACAGCCCTAGCTTTATCTGAGTTCATTGAGGACGAGGTGGTGTTGCCACCGATGCCTTTAGAGGTAAGTAAGAGAAATATGTTAAATACAATAATTAAATATTGTTAATTTATCACAGGAGTTTGTATTAAATGCCTGATATATTTAAATTAAAATTTATGAAACATGCTTAGAATAATCAATAAAAAATGGTTAATTTGAAAAACATAATATGGTTTTCTCAGTAATAACTAATTTTGTATCAATTTGGTTAAAGTATACTTTATCTTTTAATTTGCAAATAAATTATTATACTACAGCTAATAATTCGTAATTACTAATGTAATATTAATAATTCCAGGTGCTTATAGAAAATGTGAAACTTCATTTAGTAGAAGATCGACCGACCCGCTCAATATCATCCCCCCCTCCTCAACCCTTAGATCTAGATCTTACTACCCTTCGTCTGTACAGAGACTCCTCAGGAGTGGTCCACTTAGGCCCCACGATTCCTTCTAGAACAGTCTCTCCTAGTAGTCCACCTCCTGAACTGCAACAGGCGATGGATGAAATACAAAGGTTGAATGAGGAAAATGAAGAACTGAAGAAACGATTGGCCACTTTGAATCGGATAGCGGAAGATAATAGGGAGTTAAGAGCGTAAGTATTATTAATTAGTAATGTTGGTAGAATGTTCTTATTGAAAAAATAAGTTTGGCCTTCACTTTCAAATGACTGGAGGGATTTGGCTGAGTATCCAGATAGACTACGACCTCGAGTAACACATAGGTTATTAGGCACCTAACTACCTCGCTAGTTTAGTGATTAACTTACATAAATGGCTGAAATTTCTGTTAAGAAAAGAATGAAACACTCTCTCCGGATCTCTTACCGGTCGTATGGAATTGATTCACACGAGTTTGATAGTGACAGAAGTAGTGCACTATATAAATAAGACGGTTAATCTCAACGAGACTGGCCACTGCGGCGGAAATCGCTCAGGAGTACATTATTATTATGTTTGTACCTTTTCGGATTTCACAAACTCAAAGGAGCCCGATCATTATTATTATTATTATATTAGGTACTTAGGGAATATCCGAGTAAAGCCAGGGGAAGTCGCTAGTCTAATAAATATATAATTATATCCCAGCAAAGCAGAGGAGGCGTCCGTGCTGCGGCAGTGCGCGCACGCGGCGCAGCAAGAGGCGGCCAACTTGCTCGTCGACAAGCACGAGCTGCTGGAGGCGGTGCGCTCCTTGCAGGTGCGACTTTGTGGCTTTGGTTTGTTTGTTTGACGACACGTTTGGCTCAGTTTGTAGTGACCCTACTTGCTGTGCCAGCGGTCGCGGGTTACAGTCCCGATGGGGGCATTCGTGTGTGATGAACACGAATCCTTGTACTCCAGTCATTTGTATTTATTATGTATATGTATTTATAAGTTATATATGTGTAGTTTATCAACTATCTGGTATCCATAACACAAGCCGCGTAGCTTACTATGGAACTAGATGATACTGTGTTAATATCCCAACAAATATTTTTTTATGTTTTTTACGTTTTCTACGAGAATTGTCTTGTTGTGAGGGTTGTCTATCGTGATATTAGTCTCGAGTGCTTAACGATGGTATAATTAAATGTATATAAACCGAAAGAACGTGATTATCTACATTTTGATTATTATTAACTGATGTTAAAATATACTTTAAGAATTATTAGATCTTTGAGATCTAAACTCTTTGCCAAAAAATAATTTTAAAAACATTGACACATAAAAAACCTCTTCCTTTTATAAACTTACTCAAAACGAGAACAAACTAATCAATACAAAATAGCACTAATATAATTATGCAATCAAAAATAATTTCCAGGAACAAATATCGGGTGCGTGTCGCGGCAAGAGATAGCGGTCGCGTAGCGGGGCGCAGCGCTGCCTCGACTGCACGGCCTGCTGTGGCGACCACCGGCTCTAGGCACTGCACATGCAGACATACACATCATATCTTAGTAAGGATAACTTGGTTAACTGCCTCGGTGGTCTAGTGCTAGCATGTACGGGTACAGATTTGAAGGTCATGGGTTTAAGCCGGGCCGGGCCAAGTTTAGTTTATTAAGCCCGGAGTTAGGGCAGAATACGTAAAGTCCGACGGCGTCAACTCTCTCCGCGAGTGTCAAAATTTTGTGCCATCGGAATTTAAAAGTGGAAGAAATAGAGAGTGCAATAGAGAGTGTATCTTCCACGCAATTGGCTAGTGTCAGTGAAATTGGTCGCCGAAATCGGTCAGAACACTTAAGGATAGGCCAACATATAAATCCTTCTGATCAGTTTTCCCGAACTTGCTGTACAGGAGATGTTGTAGTGCATAAACACAAGTGCACTCTCTATTCCTGTCACTCTCATACTCTGGTGGGACGACACCACAGCACGACAGGTGGACTATGTCAAGGTCAAGGTCAACATATTAGGACTACATAATTTAATGTATAGGTACTATTAGTAAGATGCCTTGGTATTAATGGGTCAAGTTATATTAGATTTTGGTGTGTAATCTCGGCAAGTACGAATATCCAGTTGAAATTAACAATAATTTGTGTGTTTCAAGTTAGATGTGAAAGGTCATAGTATATATAATATATTGTATATAAACCCCTAAGACACACTGTACTTAGATGAGAATAGGTCGATGTATAGAAATTTTATAATCATCTAAATATTGTTGTTTAGTCATCGATCAAAACTACTAGATATACAATCAGCGACAAAAAGTGTCCTCACCGAATGAGCGCTCATTTGAACGTTTGAGCGCGCTTTTAATTAATTTTATTTTTTTGTGAAAATAACTTAAAGCATAGCGTTTAAGGTTCAATTTTCATTGTTGTATATTTATTTCATCTAGAATAATTACCTGAACACAATTGGTAACTGTTTTAAGAGATATTTTGCATGGGATTGTGTACTTTTTATATCGATGCGTTCAGTCGATTGTAACATTAATTCGTGTGTTTGATGTGAGTGATGTGAGAAGTCTCGGAATAATAAAGATGTCGACACCTGCAAGGAATAACATTGTAACTCAGTATTATAGTAATTTTAAATTTAGTGTTCTCATTTATTTAAAGTTTTATCCTTAATTTTTTTAGAAAGTAACATTGGATAGTTAATTTATTTGTAGCAAATTAAAAATTTGAAAGGCGATCCCTTTGGCCTTGGTGCAATATGCTTTCTTAGCTGACATCTTCATTACCTTTATACGGCGTACCTGCCTTTCAGATTTATAGATCAAATAGTTTGTGAAATTGTAGTTTAGTCAATGAACCAAGGATCTTTCACGTTTTTATAATAATTGAGTATATATTCTATTTTTATATTAAACATGTAAATATTTTTAAATAACTTGAGTTACAATATTATTCTTTGCAGGTGTCGATACAATGATAGATCTTTCTGGTTATAATGAACTCGGACTGTTACTTTGGTCTTTTTTAATATAATATATCATTTTTATAATAAAAGCCACATGTGAAAATTAATTTTGTGTGAAATGTTTTAAATAATCATTGCATACATAGTCAACGTTTTTGTTAAATCTTAACTCGTGAAAAATATGTGTGTTTGAATATTTCCTTTAGCACTTTTATGTTTACCTGGCTATAATGGTGACCAAAAAGATGGATAAAATACTTTAAGCGTAAACAATGAATTATAGTTAAAAAAATTAAGAATAAATTTTTGATTGACTAATAATTAATTAATTGGGTTGCGTCAAAAGAAGAAGATTTAACTGAGTTATAAAGAGTTGCAGTACCCTCTGTCTCCATCATGAAATCATCTCAATGATATGGAATTTTCAAATCGATTAAAAGTAATATACAATCGACTTTCAAGATTTGACTACACTATACACAGATAACAAATAAAAACATGTTATAAAGAACTTTAATAAACTACAGTTTTTTCTAGAAAATACGATTTGTGTATTGTACATTAAACTTTGACTCTTATTGTCATTCAGACATAAGGATTTGAGAAACTCTGTTATACAACATATATAGATATTCAAACCAAAATAAACATTTAGAAGCGGTTGTCAATGTATTAAAATCATAATATAAAAATAGGCTTAACTTATTCATAAAAACAATATTTCCTGTAGGTTTTTAAAGGAGCATGATCCCAGTGACATTAGCATTTTTAACTGTTTTGATACATATTAATAAAATTAACAACAGGTTTTAGAACTGTGTAACTTGAAAATATAAGAAGTGCTATTATTTATTTACATTGCGTTTTTACTAATATATATTTATTAGGTTTTTTTTAAATCTTTCATTCCCATTTTTATAGAAAAAAAAAATACTTGTTTTAACAGTTTTTTTTAATAATATTATCTGTAGAATAGTATGAAAATTATCGTCCATTACAATGTTGGTACTTAAAATTGCATTTATAATAAGTGTAATTAGCTGGCAACATTGTTTTTCTTCGTAGTAAAAAGTAAACTTTGTGTTATGATATTCAATTCTTATTGTTTATAGCTTGAAAATAAAGTATGTCGATATCTTTAGATAATAAAAAGAAATCATGTTCCAGAAAAGAAAACGAAAAACAAATGGTGTATATTTTAATTGTAATGATATTTTATGAGTTTAATATTTTATATATTAATTAAAGCAAAGATCAATTTTTATTATTTGTTTATTCATACTCTTTACAAGTACGTATTAAATATATAATTATATCCATAAATAATATTTTAAATTTGTAGCATGTACATATTTTATAACATAGTAACGTATATAAAGCATCCCAATTGCTGTGTTCCCATTATATTCATCTGAAACTTCCCAAAAAAGTTATTACAAAATAAACAGGCTGTGCAGATGTTAGTATTACAGCTTTTATTTTATATAAGCAAATATAACTTAATACACGAGAATGCTGAAGCGAAACCTATAATTTTAGTTTATTACTAAATATTACAACTAAATTAGTTTCATTGGCAATATTGGAAGTTTATAAATATTGGTAAATGTTACCTAAATGTATTTCAGCTGTTTACCTTTTCGTCACGATTTGGAACATACTAAATTGCTGTGTAAACAAATTTTGTAATACCTACTATGAAACGATAAATGGATCTTCCATTTCAAATTTAATAAGGATTTCAATCTATACATATAATAAAATTGTAACCAAGCCGAATCTGTACGTTAAATATTTTTTGAAAAATCTTATTGCAATAAACATTATTATCGATGCAGAGGCCGAATCTATAAGAAAAACCACTGGAGAGATTTTGACGAAATTTAGTATGGTGATAGCTGGTTATCCGGGTCAACATATAGGATACTTTTTACCATGAGAAAATATCTCACTTCTGAGAAAAAATATAAAAAATGCAATATAATAGTATACTAATATGTAAAACCTAAGAATTTGGTTTTTGATTATCTGAACGCGGGCGGAGCCGCGGGCAATGCTAGTATCCTAATAAAAATAAATGCAGCAAATATAAACTGATGGAAACATTGCAACATAATATTGTATATATTAGTCCAAAACGTATAGAAATCGTCTCAATCACTATGTAGTTTAATATTAGGACATTTTTAGATGTGTTTTATTAAATATTTTGATATGTCAAGTGCCACTCGTTAAACATTTAAATCGCATGTGTTATATATAATTAGCCACGATTAGAATGTCGATGTTTTATATAAAATTTTGTAGCGTGTTCAAAATTAGATATTTTAGATCTCGACTGATATTCACTGCCCATTTTATGATTTTTGATGTGAGCTTATTTTTTCATCAAAATTTCGAAAGTGGCAACATTTTACCTATTCGATTTAAAATGTATTTAATTGTAATTTTATAACTATATAAATAGTGCCTGTGTATGTATCATTATCAATATCGCTTACGCGTAATTTGTAGAGTTAAAACTTAAAATAATGTAAAAGTAAGATCAAATTTTACTTGGACTTATAAATATAATTTTCGGTGTAATGTTAGTTTCCTTTGTTTTTCTCATTGACATTTAACCAAATAACAATATGTCGACGCTGCAAATAATTCATACTTATTATACGTGTCTTTAAAATGTTATGTTGCCTGTACAAAAGAAACTGTCAATATTAAACATCTATCAGGAAATTGCAATAATGGTACAACTTACAATAATCTCACATATATGTATTTATTTATCAATTACCATATCGATTCTTATTGATACAAGTCGCTTTACTTAAGTATTTTATACGGTGGAGTTTATATGGTTTTCACATTATAAAATGGGTGAACAAAGTTAAATCATTTTAAATATAAACTAGTATAGCATAAAGTGATAAATGTATTTCTTATCTATATATCGTCTGTGTAAACCCTTATCTCCATATATCGATTCCATATATCAATATTATATAAATTGTGATGTAATTTTTATATTAAAATGTATTAAGCTTTGAAATTGACAGTGTCGCTAGTATTGCTTTTGAAAAGATATAGATTTTGTATGAAATAGTTGTTTTACTTTTCTTCTATTATTCTTTATATACTATGTTTTATCATATTTTTTTAATTTTCCATTAGGACATCAATGTGTGCTATTTAAATGTTTGTTTTAAACTGGAATTAATTATTCAAAATTGCTAGATTGAAATTTTCTCATTAGTATTTTGGTTTGTTTAGATGTTTAATAGTTATTTTTATAAATATTTATAAACACAAGCTTGTATGTCGTGTCCGCAAAATGTCTGTACTAATAATCATTTTGCTAGGTTTCATTCAGTAAGGGGCAGTAATTGTATTTTTGTATCTAGATAGAGATCAATGTTAACGTACCTTTTAAAAGCTAGTAAAATGATTTTTAGTACTATATTTATATTATCATCATAGAAAAATGTCATAAACGCCTACTAAAGTGTTACACACTACAATATGTAAAAAAATGGTTGTTGCAATCTGTTTACTTATTAAAGGAATTGTTAAAATTAAATTTAATATTCTATTCGCTTGTCTTTTTTTATTTCATATCTTGTATACAGAGGTATTCCAACTAACCTTTAGTTAAAGAACATTCATTAAATAAAAAGACGTTACATAAAAAAAATTGGCCGTCACGGAACGCCCGGCAGATGTGAAACATCTATTTTAATATTAGAATTCATAATTAATAAAAACCTACAATGAAATATGGAGTAAAATAAAGAATTAAAAAAAAATAAAAACCGACTTCCAGGCACTGAAAAGTAAAAAATAACTAAACGGGGGTTTTCATTTAGAATAGATACTTAATCAGATATTTTCGAAGTCGGTGTGCTTTGATTTGTATTGGTCAGCACCGACTTCGAAAAAATCTGATTAAGTATCTATTCTAAATGAAAACCCCCGTTTAGTTATTTTTTACTTTTCAGTGCCTGGAAGTCGGTTTTTATTTTTTTTTAAAAAGTTATTATTTTTCCATTTTTAGTGTAGACGTATCATCAATACAAATTAATCAAGCCCAAACACCAGGTAATTGCTGTAAATCGTTGAGGAGTTCCCTCGACTATCTTTCGGATGCATCATCAGATCGACTCCAGACCTTCATTAAATTGTAGTGCTATAAAATACCTAATGAAAATGTTATCAAACGCACTAGTCGCCGCTACAATTTTCGAAAGTTCCCCTCGATTTCTCTGGGATCCCATCATCAGATCCTGGTTTCCTTATCATGGTACCACTCTTGGGATATCTCCTTTCCAACAAAAAAAGAATTATCAAAATCGGTTCATAAACGACGAAAAAATGCCCGAACAAACATAAAAAAAAAAAAAAAAAAAAAAAAAAATCTTATATACGGTCGAATTGAGAACCTCCTCCTTTTTTGGAAGTCGGTTAAAAAATTTCGTTTCGTTAATAAAATCAAGTTATTTTTCTTATTATTTTAATGATAACAAATTACAGAATATATATTCATAAATAGAATAAAAAAAATAAGTATTTTTAATAGATAATGTGTTTGACAATGGAGCGTGTATAGTATACGCGCGCGCACGCACAAGGGAGTTGAGAATGCGCAGAAGAGGCATGAGCCATGATGGCATGACAGCGTCACGCCGCCATTTGCCATCACGAGTCGATTTTACTGCCAAGGCGCGCCAATAGATGTTTTACATCAAAAAAAAACATTTTTTTTATTTCATAGCTTTTAATATTAATGCTCCTTATACTGCTAATATTGAGAGACTTCTTGATAGATGGCATTGCCCAGCATATCGATTTGTGTTCATTAAACCAGGATAAATATATCTTTATAAATCATAATTAGTATATACTGCAGTACCGTCTTGAGGGAGATTTAAACAAGAGTGGGCACAAGGTCATTAAGAAATGAATGAAATTGCAAAGAAGTTGAAGGAACGAATATAGTAATCAATACCTAAAACTTCGCTGTTGGATACAGGATTTTAAAACTATAGCTCCAGTTGAATGGTGTAAGAATATATTATGTAGAATTTATATTATTATTTTTTTTCAATTTATTGAATTTACAGCAAACATATGTATCATGAACTTTTTGCTTTATCAATAAATATAAATAAATAATAAATAAATATGTTGGGACATATTAACACACAGCACCATCTATTTCTTGGTAAGCTATGGTAAGCTAGGAGGCTTGTGTTATGGATACCAGATAGTTGATACACTACACATAATATATAACAAATATATATTATAAATATAAACATCCTCGACTGGAGTACAAACATTCGTGCTCATCACACAAATGAATGCCCATTGCCCCCAGCGGGATACGAACCCGCGACCGCTGGCACAGCAAGTAGGGTCACTACAAACTGAACCAAATGTGTCGTCGAACCAATATTTATTCCCACTTCTTGATCTGGTAAAGCAAAACTAGTAAAAAATTTAAATGTCGTCTTCAAACTATGTTGTGTTGATTTCCCATTTTCTGCCATATTTTTTTTAAACAATTTTTGGGGAAAAAATTCAAGTACTGGCAACACTAACTCGTGAGTGCAGAAATAACGTGACCCGCACCAGTGGCAACATTCTCAGTTATGGCCGTCAGTCAGTTGGAATGGAGGCAAGTGATAGTTGCCGAATTTTTGTGCTGAAATTATCAAGTTGCTAGTAAATCGTGATTGAGTGTGAATCGAAATAAATTTTCAACTATTTGTGCCAGTTTGTGAATTGCATTGTGACTCCATTTTTCGTGAATTTCCTTAAAGAATGTTTATTGTGTCCTTAAAGTAATAGGATCGGATCAGTGATCATTTATATTATTGGATTACAGTTTCTAGTTCGTACAACGAATAAACTAGACAGGTGAGCCTTTTAATTAGAATGTGTTGTTTATAAATAAATGATTTAAATTGACTATTTTAGTAGTGCCACGAATACGAGACGCGTGATGTGTCTTTAGTTGCAGCCGGGAGATAACGGGTGGTTTAGCAGATTGCGTAGATTCTGATAAGATTCCATTCGTACTTACACTTGAGCATACTAAAATAAAATGGTTATATAATGCTCAATATGTTCTGAAAATATGACCAATTTGTCTCATCATTGAGAGTAAAGTTTGTTAAATTTTATGCTCTATTTCCCGCTGAAAGTTTAATTTATATAGAGATAATTTAAAAGTGAGCGGCGTATTCGCATTCGTCATTTTACTCAGCTTAATCTTACAAATGTCTTAGAAATTGTATATACAATATGAGCGACTTTATTTATACCTATTGTTTGTTCTTTGTTTATAATATCTGATTTGCGTATATGTATTAAAAAATGTGTTACAAACACACTCTAACACACTAATAATGCATCATCATTTGAATTCTTGTCTGATAGCTGATGGAATGCAATCAAAATCAATCAAGAGAAAGAAAACCTATTATTTAAACATTAAATATGTATTACTTACATCCATATAGGATTGAATTCCATTAAATCTTCTTGTTAATGGTTACAAAACATAAAAATCATCTATGAAAATATCCTTAGCAACTTGTAGTTTTGGACACATTTTTACAAGTAGGTACATCATATACAACTAGCATGTGAAAGAAGTATTATTAATATAATTTAAAATTAAATTATTTAATCCCGAGAGGATTAATGGCTTCAAAGCTTGTTACCATAAATAATTTTGAAAATATTTATCATACAGTTTTAAAAAATTATCATTATTATCCTTAACTTTACTTTGCTAAGACAAGTTTTCCCCAACTTAATTATTAAAATAGATTATAAATTAGTTCTTAAAAATTTTAATAACAATTAAAAATAATAGTCCTTACTATTTTACTTCCTATCAAAGACAAAATTTTAGATTTTCTTCGAAATAATACTAACCTGTTGTTGGTTAATAAATTGAATCTTATACAATGAGTCAGATTGAGATTTATTTAATCAATTCGGATATTATTTCCTTTAACTCATACATCTTCAACCTATCATAATCATGAAGTTCTAAGCACATTATAATCAATATTACTTAGAATCACTCTAAATACATTATAATTAATATTACTTTTAAAGTAATATTTCTATAGCACTAGAAATTATATCTCATTATTTTTTATCTGACTGCGGCAAAGCCTAAAGGAGGATTATGTATATGGCCTGTATGTTTGTATATATATATATATATATATATATATATATATATATATATATATATATATGTAAAATATTGTTTAGTACAGTTTTATGTACAAACTTACTTAAAGGACGACAATTACTTTGTTAATCTATTTGTTTGTGAAATATTATTAAAATATTTAGTCTATTTAAAGTATTTCAGTTCAATACTTGAAGAGATTATTCACTGACATTTCATATAAAGAGAATTGGTTTGCTTTTTAATACTTTTATTAAGCCATATTTATTAAAAGAGACTCAGAATGCAAAATTTATAATATTTTGACTAATGATATTTTATGATTATCCATTTTTCAATAAATTTCCCAATGGGGCTGCATTTCTTTTCAGCACATATTTCTTTTGAATTTAACAATCAAAACACAGACAAAAACAAACCATTATTTTTCATAAAATCTTGGTCAACTCTTCTATACAGAATATCTTCTCATAATAAATTCAACACAAAATTTCAGACTTTCAAATCCAATGTTAAAGTCTGGATCTTTAAGAATCAGGGCAGGTAACTTTATATATTACAAATATATTTTATGACCTGTATCATATAAAATACTCTAGTGTCTGTTCATTAAATGAGATTGTTGTCATTATGTAATACCAAGCTGAATGAAACAGGTAGCCAACTTAAGAATATATTTTGATAGAACTTCACCAATCTTTTTAATATTAGATTTCGAGTACTTAAATACAGGATTTTCTTATTTTTCTGACAAAAATTAATCAAAATCACAAAGTTGTATTAATTATTATCTAAAATGATTAAACTATGTTCAGAGGTACGTTTTAAAAAATAATTATTTGGCCTTGACATGACATTTTCTAATGATTTGTAATTGAATCTTATTCAGCTATAGTCGACATCCATAACAATAGATAATATCGCTAAGCCGTGGTCAAGGCGGTAACAACGGAATGCCCTAGATTACTATGGTATTAGGGTATTACCGTCGTATAACCGGCAAGGCCGGACTGCGCCCTGTTTTGGATGGAAATAGCAGTCCGAATTATAAATATAAAGCCTTTGTGGATATATTTGGCGTTACAGATATTTTACAATTTATAATATAAGATACTACTTAAAAGTTAAATTGCTTACATCAAATTAATTAACTAAGAGATTTTTAGATAGACAATTTTACCTTATTTCTATTCGTATTTCTGAGTAAAAGAGATTACTCTTTAAATATTTTATTTTCTTATTCCCGTCCTAATTCCTATAAAACGTACAGATTGAATTAGATTCTCCTCTCGAAGTGTGTAAATTCAATTTTGCTATTGTAACCGAAATCAAACTTCGTAAATATTGGATTTTTATAATCGCTTTAAGTAATGAAGTCGGTTGAATATGTACACAGAATAAAATCGCAGAAAAAAAACTGATTTTATAACATTCCTTCCTTTATACGTAGATTTTTTTTTAAACTTTATACACATAACCGTAAAACCTTATGTCGTAAATATTAATTAACTAAACTCGCAGGTAGTGCTACTCCAAAATTATAATTAACAAGCGACTCACCCTCGCTTCGCTCGGCCTCGTCCCTAGATTGATTGATTGCCCATACAATCTTCATACCAAATTTCATCTCAATCGGTCCAATAATTTTTGAGTTTATTCGTTACAAACATACAAAAATACAAATCTTTCCTCCTTATAATAGTAGTGTAGATGAAGATTTTTTCGGGAATCATGAACATTGGTTCACAATTCGCAATACCATAAAAAAATACATTCTAATTTTAGAATTCTATCAAAATAGACACCTTATTAGCTCTCGTTACGTTTTAATGCTGTAGTCAATCATAATCTCATATCTTTTGGTACAGGTTTTAGCGCTGTCATGTGTTTATCTTGTTTCGAAGTATCAATGACTTCATTGAGTAAATATTTCCTTTAGGATTTTTAAATTAGACGTCTGCTAATTATGTAAAAACATGTAAATTTAATTATTTAAACATTTTTCATGTAACTTAAATGTAACATATTATACTATTAAATATTAGTGTTTCGTAATATTTTCCCGAAACACAAAGTTCCATTAGAAGAAAAATTGTTTACAAAAAATGTAAAAAGACAAACAATCTCACACTCAAACTTAAATATTACAATAAAATCTTACTAATGTCATTTTAGTAGTTACTACTATGTTATACATACAATGTTCTAGATATAGATGTTATCTTGGTGAATAAAGGCTTATTATTATTATTATAATGTCATATTATATTTACGAATGCAGTTAAAAAATTACAACGTCGATTAGAAATCTAATACACAGTAATTGTACATTGCGAAATGCTAAGGAGGATAAAGCGATGGCCCCGACGATAAATTCTGAGGAAGTTAAATGATATCTATTCCTGTTAAACAAAAAAGCGATGTGGATTGTGGATACACGCTCTAGCGCGGCTGATGCAAGTTTCCGGAAGTTAGATTGAACGCTTTTTCCTGTACAGGACTTAGCGGTTTTAGAAAATGTTTACTAATTGATACTAAGTATTATAATTAATATATAATTATAAGTGTTGAATGTCTACACTTGTTAAGTTCATAATATGTAAGTGGCGTATTCCGGTACAATTTATCGGATTTGAAAAATTCTTTTACTAACAGGAAGTTGTAAGACGTTATTAACTGAGTAATAGATTCCTTGATAAAAATTTAATTTAAAAATGAAAACCGGCATCTAAACACTAAAAAGTAAAAAAATAACGACGGTTTTTCATTCACAGTCGGTGCCAGTTTTTAAAATACGTCAAATTTCATGGTTTTTCCTGATTTTCTCGAAACGATATACTCTATGTCAAAGAAAATTTGATGGGACCAGCTCGGGACTTACCTTAATAGAATACAATTTAAAGTAACAAAATCGGTCAGCCGTCTCCGAGAAATTAATATACATAAAATACAAAGAAAAAAATACAAACAGACGAATATAGAACTTTTCGTAAATCGGTTAAAAATATCAAAAATTGAGTAATAATGAATATTATTTTAATAAATCATCCTTATTAAATTAAAAATGTAGTACATGGACAAGTTCTGTAGAATTAGCAATGATTTAAATATGCTTAAACATCACAAACTATGCATTTAAGTGATTTTATGCAAATTATACAACAAAATTTATTTTAATTGACTCATTAGTCATCGCTAAAACGAGGTCGTCCACGATTGTTCTTGCACGCACTGCAATGTATGGAACATTGTTGTTTTTCCATTATATAAAACTTGATTAGTACTTGTGACTTGACTAGTTAAGAATTTAACATAAACAAATGAAAATGTATATGTGTTACCGTAACATTGTAAACACCGCTAGATTATAATCTATCTAGCGAGATTGTAAACTGTCGATTCGACAGTCGACAGTCGAGTTTACAATCTCGCGAGATAGATTACAATCTAGCGGCATTTATAATTTTATGGTGATATATATATATATATATATATATATATATATATATATATATATATATATATATATTTAGATGCCTTACTGCTTTCGATTACAATTTCAGATAAATATTTTTACTTATTAGAAGTAGTTAAAAGTGCACAATCATATCTGCCAAAGTAATTTTTCCAGTAGATCATTATAAGGCCTTTATGGTTTTCCTTTCTCCTGTCTTACACAATTTGAAATATTTGTAATGAATGGTTGTCGTCAGTGATATTAATAAATAATTTATTTATCTTACGCAGCTTGTAACTGAGATAAGGCAATTATATCTCTTATAATTTATGCTTTTACTGAAATAAATTTGTAGGCTTGGTCGTGAAGGTCTTGATAGCCAATTATGTATAATCATTTGAATTGTTTTTCCTGTACTATATATGGGTATATTTTTTTTAAATTCATGGTGTTAATTGCTTTATGTTAATAAACACTATGAATTTATTAAAAATATAGTGAAAAAAATGTATGTTTTTTGCTATAATCCTTATATAAAAATATAAGGATACCAAAAAATATAAAGGTGTAACTAAAAAGTTACACCTTTATATTTTTTGGTTAGTATACTTGAAGTTAATTTTCAACCGAACCGCTAATCGTGTGTTCAAAAATGCCAACTTTATCGCATAGTATTGAAGCCGTTCGTTACGAACTCCCCTTTAGAACTTGAGCTTTAATGAAAAATATTGAGAGTATTAACTTTGTTGATAAAATTTTTATGTACATGCAGATATTAATTTTAAAAAAAGTATTTAATATGTAATAAGCACGTCTCAAATATATTCCAGTTACTGACACTTTTAATTTCATTATTGATCACCTGTCAGCGTGACAGATATCTTCAATAATTCACTCTAAATACCTATCTAATAATATCATGGATGAACTAGTTTTATTTTATGTTAGAAATAACAAGTTTAGCGTTTACTCTAAACAGGTTCAGGATATTAAACATCAATAACTGTATGTATTAGACTGGTTTTCCACCAAACATACAGGGCGATGAAACGCGAACTAAAGTTCGTTGCCTTTTTCATTTATTATTTATAGCTTTACTAGTATGATGAATTGCAATGTGTTTTTAGTATAGCGATTGTGCTGCTCTATACTAACTTATTTTTATAGGTGATACCTGTGTTTGTCATTCTCTTCTATTAGGAAGCGTGATATTTAAAACCACATGGCCCCTTACTAGCGCTTTATTTTGTATTTCCACTTCCGCTTATAAAATAATAATGTAAATCACTGACACACTGTCTAAATGACATGCTGTCCAACTAATTCCTACAAGACAGTGTGTCAGACCATTTCGACTTCATTCGTCACATCATATGATGGCATCATCAAACTGTATTTATTTGATGATGCCTTCCCTAATTTGTGAAGATTGTGATTTGTGTATCCGCGGCTTCGCTCGAGTTCACAGGACCATCCGCTGGGCTAATCTGAAGATTGCCTGAAAATTTCATCCAAATCGCTGTAGCCGTTTTAGATCCCCTAGGAAACACACATACAGTATACACACATCGATTTTTATTTATATATTATATATACTTATAGATAAATTAGCGCTATAGAATCATTGAACGTCGCACTTTATTATGATAATCCCGTAAGCGAATGATTTGGCACGCCTTGTGATGTGCAAAGCGATAAGTCAATGTATTTTGAGTGGTTTGAGCTGCGACCTCAAGGATTGTTTGCTAATCGCATTGAAGTAAGAAGGGGTCACATCAGTTTTGTTTACGTCGCGTCGTTTAAATAATTTTGTTCGTGCGATAGTTACGAGTAAGTATATAGTATACTAGCAACTCACCCTCGCTCCGCTCGGGTTCGTCCCTAGTTACGTTTTAACGTTTAGCTCAGAGATGAGATATTTTCCCGCAGAAAAAAGTATCCTATATGTTGACCCGCATAACATTCATCAAAATCTGTCCAGTGGTTTTCCCGTGATGCGGTAACAGATAGCCAGACAGACAAAAATTCTAAAAACTATAGATTTGGCTTACAATTAGTTACAATTTTATTATATGTATATAGATAATACTTATAGTACCTATTGTTAATCTAAAAAAAAAATTATAATAGGTATAATAGATTATTTTGAACGAACCGAGATGAAGTGTTTTAGAACTGACTAGCTATAAAACGCCGGAAAAAGTACTTGTAACGTTCCCTCGTAATTTTTTAATGGTCGTTTCTATTAACTACTCCAGGATAATTTCTAAGAAATTAATTGTTAACTTACACACCGATGTGCCCGCGTCCCTCAACACGTTATCATTATTTATTTACAAAAACGTTTAAAGTACTAATAAGGAAAAATACTAAATAATAAAATAATAGAAAGTTGCACGGAAGACGGATGTTTCATACATACATACATACATATATTCATATTTTCTTGTAGTAATTAAAGGATTCCCTTTTATATTTTCCCTTTTATAAACGGTTCTATCCTATAAGTTATTAAATAAAAACATTTACCGGTGCATGTCGAAATGTTTTGCTATTTGGAAACAGTGCAGCGACCTCGAACATTATCCGGTAGGCGAAACAAATCCGTTTAGAATTAATAAAATAATGAAAAAAATTCGACTTCTGTTTGACCGGCTAACCTTGACAGTGTACGTAATTTGGATGCTCGAATTTATTGCAAAATGAAAAGAAACAGACTGTGTATAATAATAATATATTTATAAAAATATTATATTTGTGTTTTGTATACTTACATATTTGTACTGTTAGTGTTGGCGACTCTCTCATTGTGGTTACGTGTAGGTTCTACGCGTGCGGAACATCTTAATAGATGGTTGCGGATTCGATTTTTTCATTATGTGTTCAATGTAATCTGTAGCAATCGAAATTATTTACAAATTTTAGGAGGTCAGTGACGTACGTTATTTCGTTTTTTGTTTTTTGTCGTTGTTTGTTTTTTTTATACATAAGCCATTGAATTTTATGTTAGTTGATTTGTTAAAATATCGTTTTGGTTTCCTTCAAGCTTAACGATCGCAGTCTGAAAGTTTAAAACAGACGGCATGCGAGTAAGTTAGTTAGTTGCCAGCTATTGTAACCGGTTCTTTAATTGCGTAGCATCTTTTTGTAATAAAAAGATCTTATCTTTCATAAATACAATTCTTTACAACAAAACATTAAAAAAGTTACATTAAAAGCAACCATTGTACAAAACATTTTATAGCAATTTAAGCTTTTAAAAGTAACAAGCTCTACAATAGTTAATTTAACATAGAATTTGAAATGGCTATTTGTTGAAACCTCTCAGTATTCTCGCAAACCAATCTGACAACCTCGACGGGAATGTGGTCTGAAGGAAAAGCCGCATTGATGATGAATAGCCCGCTAGATTCGAGACTTACTTTCTGTGCATTTATAGTCAGCTAGCGTTTTTGTACTAAACTTGGTTTATTATCGGAGTTTAAAACTTAAAAAACTATAGTATAGAATATATAAATTTTGCATTTTTATCTTACTTGTAATAGAAGAAATAATAATTATTATATTTTTCTTATATAATTAATGGGTAATCTCTAGAAATATTGAGAAAATTGATTAAAAAACTACCGTGGGAGTGAGTGAAACCATTGGCGACAGCATGATTTTAATTATACTTGTAGCAGGTAAAAAATTAATTTGCCAAGCTACGTGACGTAGCTATATGGTATATGTTTAAAAAGTGAATTATCTAGATGCATCTAAAAGCAAGTTTTTAGCGGTTAAAAAACTTTGACGCAATGAAGTAGTTAATCGTTGAATCGTTACCTACTTATTACGTATGCAAATGATATTTACCAACTGTACCTATAGCTAATGATTTTTATATAATAATTGTCAGACATTAAATATCGATTATGAAACAACGACCATAGCTTTAGCATATTTTCCTGTATGCATTTGCGTGGGCGGCTAACAATGCGGGCTATGTTAATTATTATATTTTATACATAATCTATACTTAATATTATAGAGAGAGAGAGAAGGTTTGTTTGTTTGAACCCGCTAATCTCAGGAATTTTTTATCCGATTTGAAAGATTCTTTTTGCATTAGATAGCCCGTTTATTTAGCAAGCCTATAAGGCTATATATCATCATGTTACTACCCAAGGTAGCGGAGCAGTAATCATTAATGTCAACAAATCGGGCAGAATTTATTTTTGAATGAAACATGTTTAAATATATTTTTTTCTATAAAAATAATTAATATAATTATTTTAGTAATAAATGTTGTTTTTTTTTCAAGCCTGGCTATGATTTGTGAAGAAATTCTTAAGTAGGTACTATATTCGTAATGTATTCATAAACTATTAACTGAAGGTAAAATAAAATTTAGTTAAGCAAGCTCTAAAGTGATAATAAAATTTAAGAAAAAAAAAACATTTACTCTTTCTTTAGATTGATTTAATAATAAGATAAAATGGTTATATATCTGTGCACAAACTATTGCTATTCGATCTTTCTCACTTTTTTTAACGTTGGGAAATGCATTTAGGCACGAGGTGTGTGGAACTTACCGGCAAAGCCAGTACTACCCACTAAAACCCAACGGAACCTCCCCCGTCATAATGGGGCATCGCAGGATCGCTTACGCATTCCACCACGACGCCCTGTCGGCAGGCCTGCCGAAGCATACCACAACAGCCATGGGGTTGCACCAATAGTCCAGTCTGCTATTAGAAAAGTACCACGAGCAACCCGCATGGCACACCGCCCACCGACGTGGGCCACCTCCCTGTACGTATCTTGCTTCGCGCCCGCCTGTATTGCCGGGCACTACTGAGCTCCACCACCACGACAAGGTGAACGCATGTTGGGGGGATCTTTCTCACTTCTCTTATTAAATGTCAACACTTAATAGCAATCTTCTGCTGGATACTAATAAACTTAAAATTTTGCATGCTACTAGGTATCAATTACACCAAAACAGGAGCTTGAATTTAATTTTGTGTATTTGTTTTAAATCAACCAAACACTTATTCGAATAACATTTGAGTGTCATTCACAGGCCTTTATAATATACTAGCGGCTCACCCTAGCTTTGTTCGAATTCGCCTAACAGAAAAACAAAAACAAATCTATTCCACGGGAACTGTACATTTTCCGGGATAAATTTCTATAATATAATCTATCTCTGTGCCAAATTTCATCCAGATTCGTTCAGCCGTTATGACGTGATCTATCTAAACTTTCACATTTATGATAAGATGCTTAGACAACGAGGGAATTATTTTCAGTTTTTCGCTCACTTAATTTTGTAATACTAAGATTACAATATTAGGTAGTAGGAAGAGAAATCATGTACGGTATACATCGAATGCTAAAACACAAGGTCCGCATTAAACGTTTCGACTGGCGAACAATGTACCGGAAACATAGTCTAATTGTCTATCCCACTTGATCACTGCATTCTAACGTCGAAACACATAGTTGTAGCTACATAACAAGTTTGTTCGGACAGCAAGCCCATTAAAATACCACTGGCCCACGCACGAAGCAAATCAACCGGTTATAACATCTATATATATTAGCAAAAAGTCTACTTTCCCTCATCACCTGCCCAACTGGTTCGCGTATCGACGTAACAGGTATGAATTTATCGATCCGAGATGTATGGCGTTATATCTATTAAGCTGTCAGTTGATTGGACCTTGCGCATCCTTGGGAAAGTTAGTGTTAAATAATGAGTTATTTATTAAATTTATTTTTTACTTTGAATATTTATTTCATATATTATTATATTTTTTTGAAGAAGTATAAGTTATTATCTGGATCTGACGTTCTGTAGGAAATTCTTGAGAATTTCTTTCCTGTCACTACAATTTAAAGTGCGATCTATAATTTTGGATATCCTTTTCTATACGGATTTTAAAATTAAATAATACTAGCGGCTCCACTCGCTTTGCCCGGGTTCGCCCCTGGATGATTCTTTGAATTGACATAACTTTTTTATTTAGAAACCGATTGAAATAAAGCAAAATATACTAAATTTTAAGTGAACCTTACCACAATACATTAGTGAAAACCACACCCAAATTGGTTTAGCCATTTCAAGATTAGCGCGCACAAACGCACAGACAAACAGACAAAAAGAAAAAAAAAACTAAAAATCATTGTTTTGGGTCCTATTGCGTTAATAAAGATCCCCAATAATACTTTTTCTCAAATATCTTCTATGTACAGACAGCGATCAGTTACAATTTTATTACATGTATAGGTAGAGAAACTTACATCTTTAATATGTACCCTGTTGTTAAATTAAAAGACCGTTATATAATGAAACAACCGGAAGCACAAACTTAACTTTGTCAATACATCGCAAGTTAGTTTTGACAGATGGGAGTTTGACCTTAATCCAGTAATCTTATACAAACAGACGGAACCTTATGTATAATAAATACATGTATATTGAATAATATTTAAGATATATTAATTTTAAATTATTTAGAGCGATAGAGCGTTTTATTATTATTGAGCATGTAATATTTCTTTATATTCTTTTAATTAACTTTTTTAAACGCGTATTGTAATAAAAAATCTAGAAGTAAATCATAAGGCGGATAAGTCCAATGCATGTTCTATTAAGTACTTCTTAAATATTTCGATTACAATTTGTTCGAAAAACTGAGATTGTCGTTGTGGCACTGACTCATATAACTGGAATGTCTTATTAAGTTTAATTACTTAATGAGAGATTATTTTCTACAACTGTACAGGTATCATTTAACTTAAATTTGACTTTAGTAGAAAATAACATTAATTTGAGTGAACCGTTTTAAAAATTACTTAAAAAGTAAGTATTCTACCTGATGGATGTTTTTTTTTAATTTATCTGGGACCACCATTAATGTATTCTGGATTTCATTAAGGAAAGAATTATGAGAATCGATCCTAATGTACATCTATACTAATATTATAAAGCTGAAGAGTTTATTTGTTTGTTTGGTTGAACGCGCTAATCTCAGGAAGTACTAATCCGATTTGGAAAAATTCTTTTTGCATTCGATAGCCCGTTAACTGAGGAAGGCTATAGGCTATATATCATCCCGGAAAAATGTACGGTTCCCGTGGGATAGATTTATTTTTGTCTAGGGACGAACCCGAAGCGAAGCGAGGATGAGTCGCTAGTATCGCATAATATAAAAAATACAGACGAACTGAGTACATTCCTTTTTTTAAGACGGTCAACTTTTATAGGTAAATAAGCAACAATAGAATGGGTTTCTTTTTCAGATATAAATGCATTGGTTCTATGAATAGATACTGCTAGATCTGTTATGTAATACTTCAACAATCTTTATTAAGTAATAAATATACATGTATTATTTATTATACTTACATATTAGGCAATGTCATATATCTTATTGAAGAATGTCTTGAAACCATGTAATTTAGGAAATAAACTAAATAATACACGACTCATTTGACTCAGTTTGTATTGACCCTACTTGCTGTGCCAGCTGTCGCGGTTTCTAGTCTCACTGGGGGCATTAATTTGTGTGATGAGCACGAATGTTTGTACTCCAGTCATGGGCGTTTTTATTTATAATGTGTATGTATTTAAAGTTATATATGTGTATTGTATCAACTATCCATATCTGGTATCCATAACACAAGCCTCGCAGCTTACCATGGAACTAGATGGTGCTGTGTGTTAAAATAATGTCCCAACATGTTTATATTTAATACCCTTCTTAACTTATATTTCTATTTAAATAGTTACGTTTCGTTTCATTAAACACTCTTATCTCTGTTTGAGTAGACGATGCTGGTGTATTGTAAGTGGCCTATTTGTACAGAATTGTCTTTTAATGCGCATGAGATATGAATAGTTATTATTACGTGCCAACTGCAGTCATTTTCTCTATATCTGTGCTAAATAATCGGTTTAGGTTTTTTTTAGATTTACTAATGATAACCGAAGATGTTTTACTGTATGAGATGGGCAAAATATAATAATATTTAATAATAATTTCTTCAAAATGTCTATGAAATGGTTAAATTTTGCTTTGAGCGTGTTATTTGTAATAAAGTTTTCAAGTATAAGTTAAAAGAGATTGTGGCGTCATTTCCTAAAACTTTTCTTACTGTTGCAAGTTGCGTGTCCAGCAACAATGATTATAAGCAACTGTGAGTGCTGCTCTGAGAGACAGGGTTTCGATTGTTTGTTACATTTATTTAAAATTATACTCACTTGTACTTGAAATGATAATATAATAGCACTAGGTATAAAAATTAGGTGTATCTTTTGTATAAATATTTGTACATGTAACATAAAAGTAAACATTATTCTTTAAGCCATGTTTAGAGCTGATAATAATGTCCTACTGACCGACTTAGGCCACGGCGGCCAATCTCACTGACACTAGCCACCTGCGCAGGAGATATTATTGTGCATAAGTGTACGCGCAGACACAAGTGCACTCGCTATTTATTTTACTCTCAAAATCCGATGGGACAATACTTCGACACGACCGGTGAGAGTTAAGACACAGCACTGACGGCTTTATATGCTCTCCGAGACATGGGGGTTAAACACCGCCAATTTCCCATCTTCGAGCTGTTACTAAGAATTTCTTGACAGAAATACTCCATAACTGAACTCGGCCCGACCCACCGGGTCTCGAACCCAGGGCATCCTGATTTGCTAGCCACTAGACCACCGAGGCAGTTTATGGCCATGTCATGGTTATAGCTATTATAGCTTTTACTCGCGCCTTTGCTCGCGTATTTATTTATATAAAATTGCCGGCTCTTTAGGGTCACCGGACATGATGGTAGATAACATGTAACCTTCTTCTTCTATAAGTTATTAAATGAAAAAAAAAACTCAAACGATAACCAACAAAAAACTTGAAATTTTTAATAGTTGCAAAATTTCTTTTATCGATTTAGATATCTCTAATATAAACCGGTTTTATGTAAAATTTAGAGCATATTATGCGTTCGGTAATTGCGATTTAATTGGATTTATTGTGTAACTCTTACTTAATTTTGAGCATTGGCCTACACTATTAATTTCATATATACTTAAGTAATATTTATTATATAATAATATTTTTTCTCGAATAAAACATTTAAGTAAATAATAACAAAAACAAATGGTTAAAACTCCACAATCGTACTAACCTTGAATTGAGACTGACGCGTCTAAAACGAAGCCATTCATCATCCAACTGTCCTCAAGAAACACATTACTCTTCCCCTCGTTGAGGAGTAAGTAAAATATTGCCTATTACACATTGTGGTGTATTAAGTTGTGGCTACATGTCCAACACCAGTAGTACATTTAAACGTATAGATAAGAATTTGAAGGTAGTTTAAAATATGCGTATTTTTTAGACTAAACAAACTCTTTAACATTGAAAATTATTTCGAAGCCTGATTACAAAACATCTTTTACTCTGCGGTAAATGACAATTTTTGTCCTTTCACGCGGGTTAATTCCCAAAATGAAACGGCCGTCTCTCATTCCCCCTAATCAGTTAAACCGGTGTACTTAATCATGATCGTTCCTATTTGAAAATATACCTTACCGCTCTAGTGTTACAATGGCAATTTGTATAATAAGATTGAATGCTTAGTTTTGTCGAGAATTAACTGCAGAGATGAGGGTTGACCAAGGCCGTTTGTTGTGGAGATCCGGCAGTAAGCCCTCCTCAGTATGCAGAGTGGATATTTTGTTATGTAAGCAGTCTCTGTTCATGTAGATGTTTAGTTACATTTTAAAGCAGTATGATGTAGAAGTTTCTATTTTGAAGAATTTGGATTACTTTGAACGTTTAATTAATTTAATTTTTCCACACCACGATTTCGCAATTATAATAATTAATCTCAAAATTCTTTGTCCGCAGAATAACACTAGAAAGTGCATCGATGAGACGGCGCTAGAACTAGCTGAAGCGTCGCCACGCTGCGTGCTTTATTTATTTGTAAGTTTATTCATTATTGTTTAGTACCTGGGCGACCGAGCTTCGCTTGGAGTTTTCGGTTAAAAGTACAATTTTCTTTTTAATTTGACTTAAAAATAAAAAAATAAATAAAAACTTGAATAAATACAAAAAAAAAAGTAAAGACTATGTATCTGACCAGGGTTCGAACACACCTGTGATAGTCAAATTTGCGCCATGGCCACTTGACTACGATGCTTATACCCGAAATTATTAACGTATTTTGCATGGAATAATACGAAAGAAAACGGCGCATAAACTCGAAAATACGCGTTTTCCTAGACATAAGACTAATCTTGAACGATTTTTCGCCTCTGAAAACTCCCACATACCAAACTTCAGCGAAATCGTTAAAGTCGTTTCCGAGATCGCCGGTATAAATAAATAAATATACAAGAATTGCTCGTTTTTATATATTAGATTAGATTAATAACGTCTTACAAACAAATTTTAATTTATTTTTTCCTCTCTAATAACTACAAGTTTGTATTTATAATGACTTCTAAGTGGTAAAGATCATGTTCTTTTAAAAATTAGTTATTTTCACTCTCAAAACAGAATTTATGTAGGTACTTATATAGTAGGAATGTAGGGAATATCGCGATCGATTAAATGAAATTTGATAATATGAACACTTCAGTTTGCTCGTTATCTACAAACTTCTAGCACGTTCCATAACTACTTGGTGAGATGGTGCCTGATATAAGTTTCCAAAGTCTTGGTGACTATAAAGTTAAGAAATAACTAAGTTCTCCAGTAGAATCCAGTCAAGCATTTCTAAAGTTTCATTCCCCACATGCTCTGCGCTAACTTAAACAATGCCCGGAAACAATGCTACAAAATAGACACTTGAATTCTTGCAATTTACTATGAGCATGGCCTAAATACTTTTATTAAGAGAAATTTGTTTTGCAACACAATCTTGTGTTAGTGAGGCTGTGGTAGCCCAGTGGTAACGCGCTCGCTTGGGAAACCATGTGAAGGGGGTTCAAATCCCGGGACTCCCACCTGCGCTTTTTTATAAATAAAAATATACCTATTGAGACATTGACACGCAGCACCATCTAGTTCCATGGTAAGCTACGAGGCCTGTGTTATGGATACCAGATAGTTAATACACTACACGTATATAACTTTAAATACATACATATTATAAATATATACACCCATGACTGGAGTATAAACATTTATGTTCGTCACACAAATGAATACCCCCAGCGGGACTCGAACCTGCGACCACTGGCACAGCAAGTAGGGGTCACTACAAACTGAGCCAAAAGTGTCGTCGAATTATTTCTAACACGATTACCACTTGTCTTGCGGTGAAGGAAAACATCGCGAGGAAACCTGCACTTGCATTTCTAAGAGAATGTAACAAATTTTCCGCATAATTCCGCCAACCCGCATGTGGCCAGCATTGTGGACTATGCCCTGATCCGCCGGCCTCCGTGCCCAAGTGTGGGACATAAAAAAAATTTAAAACAATAAAATATATATATACTTTTACCGGTTCACGATTGTTTTTCATCCAATTCGTATAATATTAGACTTAGCTTATACTGTTAAGTAACGGTTATTCTAGCTCGAAAATATTTATGATGAACTATTGTGATAAGTTGAATTATTCACTTTCTACAGGAATAAATTCAACGGCTCTTTGGGTTATGCGCTATGATTTCTCTTGAGTAGAAAATTATATTAAAAAAAAAATAATTAAATAATGTTTTATGTACGTATAAATATTTCATAAAAATATATCTAATATATAATAATAAATGTGAAATTTTGACTATCTGTTCGTTACACCTTTCTACGCTTAAACTGCTTAACAGATTTATAGGAGGGCAAGGACGTAGATTGCATCTACTGTAATGGACTACCTTTTTATCGCTCCGTTTGATACACGAACGGACAGAGCCTCAAGCAAAAGATCGATTAATTTATTTTATAGTAACATAAATTGATTCCCAGTTAACACCGGTTAAGGCGATGATAAATGGTAAACTTGTCAGACGCAAGCGCAATATCATTAGGTAATAGTAATACAATTAAGTCGTTACATACTACGATATTCTAAGATATGTTTCTGTATCGCAACAGCTGATTTCGATCGAGTGCAGCGCTCTAAGTTGTTCTAGTTTAATAAGACTTATTGTTAATGCATACTGCTATTTATTGTTAACACAGTGGTAGCCCAATGGTAACACGCTCGCTTGGTAAACCAAGTGAAGCGGGTTCAAATCCCGGGTCTCGTACCTCTGATATTTTCATGTGCGAATCATTTCTTACATGATTACCACTTGCTTTACGGTGAAGGAAAACATCGTGAGAAAAACCTGCATGTCTTAGAGAACCTTGCAAGTTTTCGAAAGATGTGTGAAGTCCGCCAACCCGCTCTTGGCCAGTGTGGTGAACTATGGCCTGATTCCCCTCGTATTGAAGGGAGGCCCGTGCCCAGCAGTGGGACGTTAAAAAGGGCTGAAAACATACTGCTACTTTATTTAGTTTCAGCGACAGCAATATTTTTGTAACTATATAAATAATAACTGTTAATTCTATATGTCAAAAATGTTTTTAAAATTAGACTCCTGAGTAAAGATATAAATTATATATTACATATTATTATTTATATTGTTTTGAAAGTGGTTTAATTTTAGAGCTTAAATTAAATTTAAACCTGATTTCCTTCATTGAACATGTCATTATAGTCTTGTTTATTACATGTTTACGTGTATTTGTGTGTATTATCAAACATAATTTAAAGAACATAGAATTATTTAGAAATAATATCCGCGTTGCGATGTTAATTCACACAAGGCACAATCTGTCACGAGACCGTTACATAATTGTGTTGATCATAGTCGGTCAGCTAACCGCCTGTCAGTAGCCTGTGAATTGGACGGCCGCGTCCAAGAATAAGCGACTCGATTATCTAATAAAAGGGGTCGTTGCTCCGTCATACCGGCTGAATGGGTATTATTTACAGGACTGTTTTACACGGGAGATAACCGTGTCCGAACTAATGAATCTACGGGAAACATTCAGAATAAACATTTTTCTTTGTAGATAATCATTATTTGTAATGTTTTCGGGGTTTATGAACGACAAAAAGAAATATTAGATAGATATATATTTTAATATTTATAATTAATATATTGTATTTTATAACTGTAACTGTACATAAATATAGAAATTAGATTGAGCCGTTTTGTACGTCCGTTACGGATGGTCGGAGATGTATAAGCGCCGGATGTCTGGTTTTTAGACAAAGATGCGTGATAGGTGAGTAGGGTCGCCTGGTTCGGTTACCGACGAGTATAAACGATTTTTTTTTTCATTCGAAAACCCATTTTGGATTAGAGAATTTCTTTATCTATATTCTTAAATTAATAATAAACGTTTCATATTATTCAGTATTAAATTCTAATTTATAATTATGTAAAACATAATTTTATAGGAATTCTTTCAAGGAAATTATAAAATTTAATTCATCGAGAATCATAAATAAATTAATAATCTATACATATATTATCAAATTCTGAGTCAAATCTGTACATATTAATTTTTTTTTGGAATTTTATTGAAACAGTCATTTATTATCGATACAGAGGCCGAATCTATGGTTTTTACAATTTTTGTCAGTCCCATCTTTCTGGGAACGAGAAAACCAATGAACAGATTTTGATGAAATTTGGTATGATAATAGCTGGTTCCGGGTCAACATATAGGATACTTTTTACTACGGGAAAATATCTCATCTCTGAGAAATCTCTATACTAACTGTTAAAACGTATCCAGGGACGAACACGAACGAAGGGAGGGTGGTCGCTAGATAATTATAATTCCCCGGGTCTCAAATACTTTGATTTTGCTTCAAAGTCATAGCAATTCAATACTTTTTACCACCTAATATGTAATATTAACACATCAAGTATATGACGATCGTCTTTTAAAGCAGTAAGAATGAGACAGTCCAACGGTGATCCTTATACGATAGTTTGCCTCAATTAATATGTTTGCAACGTCCAAGAGATAGGAATGCTAGATAGTCTAGAGTAAGTGTTTGTTTAGTGTTAAGACTACATTATAATTAAATGCGTTCCCGTCGTAAATAACGTTTTAAATGTTTCATCGAAAAGGCAATTGTACAAACACACTGTGTACTACTTAAGGCACAGGTTTCAACTTTTGGGGATGCTGATTGTGTGCAATATCGCCATCTTATTTTAAACTCATATTTTTTAATAATAAATTACTAAATCACTACATATTATAAAATAAAGTCCCCTGCCGCCTCTGTTTGTCTGTCTGAACGCGATAAACTCAAAAACTACGCAACGGATTTTCATACGGTTTTTACCCATAGGGATTCATAAGAAAGGTTAAAGTGTTCATTAAGGATTTGTGCAAATTGACTGCAATATTACGATAATTGTTGAAGATGTCGGAAAAAATAATGTCGACTGGGAGCTTTATTGGCGTGCGCCGCGTAAACTAATGAAGTTATATGAAAATTATGTATTACAGAATTATTCCCCTTAAAAAGATCTAACTATTTAAAATGTAGTGACACTATATGCACATAACTAGGGACGCACCCGAGCGAATCGAGGGTAAGTCACTAGTATTGAATATATTCAAACCTACATTCGACTACATTTGAAAACAAATATGTATTAATTTGAAACACGTAACGTTTAAAGCAATTATCTGTAAGCATAGACATTAAATGCTCTGCCTCATTAGTGACACGGTATAGCATAATCATAGTGTGACAACCATCGATGGTGCCTCCGGTCACGATCGCAGCTGTCGTGAGATTCTTCATAGTTTTACCGTTCACTCTTGGGTGATTACGATTGAAACATCTTATTATCTACAGGTACGTATTATAATAGAAATGTAACGCGGCTAAAGTTTAACATTAAAATATTTCTTGTAAGTTTTGTGTTTCAGTTTGATATAAAATGGAAAAAAACTTAAAACGTTTAAAAAAATATGTCTGTTTTTTGTACATTATCAATAGCCTTATTGTATTTAACTATTGTATTGTATTTTTGATTTAAATATTACATGACTTCAAAATATTACTCAGTCAAGTAGATCCAAAGATAAACATTGCTCTATTCGCTCTACGTGCCCTATATAAGGCGGACGTTATTAGTTGTGAACCAAAGTGACAATATAAGACGCAAACGGGTAAAGCCGCCGGCTAGTACATATAAAATGACTGTGTGATATAGTGATAGCGGGTTTGCTTACTACAAGATTTTAGTTATATTCTAGATCTGTAATTATTCCTATGTTCGAAGACACAATGATCATATTGATGACCTTTATCCAACCATTTGAAGAAAATATTCGATATTTGTAAACGATGCCATTAAATATTTTTATGGGTTCCTTTACTGTCCATATATTTTCCAAGACTGTAAATAATCACGTCGTAATTATAACATTAACAAAGAATTACTCAACTATCGATGGTGCTTCTAGTCACGATCGTTGACGTGAAATTCCAATAGTTTTACAGTTTGCCGTAGAAAAATAACAATTTTAGGCTATAATTGTAATAACAGCTTATATTTTAAATTATGAAACTGTATGTAGAGAAGATACGAATCCTCAAATTTGGATACATTGTTCGAAATGAATACTCCATGGAACGACTCGTTGTCCAGGAGCAAGTGGAAGGTGACCGCTTGGTCACGCGTACGATTACCCATGCTTTGGACAGACCTTTTAAAAGCTGCAACACAAACCTCTATAGTCTTATGTTGCCGAATACCGCAACTAATGGAGGTGCGTTGCGCGGGCTGCATTAGCTAGAGAAAATGCATCATAGTCGACCATGACCACAGTGTCAAGAGTGAACGACTGAGGAGAAATATCGATAGAGTCAAGTAAAGGTGATAATTAAATAATATTTCTATATATTTTTTTGGATTCTAGATGGGTAGATTTGTATAGAAATTTAAAATGAATACTATATTATGTAACATCAATGTCATCAACATATTGTGCTACAAATTACGACAATGGGCTGTGTCCCAAGTCACGACAAACGCTGTCGTGAGAGATTCCTCATTGTTTTACCGCCCGTTGTTGTTTGATGACGATTATAGTTTATTTATGCTAATGAGAGCCTCCTTTTAAAAGGCTATTTAAGCATTCGACATCTGCGTTTGCATTAGCCATTCTATTATAGACTATTATATATAGTGATCTCTATAGTGTGTTAAACTAATCATCTTTTATAGGTACACGGTTGAAAAGATATTTGTATAAAAGTACCGAAATATCCTTCAAGGAAAACTCAAATTGTATTTTGTTTGACTTGTAAATAAAAAAAATCATTATACCGCCTCTTTACAACCATCGGGCGGCAACATAAACATCGTTATTTATAACGCATATCTCGAGATCTCTAATTTATGGACGGAACCGCGTTACTTTGCCAAAAATATCGACTATTTTTCGTTTCCAAACAAATACCGACAACCGTTTTTTACACCGCTTTGGACTTCGAGAAGTGGAAAAAACAATCATAAAAACAAGTCGTAACGCATTTGTAATGTTGTTTAAGGAACATTCAAATAAAGAAGGCGCTCAATCGCTACATTTGTTTATGTTATTTGCTAATCTTATATATTTAAACGAGCAATTCTTGTATATTTATATCTTTATTTATTTATTTATTTATACCGGCGATCTCGGAAACGGCTCTAACGATTTTGCTAAAATTTGGTATATGGGGGCTTTCGGGGGCGAAATATTGATCTAGATTAGTCACATGTCTGGGAAAACGCGTGTTTTCGAGTTTTCATGCGTTTTTCTTATGCATTATTCTAAGCAAAATTTAATCGCGACATCTATACAACTCTCTCAGTAACACTCAGTCACTTAATGTAAAATTATTTTTAAGCCAAATTAAAAAGAAAATTATTCTTATCGCGACATCTATACAACTGTCTCAGTAACACTTAGTCACTTAATGTAAAATTATTTTTAAGCCAAATTAAAAAGAAAATTGTTCTTATAGCGACATCTATACAACTTTCTCAGTAACACTTAATTCACTTAATGTAAAATATACAATCTTTCAAGAACTCCGAGCGAAGCTCGGTCGCCCAGGTACTTCAATTTAAGTTCGCTATTTCGTCTATAGATATCAAGATATTTTAATAAACTTTTATAGCTATCAATAAAACTATAAGACGCACAAAATACCTAATACAAATACGAAATGCTCTAAAATATTTTATCTTCCTCGAAGAACCTTGAAACTCGAAGAACCTTAATAAAAACAAACACAAAAAGTCCTGTTTGAATCGCAATTACTCATAATAAAAATGAATAAAACGAAGCGCCTCGAATACTCTTAAGACCTAAGTAGGCGAAAATAGATATCATCCGTCTCGCATCAGCTACTTAATTGAATGTGCGAACCTAAGACCGATGACAAACTCCGCTAAGGTTTCAGTAAATGACTTTCCTGCCACTTTATGACGGTAAATATGAGTGTTTTTAAAAATAAGAGTTTTTAACCGTGTCATGGAACTGTGGTTTTATTAAGTGAACACACTCGTAATATTCAAAAGTGAAACGTTTTTGTTTTATATTCAACTTTCTTTTAAGGTAGAAATAAATTTCTTTTTCGTATTCTAAATGAAAACCTCTTTTAAAGAGACCAAATATTTACATATGTATGCTTTTTTTTAATTGAGGCTATTGCACCCTATACTTATTACCCTCATAGCTATTAGCTACCTTGCCATATAATTGTCGCTCCGTGCGCCCATTATCGCGCGATCGTGTTTAGAGTGTTACGCATGCGCAGTGATTACGTGAGCTCGCGCCGCGCCGATGAAGTGTAAGTGTGCCGTACGTTATGCGACGACACGATGTGTTTTTTATAGGACTGTCCTAGTTTTAACTTTACAATTAGTTGTCATATTATGTTTATAGGTACTGCTTAGCATTATTCCAATGCAAATTACAATGCATTAAGGGCCGGACTATTTATGAAAAATGGAAGCAAGCTTTTCAAGTCAAAATACTTTTCACAGTCATTCTGCTGAACTAGCCCCAAAGAGATGTAGTAAAGTATCCCTTATTGCTTATTACAGAATCTTAAATTTAGTTCAACTTTTTTCTCTTCATAATTCGAGTGTTCATAAAACAATCCGTTAGCCTACTAGAAAATAAAAAAAGCTGGACACCATACATATGAAGAACCATTACGTCCTTTAAAATCTTTATTCCATAGGCAATAAAAACTAAATTTGTAAACTCCATTATGTTTCATTGTACATTAGTTATTGTTAGTGCTCAGTTATTTTTGTGCGCGTCTCGGTTTTACGATCTTTTGTCAGATTATCTATGGGCGCTTTATATAGATCAAGGAAATACATGATGCGCATGCGCTCCTGTTCACTGTTGTTATGAGTATTTATGACCTGATTCGAGTGTTTCCTTTGAAGTTCTATTATTGAAATCGCTGCCATTTTAAACTGAAGAATTTTTTAAACACAAAGCTTTAACTGGCAACTGCTATGTTTCTGCAACTACCACTTATAAAAAAAAACCAAAAGCACCACGTAAATTTGTGTTATTCAATGCTTGTTTCCCATTTTGTTCCCGTATATAATAACGACGTGATAAAAATTACAGGAAGTAATATATATTATTTAATAATAATATAGTGGTACAGGAAGTAATGTATATTATTTAATAATAATATAGTGGATAATGGCTCAGAAAAGAAGATTCGATGACCTTATAAGATTATAATTTGTACTTGTCATTGTACATGTTCATCGAGAAATGATAAAAAAAACAGTCATGGTCTCTATCATGACCATGATTTAAAATGTCAAATATTCGCGTAAATCTAAGAAATTATTATGATTAATTTACTCATATTCTTTGATTGAATTACAAGTAGGTACCTTAATTTCAACATGTTGTGTTAGCCTCTAATTGGAATATACATTGTAAAAATTAGTTTAAACATTTATACAAGTAAGTCTTAAGACACTCTGTACATTACGTTGGCTTCAGATTTAAATAACCTATTACAATTTAAAAAGCAGTGTCTTGATATAATTTGAAAAGGAAAAAGAGACTAAAAAGTTACTAAGTATTGACAGTCTTTATGCTCTCCTCACAATGTGGTGAGCCTTAATCCGTTATTCTTACAAAGGAAAAGGCTTCACTATTAATTATTATCTATACATATAATAAAATTCTAACTAAGCCGAATCTGTACATTAAATATTTTTTGGAAAATCTTATTGAAATAGACATTATTATCGATGCAGAGGCCGAATTTATAGTTTTTAGAATTTTTGTTTTTCTGTCTGTCTGTTACCGCATCACAGAAAAACCACTGGAGGGATTTTGATGAAATTTGGTATGATAATAGCTGGATATGCGGGTCAACATATAGGATACTTTTTACCGCGGGAGATTATCTCATTCTCACGGGAATACATGTTATAACACAACCCAAAAAATATTTATGATCAGAATTTCTTGAAACTTGGCATTAATGTTCTTCAATACAATTAAATAAATACGTGTTTTAGCGCTTTTTGAAATTCATCCCATAAGGAGATAAAATAAGGGATGAAAATTTGTATGAAACCTACCTTTTTAAAGTTTTTTGTTGTAGTTTTAGCGCGAGCAAGGCGCGGGTTATGCTAGTTATCTATAAATAGTAAAGTACCTATAATTTGAGAATCACAAATAGTAATTCAAGTGAATGCTTAGCTATAGTGCATAAAGACTAAAGCCATAAAGTTCGACGCTATTTATAAGATTGCGATGCTCACGCAAATTACCATCGTAATAAATGTTTAACGGCGTAATTTGCACCGACAGATATACATAATTATAACTTGCGATATCGTGATTTAATAGCATGTGAAGTGAAAGTGACGTAACGTATTGTTTGTCACTAGGACTAGATTCTGTTACTGAAAATGTTCTACGCTATATGACTTCTTTTGAACTCTTCAAAATTATATTGAGCAGTACTAAATCGTATAGTTTTATTATTATTTTTAATACCTTAGTAAATGTTTTTTTTATTTATTATGTAAATGCCATAAATAATATATAATAATATATAATAATACATAATATAAAATTAATAAATTTTAGTGTAGTTATTGCATTTACCTACATTAGAGAAGTGATAATTATATTATTTGCTAACTGCCTTCATTAAGACACTTGCTTTTCTTATCATGGAATCTTTGTCGGCAACCCCCTAAATCACCTACTTAAAATAATTTCTAAATAAAGTACATTAAATTGTCATTAGTTAATTACAAGTGTTCATATAATTGTGACTTCGTGTTAAATAATTGTAACTCATTATATAAGAGGCTAAAAGCTGTGTTTTATGGTTACAAGTAAAAAAAAAAATAGGTAAAACATTAAATAATATTTTAAAAAAAATCATCATTTTAAAAAAAACGCAACCCTGACGGCTGTGTGTAGTATGTCAAAAAATCACAAATTGTAATTAGTACTTTGACGATCTCTGAGTCTATTACGGTTTTTTTTGCGGTTCCAAAAATTATTGGAAATTTCTTCTTAGCTCCATACAAAATTTTCGTTTTTTTTTTATAATTCATTCGTTTTTGTTCAAAACCGACTCGCATGCCATATTCTAGTACTATCATTGTTAAATAAAGCGATATCCAACAAAAAACACGACACTTAAAATTCGAAATCTCTAATGTAAAAATGTATAAAAGTCGATTTTCAGCCCACTGTGCAACGTGAAGAAGTAAAAAACACAGACAAACACACATTCAAACATTTATAATACTATTTAGTAAGATTCGTAAATGAGCTCTTAAATATATTTACCTATTAGAATTAATGTAAAATACCTAGAGCTATAATATAAACAAACCTAAATTGCCTTTGAAGTAGCAGTAGCGATACAATTAGACAATAATGTCAGGTGACATTGAACCTCATTATTTATCTATCCGAAAAGCAAGCTAAGCTAACCACGAACAGTTACCGCACGCCCACCACGCTGGTATTTTATGCTCATTTATCCATCTAACTTAACTGTTTTTTTTTAATTTAGGTTGCGTTTAAGGGTTAAGGCGGTAAATATTCTAATAAACATAAATCAATAAAGTGAATTATTTATATAGCTACGTATAGTGTATAATTGTATTTAGCCCTCTTTATCGTCCCACTGCTAAGCTAGGCATGGACCTCCCTTTAATGTGAGCCGGACGAGACCATAGTCCAACAAGGCTGAGTAGGTACGGGTTGGCGGACTTTACGTATATACCTAACTAGCGACTCACCCTCGCTTCGCTTCGGGTTCGTCCCTAGACAAAAACAGATCTATCCCACGGGAATAATACATTTTTCCGGGATGATATATATCCTATAACCTTCCTCAGTTAACGGGCTATCTAATGCAAAAAGAATTTTTCAAATCAGATTAGTAGTTCCTGAAATTATCGCGTTCAACCAACCAAACAAACAAACAAACTCTTCAGCTTTATAATATTAGTATAGATTATGTATGTATATTAAAAAAATATAGAATTTGTTATTTAGCAAGCAAATCGTATAAACTAGTTTTTGCTCATGGTTTCGCTTGCTTAGTAGTTACAAACATACATTGATAAATGCCTTTACGTTATTAACTAGCGACTCACCCTCGCTCAGAATAGATTAAAATTTTATCATATTATGTATAGATATAGTTACGGATGTCCAAATAAAGCGTGATCAAATAAACACGCACACTTGTGTTATTTACTATGTAAGTAAAGCATCTACTAAGGAATTATGAACCGGTAATGGAAATGGAGTGGGATAAATTTAATACAAAATTATTATTGATATGTTAAGTGCTTCTTTAATTGAAATTCATTTTTATAATATTGTCTTGTTCTAAAAAATATTGCACATAATAGTTGATTAAACATTACACAACAAATTGTGCGATTTTCATGTTGTAATATAAACATAATGTCATACTAAACATACTTCGATATAACGTTAAAAAATTAAAAGTTATACTCACCATTCGAAATCGTAAGCAATAAATAACAAGTGTTATTGTCATCCCCATTACATGTGAATTCATTGTTGTTATGTGCTCAGCTGAATCGCTCAATGCCAAATACATATTATACAGATCATTATAACGGGTCGTGTGTGTGGACTAGGTGCATACGTTTTATTGAACTGTATCTGATCCAATTTGATCTTCATACCTTAAAAGTCAGAGGTCACAGATTTCATTTTCTTTGTATATTTAGCATTTGCAGGCTATGGCTGTAGTCTAAAAAATGTTTATGATCACCATATGTAATCTATCTAGTTTTTGCGCCCGATCCTGCTCTCGCTATATATGCGCTGATAAAAAGTAGTACTCATATCTAGGCTAGGTATGTGTATTGTGTACTATTAAAATTCAAGACAAATAAATAAATATAAATAAATATGTTGGGACATTAACACAGCACCATCTAGTTCCATGGTAAGCTACGAGGCTTGTGTTATGGATACGAGATAGTTGGTACACTACACATATATAATTTTAAATACATATATACATATTTGATATTACAAACTTCATGACTGGAGTACAAACATTCGTGCTCATCACACAAATGAATCACACCAGCGGGACTCGAACCCGCAACCGCTGGCACAGCAAGTAGGGCCACTACACACTGAGCCAAACGTGTCGTCCCTATTTCGAATTTTACACAAATTCGTTAGGCCGTTACAGCATGAAGTACCTACACTCGCAAACTTTTGTATTTTAAATACACATTAGTCGTTATCATAATGATGTATGAAATATGTGATTTTGTTTATGGTAACTAAAGCTTGTTTTTTTATTTTGCCATACATAGGTATGTTAACTCAACAAATTGTGTACCACGCAAATATTTTTTCTGATGAAGTTATATGTAATAATTAAAAAAAAATACGGTGATTCATAGCCTCAAGTAGGTATGCTGGCGCTTGAAATAACAAAAATAGCCAATTATATTTTATAACCACATCTACTATGTTTAAAACAACTTATTGTATAATGTTATATAATCTTAAAGCAGTGAAGGTCGCTCTCGAACATTAACAATAGGTAAGCTTCATTGTCTTAGCCTGTTGAAGATTTTCCCTCTTTGCTCTATGTCAAAGGGCTATATAATTTTTCACGCATTCAAAACAATCACCTTTTGTCTCTTTATGGTATTATTTGACCACAAATTTTCTGTTAGGAACGGTCTTTTATTTTATCGCAGTTATTTTGAAAAGCTATTAATTTTAAATATAAGACGGCATTCGACCCCAGAGGTTGGCAGTACAAATCCATTTTCATTGTGAAAAGAAAACGGGATAATATTACAATGCGGTTTATGAGTAATAGTAATGAAGTTTTTGAAATAAAGCCTTTGTTCGTTTATTACGCTTATGCACTTCATTAGTGCACATTTTTGTTTGGAGCATATTAGTATTTTAATGTGAATTTGTAGGAGGTCAAGCGCTCAACTTTGAACTTGAAAGTTTAATTCTGCAAAATGAATATTTGCTGTGCAGTGGCGTGTCGAGGAGAGATACTGAAATGAATGAATTCTATTCCTGATCAGAGAATATATTTCTGATGACAAACATCTAGTGTTAGAAATAGAAAACATACCTACCTAAGTTACTAATTCAACTACATTTGTATTGCGTGTCATATATGTTTAAAATAAATGTCAATTTTAAGCAATTTTAATTATATGTCTTCCCGACCATTTTCGGCCAGTGGCAACACAAGAGTGTGCGCAAACACAAGATACTTCGACATGACCGTTGGAGTTAAGGCGCAGGACCGACGGCTTTATTTGCTCTCCCAGGTTTAAACTCGTGACTCGAACCCAGGACCTCCGGATCTGCAGCCGTATATGCGAGCCACTTAACTACCGAGGCAGTCCAAAAGGCGATAATAATTAGATACTGTTTTGTCATTTTAAAGACTAAGTTTAAAAAATTTCTTCTTCTTGTATCTTCAATTAAACCAATATCGAGATCGCGTATCAAAGGCAAGAGACCCTTGGATTTCATACAATGAATATACTCGTATCTCCATTGTCGTATACATATATGAATTGTTTGTTTAAAATATGCGTGTGTTTTGTATTTGTAACATATTCCTATTCCTAACACTATTGTAAAGAAAATGTCAAGGAGACCGCTCTTCTTTTTAAACTAAAGGTCTAAGCTTTCTTCTTATGTCTTCGGATTCATGCAACGCTTTGCAATTATAACACAAACTAGCATAATATACGCTACTGTGGTTATCATACGCGAATCATAATATAAGTTACTGAGGCAATCCACGTGCTAAGAATATTTTATCTATACAGATAAATAAAATTGGAGTGTCTGTTTGTAATATTAAAATAACCGCTTTTTTACTAAATGCATATGGATGTATACACGGTACATATACCAAAACAACATTTTTTACAATTTTTGTCTGTCTGTCTGTCTTTTTGTCTGTCTGTCTGTCTGTTTATTCCGGTTAATCTCCGATACGGGTGGACCGATTTTGACGGGACTTTCACTGGTAGATAGCTGATGTTATAGGGAGTAACTTTTATTTTAGAAAAAGAATCAGGGTTCCGGCGAATCAGGGTTCAGGGCGAAAAAAAATTAAAACCCATGAAATTGTGAACAAAATCCGTGTACGGCGTAGGCACCCGAGCAAAGCGAGGGTAAATCGCTATATAATTTAAATGAATTTCTAGGAGTAGCAAGCTACTATTTATTATATCTAAACACAGCTAACCGTGAAAACGTACCTAGGGACGAACGCGAGCGAAGCGAGCGTGAGTCGCTAGTATTGAAAATAAAATATAAAAACATTATATCAACACCAATTAAAGACTAAGGAAATTCTAGTTAACAGGTAAATTGCTTAAATTATGTCCGCTGCTGCCACATTCGGCAAATTGCAAGAGGTCGGACTTATCCCAATAAACTCTAAAACTCCTCATCCGGTAGCTAATTTGACTGTTTTCCAAATATGGAGCGAGTGATGGACCATAATAATTTTGTTATACTTGGACACTATTGTTATATTAGTTAATGGATCGAAACAAATGTAATCATGATTTTTATTATGATCAGTTTAGATCAGATTAATGAAGCACGAGAAATTTAACTAAATATACCATTCAACATTATTACTATACTAGCGACTTACCCTCGCATCCCTCGGGTTCATCTCTAGGTACATACGTTTTAACGATAAGTACAATGTATATACATAGGTACAAAAAAAGTAGGCAGGTTATTTTATATTTTTTCTCTTTATTAAAAGTTTCCATGAACCTTAAGGAACATACGAAAAATAATTGCCGAATTGGTCGAGCCGTTCTCCAGTTTTGCGCTTAGCAACATTCATTTTTATTTCTATAGATTTTGCAAATATATTATTAAAAAAGTGAAATGTCTAAAAGTACCACGAATAAAACTAACTTTACTAGCTTAATTCAGTTAATGCATAGAAATCACTATTTTTATGAAAGGAATTGCGCCAATTGGTTGCACCGTTGCTGCGAGAAAAGGTCAAACAAACATAATTTTACATTTAGGTATAATACTTGTAAAGATGCAAGGAGTAGATTGTAAAATAAGCCATGAAATTATTTCCCAAAGTGTGGATTCTTCACAGCATGACGTTGTTCTGATATGGTGTATAATAAAAACAAGTTTTTCTTCGACAAGTTGTAAAGTTGTTACAGAAGAAGCTCCGTAAATTGATATTCTTGGAATTATGATACTTTTATTTCTATCAATACTTCTTATTTAATTTGTGATTATTAGTTATTTAATTTTTGTGTTTGTGGAATTTGTTTTATTGAAAATTCTCATATTCACAAACAATATTATAAATTAGAAGCGTTCAAATTTTTTTTATGTCCAACTGTCTCTACACTTTAAATTGGAAAATTAGGTAAAACAAAAGATAAAAATTCATCTCGTATTTCGTAATTGTATGTATGTATTCAGCCCTTTTTAACGTCCCACTGCTGGGCACGGGCCTCCCTTCAATACGAGGGGGATCAGGCCATAGTCCACCACGCTGGCCAAGTGCGGGTTGGCGGACTTCACATGTCTTTCGAAAACTTGCTAGGTTCTCTCAGACATGCAGGTTTCCTCACGATGTTTTCCTTCACCGTAAGGCAAGTGGTAATCATGTTGGAAATGATTCGCACATGAAAATATCAGAGGTGCGAGACCCGGGATTTGAACCCGCTTCACTCGGTTACCCAAGCGAGCGTGTTACCATTAGGCTACCGCTGCTTTTTTTTTCGTAATTAGAAGAACATATTTCTTATAATTTGTAAGCATTAGCAATAAACTATACCTATCCTTAAGAAAATGGCATTGTTAAAATAGTTGCTATGAAAGCTCGTGCTCGTAAATCCACGTTAATCCACGGGATGTCTATAATAAATTGATGCTACAAAAAGTCTTAGACAAGTTTTTTATCTCTATGTAGTAAATATTGCTACATAACTTTTATAAACTAAAACATACCAAGAAATATTTATGTTTTTAGAGCGAATATTAAAAATAAATACATTATTATATATTCTAGAGCAGCCGGTATGAAATTGCGATTAGTAAATATTGATACATTTATTATATCGTTTTATATTTATTTTTAATCACCTAAATCGATTGGAATTAATCACTTAGTCATAGTTTGTAATGTTATAGGTATAGTATGTATGTAGCTACGTAGATAAAAATAGGTAAAAAATTAATTTTAATTTATATTTTAGACAGCTTAGAGGACATGAAGGAAGCCATATGTAGTAGGTACAACTGTAAGAATCAAATATTGTGCTAAGTATACCAATCAATCTCACCTGACATACATAATTTCAAAATTTTCATGATTTTTTTAATGATTAAGTAGTGATTTTTTTCCGTCATATACGTATGATTAAACTATAATATTATTTTATTGCGTCCATCTGTTTTACAGTCTCACTATATACAATATATATACAAGGACTTTAATATCTTAATTACAAAGTGTTTTAATCACATGTTGTGCTACAAGTGTATACACTATCATCAGGTAGTGCGGCAAGTAAAAGCGCGTCGCTATAAATTACTTTTAACTACCGCTCACATTACACTTGTACGTTTCTTCCTTGAGGCAGGTCGGAGCGACATTCCTAGGACCATAGAGTAAGAGATTCACTTGTTTATAAATAAAAATTAGTTATATGAAATGGTTTGAACCTGAGTTATTTCTTTTCTTCTTTAGAAGTAAGACTTTTAGTCGTATCGGCTTGTGCTAATCTATACAGATATGTAAAATTAAAGTGTCTGTTTGTAATGTCAAAATAACAGCTTTATACTAAATGCATATGGAATTATATACTTAAAGAATTAGGGTTTCGCTCAAAAAAATTAAAACATACCTAGGGACGCACCGAAGCGAAGCGAGGGTAATTCGCTAGTGTTCCTATAAAATCGAATCGTACCAGAAACGTTCTCTCCAAGCTCGAATATTTATCAGCGTAACGTTTTTGTAAATTTTATTACTAACAATACCATACGTGTTATTTCTTGTTGTTGTTATTCCAAGTCAGTCTCTGTAGGTATACTCCAAAGCCGTTACAGCGTGAACGATTAACAAACAGACATACACATTGTCTAAAATTTTCTACTGATTACGAAAATAATATTGTATATAAATATAAAATGAAGTAGATAGAATGTAACAGACTTAGTATGTAATTATTTTATTCGTAGTGTATAATTTTATTTACGTTTAGAATGTAGGTGAATATAAACATTACTTATGAATCCTCGCTTCTAATTTCTGTTATTGATCTTTGAAAGTTGCGAAAGTAAATACATCCCGAGTTTATGTTAGTGACGGAGTTAGGAGGTAATTGTGTAGAAATAACTTGAATATTGTATTAAGTGCTAAAATTGCTTTAATTATAAAACAATTAAGCTTATATTCTTAAATTACACTTGGATAAAAAGCTTGGCCAGCGGCTGGATTTTTTAGAGAAAATTACTTCGAAAAATTAAGGAATTCTTGTAAAAATATTTATTTTTCCTATACCATTTTTGTATGATCATTTGTATGTCTTTGTGTTTATGTTTTTTTTTAATTTGTTTGTATTTAATGATCAAAAGATACGAGTAACGTATAAAATTCAATTCTTATACAAAGAGTAATTCAGAGAGAAATATGGACTTAACACCTTTAATATCACATCGCGAAAGCACACAACCTGAAATTATAACCTTACATTAATTCACAGTGCTTTGAAGTAAACCCACATTAAAGTAATGTGGTTTATCATAACCCAAATATATAAATTTTACGACCAAATGTTTTATATTATTATTAATCCAATGATTTCCATGAACAATGATTTCGCAACTATCCAACTGATTTACGGAAGTTGCCTGTAAATGCTTTTAGGTTAAATGCCACCACTGGTCGGATACATTAAAATTTGCCTCTATTACATTAATTAAACTGTCCAAAGTGTGTTTTAATCTTAAACCGCTTAAAATATATTTTGATTTTTATAAATAATATGTATTTACATAATGATTTTCAAGACTATATTTCATTGATAATATTTAAACTACTAAAACAGAAGAGAAAGTAGAATAAATCAAAATAATTGTTATTTTGATTTATTCTACTGCTGATATCCCGATTGATTTGCTATGTTGTGGTAAAATCTATGAAAAAATGATAATGATAATACTTCTTCTTCATTCATTCGCATCTTTTGCATTCAGCAAAGTATTAATATCTGTAAACTAGCAGCTCACCCTCGCTTCGCTTGGGTTCACCTCTAGGAAAACAAAAACAAAACTATCCTACGGGAACCGTACATTTTTCCGGGATAAAAAGTAGCCTATGTGTTATTCCAGACTATAAGCTATCTCTGTGCCAAATTTCATTCAGATCCGTTGGTCCGTTCTGGCGCGAAAGAGTAACAAACACCGATACAAACTCACAAACTTTCACATCCTACTAAAATTATAAACGCGAAAGTTTGTAAGAATGTATGTATGGATGTATGGATGTATGTTTGTTGCTCTTTCACGCCAAAATAGCTGAACGGATCTGGGTGAAAATTGGCACAGATATAGATTATAGTGTGGAATAACACATAGGCTATTTTTTATCCGGGAAAAATGTACGGTTCCCGTGGGATAGGTTTGTTTTTGTTTTGCTAGGGGCGAACTCGAGCGAAGCGAGTGCGAGCCGCTAGTTTATATTATTAATACGGATTAGTATAGATGCTATATATTGGTGCTAATAATATAACACTTTTATGTTTTAATTTGCTAATAGGCGAAATTTACGACACACATAAAAATCATATTAAACCCATGAAATTAAGTTTCTTTTAAATATCATAATATCTCGGTTTACATTTTTTTTTATAATACTAGATTCATTTTACTTTTCTGCATTAATTAGTAGAGTAGAAAAGTGGAGCGTGCTGAGAGTGTAGCACTATATTTTATTTTAAAATCATACATTATGGCAATATGGCACTTTTACTATCACAATCATGGAGTTATTTTGCTCTGGCATATACCCTATGTACCTTTTATCTTAAAGTTTATATTCTTTCAGTCTTTTAGATTTTGTCATAAAAGATAGAAAGTTTTCTATAGCAATTCATTTAGTTGTTTTGTTTAACGTATAAGAAATATGACCTACATATTTTTAGAGCACTTTACCTTGAAATATATTGAAGTCATTAATAAAAAGTACATATTTGGTAAAATCTCGTAAAATTAAAGTGAAATTGATCGAGAGCATGACTCGAAATGTATACTTGTGATGTCTTCACCACAGCCAATTATAATGAAATCCAACGAATCGTCACAAATTGGTTATTTTACTTTAATGCATTTGTACCCGTTTCGCTCGTTATTATCATATATATGTGGACCTAAAATTATAATTATGGTTTCAATAATTATAGTAAACTAGCGACTCACCCACGCCCCGCTTGGGTTCATCCTACCTTGTAAGTACGTTTTAACGATTAGTATAGATATCTCAGAGATGAGATATTTTCTGCAGTAAAAAGTATCCTATAATATGTTGACCCGGATAACCAGCTATCATCATACCAAATATCATCAAAATCTGTCCAGTAGTTTTCTCGTGATGCGTTTTCAGAAACAGACAAAAATTCTAAAAACTATAGATTCGGCATCAGTATCGATAATAATGACTATTTCAATAAGATTTTCCAAAAATATTTAATGTACAAAATCGACTCAGAATTTATGTATACAGATAATAATTAAAACTAAAAACCAACTGTAACTTAGTGACTCGTCAAAGCGAATCAGATGATCAAATGAACTCAAACTAAAAAGTTTTAATAGTAGCCGTGGAAAAAATTCTACGATTATGTCTCGGCCCACTAAAAAAATTTATGGGCTACAAAATTATCTAGCTTCATTACTTATAAATTGTTGGGTTCTACCAGTGGTAATCGGAATAGTACCTACTATAAATACGAAAGTTTAATTGTATGTGTGTTTCTACTTCATGCTCAAATGGCTGCACGGATTTGGATATATGTAATTTAGTATACAGATTAGTATAGAGACTGTTAGACACCTCGGGACACACTTGAGCGAAGCGAGAATTATTTTCTCGTATAATTATAGTTACAATATATGACTATAACGTACATATGTATACTAGTGAATATATTCGAATACGTTATTATATATTGTATAATCCACCAACCCGCACTTGGCCAGTGTGGTGGACTGTGGCCTGACCCCCCTCGTATCAAGGGGATGTCAGTGCCCAGAATACATATTGTAATATAGTCTAGGAAAACAAAAAGCCTAATATAGATACAGATTATTCTTACAATGTGTGGTGCTGGAAAACAAATTCAATTAGTTATTTCAAATGAAAGCCACTTTGTTTGTGTTTGCAAACGAAACGTTAAACCGCACGTTGCAGCGGTTGCGTGTACAATGGGTGTTATCACAAACGTTGGCTTCTCCAGTGACCTTAATTTAATATTTGTGGTACATTGTACAGTATACGTTGCTTATTTGATGGCTCCTTGTCTATAAAAAATGTCTACATTTCTTACGTTCAACTTCGTTTTATTCCATGTTTTGTTCCTTGGTCGTAGAATAAAGTATTTCTGTTTAAGAAAATCATGCCAGTGATACTTTTCTTTTGTGTTGTAAAAAAGAAATAAATACTTTTGTATTTATAATATTAAGTAAAAATAATTATTATGTTGCTGTACTTGATGATGCTATCCTTTTGTCGTGGCGAAAATTCAGTATTTTTGATAGTTAAAAAATAAAATAACATATAATTATAATAATAATTTACTTAATATTAAAAAGGCATACATATCCTTAACATACAAAACCAACATCCTACTTTCCTTCTACTATCTCTAAAAAAAACCTTATAGAACCCATTTCCGATTAGAAGCTATCTCGATTCACTCGCGAACAATGAGCCTGCGTCACGGTCATGACCGCTATGATTGTTTCTCCCCATTCCCCCTTATATACGATAACTAGCAGCTCGCTTTCTCACCGAAAGCAAACATTTTAATTAAAACTTAATAGAAAATAATCATTAAAATATCATGTATGACCTCGAAACTATTCATTGTCATTGTAACAATCTCCTCTTAATAGGTAATAAATGTTTGTTTCATAATTAATAAGCGTTTACATCAATTTATATTGATTTATAAACGAAATGTTAGATGGGTCAGCCGTTAAAAGATCAAAGGCTGACCTCTCTGACTAATATACATAGTATATACATATTAACAAATATAATTTGTCTATACTTAATTAAGAAAATCAGCTAAGCAAGTCGTTTCGAATTGATATTTTTATCTAAAAACCCTGGAACATGTGTAGAATATAGATATTACGGCCAACAATAACGCACCTCACGATCTCTGATTAGGAGCTATCTCCACGAGCGTACAGTTGCGAACAATACCCCCGCGTCACGGTCATGATTTCAATGATTGCCGTTCGATCCTCTCTTTGGTAGTCCTTATTGCGGCCTACATTCTGAACAGTAATCGTTAATTATTGCTTCATAGTTTTTAATAGAAACATTGTACCTACTAAGTATCTTATTTAGTATGATTGGATAACGCTACTATTATAAATGTAAAAGTTTGTACGTGTGTATGTTTGATCATTTTTCACACTAAAACAATTGGACGGATTTGGATGAAAGCTATATAAACTATGACCTGGAGTGACAGAGTGGCGCTTCCTATGTATCATATTATGAATACAAAAGGTATCTAGTAACGCACCTATGGGAAGCGAGGATAAATTGTTAGTATAAAATATATGTATGTCTTAGTCGGTTTTGCTTGTCTTCTATACATATAATAAAATAGTAACTAAGCCGAATCTGTACATTAAATATATTTTGGAAAATCTTCTTGAAATAAACATCACTACCGATACAGAGGCCGAATCTATAGTTTTTAGAATTTTTGTCTGTCTGCCTGTTACCGCATCACGGAAAAACCACTGGAGGGATTTTGATGAGATTTGGTATGATGAGAGCTGGTTATCCGGGTCAACATATAGGATACTTTTTACTGTGAGAAAGTATCTCATCTCTGAGAAATCTATACTAAACGTTAAAACGTAAATAGGGACAAACCCGAGCGGAGCGAGGGTGAGTCACTAGTCTTACATAAAACAACAATAAATATTTTTTTTTATGTTATAGTCTCTTGACATGAAAGTGGCATAGACTACTTTTTATCTCAATTTAACTTCTTACTTCTTAGCTATCATATGATATTAGCGTATTGTAGAAGGTTATTGAAGGATGCACATTGTTGTGTTTTTATAAAATTCTTGATAATATAATTTTTATAATTACAATGCTACATAAATAAATATACGTATAATGTATATATTATGTAAAATCTCACGATTATTACCTCGACCTTAATTCATGAGATATGCTTAAGGAAGTATAAAACATTTTTGCTAATTGTGGCTATTTAATTCTAGTATTCAATTTTTGCAAACATAAGATTAAATTTTTACATAAATTGAAAACTTAATTCTGCAAACCTAAATATTTGAACTTTTATTAAAGAGATATTTTTTACTTTTATAACATTACTAGCGACTCACGCTCGCTTCGCTCGCGTTCGTCCCTAGATACGTTTTCACGGTTAGCTATGTTTAGGTATACATAAATAGGAGCTTGCTACACCTAAGATATTCATTTAAATTATATAACGATATTGCTCGGGTGCGTACGCCGTACGCGGATTTGATTAAAATTTCATGGGTTTTAATTTTTTTTCGCGGAACCCTGATTCTTTTTCTAAAATAAAAGTAATCTAAGTTACTCCCTATAACATCAGCTATCTGCCAGTGAAAGTCCCGTCAAAATCGGTCCAGCCGTTTCGGAGATTAGCCGGAACAAACAGACAGACGGACAGACAGCGGTTATTTTAATATTACAAACAGACACTCCAATTTTATTTATCTGTATAGATTGTTAAAAAGCTATAAGTTGAAAAACCCTTTAAAAACACTTTTTATTGTAGAATCAATATAAATATATAAAGAGTAGAATTAATATAAATATATGTGCCTATTATTATATAAATATAATAATAGGCACAACTTGTGCCTATTATTATATTATCGAAGGTCAATGACATCTACATTATACATATTATGGATACATATCCAGTATACAGGTGAGGCGAAAAATCCCGATATGGAGAAACAAAACCTAACACGCGAACAAATTGACTTGATGATTCATGAATCAATATAAATATATAAAGAGTAGAATTAATATAAATATATGTGCCTATTATTATATAAATATAATAATAGGCACAACTTGTGCCTATTATTATATTATCGAAGGTCAATGACATCTCCATTATACATATTATGTATACATATCCAGTATACAGGTGAGGCGAAAAATCCCGATACGGAGAAACAAAACCTAACACGCGAACAAATTGACTTGATGATTCATGAGCCGTGGAAGGTCGCACACGTTTGAGACGATATCCGTCATCATTCGGAAGGAACAGAGTCTAAAATCGCACGAAATTCACTTCAGGCTTTTTTTTTTCGGTTTCTGTATCGAAAATGTAAAACAGTGTAGTGTCATTCGACTTGGAAGGATCGTAGTAGTCTGTACGCAAAAATATTTTAATTATAACCTAAGTTATGATGTTTTCTTGAGTCGATAGTATTAAGCGTTTTAGTTTGGTGACGTGTTGTGTATTTTTGTGTTACTCAAGTGATGATAGTTGTTTTGATTCAAAAGTGTAACGTCACTTGCTATAAATATTAGCTTATACACCGAATGTCGGCTAATAATTGTGTCATGAGTGTTATATAAATATATAATTGTGTATTAGAGTTATATGGTCCTTTAAATAAGTTTATAAATAACTTATGTGATATGTGAATATAATCAACTAGATATATTTTAATAACGAAATCCTACGCTTATGCCTACAACGATTTGTAATTGCAAAATGATAATTCATAAGAATAGATCGTTTTAAATAAAAGCCAAACATTATTAAACATGAAAAAGGACTAAACTAATAATAAAATTTGAAAATATTTAATAGTACGTTATACTAATTTCTCACTTGTCAGTTATGTTTAGTGCAAAGGTAAAACAGAATGTCCATTTATACTTCATTCCGGTTTCCGAGATTCAAGTCCAATGAAAATGATACTTAGACAAGTAGAACCGGTTCCGAGAGTCTTAAAGTCCTCTCATACGTGCTGTAAACGTGGGACCACCTGTGTTTCTGTTTATACTATACAATTTTATATTGAAATTAATTGCGTTATACATTTTTTACAAGTCGTTGCTAGATAATTACAACATGCCATATAAGTCCCGTGTTTTTTTTTTCTTTTAACTATGATTCTGTACATATTTTAGTTCTACGTAATTTATCTGTAGAAACTATTCAACAGTGTTTTAAACATTTTTTTTTACATATTCATATCATGAAGTTTGTTAAAATGCTATAATAGTATTCAGAAGTGTTAACGCACAGTCTTGCTTTTTTATTTAAAACCATTTTAAAAAATGCTATAGTATATGTACAGGACAAAAGTGAAGTTTCTTAATAAATGAAGTTTTCTGTAGCTTTTACTATGACTGTTATTAGTTAGAATTTTATCAAATACGATCTACAGTTTAGCTTAACCTCAAATAATGTTAATAAAACAATATTTAATTCTATAACTAGTTTAATAATAGTTACGTATCTTTTATTTTTGCATGTCCATAACATTGAAATGAATAGTGAGACTGTGTGAATAGATAACGTGCTACTGTAAACTACTTGCCATCACAGACAAGTCGCATCTTCTACAGTCCGCGTGACTCATTACGCTGGATCGATTCATCTTAATTAGATCGCTTGCTATTTTCACATTGAATGAGAAAAATATTTTGCCAAGTGGTCTCTAAAAAGTGAATTTTGTGGTGTTTAACATGGCTAAAGGGAAAAGTGGGAGACGATGTAAAGCTCAAAGATGTAAAGGGAAAATGTGTCATATGTTCCAATTTTTTGGGTAAGATATTCTTTCTGTATTGAAGTGTAAAGTATTTTGTAAAATATATACCTATATATGAAGATTACAAACATTGTGAAAAGGTTTTTTTGTGAAGTTCTCAGAATTATTTTATTTGAAATCTAACTATGAACCGAACATGTGTGTAAACCACTTTATTTTCTCCGCATCCAATAAATTCATGCCTCATATTTCCACTTTACAAATTCAAGTGATGCAATGTTAGGATCCGGGAATGACGTAAACTTAAAGATGACGTGAGAAAATTACATATATTTTCCATGTAGACCACAATTCCACCCGTTTTTATTTCTTCATAGACATTTATCAGTAACCTTGTGCAAAAATTTATATAAATAATCATAGAATTCACTAAAAATATTATTTTATTAAATATCTAACTAAAAAGGATGAAACTTGTCAGATTGTTATCAGATAAGTGCTTAAAGTGTATTAATCTCTGATTAACGAGGGCTTCGAACAGAAGGGCAATGCTGTATTTCTTATTTAGTTTAATCCCCCAAATATAGACATAGTGATTAAAAGATCTAATAGCAAACTTTAGTAGTATCAAAGTACCTAATATTATTTGGTGAAAATGTTGAATCGTAAAGGAATTGCAAATAAAATGTCATATTTATATGCATTAGTAGTGTTAATTAAATTATACGAAAATACTACATAGGAGCAGAAGAAGCGATATGATTTGCTTGATGTATATTAAGTCTTATGACTGTCGATTTTTATTATAAAAAACGTATTGCTTGCAATGTCAAGTGTATTTTTCCATTTATGAACTTTAATAAATACCTCTACTTTAGCGAATGACCTCTACGTCACATTATTTGGAAAGTTTTATTGTGAACCTTGACACACGTAAACCTATTTTAACTTGGCCATTAAAAATATATATACAAATAGTTTGCCAATATACTATATAAGTAAGAAATTTTCATTCATCTATAGATCAAGGTCATACGCCGTTGTAATAGCTTTGTAGTTTGTATTGACTCATGCACTGATTACGATACTATGTGTTTGCTAATAAAAAATTAGCTTTATATCGAAGTTGTAATGAAATTTAATATTTTGTTAAATATATATCTCTCTAATTTTCTCTAATTTTCTCTAATTGATTTAGACGATTTTATATTTTAACTGATAACACGATTCACTACTTTGTTTTTATCTACTGCACTATAGAACAGTGAATTATTCGAACTGTGTACACTATGAATATATGTAACCAATTATTAAGCAACCAAGATTCATTTTATTTGTTACTTAAGATATTAAATTTTAGCGTTTCTAACGTAAAAATAACCTAAAAATAACTAAAGTAATCCCATCCCATTATACTAATATTATAATTGCATAAGTTTGGATGGAAGGATGTTTGTTACTTGATCACGCCAGAACGGCTGAACGAATCTGGATAAAATTTGCCACAGAGATAGATTGTAGTCTGGAATAGCACTAGGTTACTTTTTATCTGTCTATGTCTTTATTTAAATGTACGGTTCCCGTGGGATAGATTTGTTTTTTTTTTTCATAGAGTTTTTCTTTTTTATACTAACCGTTAAAACGTACCTAGGGTCGAACCCGAGCGCAGCGAGTGCGAGTCGCGAGTAGATAATAACTATGAAAATTATCTTACAATAAGATAGGTACTGCCGTTGCTGTTTATAATGATCTAAGTGTTGATAAATTGTAAAATAATTATCATTACTTCCTCTGTTCGAGTGGAAATATTCTTACGTCATGTCTTACACAGTGAGTGTTAAATCACTCTGTTACCTGTTTTCGTTTATCGCTCGGCAATTCGCAATACAACTCGATTTCATAACAGCGGGACACGCGATGATATTTTTTTTTATTACACTCGTTAACTTTTCATAACAAATTGGTGCATGCGCCTTGAGAATTGAGATGTTATTATGTTGTATTAAAAAATAAATTAAAATTATTAGGAATATTTAAGCTGTTTTATAGCTCTTTTCATATAAGATGAAATGTCTAACTTATTATATTTAATACTAGCGACTTACCCTTGCGTCGCTCGGGTTCATCCTTAGTTACGTTTTAACGTTTAGTATAGATTTCTCAGAAATGAGATATTTTCCTGCAGTAAAAAATGTACTATATATATATTGATCCGGATAATTAGCTGGTTTTCTCGTGATGCGGTCACAGACAGACAGGCAAAAATTCGAAAAACTATGCATTCAGTCTCTGTATATCTTAACAAGATTTTTAAAAAAAATATTTAATGTACAGATCAACTTAGAATTTATTATATGTATAGATATTTAATATTATGACGCATTATTTTTTATTGAATAAAGAGAGAGATCATAATTAAACTATTACTATATAAAAATACTACGTGTAAGTAAGTGTCCCTGCTCTGAAAAGTCCTAACTGCTGCGTCCTAGCGATGCTTGATAACCTTGCTCAATAAAGAGGCTACTAAATAACTACTACCAAACTAACATAGAAACTACCAAATTTTACAGTTTTGTAAAATGTACAGATTAAGAAAACTGTATTACTGTAATATGCATTTAAATTTACCTTCTAACTCTTTTGTCACCAGAGGGGCGGTGTGTGAGTGTCGCACCGCCATGTCGCACCACAGCGACGAGCAAGCGCTGCTTACGGTCACATCGGACTCCTTCTGGGAGCCAGGAAACTACAAACGCACTACACGACGCATCGATGACGGCCACCGGCTTTGCAGTGAACTACAGGCGTTGGTGCAAGAGCGTGCCGATATAGAGAAGACGTACGCCAAGAGTTTACGAGGATGGGCGAAGAAATGGAACGACCTTATTGAGAAAGGTGAGTGGCACTCTCATCTATACTAATATAAAGAGGTAGTTTGTGTGTTTGTGCGTTTGCTAGGTTGTAAGGGGTAATCTCTGAATATACTGAACCAATTTAGATGACATTAAGTAAGAAGATAGTTTGAGACCCTGAAAAGGACATAGGATACTTTTTATGCCGGAAATCATCCCTTAAGGCAGTGAAAATGGGGATGAAAGTTTGTATTGGGAAGCAAGCTAGGGATGAACCCAAGCGAAGTGAGGGTAAGTCGCTAGTTTTTTATAAAGATCTAAGAAGATTTTCGATGGTTAAACATAAAATTAATTTACTGTTTTAGGAAATGTATAATGAGTATTGTGGCGGTTTCCAAGGTCGCAAATGTACATGTTATTTTACTCACAAGACAGATGTTCCTTTGTCATGTTTGTCTGAATTTCTGTATATAATTAAGTATTGCGTGTCACAGTTCTGAATTTACCACCTGCCTTACAAAACACACAGTAGCCACAGTAGCAGTCTTCGTAAAACATTATCATTCACTGTCAAACATACACAATAGAAGTAACTTGAAGCATAGATTAGTGTAACTCGTTCATCTGACATTTATTAATAATTGCACTACTTCATTCGTACATAATATGCAATAATATGAAACCGAAACTCGAGATGTTCATTTAATGTTATTGTACAAGTTGCAAGTAATAGAAAGGAATGCACATCGGTAATGATGCGAATCCGATAGCCATCTTTATCTAGATTGGCATTTAAATAACAGGTGATCACTAAATTTGCTTGCCCGCCAAAGGTCAGGTCATTAGTGACGGACATGCGTTGCGAATCGCGAACTATTCGTGGTTAGAATGGTATAATGTGTTTATTTAGTTTTTGCCTAAAATATGAAAATTGACGTTCACTTGGTAACTAAATTATATAGGTAGGTACTACCGGCTCACCTCTAGACAATCAAAAACAAGTCCATCCCACGAGAACTCTTTAATTTTCCGGGATGAAAAGTATCTACGATGTTGACCGGGAACATAAGGTACCACCATACGAAATTTCATTTAAATCGGTCCAACAGTTTTGGAGGTTAGCCCGTAAACAAAAAAATTTAAAAATATAGCATTTTTTTTATGTACAGACATTCGACCACTACAGTTTTATTATATATATATACCCAAAAGGCGCACCACACTTATATACAGATGAATATACTTATTTTACAATTTAGCGTAATATTATCTTATAACCTACTATATCAATACAACTTTTCAGCCAAAATATCAATACAAATTTTCTTTCTGCGAGATCCGAACCCATAACCACTAGTGTACCTTGCAGTAAAATACATACATACATATTTCTCTTCGTTGTTTAGGAAACACGGTTCAATTAAATGTAGTAAATACAGATAAATTCGGTAATACGATATCATTGATGTTTGTTTCATTGCCGGAAATTCATTCATAAGCAAGTTTATTGATTGATCGCTGCCCCTTTCAGCTGTCATTACTAAGAAAAGAGGACTCGCCAGCTCTAGCACAGTGCGCCCGCATACTGTCGTGTTTGTACCGACCCGCAAAACTTTATTTCCAATCTTTTTTTGCATACCAGTGAATAAGCATTTTTGCATTATTCGCACATTTAGTGTGATCTCTATTCTAAAAAAAAAGTCACGCGCAATTTAGTATTATTTTGTGAAACGAGTATATGTTAGTGAATGACAATTCTATGGAATTGTATCGCGCAAATATGCAGTTATTCCATTTTGTTATATTTTAAACTGTCGGTTAGTAAAATATTCTAAAAACTAGTTTTGTGAAGAAAATTAAACTGCACACTTTCTTCATGTGGTGTGTGGAATGTTTTAGTATTTATTATAAAATTTTGCGACTATACTATCTTCTATGTGAATGGGTAAAGAAAAACACGTGCAATAGGTATCCTTTTTCTCAAATGATTTTTTCTTTAGTAGCTACTGCCGAGCCCTGGGAGAACAGTAGTAATAATGGATGTTAAATCTTACTATCTTAAATAAAGCTAAATATTATGTTGGTATTGTTCAATAAGTAAAAACACAGTACGACTTATTTAGTAGTAGCCTTTTTAGTGGCGTCATTCTTTGTGTAAATCAATAAACGTATCAGAATAAAAAAAATTATTTATCCAGAGGTCATAAATTACTTCTGAAACGGTTCTAATTTCTTACTTATAAGAACAACTATGAGCTTGCTGATTGCGGTCTGCTATAAATACCCACACCTCGTCTTAACCTGAGACTAACTATTGACCTAACTGACAGCCTCCCTTTACATTTCTCGAAACTTTACACCGCAGACGTCCTTGAGCTACCTTTTACAATATTCTAATTTATAGAAGCGATTGATATACCACCGTGAAAAGTAGGAAATCTCAATTAAGTCAATTTAGCCTTCTGTTACAGATAGTTTCTTAGAATTGGATACTATTCAGTTTGCCTTGTAATTCTCAAAAAAAAACTCAAACGCAAACTCAAAAAAAAGTATTCACTTATTACAATAATAGAACCTACTATCTCCTCCTTATGGAATAACTGTTAAAAATTATATCACTGAGCATGTTTAAAATGTTGTCGAGCTATGAATGTTTCGGAGAAAGGTCGAAAATGTATTTAATGTTACAAATAATGCAAACACACAGTTGTTCGACTTTTATAAACAGTTATTACGCATCGATCATATCAATTACTCTCAATAGATTTTTATAGATAGAAGTAGACGGAGTGGAAAATGGAAAACGTTTTGTTAATACGAGAGTAATATTATATTGAAATAGTTTATCGTGCATTGATCTTTAATATTGATGTCATTACTATAATAAATGAGTAATGTGTGTGTATGTTTGTTACTCCTAAACGCCAAAATGGCTGGATAGATTTGGATATAATTTAACACACAAATAGACTGTGACCTGAAATAATGTATAGATTGTACTGTTAGTAAGAGGTATATGTGTTATATGTCTAATATACAAATAATAAAATTGTAACTAAGCCGAATCTGTACATTAAATATTTTTTGGAAAATCTTATTGATATAAACACTATTATCGATATAGAGCTCGAATCTATAGTTTTTAAAATTATTGTCTGACTGTTACTGCATCACAGAAAAACCACTGGAGGGATTTTGATGAAATTTGGTATTGTGATAGCTGGTTATCCGAGTCAACATATAGGATACTATTTACTGCGAGAAAATATCTTATTTTTGAGAAATCTATACTAAACGTTAAAACGTAAGAAGGGACGAACCCGAGCGGAGCGAGGGTGAGTCGGTAGTATGTATGTCTATAATTCCTAGTCCTGGCTGGTTCCTCAACGCACACATCGGTGGGACTGAGGAGTAAAAATTTTTATAGCGTGTTTTAACGGGACAAAAAAGGGTCTAGCCATAGTAGGCTGCTAATTCTAGTTATATATTTCCAATATAAACTACGGAGTACAGACGGTGATGTTGATCCATTGTGAGGCGAAATTCGAATTGAATGGTATTTGCTCATATATTTTCATTAAAGTTAAGTTATTTTAATTAAAGCTTCAGTCACTAAAGTCAAGTTTTTTTTATTACGATATTTTATAGGTACTGATGTTATAGTACTGATGTTATTTATATTTTAATTTATTGATATTTAAAATTGTGAATTAAAATTAATGCATGCTGTATCCACTTTAAAAACATAAAATAAAAATATATATATAAACGGTCGAATTGAGAACCTCCTCCTTTTCTTGGAAGTCGGTTAAAAAGTAATGCATTTAGGATTAAGTTACATTGTGTGTTTAATTTCAAAATAATATTTCAATGAATTATCACTAGTGGATCCAAGTAAATAAATAAATAAAGATATTATTTAAAACACAAAAACATGTAGGAAATCAATATATTGAATATACCTAGCTTTGTAGGCTATTTTTTAGTTTTCACTACTATTGAGTTTTCAATAAAGAATTCTCATGAGATGGTTAGGATAGGGTCATGCTTATTAAAGGCAAGCGGGGTTAGATCAGCGACGACGTTATTGCGTTCCAAAGTGGCATAACATAATAATTTGTGCCAGAAATAGAAATTGTAAGAGAAAGGTTCTGTAACCATTTTAACATACTGGAACTCGACTGTTGTAATGTTTATTCATGTAATATTTAATTTTAATTTCTTTTAATGACTTTAAGTGGTCTTATGTTTTTTTTTTTAAGAACATAGTAATAATACTTTCTTAGATTCACGCCAATATTTGACATTTTAAATAAAACTCTCTTTTGTGGATTTTTTCGCGAATTTATTTTGATTTCTTTCCCCGACGTTTCGAATGCAATCATGGTCACGGGAGAGACTAAGGTTTAAGATGTCTCAAAAGCATTATATAGTTATTACAGACAGCCTATCCACAAATTAACAAAAATGAATTAAAAAAATTCAAAGATGGCATCAAAGTACCTTACAATATTTGTTAATTTTATAATTTTAATAAGTTTTTTAATTGACTATGGAATTTAAAAACGTACAAATTTCAATAGGAAAGATAGCTGGGTACTACCATCGTTGTGGGAACCTGTTATTAATAGAATAAATTTTTACTATTAAAATTTTCGTATTATTTCGAAGGTACTCAATAATAATATAGTTGGCTAGTGTTAAGCGATAACACAATTAAGTACACTTAGAATATGAGTAAGTACATGTAAATATAAACATACGCACACTTAAATCACATTTAAAATTAATATTTTAGTTTTAGTAAAATTAAAATAAGGATAATAGTAACTAACAGTATATAAAGAAGGATAAATTGGAAAAATTATATATAAAGAATAATCTCTAAAACTACTAAAGCTAGTATGTACTTACACATATTTTACTCTTGATATTAGATTGACCGGGTTATAGCTAGTATATTAGTGTAGGTGGTATGCATAAATGTATTTTCCAAGGTAACAAAAAAATAGCTAGCTCAATGCGCGAAAAGCCAAGTATGAATCATTTTTAACGTGAAATTGTAATAATTGGAATCATTGGCCCGGGCCGTGTCCGAATAGGATGTTGAATGGTCTGATTTACTAATGTTTATTTATTAAATAGCCCCATTTTTTTCTAAGTAATAGATAAATTGTTGTGGGTTTCTAATGAATTTATGCATAATTATAATTTTTAACTCCATCTTTAGTGTCGATCTCTTTCTAGTAGACTCTCGATGGGATAGGTCTTAGATTTTTTCAACGTCATTTTTAAATTATAAATCCTTATGTACCAGTTAGAATTATAATGAAAATATTATAAATTAAGAAATGAGATAGATATATGATGCTGGAATAACACATAGTCTAGTTTTTATCGACGACTCTACAAGAGGATTTGCGGACAATAACTGGTATATCATAAACTTTCCAGTAGCAAAGTATGAATATCTGATACGGTAGAATACAACACAATGTATATGGTAAGTGGGTAACGCCACTCACCAAATAACATGTGTAAATCAATAATAATTAACTTTACCTGTTAAGAAGTGTTAAAATAATAGAAGTGGTGCCTTCACTTACCATACTTAAAACTTATAATTAATATTATATTTCAAACTCCTACTAATAAGCGCGAAAGTTTATGAGGATGTCTGGATGCTTGTTAGTCTTTCACACGAAAATTACAAAACTAATTTTGATAAAACTTTACAGTAATATAGGTTATACATCAGAGTAACATAGGGTATAATTTATAAAGATAAAATATTTAATACATAAATAAACTACGTGTGCGGAGTCGCGGGAAAACACTAGTTGAAAATAATTGCTTTTTAACTAAAAATTTACACCGACGTCAAAATGTATATGAGAGCACCCTCGAGGTCGAGTCTGATCATTAAAAAAGATTCGTAAAAATACACAACAAGAACGTCTGAATTGAGAAATTCCTATTGTATTTTTAAATCAGTTAAATATTATATTTTAAAATAAATTAGTATGTTATAATTAAGGATTGGATGGAATTACGAATTGCCTCTTTGTTCAGGTCCTTGCTGGAAGTGAAAATTTACTTTAAAGAGTTAAGTCGAAAGATAGGATAATATAAATATCATAAGATATAGTTGATGTTTAAAATAAGTTTAGAGTAAAATCGATTTTAAATCAGACGTAAATTTCTCCTTAATGTAGAGTTACATAACTATTTTAATACTGTCGTTATAATTCTACGACGATGCACATTTTCTCTGCACAATTTTTCACAACGGCTTGCATAAACACTTGTGGCGCAAATAAAACATTAAAACCGAAATGGAAAGTCGTTTGATGCTTAGGACGACTTCAGACTATATTTTACAAGCAGAATTATGTATGAAAAAAAATTTCATATCTCAAATTAATAGAATATATAAGTGTTTACTTCCAAATTTAAAAAAAAAAAAAACTAGTCGGATATGTTAAAAACTTTCATATCATTTATTAATATTACATTTTAGCACCATAAAAACTCATATGTATATAACCATTCCAACCGTATGTAAGCAGCCTTAGTTCGATCACTACGCTGTGCACGCGCTGAATTCGATACGATTCAGATTGGGTCGCCGGTCAAGACGTGCCGAAAGTATTGTTATATTACATACATTATTGAAAATCGAAAGTAGTGACATGACTAACGTAATGTGACATCAGAAAGTCGCGTAACACCACAAGAACATTAGTAAAAAAAGGATATTTTTTTATTGACTGGTATTAGTATTAGAAATTATATTTTTTTAATTAATATGAGGAAGAAATCTTCTTATAAAATTACTAGCTTGCTTCCCAATACAAACTTTTATCCCATTTTCACCCCCTTAAAGGATGATTTCCGGGATAAAAAGTATCCTATGTCTTTTCCAGGGTCTCAAACTATCTTCTTACCAAATTTCATCTAAATCGGTTTAGTAGATCCAGAGATTACCCCCTACCACCTCACGAACTCACAAACTTTACCTCTTCATAATATTAGTATAGATTATATACAAAGGGGCTATTAGTTCATTTATAGCAAATATGTTGAAATGTTTGTAGTGATAGTTAAAAATAATTATTTCGCGTAGATTTTATTATAATATACCCAAATTTTACAAAAAAACTGTGCTATACATAAAAATAATAAGCCAATGCCCAAGTTAACGTAACAAAAAAGAGTTTGAAAAATTGATTTTACAGTTAAATAGAATAACTTATCGTTGGAATCAAAAATTAATAAATATGTTCAATTTTATACAAACAGATGTTAATACTATTTATGACTGGACATGACTTATTGTACTACATATACTTTTAGGTAAACACATACACGTAGTGTAAATATAAATATTATTTTAATTTTTGATCCTCAACTAAATATATGAATCAATACAGCACCTTACATCATTCGATATGAAGGGAAAGTTATGAAACCAACAAGAACTGGTCAGAGACTAGTTTTTACAGACAAGATGAATAATTGTTATGTAACCGGGTAGTTTACCAGTGGGTCATGTGAAACTTGTTTGTCATTTTTCATTAATGGGCATAATTTAAAAACAGATAATAAAAATTGTCGACCGGTGGTAGGACTCTGTCACCGGTGGTAGGACTCTGTTAACCGGTGGTAGGACTCTGTCAAGCCTGAGGAGTCCGACTGGATGGGTACCACCCCCTTATCTATTTCTGCCGACAAGCAACAATGATTGCATTGTTGTGTTCCGGTTTAAAGGATAAGGTAACCAGCGCAATTACAGGCAAGAGGCATGTTAACAGGCTTCTCTTGGGCAAACTCGCTACATCGTAGATCTTATCTGTGCCTTCGAGCTAAGATGAAGGTCAAGAGTATGCCCATTATTAATAAAAAAAAAAAAAAAAAAAAGTCCTTACAGTGACAACGCACCTGTGGTTCTACATTTTTGTTACTTAAAACCTAAGTGCATGAACCGTAGGTGTTATGGGCGACAGGTACTACTTTCCATCAGGTGGTCTGTCTGCTCGTTTGTCACTGAATCTCATAAAAAAAATATACCAACAAGTACGTACACTGAACACTAATAATTTCTTTCCAGTCTGTCAATTTTTTTTTCTACAATTCAGTTTTCTTAAAATAGTAATTGTATGCGTGTAATTGTATATTAATATCGCAACTTTCTTTAATTGCGAAATGTTTCTTATACCACTACTTAAAATCTTAACTTTCCACATTTGCATTTTCCAGTTTCATACGATTAAAAAGTGAAAAGTTAACTTTAAATTAGTCGTGTTATCAACAAGAAGAACTAGTTGAAAAATTAGGTACAGGATACGTTCATTAATTATAACTTACAGTAAGGTGTTATATTCATATTTCTAGTTAAATTATATAATTAATTCTTAAATCAGAAAGCGTAGATGTTCTACTTTAATGAATGATTAAAATTTAATTTTGGTTCAAAAAAAATATGCGATGAAAGAAAGTTAAGATTTTGCTTTACGAGCACGCACCATTAATTAAGTTTTGCTTCTCGAGGGTCACGTCTCACGCTAACAGTAATGTATGCAGAATGTAACTGCGTTGGCAAGTTTATACCCTAAACGCCTAAATTCTTGGTTTATAACTGTTTACTTTAGCTTCGATTAATTCTGAGCAATTTAGTTGGACTCAAGAACTGAGAAATTAAACTGGCGCGCCTTCGGATATAATTGTTCTTGCTTATAATAGTTTAATTGAAATTTTGTTTGTACTAGATGCTTCCACTAGGGATTCTCTTCATTGAGGTCTGAATGTAGATAAGACGACATCGTTTGCCACAATGTTGAAAATTTGTTTATTATGTTTATTGAAGGAAATGTTTCTTACATATATTTACAGACCTGGGCCTCACTAATTAAATCCAAAATAAAAATTAGGAAATGTTATATTTTATATATTGAAAATCAACGGTGTTCCCGTTATTATGTACTTAATTTAATTTAGTTGTTCAGACCCGTTCGAAATTTAGGCGCTCGCCAATCCTAGGATCACAAACCTAGGATTATAATATCAATGTATGCGCAATGACCGTTCAAACAAATGACTTGTAAGTTCCAGTGAAATTTGGAATATATTATTCTACTTCTTATTATGTGGTACCTACTCGTTAGTCGCGCGAGGTATTACAGCTTATGACAATCTTTAATCCATTTAGGTTAGTAGGCCACAAGTACCACGGCTATTAGTTTGTAAATGTTTTATTGGTTTATCTGCAACCCTCGAGGGTTGGTTGGGGGTGGTGGGGTTGCCAATGTCACTCTTGTCATGTTGAAACAGTGTAAGGTGTAAAAAAAGAAGTTTTATTACCGCTTTTCTCTAGATAGATATTATTTTTATTGTTTTATTTGTAAAGGTGCTAGTTTTTTAATTCAGCACTAATTAATGTAATTTATTTTGGTATTATATTTAAGATTTCTGCGTCCCAATACTATTTTCATTGCATTCGCGCAAGTTTCGTGGCTTTGCCTTCTTACGTTTAAGATTTATTTGATTAATGTTTTCTGGTACAAATCTGCCATAAGCTCTATATAATGATAATGATATTCATTTATTCTTTTAAAAATTATGTTCTACATTTTATTCTAGGCCCTGAATATGGTACGATGGAAGCGGCGTGGAAAGGCGGTATGGTGGAAGCCGAACGACTATCCGACCTACACCTGAGTGTGCGCGACCGTCTCGTCAACGACGTTATAGCTCAGATCAAAAACTGGCAGAAGGACACTTATCATAAGGTTAGTTACAATTTATAATTAAAAACGTCTCTGGATCTGCTTTTACTTTTAGAACATATTTCTCTATGTTTAACTAAGTTTTCAACATCTCTTAGATTTAGTAAATAATATACATCATTCAGAAACCATATCAAATGTGAATCCGGAGAGTCGTTTTGAACGTTAACATCTGTCCACGGCTTGTATAAACACCACTTTGTGTAGTTAATTCGGCGAGAAGCGCATATAGTCGCCTCAACGGTGACGCGGCCACTGGCGAAACGTTATAAGCTAGTTTCAAACTAGTTTCAGTGCTTTTGCTATTTTATACACAGTACCTATGCAGTTTTCTAAAAGTTTAGAATATTTATTTCAAACTATTAATGTTTATGTTTAGAGTTTTTAAATTTAAATACAAACATTTTTTTTTTATGTATAGACTGTAGAGCGTAGTCAAAAAATATAATGTCGACGGCTCTTAAATAAAAAAAAATGTTTCCATAAAACATTTAATAAGAAGATCAATTTATTCGTCAGAGCTTGAATTATACTGTGCATTCATAAGAATAAACAAAAAAAATCTGAATTGAGTAAATTACACGCACATTTCAATTCGCTTCGCAATAATTGTTCGAGTAATTGGTAAACATAGCATTGTTTAGGTAACTCAGCGTGTAACTTAACTTTTAACAAAACTGACATCTTAGAAAAAGACATTAGCATAAACGCTATTATGTTGATATTTTAAATATCCGTTAGCTTCAAAGCATGTTCGGTCGATGCATTCACTAGTTTTAGTGTCAACCACTACTACCACTTGCAAAGTAAACAATTCCAGTCCCAAGCACTTACAGATTCAAAGCGGATCCCAATAACCTATCAACCAGTGGTTTACTTTACTAGCTATAGATAGACATTTGACCTAAGGTCCATACAAATTATATCAAATTCCTATCTCGAGTAAATAAAGCCATAGATACATGGGTTATAGAGATCAACTCCATTAAATGTTACCTTCAGGGACACGTTCATGGCAAATGAGCTTTATTTATATAATGATCAGTTCTTGGGTTAATTAAGTTAAGCGTTATATGTAAGAGTAAAAGTAAATATGTTTGCTAAATATGTATACAATACTCAGTAATAAATAATTTTCATGGGCTTCAATATGACAAATAACTTTAACTTTTAAATAAAGCAACATTAACCTTAAAATTACCTTATGTCATTGTAACCATCTTATTGCCGTGTTTATGGTCAATATAAAGTTAAATATCGTATAATAGCAGTCTGTCCAGCACTAACCCTGACGTTCTGGAGTTCAACTCTCGCAAAGGGTAATTGTGTTATATTCGACCAAGTATGGGTAATAACAGATGCTGTCTAGGGAACCGACTTTCAGCACTCTGCATCAGTTTAAGTAAAAAGAGAAAACGGAAGAGACATATTAACATTCGCCTGCGACTCCACTCGTATTGTACTTCAGGAATAAAATAGCTTTGTACTATTGAAATATATCAGTAACGGTTCTGTAGATCTCACGTTTAGCACTTCAAAAATTAAACATGTTTTATCATTTTACAATATGTAGCTAATGTAGATTTTTTGGCTCCCCTGTTAAGTTAAAAATTAATATAATATGCCGTAGCCCTTTTTTGCTCTTTGCAATGCCCAATACAGGGGTTGTCAGTCACATTACCGTTTAAAACCACCGACAGATATTTGAATAACCGAAATATGATAAAACTGCAATAAGCAATCAACTATTTTAAAAGTCTAATCTAACACATGTCTTATTTCTAATATTTTAACACTAGCGACTGACCCTCGCTTCGCTTCGGGTTCGTCCCTAGGCAAAAATAAATTTATCCCACGGGAACTGTACATTTTCCCGGGATGATATATAGCCTATAGCCTTCCTCAGTTAACGGGCTATCCAATGCAAAAAGAATTTTTCAAATCGGATCAGTAGTTCCTGAGATTAGCGCGTTCAACCAAACAAACAAACAAACTCTTCAGCTTTATAATATTAGTATTAGTATAGATAAGAACAAAATTATAGTGAAATCAAAATAATAGAAGAAACAAATTATATCAGAAATGCATTAACGTTTTCCTCGACGTGAAAGAGATATTTTACTACATATGCAATCGTACAAGTATACGATATTCGAAACGTGCTCTCGTAATAATGGAAGAAAGTAAAAGTAAATAAAAGTTGTGCAAAGCTCAACAATTAACCTGCACGGTGAATATTAAATGGTATAGAAAACCACTTTCCGAAGTAGTTTTAAATTTGTAATGTATTATAATGAGGTGATATGGTGTATGCAGGACACTGTGTGATTACTTCTATTTCAATAGTTATTTGAAGAACTTTACAATGTTTGCATCGCTAAAATTTTAAAATGTAGTGATAAGAAAGTTGTTGCGATTTAAATTTTGTTTAGTTTTTATATATTTTAAAAAAATTTAAGGTAAATTTAAGAATATTTTTCAATTGTCTATTGGTTATAGTTGTAGCGGTTTTATTTTAATGTTTTTTTATTATTAAATATGTTTTCGGATTTTTTTCGCGGATTTATTTTGATTTTTTGTTCCCGGCGTTCAGCATTCAAAACGTCGCACTTCGGAAACGAAAAAACAAAAAAAAACCGAAAAAATAGTTTTATTTAAAATGTGAAATATTCGCGTAAGTCTAAGAAAGTATTATGATTTTATTAGTTGTTTGAAACTAGGTAGTTGAAATTTCTTATAATATCATATCGATTTGAAACTTTGTACCCTATACCTATTAAAAAATCCGGACTGCAGTGCACAAATTTGATATCATCGAGATAATTTGATAATGGAAATAGTCCTTCATAGGACTTTTTTCATTCGTTTTGACTAATCGCATATATTACATTTGATCAAAAACCTGTTTTTTTTTGTTTTTTTTTTTAAATTATAATCATCTTATGTTCTTCAACAAAATATCATTTTCCGGTTCTTATTATATTAATATATATACATTGATTATTATACAAAATTATTTTCATATGTATTCTGCGTTCTGTCGATAAAATTTAGAGGTCTCTCTCATGACAGACGAGCTGACGAGCGAATGGTAAACTGGAATGTGTTGTATCGGGATAAATATTGATTTTTTTATGTATACACGAGATAAATCCGTTAATACTAGTTTAGTGTTTACATAACTGTATGGAAATAGTGCAAGACGTTTACGTAGATGACTTTACGATGCGAATACGGAAATATATGTTACGGAAAACCCTAATTGAAAGACATTCTAGTCTATATATCTGGGTTGTGGTTCCTGAGAAACAGACATAGTATTCAAACTAAATTTAACAGTTTTATATCGAGGATTGCAAAAACTTGATATTGTTGGAATTTACTCTATAGATATATTAGTGCCCTTTTTGCTTTTTAACGGTACATTTGATTATAATTGTCTACGTTTAGTATGTATATCCGTCGATGTATCGGGGACACGTCAATTTTACGTGCATTGAACAGTGCGGTGAATCCCGCGTGACAGAAGGACGGACGCGCTTCCCTACACGTTGAATTTTACACACTATACTATTATAATTTCTTGTTAAAAGACAGAAACTGTAAAATATTATGATTATAATGTTAATCATAACAGATATCAATTTTTCTTTTGAAATTATGAAAGTAGTTTACTTTACTGTCGTATTTTTTATATTTCATTAAGTTCTAGTGATAATAAGTGTGTTTGATTAATATAAATCTCAAATACATAAAATAGTTTGCGTTTAATTAATACACCTGCTACCTCCGTCTTTGTATTTACGTATACTTGAAGTTATTCCTGCACCAGACATTCAATAAGCGCATTGCATTGCTCATGCAATGCGTTTATTCGCTTATGCGCTCATACTCGTGCAATCTACAAAGCATAGACTACGTGTAATTAATATTAAAACATTAATGTCTCGATTAATATTTAAAACGGGTGATTAATTTACATTAAGTAATGACGATGGACGCACACCATTGTTATTTGAAGTTGGTCAACAATGAAATCATCGCTATTTCATAAATATATGGGTTATGCAAACGCTAAACATAGTGCATAATTAGTATGCTCGCGAGTCTCTTAGAAAAAATACCTGTTATTTGTGGCTTTTGAAGTAACTGCGCATTTAATTTATTGTCGACTATATTAATATGTACATATTTTTTTTATAATCTACTAGCGACTCACCCTCGCTCCGCTCGGGTTCGTCTTACTTACGTTTTGGCGTTTAGTATAGATTTCTTAGATATGACATATTTTCCCGCAGTAAAAAGTATCCCATATGTTGACCCGGATAACCAGTTATCATCATACTATGTTTCATCAAAATCCCTCCAGTGCTTTTTCCGTGATGCGGTAACAGACAGACAGACAAAAATTTTAAAAGCTATAGATTCGGAATCTATATCGATAATAATGTCTATTTAAAAAAGATTTTCCACAAAATATTTAATGTACAGATTCGGCTTGTTACAATTTTATTATATGTATAGATTTATTACTATTAGTGGGAATATTTTTTTATCTTATATAGTGGTCAGAATATGTCGTACACTTACTTATGAAGAACGATCCCAGTTTTTTTAAGTAAATAAAAAAAAAAAAAGATGTGTAATGCGCGTCAAGAATATATTCATTTGTTTGTTTTATACTGATATTAACAATATGATTCATGAGATTGTTGGTGAAACAATCGACCCTACAAGCTAACCGATTACGTACGTAAACATAATGAGCGCCATTATACCCCGGTAGGTTTTAGCTAAGGCGTGTTCATGTGGCACAGACAAAATTGATAGAACCATACATCTCAAGTTAATAATATGTAACTTTTTTCCACATTTCGTTCTTTTTCACGTTTCTTTTATTAATTGCTACCGACTCACTCTCGTTTCTCTTCGGATTCGTCCCTAGACAAAAACAAATCTATCCCACGGGAACCGTACATTTTTCGGGAATGATCTATAGCCTATAGCCTTCCTCAGTTAACGGGTTAGCTAATGCAAAAATATTTTTTCAAATCGGATTAGTGGTTCCTGAGATTAGCGTGTTCAACCAAGCAAACAAACTTCAGCTTTATATCTATACTAATATTATAAAGCTGAAGAGTTTGTTTGTTTGTTTGTAAATAGTTAAGTTTGTGGGCTTGTGAGTTTGTGAGGTTGTAGGGGGTAATCTCTGAATCTACTGAACCGATTTAGATGACATTTAGTAAGAAAATAGTTTGAGACCCTGGGAAGAACATGTAATACTTTTTATCCCGAAAATCATCCCTTTGGGGGGTGAAAATGAGGATGAAAATTTGTATGGGGAATCAACCTAGGGACGATCCCGAGCGAATCGAGGGTGAGTCGCTAGTGCGAAAATAAAATTAGAAATAACTATTATATTTTTAAAACACACATTTCTAGAAGCTTGTGCAAATTGAACTTGAGGGAATTCAATAAGAGAATGTAAAAAATAAACTTATTCGAATACAAGAACTTCTACGTAACTACCTTTATCTACTAAGAAAGCACTTATGAATATTAAAATATGTTGATGCAAGTGGTATGGTATATACTTTCCTTTAAAATACAAAAGTTATAATATTTGTACTACATTTATTTAAATGAAAAACATGTGAGAATGCACATTTTGGCTAAAGTCATAGTTTTATGTGAAACTGTAGTTTGTAGTTTATATTTTTGTAGTTTGTAGTATATATTGTTATGAATAAGCCCTAATATTTTTGATGACCTTTGCAATTGACTGTAGTGATTTCGATTGGCGGCGAGTTAGGAATGCGGCGTCGTGTTTCATTATGGTTATTATTATTATTGTATATCATTGATTCGATTTGTTACATTAACGCTTGCTTGTGAATTTCTTTAAAATTTGATTAATTTGTGGCTGACTCTGAAAGCGACCTTCAAAAGAAAAGAATTATTCTGCTTAGTAACTCTTCCACTCCCTTTTATAACCAATATTTATTTTATTTGATAACATTATGTTTGTACCTTATCAAAAAATGTGATTAAACTTTCTTTCGTACAACAATAAAAGATTAATTAAGGTGTTTTTTTGCGTACAGAATCATATTAATTATTCCACCCTTTGGTGTCGTTTTTTGGTTTAAAATTTAAACTCATGCGGCCACCATATACACTTTAATTTAATTCAATAAATTAACTCAATAAAAATCACTCAATCAATCAATACACTTTAATTTAATTCAATAAAAATCTATATAATGAAAATCGATTCCCTGTTAGCCAAGATGTCGCGTAACATACATATAATACGTGATACGTGAATTGAGTACCTCCTCTACTTCGAAGCCGGCCAAAAACATCTTATTTATCAATTCTAGATATAAAGTTAAGAGATAAAATTCCGCGACACACAATCGTAAAAGTTTTATCGTCTTCAATGAGGCCACCTCGGAGATAAGAAGGAAAGGAAAATATGTATATGATTTTTATCTAAAGATTATTACTTTTTATATGAATTTTATCAACAATTCAATTTTTAAATGATAAAATGTATGTATACCTACCTACAGTCACTAATCAATAGAAAAATTAAAAAATAAATATTAAATATTTAAACTGTTAATATATTTATTTAGTAACTAGCAACTCACCTCCGCTCCGCTCAGTTTCGTTCCTGGATACATTTTTAACTGTAAGTATAGATTTCTAAGAAATGAGATATTTTCCCGCAGTAAAAAGTATCCTATATGTTGACCCGGATAACCAGCTATCATCATACAAAATTTCATCAAAATCCATCCAGTGGTTTTTCTGTAATGCGGTAACAGACAGACAGACAAAAATTCTGAATACTATAGATTCAGCCTCTGTATCGATAATAATGACTATTTTAGTAAGATTTTCCAAAAAATATTTAATATACAGATTCAAGCCAGCTAGAATATTGTTATACATATAAGATAACTACTGTGTACAATATAAGATAACTACTGTGTACAAACTGAACTCGGCCAGTTGGAATGAAATTTAGTTGTTTTAATTCATGCTTAGCTTTATAATAAAGTTCCATTGAAATCCGACCGATTTCGAATAAAGCGCGATAAAGATACAGGCTGATAAACTGGTAAAAAAGTTCAAATCATAAATAAATCAAAAATCAAATACAATTTCAAAAATATTAATGTATACTATAGATTGGTATCTATTTTTGTAATATGTCACTTTTATAAAAATAACTTATAATCTCATATTCTTTCGGTAGTTAATAGGTATGTATATTTTTAAATACGTAATTGGACTTGAGCATCACTGCTAAGCTTTAAGCTGCTTCCATTTTATTAAACTTAACCCTTTCAGAACGACAAAAAATATTTTGATTTCTATAAAAAATCTGAGCAATTTTAAGATTATTGGGAGGTAAAATGACCAGGAAAAATAATAAAAAAAATCCCCCCCTCTTAAATTACACTGCAGCCCCCCCGCACATATGTGCGCTCTGGTTTTCATTTGTGCTAACGCACGATCATGCATGTGGAATAAAGATGCAAATAAAAGTCTCTTTTTTGATATATTTACAAAAGATTTATTAAGGGTATTAATAATTTATTCTTTAGTTATTTGTATTACATGTGTATTATTAATTTATTTATTACACAGATCAAATATTTATCAATTTTTACGTATAAAGGCACGTTACTTAAGAGAAATGCGTTTCTAAATTAATCAGTCTTCATAAAATTATCCAATAATATATATCAGAATCAAAAAAAAATATTTTCCTCCGAACAATTATTTAAGGTAATAATATTTCACAATAAAAAAAAGTAAAGATGGTAATAAGAAAAAAAAAATCAATTTTGGTTCCTCGAAATGCACAACTATACGTTGCATTTTGTGCATCTTACTTTCGTTGTAGAAGAGCAGCTTTCTAAACGATATTTCCTGCCCCTTGACAAGTCATCTGGTATAGGTAAATGGCTAAAGTGATCGAAACGCTTTTCAAAGGACGGGGGTAAAGCTGGTCTATATCTTTTGTATGGCCTCTCAACAAATGTAGAGATCTTCCAATGCATTTCGATAACTTGCGGCAGCGCAGTTCATAAGAGCATCAGCTAAATCTACTCGAAACCACAGCTAATTTTTGGTTTTGGTTCTATTTAAAGCACGTGCAACCTTTATTATTTCCAAGTGCTTACCACCGCAAGGTCCAAGAAATGGTTCAAAACTTTAAAGTCCATTTCTTTGCCTTTCGTTACGTCCTATAATATTCAACCAACTGGTTTAGGATATCCACCCTACCCATGTTTGGTATTTGATTAGTAATCAACTCCAATCCTCATACCGGTTCGCCAGTACATGTTAATTCGTGGATAAGGAACACAGCTCATTAATAGAAATATGCCGAACAACGTGCTCGTCTCTTGAGCAGACTTGTTTAAAGTTGAGCCTATTTTACGCAGATAGTATAAGTTAGTGTATGTGGCCAGATTATCAAAGAAATTACAATTTCTACGTACTGCAGTGGTGTCTTTATTTCTCTGGGTACAGGAGGAGAGGGGTAGTTATAAGGAATATCAGTAAAATTAGCAACTTTCCATATCCTTGAGCATTTTTTTTTATGTTGTATGACAACTTGTGCTTTCGGAGGTACAAGGATTTACAAGTGGTGGAGGTATGTTTTCTTGATTTGTGGTTTGTAGTTCAGTTAAGGGGATATTTGAATCTGAGTCTCGGTCACTTTGGAAGTCACCTGGTTGATCATGTACTGGTATATCTTCATCTAACAGTCGAGGAACAGAAATAGTAGGTTCCCTCTCCTCATCCGATATCTCAAGATCTGATTGGCACCCATTTTTAAACAATTCTTCCACTACATTGAAATCTAGAGGCCGACCTAGTGAATAGAAAATAAGACATTAGTTACGTTTTTAGAACAAATATGAACGACAACGCACGATCGTGCATTTGAAATTTGAAGACGAGTTTCAATATGTAGAACTAATAATTTTTCAAGATGAATTCAAGGTTACAATAGCGTAACAATTAAACTATTTATGAATAAAAAAAACATAATGAAATTTTAAGTTTAAAATAAAAATTTATGTACTTACTCCGACCAGTGTCATCAACGAACACAACGTCCATCTTGAACGCGTCACAACACTTTACTGCTTACTACTAGCTCAGCCCAAACATTGTTACAATATAGCTAGATTAACGGACGAACGATCGAAACCGTTTGCGCTCAATGAAATAAAATTTGGCGTTTGTTAGAATATTTTAAACCTTAACGCACGATTAGTACTGTACGTTCTGAAAGGGGTATGTATATTTAGTATAAAACAGTAGACCGTATTGCACAATGTGGGCGGGCCGATTTGCCGAAACTAAGAGTCACGTATGGTGTATTTTATATTTATAATACCCAGCACTGAGAATATCAATTTTTCCGCCGTCTTATTTGGGAAATTCACAGTCGTATCTTTAGTCCCGTCTGATATTTTTAGTGCGAGAATAAAATATTATAATATATTAACAATAATAACAAAAATATTTATAACCTATTTCTTTTGACAGTTTTTCAGAAGCAAGGCTTTTTCTATACGAAATGGTGGTAGTCTCTGTTATTGTACAATGTATTTTTTTTTATGAGATTCAGTGACAAACGAGCAGACAGGCCACCTGATGTAAAGCAGTACCTGTCGCCCATAACACCTACGATTCATGCACTTAGGTTATAGGTAATAAAAATACAGACCCGCCAGTACGTTATCACTGTGAGGACTAAGATGATATGCCTCTTGCCTGTAATTGCGCTGGCTACCTTATCCTTCAAACCGGAACACAACAATGCAATCATTGTTGCTTGGGGGCAGAAATAGATAAGGGGGAGGTACCCATCCAGTCGGATTCCTCAGGCTTGACAGAGTATATGTTACTGGCCAAACTAGATTTCCAGCCAAAATGTTTTGACCTAGGCCAAACTAGATTGTCCTGGACTAAATTAGGATATCCTGACACACTTTAGATGAACCGGTTAGTCCTGAAATCTAGTTTGGCCTGTAACATATACATTTCTTTGTTTGATAATAATTTTGACCCTCGCTTTAAAACAAATATTCTATTAGTACTATGCATTAGTAGATACAATCGGAAGATTTCTATCTAAGCTTTTAGGATACTAAAGAGCAATGAGTGTTGTAATACACAATTTGTACCTAATATGAAATTTGTTTAAAGATTTAATATTAAATGTATATTTATAACGATTTTCTTTTATAACAAATAAGTAATTACGTGTTAGAAATAACTATTCGTAATTTTACAATGTTTCCTGATAAGGAAATGGAATCTTGATTACTATTGTATGTAACACATCAGTTACACATTAATATATAGTTAACGCAAATGCTACAAGATTAATTTTTTCTACAATTAATATTAATTCGAACGATATTTTTGCTCTATATAATCATTATATCTAAATAATAATTAAAATGTCTTGAAAGATAAACTTAAGTGTTTTTTGTAAGCACTAATCTGACGCGTTCGATCATTTTAATCTATTAATTATTATTATTAACAGATAACGATAAGAGAGCTTACGATAACATGTCTATGAAGTAACAGTAAAATCAGTAATAATGGTGTCACCGCGCAAAAATAGACTCGAGTGATAATGACATAGAATAAAACTCTTATCGGCCTTTGGAATGTTGCCAACTTACCGCCACATTTGCGCGGAGTGGCCACTGTACAGCCATACATCAATAAATGTAAGAACGATTTACCAGCGACCTGCAGCTTAGACCTTTGGTTTTACGATTTGTCAAGATATCAAATACAAGTAACAAATTTTCATTCAAATATTTTCAATGCTTGATGAAAACAGGTTACATTATTAATTTACTCGATTTTTTTAAGTAATTCGTTCTTCTTAAATTTCACTCTCATAGGAAGTTCTTAAAATCTTTTTACGGTCTACCTGCGTGTTACATAAACAGTTTTTGTTGATATTTTGTAAAGTATTGCTTTATTTAGTTTTAATTTTATTTCTGGTTCATTCGCTATAAGCTATCGATCAGAAATAAATACCAAGGACCTTGACCTCATAATGCCAAATACTAGAAGTATGACTATGTCATTTCTATATATTTCCATATATAATAACAAAATTTTCAGAAACAAGTTCTTATTGTATTATTAGTATAGTATAAGTAAATATTGAATGTCACTATATCTAGCTCCGATAACTCGAGCGTTACTGTAGTATATAATATAACACGAGCTTTATGCATCAATGATTGCTGGCCGGCATACTCGAAATTGGAACGATTTTCTGCCATCTGCGATTGATACAGTTATTTCGAATACCTAAATAAAAATATAAATGTTTGTTTGTGCAAAAACGCCAATCTCCGAAATTTTTTTTACCGGTTGATTTGATATTTTGGGGCATAATTTTTTTATATTGAGAAGGTCGTGCAGCGCGCTATTCATTTCCACGTCGCGTCGTTTGCCATAAAAAATGTCATATGTACTAATTTTCATATTGATCTATATTAGTAGGGTATTTAAGTACGAAGAATATTTTAACGCTATCCATTTGCTGGTGTAAAATGGACTACTATTATTAATACGATAGTTTATATGTATGTTTGTTAATCCTTCACCCCAAAACGGCTGGACGTGTTTGGATGAAATTTAGTACAGAGATAGATTATGAACTAGAGTGGAGAACCCAAGCAAAGCTAAATCGCTAGTATAATAATAATTCATAAGCTTTTCATTAAAACTCGTTTGAGGATTAAAACGACAATTGAATGCATCGTTAAAAGGCTGACAGCTCGCCCGCTTCCACACGACAGGTGTTTCATCTGAATAATTAATGAGATTTTTTACCAGTTATACGTAGATACTGCAATAATAAAATAAATATCATGTTCTGTACAAAAGTAATTGCGTAGAGCTATAGTATACTATATATTTATATAATCATGTATGAATGCTGCATGATATGTCTATCATTTCAATTAACGTAGCTAACAATCTTTACTTATGTATAATATTATAAAGAGGCAGAGTTGGTTTGTTGTTTGTTCGAACGCGCAAATCTCAGGAAGTAGTAATCCGATTTTAAAAATTATTTTTGCATTACATAGCCCGTTTATTGAGGAAGGTTATAGGCTATATAATAATTATATATATAGTCTACCTATTCCATACTAACCGTTAAATCGCACCTAGGGACAAACCCAAGCGGAGCGAGGGTGAGTCGCTAGTATCTACATATATGTTTAATCTTTCTATTCTTAACGTGCCGTAAAATAACGGTCTTTTTATTTGTTTAAATTACAACCGATATATCAAATTTACGGTATTTATTCGGGGTACTGTTTTGCCCTCATTTGGATGAGATAAAACGATTCTTTGAAAACGGACAGTAAAAATGTTCAGTATAAAACATCCACGATCTTAATAAAGAGCACGAGTTTTACGATCCTTTTAATGGTTTTATCTTTTTTCAGTGCAACCGCACGGGTATTGCTATTTCTTTTATAAAGTTCCTTATTTTATTTTGTGAATACTACTAATTTAATAAGTTAGCTAAGTGAAATGAAACATTTACTAGACAAATTGCTACTGGTAGCATTTTCTATTCGAATCTAGCTCTTAGTAAGAGTAATGCTTTAAGCTTATTAACTTACCTAACATGTAACAAATGTAGTTCGTCAAAATCATCTTTTTTGTGTACAATATACTATATAAATCGTAAAATAATATATATAAATTATACAACTTTCCAAAAAATATAATTGTTCCCTGAGCGGCGTAATATGGGGGTCCTCATGAGTCGTGTCTTCTTAGATTGAAAACGCATGTCCCTTTAGGATCGTTCGGTCGCTGCCCCTTTTTCAATAAAAAATAAATGCTTTTCTCAAAAACACTCAGATTCATAAAATGTATATAATATTATTAAAAACTCCATTCCACAAGTTTAATATTCAGTACGCTTCCTAAAATTCCAAAACGGTCCCTTAATCTTAACAATGCACATCACGTGCTGGCTGTCTGCCAGCTCTAAGCGATACGACCTCGTACCTGTGACCTTTAAGGCACCGTGGTCCCCCAATGCAGTCCACTTTTGAGTTGGCTTTCGATTGTCAATTAGTTATGTTATATAAGGAGATGAGGTAATACTTCTTATTCTTAATGAGGAGAAATCATAATTCAAGTAGGTACACTTTTGAAGTGAAACTTCAAGGTCGCGTCATGAGAAATCGTCACGAAAAACCGTCATAGTTGCCATAGTAACCGCTTGCATTCGGTTGCTATAGTAACCGTTGTTATTGTTTGAAGAATGATATACATATATGACGGGATATCTATATTCTAACGACACCAGCTTTAGTGGTTACTAATCTTGTGGGCGTTGTCAAGGCTCAAATAATAAAGATTCAATGCTCAATACAATTTAATAAGGAAAATCACAATGTTTTAAACTTGAAACGGTAATTTTAATCGTTTAATTGAGCAACGGGTTCTCGACATCGATCATCTGACTTCAATACACGACACTCCAATGATCCTCCACGATCAACAAACATTACCAAGCCACATATCTCCAACGAATGTCATGATGGCGCTCGACCCCGCTCGAGACCTAGTCTCGACTCTTAATTTGAATTTGATTGTTTATTATTGAACATAGTGACTTTTTAATAATAATAAGATTTTACATTTTAGCAGAAAAAGGTAACTAAATATTCTTTCCGCTGCTATCTTCAAAGAAGTTGCTATCTATTTTTACTAATTTATTTTCAAATATGTAAAATATAACTAGCAGCTCACCTCGCTTCGCTCGGGTTCATCCCTTGGAGTATATGCGATGATAGAATGATGTAGATGTAAGAATTCAGTTAGAAAGAGATAAAATATTACTCTCCCCTCTTTCTGTCATATTCGTTTGAATGATCATTTTTGTTCGAGTCTAATATTAAAAGGTTTTATTATTTTTTTAAATTTCACATTTGAAATATAAATAAATAATGAATTTTCTCTTCTAACACGTTTCCATAGAAACTTGTTTTTTTAAATTGCATATATTTGTTTACATATACGTATGTATAGATATCTTATTATATCTAGCTTAAAACGGTAACTTCTACTAACTACAAAATAAAAATGTATATACTACACCTAAGGTACAATCTATGCCTACAGCTTCTCTTGTTTTTATTCAAAAATTTGCCACTATCTTTACGTTTAAGCTCATACCGACAGGTGCCTCTCGCAAAGTCGGTACAATGTTTAATGAGGCCCATATAAATAGCAATAATATTATATCAAGACTCATTTTTGTGCGTAATTTCATGATAATATACCAAAACTATGCGGAAACAAAAGATTGAGCAAACATGTGTACGATAATCTCCATTTACACGCCTAATGTCTGTATCTATTCTGTTTTCGGTTGAAACTTCTACGCTAAATGGACGACACAGTTGGTAGCGATTCTACTTGCTGTGCCAGCGGTTGAGGGTTCGATCCCCGCTGGGGGCATTCATTTTTGTGATGAGCACGAATGTTTTTACTCCAGTCATGGATGTTTATATTTATAATATGTATGAATTTAAAGTTATATACATATGTGTTGTGTATCAACTATCTGGTATCCATTACACAAGCCTCCACAGCTTACCATGGAACTAGATGATGTCCCAACATATTACATACATATAATATTAAATTTTCTAAATGCGAAAATGCGTTTTCGGTTTCTTTTTCTTACACGCAGCAACGAATGTATTTGTTGTATATAAATAGTTTCTATAATATTATCAAATCAACTATTTGAAAAATAAGATTACCTGTGAAGGAAAATTTTAATTTTTATACCCGCTATCCTCAATTAGCCTCATAGTATCTATCTAGTTTTATGTAGAGTTGTTAATTGTTTATGTGTAAAAGTTCATATTCATTATTCATTTTCTCGAGTATTTCTTAGCGTAATCCAGTTAACAATTAGCTAACTCTATAACTTGCCTTGCTTTCTCTTTATTTACACCAATTAGAGTTACAAGCTCTCCAATTATATGAACTGACTTCACCCATTAGTTTCTAGGATGCCTGCGTTTTGTTTCATGTTATACCTAAGTCTTGATTTATCTGCTTTTTATAGGTATTAGTTGCCTTTGCGATTACTCATTTTATTAGGATGAGATGATTTTTTTTTTATTATTTATGTGGTTTTCAATCGTCAAATAACACAAAATGAAACCATTTAAATAACTTTTTAACCAAAAGATATTAAAACGGTTAATCAAGCGGCAAATTACACCATGTTTTATTATAGGTACATATATTTTAAACCTTCTTACTAAGCAAAAGGAATACACAGAGGTTTAAGTATAGATAGAGATATTTTTTTATGAAATTATCCTCCAGCGCTGTACGTCCCACGATCCTGAAATTAGAGTCTGATGGTCTACTAATCAAGTTAGTCGGGCATCACGATCGTTACGACGCGACAGTGCTACCTGTAATCTCGGAAATCACCGTTTTAATTTACAGAAAAAAATTATATAGGGCAATAATATTATCAAAGGATGATCTTTTTACTTTACTGAAGAAGAAAATAAAAAGAGAGATTAAGAGTGAAAATGAGAAAGAGAATTAATTTAGGCGCAGAAGGTTCTGCTAGGTTAATAAAACTTATGCGAATAATGCCTTTATAAATAATGACATTCTTCAATTTTTATCTTAGAAGATATACTATCAATACTTACGATAAAAATACTTCGATAAACTCGTTTAAGTCACGTGTTCTATATACTGACGTAATCATCAGTTGTTTAAACATTTTTTACCCGCATTTTTTAACAAAATTTTAAGGCTAAAAATAAAAATACAAGCTACAGTTTTAACGTTTAGTATAGATTAGTCAGATATAAGATATTTTACCGCAATAAAAAGTATCTTATATGTTGTCCCGGACAACCAGCTATCATCACACTAAATTTCATCAAAATCTATAAACTATAAATTCTGTGTCTGTATCTTTAATAAGAACTATTTCAATAAGATTTTTCAAGAAATATTTAAGGTACAGATTCGACTCAGTTAGAATTTTATTATATGTCTATACATATACAACAGTATTTATAATCTATATTATAAATACTGTTGTATCGAAGTCACAATGGAAAATATTTTATCTTTCTTACAGCAGAACTGCTTTCCGAGCCGGTGGTAGCTTCCTCACGGACAGACTTCACTGACTCTTACATTAAATTGACGATTCAAAAGCACTTGTAATAAGTCTAATTGAATAAAGTTTATTTCATTTCATTTCATTACACACGCCATCATAGATTTTAAGTGTAGACATATTTTGTAGGTTGGAGAATAACATGCGTACTTTTATTTCAATATATCAATAAGATACTGTGGCATATAAGTCTATTCCAGAAACCTCATTTGCCTAATATATAACTTTTACCTCCATTTAGAGGAAGGAAACACGTATTGTGCTGGTATACGAATGCGTCTAAAGAGGATGACAGTATGGTGTTACACTGAACGCGAGGTAACTCGATGCGTCAATATAAACCGTTTGCTGCTATTTCCGTTGCATTTTACTGATTAGTCTGCTATTGTTAAGTGTATGTGTATACTTTCAAGTGTTGCAGAACTGTCTAGAGCTAGCATTAACTCTTGAAGGTTCTTACGGGTTCTCTTCTCAATTGGTTAGGTTTACGGATTCAGTTAGCAATATGGCTGTTCAAGTTTTTTTCAGAGTAAAATTGAAACAGTGTTTTTGAAATAGACCTAAGTTATTATACAAATAGTGGCAGAATGTTACGATTATTCAATTCGCACTCCTTACTCGTGTCTTTGAGTCTTGTCACGTCTATATGTTGCAAAAAGTTATATTTATTATATTTATATCGAATACCGGCATTGTTATGTAGAATAGTCAGTTGAGTGAAAAAATGGATAACAATAAAGAAGAAGTTATATACAAGTGTTAGTGTTAGTCAAGTACATGTGTATGTATTAGTGTTTTTTTCCATAAGCTATAGGTACAGAAAACGCCACAAGAACTTATTGAATGTGTGCAGATGTTATTATGAATGTGTCAAGTACGTAGGTAAATACGATTTGTGTAGACTACAACTCCTACATATTGGTATTGATGATCTTTGATTGCATGACTCGTGCTGCAGGTGTACTAGGGTTGGCATAATAACTCAACAATTGAAATAATTTGATGTATCAGATTTAGCAACCTTCTTATTGACCGACATCAAAATGAGGAGGTACTGAATTCGCTTGTATTTTTCTTTTGTAACATAAAATAATACATAATATTACACGATAGCTTTACCAATTGTATGAATTGATTTTTTAAGGAATAGGTTCCTAAGGTGATCCCGTATAAATTAAATTAAAAACATCGCTATAGGTGGAATAATTACATTTAGATATTAAATTGTATTCAGCCCTTTTTTAACGTCCCACTGCTGGGCACGGGCCTCCCTTCAAGACGAGGGGAATCAGGCCATAGTCCACCTCGCTGGCCAAGTGCGGATTGGCGGACTTCACATGTCTTTCGAAAACTTGCTAGGTTCTCTCAGACATGCAGGTTTCCTCACGATGTTTTCCTTCACCGTAAGGCAAGTGGTAATCAAGTTAGAAAATGATTCGCACATGAAAATATCAGAGGTGCGAGACCTGGGATTTGAACCCGCTTCACTCGGTTTCCCAAGCGAGCGCGTTACCACTGGGCTACCACTGCCTATAGATATTAAATATTACTGCTTATTTTTAAAATCACCGTTTTTAAACACAGCAGTCGACAACCCTTATCTATACTAATATTATAAAGCTGAAGAGTTTGTTTGTTTGTTTGTTTGGTTGAACGCGCTAATCTCAGAAACTACTAATCCGATTTGAAAAATTCCTTTTGCATTAGTTAGCCCGTTAACTGAGGAAGGCTATAGGCTATATATCATCCCGGAAAAATGTACGGTTCCCGTGGGATAGATTTGTTTTTGTCTAGGGACGAACCCGAAGCGAAGCGAGGGTGAGTCGCTAGTCTAAAGATAATTCGCATTACATGCAATAACCATTAGAAAAGTAACTTTATACGTAACCTTGTCAAACGTGGATGGAATAAGGAATAAGAAGTTATACAAAATTAAAACATTTTTGTTAGCCGTTTAAATATTATGTGACATTACAAACTCAACTCACTACAACTCAATGAGCCTACGTACTCAATGGAACTAACACGCCATCTTTTGCTATTTACCCTTTAATATTGTATTCAAAATATCATTAAAGTCATATGATTATTGTATTTTATATGCAAATAGCTTTGAGAAATTAACACTTTGTAATAGTAAAGGTGAAAATGGCTGTTAAAATTATGGCTTATATTCTTTATAGCTTGTTCAAAGTAGGCAGTACCAAGGTTCTTATATACGTGGTCGTACAGTATATAATCGTTTTATCGAATGCGCTGTTATTGTACATTGTAGAAGGCGTGTGGTTGCATACATTAATAAATCTAAATAGAATAATTTCATATAATATATAAAATGACATAGGTATCTTGTATATGTACAAATACATTATAAAGTAAGCGTTGTGCTAGTTTTAGTTACTCTCTATATTATTATTGTTCGAGATATTATTTTGAAGTAAAAGTCGATAATGTTTAATTTGTATTTATGTATTATGTGTTTTGTATTTGAAAAAAATAATAATACTGAAAATTGTTTATTAACCGCTCCTGAATAATTTCTAAGATATTAATTGTTAACTGATACGCCGGCGTGTACGCATTCCGCAAGGGGTTAAGACATTTTATAGATATTTTCCTTGCTCTTGATTCTTTACTGTACTTAACGTTTTATATAATTACATCGTTTTTGACAAAATATTGCTCATAGATTACTTAATCTGCGATATGCCCGTCCACAGCGCAGTTTTTGCCCTTGCACAATCTGTGTCGGTCATCGATCAGTTGTAAATTAAGGATATCGATTGAAAAAGAGATATATTAAGATTAACTTCATTATTTACCTCGAATAGAAAGATAATAAGCTCGATTTATTGTGTAATAGTAAAATAGTGAAAGGTAATAAATAATAAAACATTTTCATAATTTTCTTACAAGTTTATGTAAGGCTAATATGAAAGTTTACTTACATGAGTTTTATTAAAAAAAACATTTGTTTGTTGAGAGTTGTTGTGAAGCCGTTAAAATCCCACAAATTTCTTTTAATTCACCATATATTTAATAAGAAATATGTCGTTTCAAATGGATTTACATTAATAATACATATTCATTATATCTTTAGTTAATGCTTGTTTACTTTCCATATCGATTAATAGAATCCATAAAATCGTCACCATACCCATAAACATTAATCGAAGTGTTACGTAGATTAAAAGGCGAAAGGTTTATTTGAATTTATAGATAAACTACGTGCAAGTATGTAGGTAGTAGTGTACCTACTACGTGTGACTGCATTTGCGTACAACGACAAAGACAACAAAGGGAAAAAATTTATACAAAGTTAAAACCTAGAAAAAGCTAGAAGTATCTATGAAATATGCTAGGATAATAATATTTTGGTTTTAGTGGGTAGTCTGTCGCGCTAATCGCGGCAGGAGTCCTACATACCCCGCGCGCGTTCGGGTACCCGTAAAGGGGTTTCCCCATGAATCAAAAAAAAAAAGAAGGATAATAATATTTAGCCTATATAAATCTCTCCATATCTATTTCTACATAAAAAAACACACGCCAAATGTAGATTTAATATGACATACGTTTAATTTTTTAAGTAAAATAAGCCCCCGAATCTGCGTAAATCAGTGATTACATGCAAAAATACTACTAAAATTCAATGACAAGTTTACATACGCGGTATTTCGAGCTTCTCGCCACTTCATTTATATGAAGTTTCGCCGAAACGTTATTATGTAAAACGTGCCTCAACACCTTAGGTGGAAATTTCGCCGTATATTTACACTTTTGAAAGTAATGGCTTCGAAACTTGAGCCAAATTGATGATGTATTTACATAGTATAAAGTTTAAATCTATTTCCCATTTTCTTTCTTTCTTACCTGAAAAAGATAAGTAATAGGTACTATAAAGGGCAATGGTCATCGCGCTCATTTTAATATTTCGACACTGAAGATGGCAGGTACAATTCCCTTGGTGGATAAATATTTGTATTTACCATACAAATAATCTTAGCCTTTTAATAGCCATTGAATGTATAGTACGTATTATATATGTATTTCTTTTTGTTCACAGTCAATGATACAACTAAAGGAACGCAAAGAAATGGACGAAGCATTCAAAAAGGCGCAGAAACCATGGGCCAAGCTACTGCAAAAAGTTGAAAGGACGAGATTGGAATACCACACGGCGTGCAAGCAAGAGAGAACCGCGCAAAACCAAGAGAGGAACGCGAGTGGCGACAGCTCGCTTAGTCCAGACCAGGTTAGTGATGTTAGTTTTATACATATATTAGCTGATATGATGTTCTAAGGTATTTTATTCGATTCTTAATGAATTTGATTGTAGATAATTGTTTAAAAATGAAGAAAATAATTTTCGCAATAAATACTTTTAATAAAGAAAACGCGTCATTTTGCTAAATATGACAATCTATATAATAAATAAAATAATTATGGTAGTTGTTTAATAAGTAAAGAAACTTTAAAAAGGTGTGTTCAAAAACGCTTTGGCTGTAGGTACAATACAATTGTCACTAAAAGTCTAGTTGAAAGTTCTAAACTTAGTACGTCGAAGTCAATTTTCTTGTAAATTTTTAATGTGAAAGCAATGACGTGGATTCTTCGTAGTTCATATCTGGGGCATTCGATTCCGCGTAAATTACATACAGGCTGACTGATTTTTTATGAATCATACACACGTGTATGTATCAAGAATGTGTGTGGGAAAATCAATATCTTTTTAATAATAATGAAGTCTAGTTAATCTCATAATACTAATTTACTACATAGTTTTTACGTTGGTAATGCAATTTTTATTTATTTTTATAATTAATAGGTATTCTCATTATATGGTTAACTAATTGGATGTATTGTTCTTATTATGTACACTTTTTATATACTTATTTCTAATGAATTTTAACGAATTTTACTACTTTAGTTACTTTATCTCCAACGTTATTAAATTACTTTTTAAATTTAAATGACACTTTAAAGTAATAAAACTATTCTTAAAGTAAATATGTACATATATACTATTCAGTAAAAGTTAATTTTGAAAGTCGAATTAGACACATTTGACGAAGATATCGCGTTTGTTACGCGATATTACACACATTAATAAGACATGCAGTTGAAATGAATAACTCCTTTATTTTGAAATCGATCAACAAATAAATACATATTAACCATTCAGTTTAGTTTTAAATAGTATCAATGCTGAGTAGGGATCGAAGCTATTATATGCACCGTTACTGAAATGCAATCAGAAGTTTAAGGTGAAACCTAACCTAAAATGATATTCAAATGCATCTACTTGTTGCGAACATCAGAATACCAACGAATAAAGCAATAAGGAAATAGAAAGCTAAACGAGGATAGCACTCAGGCATAATCCCTTCCCGCTGCGAGCTTAAACTCATCGAGCCACTAGACCGAATTAACACGTTGGCGCTGTAGCGCACTTGTGGTGTAAACAGGGTATGAATGTTCGTGTGGTCACTGTATGAGTGTTGATTTGATTGATTTGTTTAGTTAACAAATTAAACTATTATTATTATAAGCTATATATAAATTAACTTATTCTCTCACTTCTGAAGGGTTTCTGAAAGAAATCTCTTAAAGAAATAAATTATCCTTTGTCGAAATTCTGTTACTTATTTTGTTCAATATGTATTTTACAGTTCATAAATAAATAAAAACCAATAAAGACAAAACGGCTCAGTTTTCGCCTTTATTTTTCAACCGATTTTTTTTGTTTTTGTTTAGTGTTATCAATATAAAAATGATCAATAATGATTAGGTATAGTCGAATTTCGGCCACTAGGTAAACACTAGTGAAATTAAATGTAGAATTAGTCCAGGTCTTTTATAATTTAAAGCCTAAAAGCCACAGAACAAAGGACATTGAACATTTATAATTTAAATATTGATTGACAAGCAAGACTTAAGTTACATCCACTATAGAAGTACTAATGTTCAATTTGTTACAAAATATGCAATACATAAACTTTACGTTTATTTTGTTAATTTAAACAATTCAAATAGTGCTCTAAACTTGTGGCAATCATCAAAGAACGTGAGTACAAGGTACTTATTCTGTGTAGTCGATGTAAATACAGACTTAAGTCTAAGGCGACGCAACACCAACATGGATTTGCTACTTGAGTTCTTTGACCACTTGCCCCATTTAGTTGTAAATCGATATGTCTAGAACACACGGATAATACGATAGAAGGCTTACATTACCTGCTCGCCTTGCTATGGTAGTTTTACTTGCAAAAATAGGTAAGTACGTAAAAACTTTCATTTAAAAAAGCTGTAAAATTTATATTTTTATATAACTAGGTATCTCTTGAATGTTTGAAGTGATTTTTTTTATAATTATATGATATCATTAAATAAAAAATTATTAATTTAAAAAAATGTAGTTATATAACTTATATCGTTGTTATCAAAAGAGAAATAAAGAACAGGGAATGTCCTAATGAATAAATTATGAGAAAAAAGCAATTTTAAGTTTAGAAGTTGTAATATTTTATTGAGATCAAAGTATGTAGTAACTTTTAACTATGTACAATTTTGGACAATCCTACTTCTTTACCGGTATGTCATGGATATTCCCAGTTCTCTTCGCTTTGGGCATAAATAAAAACGTATTTTTAGGGACATCTGTTAAGTATTTGTAAAAACCAGTGGCTGGGAATGCAATTACCTTAAACATAGATTTGTCTCCAGTACAAATCAAAAAAAAAAAAAAGAATTGTGACATTCCCTGTTGTTTGCTTGTACCCTTCATATTGAAATAACAATTAATACCTCTCGGTTATTGGAGTTTGGAAGCAATTTGAATTTCTTGTAACTAAGAATTAGTAAGTATTGGCGATATAAAGTGCAAAATGATAAATAGAAAGAAGTTGGCAACAAATAGTGTATGAATATTTTCGACCTAAATTATCAAGTGTTATCAAACATCATGGCTCTGATATCGATAGCATTTGTGAATAATGTTGCAAGAATTATTTTGTATTATATCAATAGGTATTGACTGCCGCACCCAAAATATAACTACTGCATATTAAGGGTATTGCGATTGGTATTTATGAACCAATTGTAAATTAAATAATCGATTAACAATTTTATCATAAGCACAAAATACTTTGATAGCCATTCGCATTAAAACGGTATAAAACTTTTACGACATTTTCTTTTTATTTCAATGCATATCCCTAAGATAGTTTTCTGACTCATTTAAACTGCCTGATGTAGCGGAATCAGTATATTATATAGAACATGTTCCAGCTAAGTTTATACGTAACTGTTACTTAAGAGATCTAAGTACTAGATACTTAGTTTACATGTCGCGATAGAGATGTATTCTCTACTTCAAAATCACTTTAAAGTTGTTTTTTTAAGGAGAAGGTTATATGTTCGTCGGTATGTATTTTTTTTATTTATGTAGGACCACCCTCAAGTATAACTACTCAGTAAAAGAGAGTTATGAAATTCAATTCACAATTAGCGAGGGTATCACGTAACAATACCGTAAAGTGCTGTCTTTGTCTGGCATTAACGTTGCTCTGTTTCTGCACAAAAGAAGCAAAAACCAAAAAAATATATAATAACACGAATATTTATGTCAAACCCGTATACATATTTATATTTTAAAAACGTTAAAAATATAAAAAAAATATATTCCATACACTAATACTTTTTTAGATTTACGCGAATATTTGACACTTTAAATAAAACTAACTTTTCGGATTATGTTGCGGATTTATTTTGGTTTTTGGTTCTCGACGCGACGTATCGAATGCGAAATAATCCGAAAAGATAGTTTTATTTAAAGTGTATTTTACTAATTATAAATATTATTAACATATTAAGGATTTAATGAATGTAAATATATGATAATAAGAAACTGGAAGAAACATATTATAAAACACATCTCACACGAACACATTATGAGAACTAAAAACACTTTATCAAACACTCGTCGCTTTAAATTTTAAAACGTCAGTGATATATAAGTATCGTTACAGTAGTAGGACTCTGTCAAGCCTGAGGAGTCCGACTGGATGGGTACCACCCCCTTATCTATTTCTGCCGCCAAGCAACAATGATTGCATTGTTGTGTTCCGGTTTGAAGAATAAGGTAGCCAGCGTAATTACAGGCAAGAGGCATATCATCTTAGTCCTCACAGTGACAACGCACCTGTGGTTCTGCATTTTTGTTACCTAAAACCTAAGTGCATGAACCGTAGGTGTTATGGGCGACAGGTACTGCTTTCCATCAGGTGGTCTGTCTGCTCGTTTGTCACTGAATCACATTGTGGGTAATTTCTATAAACATTATGTACATGCTTTTTAAGATTAAAATCCTTTTTATTGGTAACATCTTTGTATCCTTGACTCGATTAATATTTTTCATTCAAACTATTGATTAAATAATTCATATATAAAATACTAATATTTAATAAAATCTATGCTATTGTATTAAAATATTTAGTCTATAACAATATTATATAGAGGCAGAGTTGGTTTGTTTGTTTGTTTCTCAAGAACTACTAATCCGATTTGAAAAATTCTTTTTGCATTAGATAGCCCGTTTATTGAAGAAAGCTATGGGCTATATCTATACAGATAAATAAAATTGGAGTGTCTGTTTGTAATATTAAAATAACCGCTTTTTACTAAATGCACATAGATGTATACACGGACAGGCAGACAGAAAAAAATAGTAAAAAACAACATTTTTTACAATTTTTGTCTGTCTATCTGTCTGTCTTTCTGTCTGTTTGTTCCGGCTAATCTCCGTCTCCGTCTGCTAGCGCAGATAGCTGCTGTTATAAGGAGTAACTTAGGCTACTTTTATTTTAGAAAAAGAATCAGGGTTCCGCGAAAAAAATTAAAACCCATGAAATTGTGAACAAAATTCGCGTATGGCGTACGCAATAACGTACGTACGTAACGTAAATCGCTATATAATTTATATGAGTATCTTAGAAGTAGCAAGCTACTATTTATGTATAAACATAGCTAACTGTGAAAAAGAATCTAGGGACGAACGCGAGCGAAGCGAGCGTGAGTCGCTAGTATAATATAAAATATAGTCTATCTATTCCATATTAACCGTTAAAACGTAGCTAGGTTCGAACCCGTAAAGCGAGGGTGAGCCGATAGTATATTATAGCCCTAAATATTCTCTTTTAGATGATTTGTTATTATACCTCCTCAATCCACATAATACTTAGCAGTATAGTAGTGAAATATATAGAAATCGTCCTCACACTAATCACTTCAGCTTAATACTTTTTTGTTTTCCGTTTAAAAACTACACTGAAACGTCGTCACAAAGAAAAGCGACGCTATTGCGAGTTTCCGTTCACGTTTGTGTCGCATGTGCCTTTGAGCGATACAATTCTGCTATATCCACTATGCTACTGAATTTCTACGTGAATTCATGGACTTTTCATTTAAACATTCCTTCCTATGTATGCTGTTGGTATATTTTTCGACGAATGTTCATTTCTGTAAGGTATAAACTAATATAAAATGTAATGCTTTATGATTTTAATACGAGGAATTATTATTATATGTCTTTGATTTAAATAATGGAATATGAACGATATTAGTACGGTTTTGTCGTGATTAATATTTAACGTCTCAAAAGTGTCCTCAAAAAGATGCACATAGTTCGAAATTATGCGCTTTTTTTAAATATATTTTGTTCATTGCTTTTCGAGTAACAAAATTAAAACGCGCATTGTTTCTTCTAAAAAAGTACTTTATGTGGTGTGCGTAAGTTCGAATTTGGGGTTAGACAGAACTTTCGATTTTTGGATTTTGTTCTTTGGTTTGGATTAACGTCACCATGTCGAAGCCACTTTTTAAAGAGTTAAGGATGTTCTTAGAAAATGAAAGTTAGATATATGTATTCTTATTTTAGAGCGAAAATCCTTAGGAATACAAAAAATGTTTTCATTCTACTTAATAATTAAGAGTGTATAATCCTACTGGAAATTTTGCTTCGGCAGTATTATTTTATAAAAATGCTCTTCGTTTAATTGTAGCTTGTTTCAAAGAACTCTACTTTATTTTAGTAGCAAAAATAAACTATCTGGATTACTGTCGAAAATAAAGCTCTTGTAACTGTAACGTCACACCGCCCACCAGTTTTCCATCTCTCGTTGAAAGTTATATAGATACACTCTGTAAATTACTAATTGCTCTAAAGTTCCATCTTAATTATTTCAAATTGTGATCGTAACCTAGGTATTTTTGGATAGGCATTTAAAAAAGAACAGACAAATGACGAATGATTTACAAAAGAAAAATAGTCTACGCAAAAAATCTCCGGATATCAAATATAGAAAAAATCATGTCTACGATTTACATATAGTACAGCTAAAATTACTGCGTATGTTAATTCAAATTAAGATCTATCTTGTAATACTGAAAAGTAATTACTGATTAAGACAATACACTCAGATATTAAAATGTGAAAAAAACCTTTTTAAATTCATCTCTCACAACATCTATCATCCCTTTTTTTTTTTTTTTTTTTTTTTTTTTTGTTTTCGCTGGGGAAACCCATCATGGGGACCTTACCGGCCGTCAATGGGTAAGGTACTGTGAGACTCTTACTCACTAAAACCCACAGCGGAATCCATCGCCGCAGTGCAATGGGGCGTTGCAGGATCGCTTGCGCATGCACTACAACACCCCTGCGGACGGCCCGTACCTCGCGGGCCAGCCACGCCTTAATCAGGATGCCCTCGATTCACAGAGCATCCCAACCGCCCCGATGACGTGCAGGGGAGTCGAGGAGTGACCCCCCCGCAGTAGCTCCTCTAGGGTGGCGGGAGAAGATGCGCATAACGACGCCTCCTCTCCCCCAGCCGACGGCGACGAAGAGGAACATCTATCATCCCTAATAACCTCTTTACAACATTAAAATCTTAAATGTCTGCTTTTCAAGAATTTAAATTAGTTTCTACTTTACGTCTTGAAAGCGATCGAGGCAAATTATTTTGCTCAGCTCTAAGCAGAAGTTTCTTAAAGGAGCCAGCTACTTCGCAGAATTTTTTTATTTGTTAAATCAAAAGTATTTTATTGGTCGGATAAGTAAACTTCCTAGTTGTAATACTTTCTTAAATTTACGCGAATATTTGATATTTTAAATAAAACTATCTTTTAGGATTATTTCGCGGATTTATTTTGATTTTTGGTTCCCGACGTTTCGAATGCTTTACAGCAATCATGGTCACGGGAGAGACTAAGATTTTAGACGTCTCAAAGGCTTATATATTTGTTACAGTTGTTGTTAAATAAGATTAGTAATTAATAAAAAAATTAAAAAAAAATTGTAATATTTTTAATAATAATAGGTAAAATTAAGTAAATAATATTGCTATATCTTATTTTTTTTTTAATGTTTAGAATTAAAGTCAACAAATATTGTAAGGTACTTTGGGGCCATTTTTGAATTTTGAAATCATTTTTGTAAAATAGTGGGTAGGCACTGTCTGTAACAAATATATAACTCCTTTGAGACGTCTAAAATCTTAGTCTCTCCTGTGACCATGATTGCTGTAAAGCATTTGAAATGTCGGGAACCAAAAATCAAAATAAATCCGCGAAATAATCCGAAAAGATAGTTTTATTTAAAATCCCTACTTGTAGAAAAAAATCTAATTTGTTTTTAATCTATTTAACATAAAAATAAATCTTTTTAATATAATCATTTTTTCTTTTTAAATATGAAAATTTGGAAATAATAATTTACATTAAAACAAAGATTATATCTATACATATAATAAAATTCTAACTGAGTCGATCTGTACATTAAATATTTTTTGGAGAATCTTATTGAAATAGTCATTATTATCGATACAGAGGCCGACTCTATAGTTTTTAGAATTTTTATCTCTGTCTGTTTGGGAACGCATCACGAGATAATCACTGGACGGATTTTAATGCAATTTGTTATGATGATAGCTGATTGTCAGGGTCAACCTTAGGGTGTTTTTTAGTGCGGGAAAATATCTCATCTCTCTCTCAACCCGAGCGGAAGGGGGGTGAGTCGCTTGTATTAAATATAATTAAATTAAGATATAAATCTTATCTAGTGAAAGTAAAGTTTAACCCTAGATTGAATAAAGACTCAGTTCTAAGATCTACGAGTAGATACGGGAGGTCTGAAACTCGCTCTTACTTAATTATATCTACCAATTAAAATCAACTATAATTAATTATATGTTTAATAAATCTGAAACTATATTACATAGTAAATAAATTATCGCGACCCGAAGTAATTAGGGTCAGAAATAACATGTACAGTAAATAATGTTTACGATTTACAGATTATCTGTGTATGTAAAATTACACCGTATCTTAATGGGAGGTGGCTCGCGTGATATCGTCACCCTGACATAGATACAAATGATAATTGCATAGTATTGTCTTTTATTAAAAAGAAATCTACGTTTACAATTTACATACTTCCATCATAATCCATACATATAATAAAATTGTAACGAAGCCGAATCTGCATATTAAATATTTTTTGGAAAATCTTATTGAAAAAGACAATATCGATACAGAGGCCGAATTTATAGTTTTTATAGGATTTTTGTCTATCTGTCTGTCTGTTACCGTATCACGAGAAAACCACTGGAGAGATTTTGATGAAATTTGGTATGGTGATAGCTGGTTATCCGGGTCAACATATAGGGTACTTTTTACTGCGGGAAAATATCTCATCTCTGAGGTAAACGTGAAAACGTAACTAGGGACGAATCCGAGCGGAGCGAGGGAGAGTCGTTAGTAAATTTATATAAACATTTTTGTTATTTCCAATGTAGGTTTTAAGAATATGAATCATGATTTAAATTGTTTAACCTTAGAGTGTGGTAGTTATATGGTGTAATAATTGGATAATTTCACATGAAACATGGTAAAATAATAACTTCATTAGTATTATAATGGAATTCTAATGATAATAGCCGCCGCTTGCTTAGGTATCCTACTTGCTTAGGTAGACATACGTACAAATATCCAAAGCATCAAAAACATTTATATGGCCATTCTTTGCCATTTTCGAGAATCGAACTAGCAACCTCTGATGCAAAGATTAGTTTTATCACTACTAATATATTGAACTAAAAGCTAAGAGAATACGTTATATTCGAACGCTATCGTTTATTTACTTTCTTTCCATAAATATAAACTTCTGTAAATATTAAATTCCATATGAAACTATGTACACAAATACGTTAAGCGAAACTTGGTAAGTTTGAATGGAATAACTTTACTTCCAAAGAAGTTAATTGCTTTCGTGAGGGCTGATTAGAAGTTAAACATACTTCTCGTACAAGTGCGCAGTTTGTGGTTGTAATGAAATTTTCCTTCTATCAAAAATAATTATAGACTTGTCTCATGTTATATTTGTTCAATTTTCTTTGATGAGATGTACCTAATGTGATTTTATTTTTACTACAATATTTTAAACTAGGGTCATGTGACTTTAGAATATTCGTAGTAGAAAATTTAAGCTAATTGACTATAATCGGTAAATGACCCTTCAAAATAATTGTTTATCCATTTTCCTCACAGAAAAATATATTTTAACCAAATATGTCGTCTAATGAAATTACAGAACTAGCTTACTAACTAGAGCTTATACATTTCTTTATAAAATACAATCATTTCATCCCTCCTCCTGCCAGTGTTCACAAGAAACAGGTTACTGCTACCCTCGAAAGATATTACAGGGGGTTGGTCGCACGTTGCGATGAAACATCTGCCGTGGCAGCCGTCTGTGATGCAATATGTTCTCAAACAATCCCTTGTTACGACTAGAAACACTTTTTTGTCAATTTTTATTATTATTTATAGCTCGCAAAGTTGGCAGAGATCTGACACCGCATTCGCTTCCAATTAACCGCTCCATCAAATAAATTAATATCGGTTACAGGATGGAGGTATTGGCGGATCTTTGTTATTTGCACAAATTCAATATAATAAAATCGCTATCGAACTCAATATATTTATGTATGTATATAGTTATTGCTACTTTATTTTTCTCATTGAAATATCTATTATTCCCTTCCACAGTTTTAGATATTAAGTTCTATTAAAATTATCATTCTTAAATCATTTGACTAGTGTTTTTAGTGACCCAGTGATCAGAAATCGACCATAATTTTTTTTATTGATAACACTAAAGCTCTTCTATAACTACTAAAAAAAATTATTAAAGAGTACGTGTATGAATGTGTACACGCGCAAGAAGTAAAATTTCTGTAGGTTATCGGTACTCTTTATGAAATTTAATTTATGTTTTAAATAATTAGGATAGGTAAGATACTAAAAATAACGCATATTAGGCATATTATAAACATATATTTATAGAATATCATTTAAGGAAAGAAAATAATATTATATATCATTTGTCAGACAATAACAAAGGTTACCATGGCCATAAACGTACGTAAATTTTTTCGTAACGCATTCACCAGCTTACCGCCCAAGTCAAGTGTGCGTAAAGAAGTTTTACTTCGAAAGGATGAGTTAACAAATAGACAAGAAAAAGGAACTGAACTTATCTTTGTCTATTTATATATAGATTAAAAATAATGTAGCGTCTAGACATATAAATAAAACAGTAGAATACTTTACGCTATAACTTTAATTTACTCCGATACCCATTCAAAGATCTAATACTGCACAATAGCTCTGTAGTCTATCAGATCATCAAACAAACACTAGCTCTCACGACTACGACGCGACCTCAGAAACCCTTACCATTGTGTACAACTATAATTAGCCAATCGTATGCGTACACACACAGCTAGGAAATCAAAGCTGTAATTTTTTGATAGAAAGGTACTCGAAGGTAATTATATGAAACTAGCATTTGCCATCGGCTCTGCCCAAGCGTTTGTTTATGTGTAACTGCTTACAAACATACAACAACAACAACAACTATACAACAACACCTATATAACAACAACTATACAAACTGTAAAAAAATTTTTCTAAACGGATATTAGTAAAGAAGTATGTTAATTATCTAAACATGTAGTACATATAATATTATGATAAAATGTGCTATTATTTATGATAAAATATGCTATTATTACTCAGATGAATTAGTACTAGGGCAAACTTCTGATACATATAATGAAAGTGTAACTGATCACTGTCTGTACATTATTGGGGGTCTTTATTAACGTAATAGAACCCAAAACTGATTTTTAGAATTTTTGTCTTTTTGTGCGCGCTATTGTGAGAAACGGCTTAACCGATTTGGGTGCGATTTTCACCTTGTATTGTAGTAAGCTTCACTAAGTATTTAGTGATTGTTTTATTTCAATTGGTTCATAAATAAAAAAGTTATGTAAATTTAAAGAATCACACATTAGTAATCAATATAATTATTTAAACGTCAAATCTGCAACCTCTGATTACACTATTCAAGGAAATCTCACACTGCGCCACGGACGCCTCATTATAATATTTTATCAATTTACATTCCAACACTACGCCCGTTTAACAAATCGATTGATGGTCAAACTACATACCAGATGTTAGAGATCACGTCTCTAGCGATACGCAATGACTGCGCGCACTACCAATAGCTTCTAAGCACGTTTATTAAGAGTTTGCCGTCTTTTACCACGAAATAGTGCTCGATACTCGCTAGCGATTTCACAAAAAATGTTAACGACATATTGAATATCCATTACGTAATAGACGACACAGACAGTAGTAAACTAATATACTTTTACGTCAGAAATAGTTGATATCTGTAAGACTTTTCGACACATTCCTTAAGATATAAGTTTTCTCATAACGGATAGTAATGACTCGCGGGAAAAGTAAAAAATATTAAACAATTTTTCAGTAGCACGTTTAGTATTGGCTATATTGATGACATTATTAGTCGTTGAATCAATCAAATGACAAATTACTTTGCAATATTAGACCTGGTTTTCACAGAGTAATATATAGTTAGCAGTTGAAAACTGTAAAATGAAAAGTGGACGTAAGCTTAAATTCAAAAATACGCCAATTTGAAACGTTAGAAAGTAAATACGAAATAATAGGTGGAAATGAACAAACAAGTACATACAAACTGACGAACTGTCACTCATTCACGTCATGGATAACTGTGGGCTTAGTGTGAGTTTTTCTTACTACTCGATCGCGTTAAAGTAAACTCAAATTTGTATGGAGTTGGATCAGCGCCGCCTAGCGGAAAGTTTGTAAAACATATTTTGTGAGTGCGAGATTGTTCGTTGACTTGTCGGTCGTGACCATCGACTAACTTTGTCGAAGTGAGGACGAATAGGAGCTTGAATGACGTTTTTGCGAGTGTGAGTTGCAATTTATGTCACTTTTGACAGTTCAATTGTAAACGTCTTCACTTGCGAGCGAGTTAATTGTCACTTAGATTTTTGTAGTGAGAGTGAAAACGTTCATTAAAATACGAACATTTTTTTACAAAGTTCATGATATTGTGTATGTGTTGTGTTGTTTTAATTGAAGAAAAAACATGGCAGCTCGTAATTTTTTCGCTTGGAGGATGTTGTCGATGGCAACAGCACAAGACGAGCGTAATCATCTAGCCAGTGTTCGTGCAGAAGCTCGCATTTCCTGATAATCCACTATTACATCTTCCAGAGACTGAATTTAAAAGAAATTATCGCCTTTCAAAGAAAGCGTTTAAAGTGTTGTGCAAAGAACTAAGACATTTAACTAATTTGAAATCTACTCAATGGATTACCTTGGAAGCAAAGGTAAAAAACATTTAAAATCTTAAACATGCACCCTTCGTGTATTTTTTTATCAATTGTTATTATTCTAGGTACTCACTGCACTATTTTTCTTTATAATGGGGTCTTACTAGCGGCCAGATGAAGTTGCAATATCTCCCCAAAAATGTGAGAAGAAGTAACCACAGCATTAATACATAAGAATATGTTAAATAATATATTTACTTTCCTGACATTCCAAATGCTAGACAAGCAATTAGTCAAAGGTACTTATGTTTTCATAACTATACAATACATATCCTGATATCACGGGTATGTATGGAATTACAAAAAATATTGATATGTAAGATTAAACTTGTTTATTTCTGGACATAAAATTAATATAAATTTAAATGTATTATATCTACCTTTGTTTGTTTTACAACTATTAAATATTTATTTTAATAATTAAAGATTTTACTATAATTTTGTTTATATTCAACAACATACCTAACAAGCTGTTTTTATTCAATAAAATAAATTAATTAATTTTCAGTTTTGGAACATAACAACATGCAAGACCATAATGAGAGGATTATCACTATCATCAGAGAGAGAGAAGTTCCACCACAGATTTAATTAGAGGAAGAGTAATAAAGGATCAATTAATAAGAAGATTACAGCAGCAATAATTATTACCTTTTATGTTATAAGTTTATTTTAATATTTGGTGGCAGTCAATCTATTGTAATTTACCACAAAAAATATTGTATCATGTATATCTATCTATCTATGAATAGAATGTATATAAATTGGGTGTTAAATGAAAAAGAGGTAAATAAAATAATTTGAACCATTTTAATGTTTAATTTTTAATCTTAATAGTTTACCATACTAAAAGTAAGAAAGTTTGAATTAAATAACAGTCAACTAATAAGGTTATTTAAAAAATAATTTAATCATAACAAAAAATAATAAATTATTTAATTATTATCTAATTTACCAATCTAATCTTTACAAAACTTATTTATAGCTAGTTTATTCTAATATATCTAACATTCTTAAACTTAAAGCTTGCCATTCCCTCTGAGTCTGCCCTACCATTTCTCTTATCCCATTTTGCTCCCTTTTCATCTCCATATAATCTCTATGCTGCTGCATTCTGAATGCTCTCCGTTCAAAATCAGAATTTACAAACTGACGGGTAGCCTGCATTGTTTGAGCCTTGCATGTCTTCGAGGTGAGATTGTATTCGTGAAGACCTCTTACTATGGCATGGTGTAGTTTACCCATACTGAGCACACGAGGCTGAGGGGCAGCAACTTGGGACAAGAAATAAAGTGGGTAAGAGTTCTTCAGCATCTGATAAAAGAAAGTATTTGTTATTTAGGTTGGCAAGCTAACACTGCTAATATTGTAAATGTAAATAAAATAAATAAGCCTTTTTTTATTTCTATACACCATATTCTCTGGATATTTTCACTTTATGATTTAGATTAAGTACAATATAAGTAAAAATTAACTTACTTTCTGTGATTTTAATAGCTACATTGATGGCTTGGCTAGGAGGTTTTGACTTTATATGAACCTGGCTTAAAGGAGGCTCTACTGCACTGGGCTAGAAGGTTCATTCCAGGTTCATTCCATGGCTTAATACCTAAAAAATAAAAATTTATTCACACCTATCCTCTCCTATTTAAAATGATAATATGTACCTATACTAAACAACTTACATTAATCAATCATTGGCCTTCCTGTGTACTTAATTGTTCCGTGCTAGGTTCCCGAATCCTGGGAATCTAGTCTTGCATTGGTTATCGGCTTACTAAGATCTCCATGCCTAGCAATAGGAAAACAAGAAAAAAATATATCACAAGTTCACTTCAACAATTCGCATTCAATATTGTTAATAACTTGATTAAGTACTTACTCTTCCATAAAAGTAACTAACAATTGAAATTGACACTGACTTGTTTTCATTTTAAGTATTTTAAATTCTGAGAGTTGAGATATAAACAAATAAAACAATAATTGGTACATACGCACAGTTTGTTTACACAACAAAATCTAACAAGTTACGCCATACGTAACCCGACTATTTTTGATAATACATTGCCTCCATACAAATAGCGTTAGAAAATCATTGTATTTAATTTGGTTGGATTATCGCATATAGGGGAAGGTGGGGATATTGCGGACACTTAAGGAAACCCTTCAATAAAACATAAACTAAGGAAGCTAATCAGTCTGTCTTTATTAACTTTTAAACTTTGGTTCTTACCTTACAAAATCAACATATAAAACTATTAGTATCAAATCGACAATTATGTTTTTTCTCAAAAAAACAAAACCCTTGCTGTCCGCATTTACCCGATGGTTAGCGGGTAAATACGGACAGCGGGTGGGGTAATTGCGGCCAGTCTACTTATTCATATAAAAATCACAAATATAGCCACGACTCGTGCTTCCGCTCGTGCAATTATCGTGTGCCCAATTCTGGCACACCATGCATATTACACAATCTTCAGTGGGGGGCCGAATGATATTTTTCAGTACAAAATACACAAAAATATGTTGTGTCATCTGTTTCATTTTCAAAATTTCAAGATTTTTTATACCTATCTGTGTCTTTTTCTTTTGTTCTGCAATTTGTTTATGTTCAAGTATAGCTTTTCCTTTTTTTTTACTGCAGCTTCTTGTTTAATCCTTTTTTCTATCTTCTTTATTTACTTCTTCTCTAGTCACAATTACGGAATGTTTCCTTTCCTGATTAACAAATTCTTTTACAAAAAGAAAACATTCTTGCTTAAACCCTTAATTGTTGACATAAAAATTACGTCCTGTAGTGGTACATAAGTTGGCGGGCGCTCATGTTGCCTTGTTGAAACATCTGGGTGACTTGTGCCATTTATAGATTCATTGCATTGCATAGTCAATATCTTGAATTTCACCTGGATTTTCGATTTGTGTTTGGGGCTTTAAATTACTTACTACTTGGGAGGGAGGCATTTCTCTGCTCATTTAAATTAGGGACTTCTTGTTCATTGTGAGTACAAAACTCATTCAAATTTGGGGTACTGGCCTTGATGTTGGAGCCTGATTATAGTATCGTGTCATTATGTACCATGTCAGAAAAAGTGATTCAAAAAATTTACTTATCTAATGGACAAATCCCGGCAGCTTTTAAACCATTCATTAGGAGACTTTTTTACTTGATCTCAATCAATGTAGCTCTAGGCACGTCATACTTTTCCGCGACTTTTCTAAAACTTAATTTCTTTTTTTGGATCTCATTTATAGCTATTTTGAAAGTTTCAAGCGTATAAATTTTTTTAGTCTTCCATTTGTATACACAAGGCATCTGAAACATAGTACAAAAACGATAAATAACGTGTCCGTATTCTTCCTAACCCTTTTGGGTGAATACGGACGTCCGTATTTATCCCAAAAAAATGACCGCAATCACCCCATCAGCCTTTTGACATTTTATAGCAAAAAAAATTAAGTTAGGTAATGACATTTCTAAGTTATTATTTCACATTTTTAAAGGTAAATAACATCCTAATGTATAACTAATATAGTTTTTACGTAAAGCAGTTAGCTTCGCATATGCATGCTACTACAAATCATCAAAATTTATAAGAAAATACCAAAAAATTGACAAATGTACCTACCTTGAAACGGGTCCGCGGCTTCCCGTATTAACAAACTGCCAGACACTAAAGATGGTAGAATGAATCTAACAAATCGAGACACGGGGCTCGGGACGGGCTATATCAACCAGTAAGGTAGTGTCCGCAATTACCCGCTGTCCGTAATCACCCCACCCTCCCCTACGCTACGTGCTGCCAATATACAAAAAAAAATGAACGCGTTACTTGGTGAGTAAACGTGATTCGGACAGAATGACTAGTTGTCACTCACACTCAGACCTACTCACTTTACGTCGTGCCAACGTATGTTCGATTTATGCTGTGGTTAAGTCATTCGATTTGCTTTATGAAACTCACACTAAGCCCACTGATCGCAGAAGTGATTATGACTTGACGGCTTTATCGGCGAGATGCGAGGTTATGTAAATTGTTATATTTGCCAGTTTATGTCAGATACAGTTATGTCAGGCGAACGATCTGTTTGCTGATACACGTACATCCTTTTTTGATTGATATTTTTTGCATGTATTGAAATATACTTATGTGAAATTGATTATATGACGATTATGTTATTTATACAACTTGTGATTCTGTCGATTTTTTATATAGTTTCAATATATATATTTTTTATCTTTTCATAAAAGAAAGGATAATTGACGACACGTTTGGATCAGTTTGTAATGACCCTGCTTGCTGTGCTAGAGTTCGCGGGTTCGAGTCCCGCTGGGGGCATTCATTTGTGTGATGAGCACGAATGTTTGTACTCCAGTCGTGGGTGTTTATATTTATAATATGTATGTATTTAAAGTTATATAGGTGTCGTGTATCAACTATATGATATCCATAACACAAGCCTCGTAACTTACCATGGAACTAGATGGTACTGTGTGTTAATGTCCCAACATATTTATTTATTTATTTAAAGGTAAAAATTCATTGCAGCATATATCCCTAACTCTGCAAAATGTTGCAATTCGATATCCTCTATTATTTCTTAAGGCGGTCATCTGTTCAGGAATTTGGTAGAGTCGATCGGGTTGAGAGGTGTTACGTAACCCGTTCATCGCGCGCAGCACTTCAATCGCAACCGACATATTACGCGGCTGTGGAATTCCATTCACTGCGAGTAGCGATTTGAGCGAATACCTGCACTTTATGCAACACTTGCAAAACCGTACGCATATGCATACGTTACATAAATGATGATAACCGACGACCGCCTACTAGTGACGGTTGATAGGTAACCAATTTACTAAAGCGAGACTGAAATCCATTTTAATTTTACCTACATACAATTTCTTGTTTGATTTAAATCAAACCGCAGCCTGTTTGGAACAAAGAGGGTATCTCTTAATTAGGGAAAAAGGTGGTCATTTTAAAATAAGGGATAGGTACTTATATTCTGGTTCATATGTAACAATTCAATTTGTTACGCTAACTTGTTACAATAAAAAAGGAAATACAGGAATGAGGTACTATATACAGAAGCGAATATAGAATATTAGGTACATTCTTTAATATATATTATGGTAATAAAAAATATAAGTTAATTTAGTATCATGAGTTTTCACTGGCTGGCATTAGCTTCTATAGTTTGTTGTAATGACACTTCAGTTGTAGTAAAGAAATAAAAATGAGTTTGACAGCATTCAAAATACATTGTGGAATTTATTTTAGCTAAAAGTAAATAAGTTAATAGTACGTGCAAAATGCAAACATATAGGTACATATATGTATGTACATATTTGTATTGAACATAGACCCCTCGTATGACATCGTCAGTTGGCCATTATTTGCGTCACGTCGACGCTACAGCTTGTTTTAGCTATTGGCTCTATGACCGGTGACACACGCGGTAGATGAATATTCGTATTTGAAACGTATAGGGTATTTCGGAATATTTAATTACCTGGTGAATTGTGTTTTAATATCAATAATAAATGTTGTTTCGTAGTTTCACTTGTAAATATGCAATCAAATATTGGAAGTCGATTTAAACCGGTTTTTAATAGTAGGTTTATAACCAACTAGCGACTCGTCCTCGCTTCGGATTCGTCCCTAGACAAAAACAAATCTATTCCACGGACATTTTTCTGGAATAAAAAGTAACCTTTATGCTTTTTAAGACGCTACGCCCGAACGGCAGAACGGATCTGGATGACATTTGGCACAGAGATAGATTATAGTCTGGAACAGTACATAGGCTACATTTTATCCCGGAAAAATGTACAGTTCCCGTGGGATAGGTTTGTTTTTGTTTTCCTAGAGGCCTATACTATAAAAGTGTTATACTAAAATAGGTACCTACTAATGTGTGTTTTAAGTATCGCTGAACAAATAAATAAACATAGTTAATATTTATTAACATATAAAATTCAGGTCTGAAATATTTTCTCTCGAGTGCTGAGTTATAGCTAGGATGAGAAACTTCAAACTAGTTTTTGATTATTAATTGCTTTTGTATATATACTCGTCCCCGGTTGTTTGTTACATTGACAGTGCAGATAAGGTGGTTCCTTTCTCTTAATGCTCCAGGCTTTCAGAGCGTTGATGAATAATAAAGTTGAAGCAAAAAGTGTCGTATGTCAACATTGTTGCATTATTCACTATAATATTAACCAACTTTTAATATTTTGCATGTATCTTATGAGATATTTTCGTCGAGTGGGAAATATATTTTTTTTTGCACTTAAGTCCTCTCTATAAGTTTTAAGTAACTATTCCAGTTTCCGCTTAAAAAACTACATTTCGTTTGTAGTAGAAATATTTTGAGAGCTTACTTCTGTTTTAAATAACAATCCAAGATCTTAAATACAAGTAAAAATATTATTATTTTCTAGGCTTATTATAATATTATTGGCATGCGATCGTTCCTTCGATCCTTCTTTCTCATTCAAACCATGAACTTACTAAAACGCTTTATAAAATTAATTTCTAGGTCGCTTCATAATATTAATAGAAAATTATGAACAATACCTATTTTAACAAAATTTCTATAATCATAAATACAATTCATAATATTATAGCCAAATTCAGGAGCTACACAATATAACAGTGTACAGTCGCATTTGCCATTAGATAATAGTAAACTAAAAAGGGTATGGAAATGACATATGTATCTTGCATGCTATCTGACCAATTTCGGTCTCAGCGACTAATTCTAATGAAACTGAGATATTATCACATAAATAAGTATTCCTATATTATTGTGACATAGTGTTCAAATGCAAACAGAAGTATACTATCTATTCCTTTCACCATCAAAGATCGACCGAACTACAATTCGCGTCGACCGGTGAGAAATCAGGTGCCGGGATCAGCCTAAGTGTTTTCCTCAACTTCCTCAACCGTACTGTACCTCACAATATATTGACAGAAACACCCAGTAAATTGGACATGACCCGACCCGAGACGTGAACCCAGAACCTTTGAATCTTCAACCGTACCTACAAGGCACAAATGCAACGAAGTAGTAACGGCGGATATCCCAACGGTTATGTCACGCGGCATATTATATAGTTTAGTTTTCTATTAGCGATGTAGAATGTAGAAAGTCACCTTTGGGGTCTAATTTGTCGAATGATGATTTCTCACAAGTATTTAAAACATTGACAACCGACACACTCTAGCTAAAAGCCTCTGCCTGCAGAAACTTGCTTTATCTCGATCCGGTAGAAATGGATCTTGTTTGCGTATTGAAAATACTTAATAGTAGTAAATGTATAGGATTTTATAACTAAAATAACAATAATAATGTTTTAATCAAATTATATGCACATTGCAGGATATAGATAAGTTCTTATAATTTGTTATAAGTGCCTTATATACCTAGGTATATGTAATAATTATATTGATGAGTTTATAAAACTCATAAAAAGCACTTTATTTGCTTCATTGCGTAGTTTACTTCATTTTAATTGTGTAGATACAGACAGATGTTACGTATTTCGTTTCAAAAAACGTTCTATTTATGATATGCAAAGGTTTTCTTATTGTTAAAACTAGTGACTCACCCTCGCTCCACTCGGCTTCGTCCCTAGGTACATTTTGACGATTAGTGTTGATTGAGAGAGATCAGATATTTTCCCGCAATAAAAAGTATCCTATATGTTGACCCGGATACTCAGCTATCATCATACTAAGTTACATCAAAATCAAAAATGGGGATTTTCCGTGACGTGGTCACAGACAGACAAAAATTCGAAAAACTATAGTTTCGGCCTCTATATCGATAGACTATTTCAAAAAGGCTTTCCAAAAAAATATTTAATGTACAGATTCGACTCAGATTTTTATTAGATATATGTAAAGATAACAAACAACAAACCATTGTCCTTTTTTACGTTAATAAAAACATAATTGCAGCCGACTGTACTCTATAATTGCATTCGTATAGCCCGAAGATATTACATGTTATCCACTATAAAAATAATACCTACGCCATAGTAAAATCTTAAATACGGAACGTAATTCGCTTCAGCATTACTGGAATTATACGAATTTTATAATTTATTTCTTTATGAGGTTATTACTGTATATGGTAATAAATATGTAATAAGGACTGTAATATTTTCCACGCATTTATAAATAATTGTGCACTATGTATATATTTTAATTATTTCTATTATTATTTGCTGTTAGTGTGAATATATTTTATTTCGCAGGGTAAATTTCGAAGTACTGTTTGTATTTTTTTTTATATTAAAAGTCGGAATTTCATCTAATATAAAGTTAAGTTTTTCACTAGATATCACGTAACTTAGACTAACTTAGATAGTCGTAAATTATATTATATACATAATTTATTTTATTTACTTTTATAGGTACATATAATAAAATTGTAACTAAGCCGAATCGGTACATTAAATATTTTTTGGAAAATCTTATTGAAATAGACATTATTATCGATACAGAGGCCGAATCTATAGTTTTAAGAACTTTTGTCTGTCTGTCTGTGAACGCATCACGGGAAAAGCACTAGACAAATTTTGAGAGATGGGTATGACGATACTTTTTACTGCAGGAAAATATCACTGAGAAATCTATACTAAACGTCAAAACGTAATTCTATATCTAGTTATTCAATATAATTCATTTATTTTAATTAAAAAAGAGTAAGTACATGGTTCAAGAGGACTTTTCTCTGATTTCTTAAATTGATTTGTAAGGACTATGAAGTGTTAGTTTTGTTAACGTTTAATTTCTCGTATAACAACAACAGATAATTTGTTTTAACAAAATAAAAAAAGTATTATAGTACGTTTATAAAACTAGTAATTAATTATAATTGCACATGCATAGGTTGCCATGACTTATGAACTTGTGTGTGGCAAATTACCTACTAACTTTATTTATCTTTTATGTAATCTTCGTAGACTTTTGCCTTAGTACAAAGCACCTTTACAAATGCTTTAATGCACTAAAACACGAATCTTTTAATTATTATCTATTGTCTAGCCTTATAAAGGAATCCACATGGTGGTATTTTAACACAAACAGTCAGTCTGAATATTCTTTTTAGCTCATTTCGCGAAATTATATTATTTACGCTTAAAACCTTAGATAACAAAACATTTGCTTAATTTTTTAAGTAACAGTAGATAACCAGATAGTGGACTTTGAAAAAGATAAGCCGATGGAAATTGGGTCACATAGATCCTTTCGCCATTGCTATCTAGAAATTGTAAAAATCTGCGTTAGGCCTTAACAATAAACTGTAAATTCATATGCTCACTCGTTTAATTTTAGTGAGCACCTGGAAAGTCTAAACTCTAAAGCAGTCTCATAGGTACTGGGATAATCGTTATCCGTCACGGGATGCGCTGCCCACATATATGATGAGTATCAGGATAAAAAGTATCCTATGGCAGTCTCAACAATCTCTTTATGAAAATTACCTTAATATTTTGATGAAAGAATTAGATATTCAAAGCGATAGCGAAGAAATATTTTTTTACTATGTTGACTAACTGTTCAACGTTTTTTTTTTAATATTCTAAATGTTGTTTTGCCTTTACATATACTATTTTTTGATTGTCGTTATCACCTATAATTAAGGTACTACTGTATCTGTTCTATTTTCTGTGTATGTTATAATGTGTTTAGTTTGTACTTTGTTGGTGGTCAAATTAATAAATAGATAAACGTAATGTAGTGACTTCATTAAACACATTTGAATATATGCATCAGTTGCATAGGTAGGTATAGATCCATAGGAGTAGTGTTTATATTGACCTAGAAAGGGTGGAAGGCAGGAAATTGAACGTCAGGCTAAGAGCGCGTCGCAACGCTGCCGCCGCCGGTCACCGGTCGACCGACACACCTAGGTACAAGTGGCTTTGTAACTGTCTCAGGTAGAAGTACCTGCTCACATGTAAATAGATTTTATTAGACATGTTTATAAAATACATGCATTTATTGATTTTTCATTACAAAACTAAAAGTAGGCTACAATAATCGGTCCTAATAGTTTAAGCTATTATAAATAAATTGTATTACTGTATTTTATCGAGTTACTACTAACATACAATGACATCTTTTGGCAAATTTTATTATTAACTAGTTTATGTTACTCCAGGTGTGTATTAAATTTCATCCAAAGCCAGTTTCAACGTGAAAAAGTAACAAACATACACTCAAATATATATACATACATATTTGTAATAGTATCTAGTGAAATACATAATATATGAGTCGATAAAGTTTTAATGCATTGTGATAATAAAAAGGCTTAGCAATAATTTTACCGATAAAATAAGCTCTAGACGTAAATGATGAATTAATGCGCTCCTCGGGGACCTATTCTAGAATATTTCGCAAAATATTTTATTATCAATATTTTGTGCTGTTTGTTAGGTTAATATAATAAAATTCAGAGTCGAATGTGTACATTAAATAATTTTTTGGATAATCTTATTGAAGTGGTCATTATTAATAGATATAGAGGCCGAATCTATAGTTTTTAAAATTTTTATCTGTCTCATTATTAATGAATGCATCACGAGAAAACCACTGGACAGATTTTAAAGAAATTTTGGCGTGATGATAGCTGGTTATCCGGGTCAACATATAGAATACTTTTTACTGCGGGAAAATATCTCTGAGAAATCTATACTAAACGTTAAATCGTTACTAGGGACTAGCCCGAGCGGAGTGAGTGCGACTCACTAGTAATAGATTAATTTTGTTTTGTATAAGAGCTGCCTTAAATAAACTGAAGCTCTACAAATGTATACAAGTGATAAATCTCCAATACGAAATATTTCCCTCTAATCGTTCGAACACGTCCTATAAACGCCCACGCGACGTTCTTAAGGGCACATTTACTTGAATGATTGAATCCCTATCAAACAAAGTGCCTTCGATACGCCCTCAAGGGCTGACAGCTTTTCCTCTATTGATTTTATGTATTGAAGATTACACTTATTGGGAAACATTGAGTAAGTAGTATATTTCAGATACATAATTTCGAGATTACAAAATATTCTAAAATAGATGACGAATATCCATTCGTAGCTTTAGTTATTAGGAAAAAGATCGAATTAACAATACCAACATGGTCTAATACGGAGATTGGACCAGAGGCATTCATCTATACAGATAAATAAAATTGAAGTGTCTGTTTGTAATGTCAAAGTAACAACTTTTTACTAAATGCATATGGATGTATATACGGTACATATAAGGAAAACACAATTTTTAATTATTTTTTTTTGTCTGTCTGTCTATCTGTCTGTTTTTTCTGGTTAATCTCCGAAACGGCTGGACCGATTTTCATGGGACTTTTACTGGCAGATAGCTGATGTTATAAGGAGTAACTTAGGCAACTTAATTTTAGAACAGATATTCGCGTAAATCCAAGAAAGTGTTCAGCGACATTCAGTTTAAAAAATAGTACTGTTGATATAATACATGATACAATATTCATGTCTTTAACATTTCCTCTTTATTATTTGTATTCAGCCCTTTTTAACGTCCCACTGCTGGGGACGGGCCTTATTATTTAGAAAAGAAAAACTATTCAAATAATAATTATATGTTAAATTCTTAACGTCTGCGGACGGCGAGACGGCGGACGTCGAAACATTGTGATTATATATTATAATTATAATAATTATAATAAATAATTATGTTTGTCTGAGGCAATCTATGATGTCATTAAAGGTCGCTGCCTATATTTGGTAAAAAGTGATTAATAGGCATACCAACACCGGTTAGTAGGTTATATTATTGAGTCATAATTTGTACTTTCATCATTTTATATAATTTAACTGGTTGTATGATCTGAAATAATGATTTGAATATCAGGTGTTATTGTTTATAAAAAGGTGTACCTACCTATCACAATCGCTGTACCTTTTAAAATTAAAATATTTATATTAAAATATATTAATTTTTGAATTACACATTTTTTATAGTATTTTTGTTGATCTGTCTATTTGTTACAGTTTAAAACTGTAGAGTAGTGGATTTGCCTATACATTAGATGAATCTCTTTTTCATTTTACATTGAATAGTAGAGATGTAGAGTACCGACGAACAACAAAAAAGTGTCGCTTAATTTCAGCACATTTTCATGGAACAGACAACGCTTTACATGTATACTATATTTATATATGAAACAAAAAACAATTTTAATCCAAGTTACGCGTAGCTGTGGCCCTGAGGGTGGCGACGGCTGACTTGGCGGTATATGAGAGACGCTTCAAAGGTCTCCACTCGAGTGCTCGCGACACGCTATCTTATATCTTCAGAACGTTTACTATATACTGTTATATAGTACGTTTATTTTACACTGAACGAAAGCCTCTTTTATGACTTTTGAAATTTTGCGCTCATTTTCATTGAAATATGTTTCTAATTAAGCCTAAAGCTTTTTCAAAGTTATATGTAGTACATGGCGTATTCATAACATGTTATTCTAAAACAAAGCCCTTAAAAATTGACTTTAATATGAAAAGTTTAATAAAATACTTAGCGAGACGGCCTGTTTTCATAATGTGTAATTTTGCGACTACCGCAGACGGGACTTTAATGGTTCACCAACAAATTTACGTCTTCTTGTAAAAATTATGTGTGATAGTTACACTTACATATTAAGCTGCCTAGTTAGTCTAATGGCGAGTATATTCTGCCAAATATCGAGATGTCTTGGGTTCGAATCCCGGGTCAGGTCAGTAATTAACTACGCCTGATCTCACACCGGTCGTGTCTAATTTTATACCATCGGAGTTCGAATGGAATAAAGAATGCACTTGGTTTACACACACGCTACAGTATAAATAGTTTTACGATGATGACTAGTCTGTAGGAAATTGTCCGCCGCGTCGTGATCGAAATCGGTCAGGAGTTTATCCAAGTTCCTATCCATAAAATGATTCTAGTTTCCATAAATAATTAAGCTTAAATTAAGACGTTTGTTGATTGGTACTACTTCTTAGGTTTACGCGAATATTTGACATTTTAAATAAAACTATCTTTTATTTTAGACTCCTCTCAGTCTCTCCCGTGACCATGATTGCTGTAAAGCATTCGAAACGTCGCGTCGGTAACCAAAAATCAAAATAAATCCGCGAAATAATTCGAAAAGATAGTTTTATTTAAAACGTTATATGATTATTTATTATCAAACTTATAAAATAATTGTGTCAACATATTATTTTACGTTTGTAAATTAGCTGTGATTCAATTAACGTTGGAAATGTATGTTATGTTTCTGAATTTAATTTTCTGTTTGCGCCGACATCAGCGAATTATTCTGGTAAGAAAACTCGTTGACGAGTGCATAGTTTTCACTACACGTTGGTATTTAAAGCTTGAAAGTTGTTCGAGATATATGTAATTTAATCATGTACTTGCTACGAAATCCTTATATTACGTAAGCGAAGTTATTAGTAGCGCTATTAACTATATCACTAAATGTATGTAATTATTAAAATATATTAAATTTCCATATTTTGTCTAATTTAGAAAGCTATTGTGAACAACTTTTGTAACGCTCTGAAATATTTGTCTTTCAAATTGTTTAACCCATTCTGAACCCGAACCCACGATCACCGGCGTAGTAATAAAGTATGTAACTATGACATCGTCACATTTAAGAGAAAAAATACTTTATCATCACTTCAAATCGCTATCACAGGTAGTTTTCGCTCTCATTCAGATTAATTTTGTATGAGATAAAACGTGGTGCTAGATTTCCCTGAAGTATTAAAATTCATAGCTATTAGTCCAAAGTTAAATCCTCTTCGGGAAATTTTACTCCATTTGCTTATGAACGATTCATATTATGAAATTTAATTTTCGTTAAGTTATATTTTAAACACTATATCGTGATTTTATATTTGAAACGGGGAATTTTTATTATATAAGGTAAAGAAAATCATGTGACTAAGACAAGGACATAGAAATACTAAATACCATAGGTATATATGTTATATAGCACTATAGCATCATTTATGTTAATATTGTTATTACAATGGATATAAATGTTGAAGACGTTCCATACAATATTCTATGATTCATTCTCACGCTAGTTATATGTTATTTAAATTCATTCAAAAAACTATATGTCCAAATATATCTTAACAAACATCATATATCTACTTCTAACGGCTCAAATCCAGTAAATGCGTATTAAACGATTATTTGTATTGCCGAAATACTATAAAGCTATATTACATATTATATACACGTATGCTATTGTTTGCAGTCAATTAAAGAGTATGAAATGACATCTGCAAAGAACAAAGTTGTAACTGTAGTTTTTTATTTGGATATTAAATATTAAAAAAAAAATATTTTTAAATTATGTCACAATGAGTTACAATGTTGTTCTTTGCAAATGTGGACATATATGTATGTGTGTATATCAATTTTATTTACAAACCAACGTAACCGATAATTTAAACCTTTTGATTCAGGTAAAGAAAATGGCGGAGAGGGTGGCCAAGTGCCGAGATGACGTGTCTAAGAATAGAGACAAGTACCAAGCAGCCCTCGCAGAGATCACGGCGTACAATCCACGCTACATAGAAGATATGACGACCGTTTTCGACCGATGCCAACAGATGGAGGCCCAAAGATTGTCTTTCTTTAAAGATGTGCTCTTCAGTTTCCACAAATGCTTGGATATTAGCAAGGAACCCACGTAAGTGTTGGTCATACATAACTCATAAGTGAGAAGTAGACTCAAAAAATAGGTATATTTAAAGAAGCGTATATATTAATGCTAAATAGCATTGAAATCTGTTCAGCAATTTACGTCTTATTAGAAACAAACGTGACAGCACCTTTAGAATTTTTTAAATAATCTTAACAATACGGAATATTCATTAATTTATGTACTTCTTTAAAAAAAAAAAGGTTATGCAAGTATGGCAACCCAAAATAAACATAATAAATATACACACATATTCTAAATTTTCATTCAATCTATGCATTTAGATAATTTACATTTCTATTTTTGTCACGCCTATATCCAAAGATATTAAATATGTCCTTGATAATTGGTCAATTTGACGTGACTTGAATCCCATTATAAACAAATTGTCCCGGGACCAAATCTTGATTGAACAATCGATAGAAAATCCCAAGCGAATCGATTGTGTACTCGACGATATACAAGTACTAGAGTTATATGAGGCCACGTTTGCAAGCTGCGCAAATAAGTACGTACTGTGTAGTCAGCTTACGAACGTGAGCAATACACTGATATCTTATCTTGTTTGAATTTGATTTAGAATCGTTTGTCTTGAGATTTTTCTTCAAAAATCTATATGTAAAGACTTACTTACGTGAGTCGAATTCTTGCGCTGGGTAAATATTTCTAACAGTCACTAATATATTACATATATACGTATAGTACCTGGGCGACCGAGCTTCGCTTGGGGTTCTTTTTTGTTATATCGTATTTTTTAGATAAAAAAAAATTAAAAACTTGAATAAATCCAAAAAACACAACAAAAGTAAAAACTTTGTATCGAATCCGGACATCTGTTATTGTCAATCTTGCGCCTTGGCCGCTTGACCACGATGCTTATGCCCGAGCGTGTGAAATTATAACATTTAAGTATATATAATGCGAAAGAAAACCTATGAAAACTCGAATTCCCAGACATAAGGGACCGTTCATAAAATACGTCACGCTAAAATCAGCTTTTTTTGACCCCCTCCCCCTCCTATTGTCACGCTGTGTCACACTTTCTGTGACCCCCCCTCGAAATATTTCGTCACAAAAACTAAGACTTCGAACGAAGCTTGGTCGCCCAGTTACTAATATATAGTGTAATATGGAAAACTCATTGACGTAATGAACAGGTATCGTTACTTACAATTTTGTACGTCATTTACAGATTACCACAAATATACGAAGAATTCCATCATACAATAAACAACGCGGATCACCAGAAAGACCTCAAGTGGTGGGCCAATAACCATGGAGTCAACATGGCCATGGCGTGGCCGCAGTTCGAGGTATGCACCCCATGGTCACCCATCCATCCAACCCCATACCCCATACTTACCACGCAATGTATGCGTTTATCGTTATGTATGCATTAACAGAATGCTTTTGATAGTTAATAGTCAGTTGTCGTAGAAAGAGTTTGGAAGAGATTTCTAAAATCGATGTTTTTTTACAATTTCTCGTGTGACGAGAGAACAGAGAAAGTATGTTGACTTGATTTTTTTTTTACTTTTACACTGTTAAAGTTCAACAAATTCAAGAAATATTTGGAATGGAAATAAGTTATATCTTGGCTACTTTTTATCTCGCAAGCGAAACCACGAATAAAAACTATAGTGTTTAAGACATAATTAATAAAACTAGTATATATGTATGTACGTAGATGTTAATAACTAAGTTTAATAAGTTTGCCTTTCGTTCCCATAAAAGTCAAATGTTAGTATTAAATTTTGATATTCATTCATCATAGTAATCCAAACTCATTCTACAGCAAACAGATTGTAAGAAAAAAATATTGTATGCAGCCGTTAACTGAATGCTTATATCGAACTAGTCATAGTCTATAGATACATCTTTATTGAGACCCCTAGAGCATGCGAAGTACAATCTTTCTCCTTTCTTTACAATTGGATAAATTTATTTTTAAAATAACATAGTCGAATGCTTTATAAAATTATTTAACACTTAATTTAGTAGAAACGCTTCTATGACCTTCGCGATTGAGTCATCTAACGCTAATATCAATATTGACAGTAGGTACGATGTTTGATGTAGATTGCGGTACATTGCTCAAATATCAGCCGTTACGAAACTACCGTAGATGACAAACTGGTGAAGTTAATTCTTAATAATATAATGTGAAATTAATACGTCGGTACCTTCTTGTGTAAAGTTTTATAGCGGTACTAGTTATATATGTACATATATTGTATATATTATAACAATAAGTATAATAAAATAAATTACATTTTTACAAAAAAGTATTTTAGAATAACTCAAAAGTGTATTATTCCAAATTTAGAAAAGTTTTTTTTTTTTAATTCATATGAGGTCACCCTTGACATATTAATTAAAAAAAAATTAAGATCGATTGACAATTAACGATATTGCCACAACGAATTTATCATTCATTCTCCTTTTTGAAGTTGATAAAAAACTAAAAATAATAAAGCTAGTAGTAAAATAAATAATGGATGTTTTTCCCCTAAATAAGTTCTGTCTGAATTAGGTTAAACCCTTTGTGTATGTGCGGATAGCAAAATGTAGCGAGGATTGACAGCGGTCTCCGCAAATCGGTAATAAAAGGCCAGGTGTTCCCTCGGGCATTAAACTGTCTTCTGTACAAAGAAATACGGATCGCGTCCCAACAAAGTCCTTAGAATTAAATTATAAACGAGAAAATTGCCGCATAAATTATTCCTAAGAAAGTAATGGTGTTTTAAAGACTTCGCTTGTGAATTGATAGTCTTGGGCCGTGTAAATTATTTCGGTATCTCAAGAGTTCCAATTAAAATCGAATTTCTCGTAATATTCAGAATTGTTAAAAAGCAATAAACTTATCAATTATCTTTTCAAAAAACAACTAATAATATAATTACTGAATAGCTTCTACGATTTTACGGTTCTAATAAGAAAATGTTTAGAAGGCCATATCTTCTTTAATTATCACCTGCCACGTAAACGTGTCATTTTTGAAAAGCATGTTCATATTTACATATGAGTTATATGAAAATTGCCATATTACATTGAAAGGACGAACCGCCGGAGACCACCGAGATACGTTACAAATACCTCCCAGCCGCCGCTTCAGCGGTGATAACTCGTATTACCAGCACTCGGTCCATTTTCACAAGAGAGACCTGGTCGAGAGCCCAAAGGCGAATAAGAAGAGTCCTACCAACTATTTGCTTCGGCGAAGAAAGCAGGGTCGCCCCATCAGACACAACAAGCGTGTATAATAACGGCAGATGCTATAATTTCGCGTTCATGGTACGCCACGGTGTCGGGACGGTTGGCAGAGCTGGTCGGGGAATTGGTAATTGCAATATTGATTAAATTGAGAATGTTATCCTTCAAATTTGATCTCATTTTGATCATATTCATATTGTTTTGGGTCTTGGAAAAAAATTGGCAAAGACGTTTGGTTTCAAATTTTTTTTTGTGTAAATCACCTGTTTTCCTAAACCATAAAGCTCTGTAAATCGCCTGATAGTAACAAATTTATATTTCACAATGCAAACATGCAAAGTTGTCACCATTTGGCAAATAGTTCCACCAATTTTGGTTAAAATTCTGGCACAAGTCACTGGTATGGACGCTCACGATGCGAATGATCGCGCTATATGTATGGAATAAATCATTATTGGCGTCCACAGATTACGTGCACTCATTACTCATAAAAGGGTACACTCTGGACACTTAGAGATGCAATTTTCATCAGAGCTTCGCAAATTTATTATGGCAGCATTCGATCACTAGTAATTATTTTTAATTTTTCAATTTCTATACAGATTACCTATTATTACAACATTACGTTTCATATTTTTTTCTCAACATTTTCTCTTATAATGAATAAATAAATTTATTTAAAGCGACCTGAAAAAACATAATTAACCTGATTAATATATAATCACCAACAACGTTAATTTAATCACGGTCTTAAACGATAAGAAACGATATTCAAAAATATTAAAAACAAACTTCCAACCTAACACTTCAACTACTGTCAATTCTAGCTACATAAAATTTTGTTACAAAAATCATACAATCTGTACCAAACATAACCAACTATCAAATCTGAATTTCAAGGGAAATGTCCGCAAGCGTTGGACGAGAGCCAAACCGCACAAAAATTATACTATTCAGATACAAAAGGCGTTTAATTCGATGGTAACAGCTAAAGGGGTATTAGGTATTACTAGTTCTTTGTTCTTGGGTGAAAAAAGTTTAATGTTCATTTGGAATTCTATAACTTTACGTTTTCAAAGAAAAATGTATCAAAGCTATTTTTTTTACTCTTTTTTAATACTTGAATAGTAATTTTTAATAATATTCTAACTCGCCCCTTACATAGATAACCATGCATTACTCATCGTCATCACACCCTCGAGCATGGCAACCAACACGTCACCCCACTTATTTGATGTCGTCAATTTAATAAACACTGCTTTGTTTTAAACGTTGTAAATTTTTTTTTAATTTATTTTGATTTTGCCAACATTTGAAGACACTTTGGGACATTTAATCAGTCTTACCAATTACAATTACCTTATTCTAATAAAGTATTTGGGAACTATGTCAAAAATTGGGTTGGAAAAGAACAGTAGTTTGTCCCAACGTGTCTCCAATATTCAAAAGCTTGTGAACGCGTGTATCGAACCAGGAATACACGGAGGAGTTCCGGGACATCGCGAAGGGCAAGTCGAAGGAGAGCCTCCCAACGGGACCCATCACACTACTCAACCAGCGGCCAGTCAGCGAAGACGTACGTCCATAACATATCACAGAGTATATATTTCATTTAAAGTTTTTGTAAGGCAATCTTAGCTTTAAGGAAGGAAATAGTGATTATCTTTTAAGTGCCTTTCTTTTTGGAATATATGTTCTGTGATTACGTCCAATTCAAGACACTTTTTAATAACAAAATTTATACAATATGTTTGTTGTCAGTCTTCGAAAGAGACGGTTATAGTATTTTTTATTTGCGTAAACAGCAAGTTTGCTGTCTGCGTGAATTTTTTGCCGAAGTAAGGTAAGGCCCTGGGCTAAACACATTTTTACCATTTTATTCAAGTTACAGGTTACCGAAGACGTACTTACAGGAAATATATAGGTTCAATGATTTTTTGGTGCACTTTTATAGATTTTTCTAGAAATGTGGTTAGGCCCAATTTGTGGGATTTAAATGAGAATGAAGTGCACAAGTACCAATTCTATTTAGCATTTGCTTAGTATATATTTAGAAAATGTTTGCATGAAGTTTCTTTAGATATGAGTAACCGGTGTATGGGTCATTCTCATTTCGATCTTTATATTAGATGTGCTTTTTTATACTCCCCAGTATTATTTTTTATAATTATTTTTACTTTTTTTTATCGATCGATGTTGCATGATGGATGTCGCTTTACCGATATGCATATTGGCACGTTTTAAAATAATATAATTAACCTAATTAAGTTATATTGGATATACATTCCTTTACTTATTTACGTAGATATATTTAAAAATTGTTTTAAGTGAATTAAATATATTTACATATATTTAAACATTTTTTAATACAATAATATTAAGTTATTTTTGAAATAAATAATCAATCCGGCACGAAGGACCAATTAATGTTACAAGTTGTATTGTCTATGGTACAGGAGCTCCCACCAATCACGAACAACAAATCGGGCAAACCGGCGAACCACTCGGAGCCGCCGCATAATAACACGGTCCTTCAGAACAACACTAGCGCTAACAACACCATAGATAAGAAAAATATAAGTGCACCTATAGCTGTCACGTGAGTATATTTTTTTTAATAAAAAAAAAACGATTACTAGTATTTATTTGTGAAATGTGTATATTGAAACAGTGTTTTAAATGAGAGTATTACGTTGTGTAACTTGCCTTCCATGCAAATTTTAATATCTTAGAACATTTTGTAATACAACAAAACGTAATACTAACAAAATGCATTTCTGTTTAATTTTGAAGAACTCAATAATCTAATTTTATAAGTTACTTAATTTAAATAATAAATATGTATTTCATGCTTTGTAGGTTATGTATGTACAATGTACATATTTTTGTTATGTACAGTCTAGACTAAAACAAAAACAGACTTCATATTAATATTAAAAATGCGAAATATATAAATGTTTGTTAACCTCTAAACAGTGTACAGTGTAACGGACTCAACGGATTTGAGTAAATTTCGAAATGCTTAATGCTTATGTCTTATAGCCATGATAGCCTTCTATTTTGATCGATTTACTTACTATTTATAAAGCTAAGTTTAATTTATTAATAATTCTATATAGAATACAACGTCTAGAAATATATGCGTGTGCGCCGGCTTGTGCGCACGCGTCGCAGTCACGTGTAGCGCACACGACGCGGGATAGAGCCCACTCGTGTTACGCACTTTGCGAATTGGCTGATGTTTTTGAGATTGAGTTAGTTTTAGAGTTTAAAATCATTTATGTATTCTAATGTACTCTTATACTAAGCATTGAACGTATTTGTTTTGCAATTATTGTAATTAGATTTGATATAATATTTTGATTAATTAGTGTACTCCTCTAATAGACGAGTAACTTAGACGTGTAAATTAATTCATATTTGTTCATCATACCACATCCAAATATAGTAGAAAAAAACACTTTCAAATTTTTACCAGATTTTCCCAATTTTCGGAAACTTTTTTAATTTTTTTTGTCTTCCTTAAAAACCTCATTCGAAATATTATGATCATTTTGAAATAATTTTGCTAAATCTGCCCAGCTGTCCTCAAGTTAAGCTCTCAAATGCGTTGACCAACGTACAGCATTTAATTTTTAATATACCTATAGATTAAATTTTGTCGTTAATCACAGAAACGGCACAGCATCCGCACCGAAATCCGCAAAGACCTCACCAGCGAAGGACAGTATGGGCAAAGACAACCCGTTCGAGGAGGAGGAGTGGGACGAGGAGTCGGGCGGCGCGCTCACGGACACCGGCGAGCCCGGCGTGCCCGTGCGCGCGCTCTACGACTACACCGGCGCCGAGAGCGACGAGCTCAGCTTCAGACAAGGTATGCCCTGGATGACTCGACTCATACATAGTTGGTGAATTCTTGAGTTGAGACTAAGCAACTGCGCGGCATGTATTATGGTATACAAGTGTTTGCAGACACAACGTTACACTCACATTCTGATGGGATGATAACTAGACACGACCGGTGAGACAGACGTTCATACATAAATATAGACAGATATGCTTCAAAATTCAGACAAGGACAGCCATTTAGTTTCTATTTACAATTTTATAGTACATGCAAATGTTTGATGATAGATGAGGAAGAAAGGAATATTTGTTAATATTTTGGCATTTTAAAAATATGCAATTTCACCTTAATCTATCACAATATTATATTAAAAATTGAAATTAGATCAAGATTTTTAAATTAACTTAATAAATAAACTTTTTCAGGCGACTTATTCGAGAAACTAGAAGACGAGGACGAACAGGGGTGGTGTAAAGGACGCAAGGACGGGCGCGTCGGCCTCTACCCCGCCAACTACGTCGAGCCTGTGGGGCATTAGTTAGCGCAGCGCCGCGAAGCACTCCGAAGCACCGAGAAGCATCAAGACATGCTTCGAAGCACTACGATATATCGTTTCGAAGCAAGTTCAAGTAGCGCTTCGTAGCATCACACGACACGTAGCACGAAGTAGCACGCCGAAGCAACAGGCATTAGTCTACAGCTACCTTAGCTATATGTTACTTTTCGGTATCGTTCAATGAAGGGTGCGAAGCGTAATGCGTTTTTAGATAATTATTAGGCCAATGTCACTGATTTGTCCGATTTTATTATAAAATTGACGCCATTATTTTTTTTATTCTTTTTTTATTTTGGTTTACTTTTAATTAATTTAAAAAGTAAATTTAAAAAAAAAATCATCCCCGTACTAGGAAGTTAGTCTAGTCCTCTAGATACCAATCAGTTGCATTGGACTATAATTAATTGAAATTTTATTCCAAAGTGACGAAAAAGCTTAAAGTTATATAATAAAACGAATATATCTTAATCTGTGACGCAACGTATCGACACGACTTGCTCGTCACACAGTCATAATTTAAGTACATCGATGGTTATAATAGTTGTATTTTAATTGATTCAGCAAAATTTTATGTCGCTTGGCATTTAAGTTATACACAATAGCCATGAGGATGCCATTTCAAAAGCATGTAATATGTAATAAAATTCCCGTCGGATTGCGCGCTCTGCGTGCACTTGTGAGTGACTCGTACAGAACTACGCTTCCGACTCTCCTTGATTATTGGTTTTAGATATGGAAGTAGAATAAGATGTCAAGAGCGGATCTAGTTTGCGGTATTGCTAATAGTATTATTTTTTACTTTTGATTTTCCCTAAATTTAGGGTTATTTTTTTTTATTTGTAAGTTTTTTTTTGTTTTTGGTACATATTTTACATTTTTGACAGCTTTATTAATACCTTGAATCTGGATCCGTTCTTGCAAATATTAAATTTAGAAAAGCAATGTAGTAGTGATAGTGGCTGCGCGTCGGTCGTGAGCTTTAACCGGTCTTATAACTCTACTTCAGTCAGACAAATCAAATAACAATCGTCGTGGCTCAGGTTTTTGACGCTTTTAAATACAATTTTTTAAATAAATCATTCGCGGCCCAATTTTTTACACGTTTTAACTGATTTGTTACTTCGAATTGGGTATTTTTGGAGGATATTTGTACAATGTGGAAACCAAAAAGTGTTTTAGTGACGTTTACGGACTTAGGTATAATTTGCGCGAGAAACGACCGACTGTGACGAGTTGAGCGAGAGGGAGGCAACGGTAGTGTAGACACTCAATATTATGTTTATTTAGCATTAATTTTAATTTAAGACTATGCAAAGTGATCTACATATCGAAAATTAAATATTGTTAAAAAAAAAAAGGCGTATGAGGAAAGTACAAGACAATTTTTGGTGCAAATATTAAAGGTTTTTGATATGTATTCCACTTTGTGTGCTCGACGTTGCCTCCCGGCGTTGGCTGGACGCGAGGCGCGAGCGGACTCACCGCACTTTTGAACCTAGCTAAGCCAAAAACTAAACGCCAAGTTGTACGTAGGCAACTCAACCGCTACCTGCCAACATGTTTATATATTTGTGATATATATTATGTATTAGGTGGTTGTCGCAGTGGTGGTTGGCGTCTGTACATACACTGTGTATTCATGCGTATAGAATATTTATTTCCCATTGTATATAATGTATGATACAACGCGCGGCGAGGCGGCGGTCGCGGCGGTCGCGGCGGTCGCGGCGGTCGCGGCGGTCACGGCAGTCGCGGCGCCGCACGCGTTTAGGTTTAATAATTAATTAATATATTATGAGAATGTTTACCTTTTCTTTTCCTTTTTTACCTCGTGGAGTGTAGTGGAGAAGTGTGGAGTGGTGGTCGTCTGTGGTGGGAGGCTGATGTTTTATCACTTGACTCGTGACGCTCGTAGTTCACTTAGTATAGCGCTATTGTTTTCTTGTTATGGGTTCAGAAAGCTCTGAAATTCTTTGTATTATATTATTATCAGAGAGAGGGTGGTTCCGGACCACATATGTTAATATATTATTAATATTGGTAAAATAAAATTGTTACATATGATTTGTGTGTTTTATTTTGATGTTTTTGTGTTTTTAAATATTTATACCTGGTTTGTAAAATAATAGAAGCCGAAATAACTATTTTATTTGAACTTTTACTTGTTTGTTTACTTGAGAAATCGCATAGAGAGCGAGTCGACTCGAGTTCATAAAACATAGATACAGACAGCAGCTACATTTTTTAAATAAATTACTAATTTAACGTCTATTCATTGAAATTAAATAACTGCCAAAAATGGCATAAATATTGATTTGATTGGTTTTTGAAACTCGTGAAAATTGCATCTATAATTAAAATACTAAAAAATTGATCCTAAAGCAGTATATTACAGTTTTAGAATAATCTCAAGGGAAAATGAATGATAAATATATGTAATAGTCCGAATATTTTCGGACCCACGCCATCTATCGTCTATTCAAGAATACAAATAAACTCGAATTAGTGCTTTCCAATATCTTTGTTTGGTTTGGGCACGGAAGATATAATACTATACTAGCATAGATGTATGGAGGGTAGAGGTAAGGAGAGTCATCTTATATGGGAGAAAAGTTGAAAAAGTGTCCAGTTGTATGCGCTAAATAACAGTTCCAAAATCCTCCACAATCGCGCTGGTGGATGCACAGGGTATGGTATGAATGTAGCAATCGTAGATGAATTGAAGTATGCCAAGTAAAAAATTTAATGTCATTATCGACTAAAGTAGTTAATTATTGAGAATTTCAACAACTTACGTTGTACAAAATATTGTGGTAAATATAACCTTACAGAATTATTATAACCAAACGTGCGTTTAGAGTAATTTTACTACTTTGATACTTATTTATAGAAATAAATATTTTTTTTAGCGAATAATATTATTTTAATACGTTCATTGATTAAAGGTATCTATGTTTTATTCTAAAAATTTTTTAGATGCAGAAATTGATTGCTTACAGGAGAAAATTTTTATATTTTCGTTTTGCTCCTGATGAACTTTTGTACTCTAATTTTAAACACATTCGTTTGTTTATTTTATTATATGTATTTATGTACTTATTTATTTTGTATAACATAGTTATTTCTTCTTATTAATATATTAATTTATTTTTTGATATTCACAAATAAGCGTTAAATCGTTAAATGATACGTAAAAAAATAATCATATATTGTTTCCCACTTTATGCGGATTTTTAAAAGCGCGCCATAACTTAGCGGAAGTTTCTCTTTCCTTGTTTATTTTTGAAGCCTACTCTAACAATATTTGGCGCTTCTTTTAAGAGTTACCTTGATGCAAATGTGGCGCCATCCTAATTTAATACATTTTGACGGACACTTTTTCATATACACAGATGACCCTCCTTACCTCTACCCTCCATACATAGATGCCTCATCCCGTACAAAGAAAAAGGATAGCGCTAATTCGGCCTATTTTTGTTTGCCAGCATAAATAATATATGTAGATATGTCCATTTTCTTGCCGCAAACTTTCACATTATTTTACTTTATAAAAATGTTTAAATATGTTCGCTAGAAAAAAAAAAACGCAAAATTCATAGTACATTTAATGAGTAAATTTACGCAAATTTAAGAGTATATTATTTCGTTCTCCTTCAGAATATTTTTAACCATAATATATCTTTTGAGAATCTACTTTTTACCTTTTTTTAATTTTACACAAATTTAAATAAAAAATTAAATTTATATATTAATTTGTTCATGATGAGACCTCATAATATGGGATAGTATTGGATCACCTGAGCTACGACCGTTACCTGGCTGACATGACATTTTCTGGAACTTAATTTGAAAAAACCTGTATATCGAGTTGAGTTTATATGAAACGTGATAAACTAAGAGAATTAGTTGAACCACTTACAGTTCAATCATATTATTATTTTAACAGTATATAAATCAAAATTAAATAGAATTTGATTAGGATATTGGGATTTGTAATAAAAAGGTCAAATATCAATTAAAAATTTGTTTATTTCGATAATACGCAGTGCACTGTGAAGTGTTACAGCAGCGCCCGGCGACGCGAGACATATAAAAATTAAGCTGTACATTGGAATTTGCAAAATATTGAGAAACATCGCATCGCCGGGCTTTGTATGGAGTCGGAAGATCTAAGCGAAGCTAGTTCCTACGCGGTTCTTTCGTCGAAGAGTTTGTCCGAACTATAAGCCTTGTTTTACGACACTCATTACATTCATTAAATTGATATGGTTTTATACGATTACATACAAAAATGTTGCGGTAAACAATAGAATAGCTATTTTAGACAATACGTAGAACATTTCTAAACAATAAATAAAATAAACAATATTATTAAAAAAATAACCTTAAAATAAGTTGTTTTGAGACATTCTTACAATATATCACATGGTAAAGCCGATCGAGTAAAACAAGACTTATGCAAATACTACATATCCAGTAATCCAGGACGCCACAGTCGAGTGAGTTCTAGTCATTTGGCACCGACACGCGATACTAATCTTAGAGTAGCGTCGTCTCACACTGTCTACACAAACTGACATAAGTAGTACATGAATTCCAAATAAATATGAAAATTTGAATGAATTACCAATACAAATAAAATTTTAACTGTTATACATTCTGACACACAGCGGTACAGGTCGCAGCGCGCGACGACCGGCGCGCCGACGTGACGGCTAAATGCAACACGGAAATTATTTATTTACATACATTAAAAATTATATTTGCGTTGCGAATGAAACGTTTAAAATAATGTTTGATCCACAACGACGCGTCACGACGGTTGATATGTCAACAATCAACATAAAATATTTACAAAACGGCCATAGGGCATAGAGTAACAAGAAGGGACAGTGAGATTCCCACAGACAATATCGAAGCGGCGACCGTAGCGCCATCTCGTGTGATGCTATAGACAATTTACAATAATATAATATATAAAATAATGCGCTAAACAAAAATATAATGGAACAGAAGTCTTTACACAACAATAATGTGATAAAATATGTACAAATAATCAACGTAACAATATTATTTTCTACGACTAAGTCTAGTATAAATACTTGCATTCTCTACGTCAATGCTCGCGAGATCGAGGCGGAGCGCCATCTTCCTTATTATAGCAACAACTGTTAAGATTTATTAATTTAAATGAGAAACTTAAAAAAATGTAGAATATATAACTGTATATTTTGTTATAGACAAATAATAAATTTAAATTTTATATTAATATTCGAGTTATATTAGTATTTACTATAATAACGAAAGGAAGCACTCGAACCAACAACAGGAGTGTCATCACGCGTACTGCTCTCTCTCTCTCGGTAATCTAAGTATTGCTAACTGAATGTTTCATACTTATTCCGCACTTACTGATTTTACTAACAAAATCATAAGTGACCGTTTCTTAATATTTATGTTTTACTTCAAAATGCTACTAGGATAGTTTTAACGCAGTTAAAAAAATTGAGCCTCATATTTAATCTCAAGTACACTTTATAATGTTTTATCAACATTAATAAGCGAAAAATTTAACTACCACATTAATATAAAATAAAAATCTAAATTACTTTTAATTGTGATATATTCTACAAAAATGGTGAGGACAACAAGAGAACATCTTCGCCAGTCCTACAAGCATTTTGAAATATACTAGTTTTATTAAAATATAGTTCGTAAAATAAGATGTATCTTATAGTACTTTAATGAGACTAAGTTCAATAAAATCTCATTTACTGCAACGTACAGCGCCTGAGCGTCACCGCCGGGAGTCGGGACGGTCCTAGTAAATTCTAGTTTGGAGCCAATCGTTAATCTCCGCCAATATCAATTCAAAATAAAATGAAACAAAACTTTCTACTACATTATTTGTAGATTTTAAAATTTTTATGTGATATGTTGATATCGAAATCCAAAATTTTCTAACCAAATTTAATTGTACTTTTGTAAAATGAACATAAAAATACAATAAAACTTTGTCATTTTGCAAGACATTAGAACAATTCAACGACTTTTCGAGCTACCTTTAGATAGTTCAATTCGTAACATAATTTACTAAAATGGTCTTCAACAGTTGTGACACATTTATTTGGCCATCGAGGAACCAGTGATCGTGTCCATGGCGCACGACGCGCGGTCGGGTCACAGTCGTGCCGCGGTCGTGCAGCGGTCGCGTCGCAGCCGTGCCGCGGTCGTGTCGCAGCTACTGCAGGCACGCTTGCAGTTTCTCGATCCACTCCTGCGCCGCGTTGGCGTCGCTCGCGCAGAAGTTGTACGTCCGTCTGCTTGTTCGTAACTGGGAAATAATACATATAGTTTAAATAACTTTTGGGTTAAAAAAACATGATAAATATATAATTTAATTGTATTATTGTATTTATCATAATAAAAAAGTGTAATGTACGACACATACAACACAAGCTGTCATCATTAACAATAAGTAAAATATTTTTTTGTTAATCATAACTTTCATACAAACAAACTTCAATCATTAAAATAAACCAAATATTAGAAACAAAATAAATTACAAAACAAAATCAAACCATTTAAATAAATACGTATAATATGTATGTACAACATATTTATATTTAGTATTATAATATGTTAATAATATATTAAATGTGTATTAACAAGCACCAACAAACAGTTTGTATGTATGTATGTCAACAACTCACGTCGAAGAAGGAGCGGTCGTCGCACTTCTTGGGCGGGCCGGGCGCGGGCGGCGCCTGCATCACCGTCAGCACCTCCGCCAGGTCTGCGACACGTTACGTCCAATTATATTTTGATTATAATACTTTTTTAGATTTACACGAATACTTAACATTTTAAATAAAACTATATTGGCTATATTTTTCATGGATTTAAATTGATTTTTGGTTACTGTATAACGACTTTTAAGATGTCTAAATCTTTAGTCTCTCCCGTGACCATGATAGCTGTAAAGTGTAAACTGTACAGCATTCGAAACGTCGGGAACCAAAGATCAAAATATATCCGCGAAAAATTTTAAGAAGATACTTTTATTTAACATATTTTGACCAATTTAAAAAAAGAGCCTCTTAACACAGTGCCTTATTAACAACCATTTTCCGTAAATCTTTTATAAATTATGATTTCTTCCTATTTGCTATAGAAAGTATAAAGATAATTTCATAAATCAACTACATACAATATCTCACTTTATTGCAATGAACAACGATATAATATGTATTCCAAATATTTATTTACTTTCATAAATATTTTTTCAATAAAATATGTTATATTTTTAATCATATTTCGCTTTTTTTATTTAAATATTTAATGTATAAGCGATAAACCCAAACATAAGAGTACATTAAAGTCTCTGAAGACCAAAACAAACATTTACGTACGCCCAGCAAAGCGTGCGGGTGACGGCGAGCTATATTAATTACTAAACAAAAATACCAATAAATCCTTTGCAGTGTGAATCTTCCATCGCGTCGTAGTACCGGAGCTGATGCTTTATGGAATCCAGCACGAACCATCTACAGCCAATCAATAATAAATTATAATATTTATTTATCACTCAATAAAAATTTTGAATTTAATTATTTGCAACAGTAAGAGATTTTTTTTTTATTTTAATTTAAATGACTCGAATATATTTAGCAAGCTTCGAACTATATTGGTTTTATCCTAAGTTTTCATATAAAAATCTTTTTTTCATATGTAAAAACTCGTACACATAAAAAAATAAATATTAAATAACAAGTTTTATAAGCTAACGCAAGGCAGTGGCTACCTTAGCCCAATACTAACGAGCTTATTTGAGAAATCAAGTATAGCGAATCTAACTCAGTTACACCTCTGATATTGCATTGCGAATCATTTCAAATACGATTACCACTTGTCTTACGGTGAATCAAAACTTTTAGAAAACCTGCATGTCTGAGAGAACCTAGCAAGTTTTCGAAAGACATGTGAAGTCCGCCAACCCGCTCTTGGCCAGCGTGGTGGACTATGGTCTGATTCCCCTCGTATTGAAGGGAGGCCCGTGCCCAGCAGTGGGACTTTGACCAGAAAATGGTTAAATACAATAGTATTACAAAACAACATAAGTACCTCTGTTTCCATCCCTTGAGCAGTGCACCTCTTTTGTATAAATGCCCTTCATGAGTTCGGTTTTCGGCCACGTTCGATGAAAATTGTTCGTAATACTGTTGAGATGACGATTGCAGCGTGCCCATCGTGCCTGCAATAGTATGCAGATTTATATGTATGTATGTATGTGTGGTGTGATATATGTATTATATTTTAGTATATTTTGTTAATCAATATATAATTCATTGAATTATCATTTGTATACGTATATAACTATAAGTCAATGAATAGTATAATGTGTTAATCAAGGGATTTTAATTCGGAATTTCTTTCAAATCTGATGAACTATGAAAGAGACTTACTCAAAAAATCTATGCATATAAAAAATTCTGAGTCGAATCTGGATGTGAAATATTTTTTGGAAAATGTTATTGAAATAGTCGTTATTATCGACAAAGAGGCCGAATTTATAGTTTCTAGAATTTTAGTCTGTCTGTCTGGGAACGTATCACGAGAAGACCACTGGATAGATTTTGGTGAAATTTGGATAGTTGGTTATCCGGGTCAACATATAGGATATTTTTTACTGAAAGAATCTCATCTCTGAGAAATCTATACTAAACGTTAAAACGTAACTAAAGACGCACTCAAGCAGAGTGAGGGTGAGTCGCTAGTTAAAATGAATATGTTACGCTACGATGTTTATGTTGTGGATACCAGATATTTGATACACTACACACATATAATTTTAAACACATGCATATTATAAATATAAACACCCATGACTAATAATAAAAATTCGTGCTCATCACATAAATGAATGCCCCTAACGGGACTCGAACTTGCGACCGCTGGCATAGCAAATAGGGCCTCTACAAACTGAGCCAAACGTGTCGTCGAATTTATAAATCTTAGTTACATAGAAAATTGTGATGGGCATTAATGTTAAATTTACGATGCTTAGATAGTCAATTGTGGCTTGGTAATATTTGTCGCCGTACATACCGGCGGCGGCGGCGCGCGCGGCGTCGCGGTCGGCGGGCGGCGGCGCCTTGTAGCGCGTGCAGGGCAGCGCCAGCGCGTCGGCGCAGCGCTCGTGGCACGCCGCGCCGCAGTCCACGCACCGCACGCCCGTCTGCACGCACATACATACGTCAATATTGTCACATCTAGTTTACTTTATTTATTGTTAGTGTTTGTGTGAAATTCATTATAAACAAATAATGTTACCTATTTATTTTATATTCAATTCTACATACCATATTCATAACAAAAAAAGAAAATTCCCTCTAAATTTTAAATTTTTATATATTATTTAATGTATTTATATTGAAGCAATAGCAGCAATGCATAGATTATTTTGTTACAGACAAAAAATATACAAATGTTGTTTTGCAACATTATGTCAGTTGTTATAAAACGCTTTCAAGTAAGCACTTTCAGTTTAGACCACAAAGGTTTTTTCACACATTCATTATCCACTTCTTGGCTCTATAATCAGGTTAACTCAATAATTATTACCACAGATCATATAATATTATATTAATACAAATAGTGCATCCCATACAAATATTTGTATGACAACACTATCCGTGCACACTCAGCGGGCTATTATTTTGTTCTAAAATGGATAATAGATGGCGCAAGTGGAAATTGAAAAAAAAAGCGACATCTAGCACCTCTAGTTGTAAATGTAAATGCTCTTAATGATAGATGGCGATAAAAGCTAAAATATCTATCCCCGAACTGCCGCTGCACAATGTTATAGGTACCTCTATGTATGGTATCTCAAGGTCACTATGGCAATTAAAAATTATATTTTTAAAATATACTAAAATATATTAATTACATTAAACAACTTTTTTATTATATTGACCGCCATCTGTGAACAGAGTATACATAATTATTATCATAAATCGTACTATCACAACGTAGTACCTATTATTGCCGTTAGAAAGACAAGAATATTATTGAATTTTATATATATTTTTTAAATATATATCTATCCGTTATTTAATTCTTCTTTACTTTAAATAATTCTTTACAATTAGATTGAACACTTTTTTCATATTTTGTTTTTGTATTTTGCATTTAACGTGAACATTAAAAACAAATCGATACATATTACGCCATCTGTTATGATATTTTCAATCTATTTTTTACTTCGTAATGAGACCCCATGATACTAGATATATAGTAATTTGACAGTAATGGTGTTGTTTGTGTTGCGGCGTACCTCGAGCGGCCCCCACAGCAGGTCGGCGCAGTGGTCGCAGCGCGCGGGCGCGGCGTGCGGCGCGGGCGCCCAGCGGTGCGCGGGCGGCGGCGGCGCGGCGGCCAGGCGCGCGCGCGCCAGCACGTCGCGCGTGCCGCGCCGGTGCGCCGCCGCCGTCGCGCGCCGCACCACGCCGCTGCTCATCGACGACACGCGCTGTCACACGCACACGCACACGCACTTTATTATTCGACTCAAACTTCTTTACGCACGCTTCACTTGGCGGTAAGCTGGTGAATGCGTTACGAAAACGTGTACGTACGTTTGTTACCATGGTAACTGTTTTTATTGTCTGATGATACATAGTATTATAAGTGTACGAGGCGAACGTTTGTTACCATGGTAACAAAATGGTTAAAACATAAATTGAATTTCATAAAGAGTACCGATAACCTACAGTAGTTTTACTTCTTGCGCGTGTACACATACATACACGCACTCTTTAATTTTTTACGGCTATTGATAATACGAACGTTTTAATACTATAATGTGATTAGTATTGTACATAATAATACTCTATGTTATACTGGAACTCGATTTATCAAATCAACTTCAATTTTTACAATAACCTGTCTTAATATGAACCAACAATATAATGTATCTACTTAATAAAATTCTTTTTATAACGCTATAATCAAAATATTATTTTAAAAAGATCAAAGTAAAAGTAACATAAATGTTGACAAATACCCTTTTAATCCACTTATACAATTCATGTAAAAAAATTAAAATATTGAGTTTTAACAATGTAAAAATTAGTGAAATAAAAAAAAACTTTATTTTAAATCAAAATCGCAAAACCATAAAAAATACCCATTTTATTTATAATTTCCAAATAAAACTCTTGTTACTATAGAATAACTCGATCATAGGATTAAGCCAAAAAAAAAATCTAAAAACCTGCTCCATACTTATTCATCTACAAGTACCAAAAAAAAAAAAAAACAAAAAACTTATTACTCTTTGACAAAACCATTCATACATTAATTCAAAGATCCTTAATCCTAGAGTGGAATGTGACTCGCGGCACCGACCTGCAGCTCGGCGGTGTTGGGCAGCTCGAGCTGGTCCCAGCGCACGCGCCACTTCTGCGGCAGGTGGCCCAGCTCCAGCTCCAGCTGGCGCAGGCGCTCCAGCAGCCCCGTGAACGCGTCCGGCATGCAGCGGGGGATGCTGTCGTATCTGTGGACATACACAACTTATAGTGTTCTAGATGGCGCTAACATCGATTTATGGTTAGGCCTATAGGCGATATAGGTTTGAAAATGTTATATTTATAATGCCTTTCCTTTACATCAATAATATTGTTTTATTTATCTCACAAGTTCTGTGAGTTCATTGTAAGTGCAATATTTATTTTGTATACGTATACACTAGAGATACCCATGCTTCTTTCCGGTGTATCCTTAAGTCTGCCATGCCGCCGCCGTCTCAGCGCAAAGGAGTAATAAGCAAAGACATACTCATACAAACTTTCATATCTATACTAATATTATAAAGCTAAAGAGTTTGTTTGTTTGTTTGTTTGTTTGGTTGAACGCGCTAATCTCAGGAACTACTAATCCGATTTGAAAAATTCTTTCTGCATTAGATAGCCCGTCAACTGAGGAAGGCTATAGGCTATATTTTATCCCGGAAAAATGTACGGTTCCCGTGGGATAGATTTGTTTTTGTCTAGGGACGAACCCGAAGCGAAGCGAGGGTGAGTCGCTAGTATATAATAATGGTCTGAAGCCAGCTGTGTGCGTTACGTACAAACTAACAAATATTACATTTTTGTAATATTATTATATATTATATAGTATTTATACATTAATTTAACTACACAAACCTACACAAAATCTATACAGATAAATAAAATTGAAGTGTTCGTTTGTAATGTTAAAGTAACAGCTTTATACTAAATGCTTATGAAACTATATACGATACTTATAAGAAAAACACAATTTTTATTTTTTTTGTCTGTCTGTCCTTCTGTTTGTTCTGGCTAATGTCCGAAACGGCTGGATCAATTTTAACGGAACTTTCACTGGCAGATAGCTGATATTATACAGAGTAACTTAGGCAACTTTTATTTTAGAAAAAGAATTAGGATTTCGCTCAAAAAAATTAAAACATAGCTAAGGACGCAGACGAGTGAAGCATGGGTAAGTCGCTAGTCATACAATATAACAACAAAACAAATATAATCACCCGGCCACGACGAGGCGGCGCGCGGCGGGCGGCGCGCGCTCGTCGGGCCACAGGTCGGGCTCGTAGGGCGCGCCGTGCGCCAGCTCCTCGCTCACGTAGTACTCCCACACCTCCAGGCTGCTCACCGCGCTCACCGGCCGCAGCACCTGCCACGTACACACACACATATATAAAACTACACATTCAATATATTTCATTATTATTACTGATGTTTCTGGTATGAGAGTAAGTATGATGGAACAATGAAGGTAGAAACGGTTATTTTTTTTACATTCGTGGTAAAACTATTATTGATCGACTTCAATGAAGTCGGCTATATGTACATTTGTGTGATGTTACTCGATGTTTAGATTATTCATGAGATACATTCAATTGTAAGTTGAGTTTTATAATTAAAAAAAAAACTACCCTTTTAACTAAGTGATTTAAAAATCGAAGTACGTGTATGTGTCAATCAACTCAAGTTTTTTACATGAATATTAAATTTTATTCTTCATTGTTCTGATAAACCCATATTTGATACTTCAAAGCCGGTTCTTGTGACATGCAATGCGTGCAGTAGCGGCCAGATATACATATTATAGATGCTACTATTCAGATATGAAACATATATTGAAGTTTGCTTACAGAAAAAAATTCAATATAGTACAATGGTTGTATTTTTCAAGTGGACGTGGATGGCAATCTGTGACTATAAGAAATAGTGAAAATTGCTTAAATCCAGACCTATTTTACTAGACCCATTTTAATTCAAAAATGCATTGTTTTTTAAATAAGATAAAATAAATTTAAAAAATCCTATATGTTTAATTGTTTTTACTTAAAATAACACAACCAATTAAATTAGAAAAGAACTGATTTTTAGAGAATTATTCATTATTACTTATAATTTTGATTTTTTTCCTTCGCAGTCTCTTGAAAAATATTCCCTGTATATATTATTATATAATAATATACTTTAATGCAATGTACATAGGAAATCTACTAATTATTTTAATTTAAAATATTTTTTTAAATAATTTTTATTTTTTCTTAAAATCTATAGCTTTAAAAGAGACTTCACTATACTTATGACATTGTTATATATAAAATTACCATAAAATATTAAATAACACAACAGAATAACTATCAACCTAGCAACTAGCAACACTAAAATAAAAAAAAATAAAAACAAAAAAAATTAACTAAATATATATAATATTTGTAGCATAACTGTTTGTCTGTTATGATATATGTAATAATTACCAAGTAATACGCACTGGGTCATAGTAGACCGTCGACCGCTGGTGCGAGTGCAGCATTAATGCAGAACAATTATTTAAAACACTCACATTTACTGACGAGATGGTATTACATTTGTTTATCATCTCCAAGACCAAATACAAATTATCTTTTTCAATACTCTTGGTTCAAAGAACATATTGTTTATATAAACAATGTAAATTAATACCAATATTTTCACTAAAAATTACTGACTTCAAATTTTCAGTATTTTTGCCCACAAGGTCATTAAACAAAAACAAACAAATGTTATAAATAAAAATTGATTAAAACGGGATAACTTAATAATTGAATAAACAAATCTTCAATGAATTAAACCTGAAATGTAACTGTGAAATTCACCATATATAGATAGAGACCGTAGATCTAAAGTGTAGTTATTCTTCACAGATTTTCTTATTAATAGGAAAATCTTTATATCAAAACTTAATACATATAAAACAAATGTATGTATGTATTATTTAATGAAATATGGTCGAGGGTTTCACTTAAGAAAAGTAGAATAATAATTGTTTTTATATTCTATTTCCTTGCTTCTTTTTAACATTACCATAGCATGCTGAGTGTTCCTTTATCATACAAAAACATACATACAACGCTTTCGCGGATATTATCATGATTCCGCTTGAAAATTTCCAAATTATATTTTTATCAACATATTTCCCATACTGTGTACTTTCATTTAACATAAGATTCATTTAACCAAAATATTAAAAAAAAATCAATTAAAGGTGGCCTCGACCATAAGCAGATGAACGAATATAACCTTAGTTCGGATCTTAGACTATAAAGTCGTATGCACATACGGGGTTATCCAGGTCCGGTGTGTACAGCAGGTTGTAGAAGAGTGGCGATCTTTGGTGTAAGCGCTCTATGTACTCGAACAAGCCCAGGGCCGTGCGTCCGTCCTCCCCCTCCCCGCCCGCGCCGCCCGCCAATCCACCGGGGCCGCCTGTTTCTACGCCCTGGAATCATGTATTTTTGTATAAAAAACTATAACAATTTTAATTTAGAATATTTTAATTTAAAACTTAATAATATTTCTCATATAAACATTACCAATCGTTTATCGCTTAAGCGGGTAGAAAATCAAAAAATTCTTTCTTAGCTCAGATTTCCTTAACTATTTTAGGGAACCAAAGACTTTATTTGAAAGCTTTATAATTACATATATCAAGAAATTAAATTGAAACTACATGTGGAAATTGACTGAGTTAGCTCCTGAGTAGTTGTTTTTACTGGATAACAGACTCGACTTGTCAAAACCCATATTATAAAATATCTTCTTGAAGTGAAGGTAATGTACATTACCACTAAACAGTACACGATAGATGAGGGACAGTACCATGCGCGAGGCGTCGGCGCGGCGGTCGTCGGGCGCGAGGCCGAGCTCGGCGCGCTGCGCCTCGCTGTCCAGCAGGAAGGTGCGGAAGCGGCACGACACGCAGTGGTACGCCACGAACCGCAGGTAGTAGTCGTTGAACTCGAACGCCAGCGGGAACTGCTTCTGCAGCTGCGGGACACACGGGACACGGGACATGACTCGTGCTCGTCTTAATGCTTATTTGTTCAAACAAAACAATACTTGTTCTAACTTACAGTAGAGAGTTTTATCTCTATTTTATAAAACTTTATTTCTAAGATTTATATACATTTGTAGATAAAACATTTTTTCAACGTTAATTCATTAAAATGTTTATTTAATACATGACATGTGACAAAGACTCTTTCGGTTAATTGTTCTTTTGGACAAAGTACTGAAATGATGATGATTATATGATAACTTTGTATCTTTATATATTCGTCAACAATATTATTATTTATAAAATCGAGTTCCTTAGGTTAGCTATGTATATAGAAAATATTGCAGTGTGTATGTGTTTGGATACAAACATATTTTTTATTTCTTTCAATCCTGTAGGAATATCATCCGACCTTTGTGGAAAATCGAACAGGAACACAATCTACCTCAGCACGAGAATGTATCACTGCTAACTATTCAACTTCAGGACCGTGAAATATTCGTCAGGAAAACAAAAAAAAGGACAGTTAACCCAACCCAGGCCTCAAACCCTGATTCATTAGAACTTTTAATATTTATAAATATTTCTTTACTAAGAATATATCATTATCATTTTAAAATAAATAATAAATATAAAAATAAATATTTATTACTTTAAAATAAATTATTATTGCTATAAGAATTTTATTATACCTGATGTACAGCATCGAGGAACATGAGGAAAGTAGGAGTGAAGCCCTGCTGAGGTGTGGCGGCCAAGTTGGACCGCTGTTGGAACTTATGACCTAACGCCAACCATTCCTTTTCTACGATTATTCGGAAGCCTTCAAGTGTCCTGTAGTAGGGGTCTAGGCAGATCTGTGCTATTGACGATATCTGAAATTATAAAACTATTGTGTATAATGCCGTATAATAAGTATTTAACACTAAAATGTAGAGAATATAAATTCTCTTAAAGCAAAACACAAAATTTTAATTAGTATTAGTCAAGAGTTAGATCGATACAAATATCTTATATCTATAGGATACAACACTATAGAATGGCAATAGATTATTTAGAACAATAATAACTATATTATGAATCATAATCATAATTTATGATATGCTTTGCAATAGCTGATATTAAGTGACGCGATGTATACGGTTATTTTACTAGTAAATAGCGCTTATAATAGCTTAAGTTCCACAAATCTAATCTTTATCTAGACAAAACAATAAAATTGAAGTGTCTCTTTGTAACGCTAAAATGACAACTTTTTATTCAATGCATATTAAAGTACATACGGTACTTATTTATACGAAAAAAAAAACGTATTTTTTTTCTGTGTGTTTGTTCCGGATAATTTCTGAAACTGCTAGACCGATTTTGACGGGACGTTATATGGAGTAACTTAGGCTATTTTTAGTTTAGAAAAAGAATTAAGGTTCAAAGCAAAGACCACATTCAAGATGAAACTGGACCACCGTCCCCCAATACAGACCTGCGCAGTGACGTCCCAGCCGTCCTCGAGCGACAGCAGCACGGATGAGCCCTGCACATCCAGCAGGTCCACTACTGCGCCCGACAGCTGGAATAGCTGGCGCAGCTGCCACAGCCAGCCGGAATCTTCTACTAGTCTGTTATACATTATATAAAATATATATAATATAAATATGAAAAAATACACTCAATATATCTCCAATAAAGCTTCAATAATCACTAGAGTAAAATTACTGTTATATACAAACAGACAGATAAACATGACGAAATTATAAGGGTTCCGTTTTCACCTTTTGGCTAGCATAACAAAAAATACAGCATAGAACAAAATGCATTTTTTTTTTCAGAAAAAACACCGAATATATAGACAAACTTAAACAGTACAACTTTACCTAAATACAAAATTACAAGAATAGCTCATTTAATATTATAAGATAATGTGGCTTACTTGAAGAAGCCAGGCTCATCGGGCGACTGGGGCGCGGAGGGCGCGGCGGCGCGCAGCAGCTTCTTGAAGGCGTGCTTGGTGGCGCGCGCGTCGGGGTACTCCACGGGCACGGGCTCGGCGCCCGCCGCCGCGCCGCCCACGCCGCCCTTGTCCGACAGCACGTACAGCGCCGCGCGCCGCGCGCCGCCCGCCCCGCCGCCCGACCCGCCGCCGTCGCCCGACACTGGAGCACGCAGTGCAAACAATTATTATAGTTTTTAAAATTATTAAAATACATACATTTGACGAGACCTTGTAATGTATGGAGCTCATCAAAACAAATTATATGAGCATAAATTCGAAAGGTTTACTAAGTAGCTACTAAAAAATTTCTACAATCTACTTCTTAGTTCCATCATCAGATCACCTCCAAGAAAACAAATTGTAATATTATTATCCAAACTATGTACGTATACGTTATACATACATAATTTCATTTTGATAAGAAAATTAGAAATAGGTTAAAATATACTTTCGAAATTTGATTACACTATTAGTTACAAGAAAACTAATACGAGCATGTTAATAATATACATCCATGCAATAGGCGATCGCTCGTTGATTAACTAAATTCAACGAAAATGATATTAAACCGTCCCAAGACTCAAACCCAGGACCTAGGTATGTGCAGCCATTGTGCACATACATCTAGTGCATTCTAGCCACTAGATCAATAAGACAATCCAATAGAACATTACCACAGTATAAAAATCAATAGTGTAGTCAATCGACCATTGGTTTTAATGAAAATGCTGCCAAATGCAAAGGTTGTCAAATATTAATTTTCTTTAAGAAGGGCTTCGAAGTTAAAGCACAGTAGAATGTTCCAGAATGTCAAAGAAACATGATCGTGTTCACAATGTTTATTAAATAAAAGTAAGACTAAGGATACGTCTTTTTTTCGAGAAAAACCTCACCAGAGTCAAGGTCGGCGGTGGAGAGACGCTGCCGAGGCACGTACAGGTCCAGGTGCGAGGGCTGGCGGCGGTCCTTCAGCGAGCCCCATCGCCCGAAGTGACGCGCCGTCGTGCCGCCTTTACCCGCGCTGCCTCGCCCTAGCACACTGTATAACATGTTTATATAATAAAAGTATGTATAAATAGAATTAAAGTTTGTAAACTATATAATTTTTACTTCTTAATAATTTTCACTATTTATTTACCATAACTATAATAATATAAATCATCTGTTTTATTTCGATTTAGAGCTGTGAAGTTCAGTAAACCACAAAAACAAATTTAAATGAAAATTAAACTGTATTGTTAGTGCAGTAATTTTACAAAAATTGCAGTTTTTTTTTAATTTATTTAACATTTAATTTTATTATTATTTCTCTAAAGATCTATCTATATGTAATACTTTTATAAATTCACTCACCCTAAAGTGCCGGCGGCTTTGCTCAACAGAGGCGTGTGATTGTGCGGCTGCTCCTCGCAGCACAGCAGTAGGGAGTCTAAACTCAGACTGGAGTCTTCCAGCTCGCCTCTCGACGCCGGCGTGAGAGCCACCAGAGCCGCTAGGTATCGTTCCTGTGAACACATCGTCACATTTTAAGTATCCATGACATATAATTAACCAACTGATTTATTACATTCATAAAATACAGGATAACGTTCGTACGAAAGTCCCAGGAACTTTCAGTTTAAAATATAATTCGTAAACTTCCATTATTAAAAGACAGTAAAAATAATTTGTCAAATGTCAACCTTAAGAACTACAAATGTACGTCTTTGGAAAACATACTTGTATTCGAATAAGTTAGGAATATATCGAGAGTTTCATGATGTTTCCTTCTATAATATATATTATTGTTACTTATTATATTTCATAATAGAGTTATTATTGAAAACAAATACACATACTTGTTCTATACTAGAGGTAGTCTCGGTGCCGCTCGGCGCGTTGGCCGGAGTCTGGTGACTCGAGCCTTTCAGCATGCCCATCACGCCTTTGTGGTGAGACGCGGCGGATCTATATAATTCAAATATAATATTAACTTAGTATTCATTTACATATATGTATATAAAGTTGTAACGTGCAAATTGCATAATTTTATATCATTTTTAAATAAAAAATGCGAACTTAGATTACTAGTCGCATACCTTATCAGCAAAGCTCGATTTTACATCAAGTCTGATGTGCTTGCGATACAAAAATAATTATTAACTTTACTAATTATATGACAGAAATGATTAACAAAATGAATAATATTGCTTGGGAAAAATGTTGTTAAATTAAAATAAAATTTGACAACTTTGACGACTTTGAAAATATCCTCATATAGGTGTTTAAGGAAGATGAATAATTAATATACTGTCCAGGACTGACATAGGCGCTCATCAATGAAAGATGATGATGACATAGACGATACTTCAGCAGTAAAGGTCCACAAAGTGGAGACGGTCATACCTGGCCAGCAACGCCTTGGTGCGCGGGTGCCGCCACGTGAGCAGCGGCACGCGCGCCTGGCGGTAGCAGCGCGCCGCGCGCCGCAGCGACTCGTCCGACACGCCCTCCGGCACCGCCACCACCGCCGGGTAGCTGGACGGTGTATTTCATCATTACTACACACTTACATATCTATACTAATATTATAAAGCTGAAGAGTTTGTTTGTTTGTTTGGTTGGTTGAACGCGCTAATCTCAGGAACTACTAATCCGATTTGAAAAAATCTTTTTGCATTAGATAGCCCGTTAACTGAGGAAGGCTATAGGCTATATATTATCCCGGAAAATGTACGATTTCCGTGGGATAATTTGTTTTTGTCTAGGGACGAACCTGAAGCGAAGCGAGGGTGAGTCGCTAGTATATAATACAATCAATATAATTTTAAAAAACGACAACACGTTTTGCTCAGTTTGTAGTGACTCTACTTACTGTGCCAGCGGTCGCAGATTCGAGTCCCACTGGGGGCATTCATTTGTGTGATGCGCAAGAATGTTTATACTCCATTCATGGGTGTTTATATTAATAATATGTATGTATTTAAAAGTATATATGTGTAGTGTATCAACTATCTGGTATCATTTCCATAAAAAGTAGATTAAAATATAGTTTCAAGATTTAATTACATTGTTAGTTACAAATGAAGCTAATATGGCGTGTTAATAACACTACTTGTTTTAATACATATGTAAGTATGTAAGTGATAAAATATTTTGTTCTCGACATGATTTCGAGTAGCACATAAGCTATTGTTTTGTACATAAAGCCGCTCCCTTTCTTTGCGGGTTAAGTCTAATGTTGCAAAAAAACTGTTTTTTTTTTTTCTAACGTAAAAAAATTTAAAAAGGAAAGCGTTCTATTTTGGAGCATGTTTTTTTTAGAGTATAATATTCAAAATCATTCAGGTAGTTCCCATAAAAAATATTAACCCTTAAGAATTCATATTAGAGTTTTAGTTATTTTTAAACCTACCATAGTTTTTCGGTTAAATAGCACCAAGCTTACATGTAAAAATTCCGACACTAGCAAGGACAAGACTAGTGCAGGTGACACTAATACTCAAAGTGGTACTGACATGGACACAGAGGGAGAATATTTTTTTATTTAATTGATTCATTATACTTTATTTGATTTGTAATTTTTGTAAAATGTAAAAAAAATTATAGAAAACATACTTCAATAAAACATTCAGTTTTCTATTGATATTTTTTTAGAAAAAAAAAACTATAAATAGAAAAAAATAAATAAAAGTACTAAGTTTTTTTTCATGTTTTGTTTTTCGACATAGTGAATAAAACAAAGTCTATTTTTTCATGTTACGTCATTAAGTCACTATTTGACATTATATATATCCTAATACAACGCCACACTAACCTCCTGCACAGCGTGTACAGAGCGTTGGCGTGCGACAGCCGGAAGGGCGGCGCGGCGAGCCCCACGCGCGCCCAGTCGCGCGCGTACACGCGCTCGCGCACGCGCTCCAGCGACCGCGAGCTCGTGCTCTCCGCGCTCTCCGGCACGCCGCCGCCGTTCAGCTCCAGCTCCTCCACTGGAGGACATTTGTTCGTTTTTATTATTTACACATCTGCCTATAGGTCAACACTGATTGCAAATACACGAATAAAAAAGAATATTTATACTTGGTTTTACCTATTGGGGCAGAGGTTAGGTTTAATGAAGGATATATTACGTTACTGCTATTATATAACACGCAAGCATCTTAACTTTTAAGGTGTCCGAGATATGTCAATTTAAACGACAATCATAGTTAACCTAATTTTTTTTCATGTTTAAAAGTCCTTTTGACTTATTTTTAAATATGTTTAATTGTCGTACTCTGCTTTCACAGTACGACAGTGAAATATATTTGAAAAATAAATTGCGAAATAGGTTATCATTTGGAGGCCGATTCGATATACTTATACTAAACCCGTTAGAACACAGAAAAAATATGACCTATAGTAGCACAAAGGCAACTTACAAACAAGGTTAGTAATAAAAATTTGCCAAATAATACATATATACACACATGACAAAGTGTCAGCTGACAGGGAAGACATAAGCGGCGGGGACGTGAGCGAGCGCGCGTCGGCCGACGGCAGCACGTACTTCTGCCGCTTGGACGGCTTCGGCTTGAGGCCCGCGCGACGCGCGGTCTTTAGCAACGTCTTCTTGGCGAAACCTCTATGAAACAAAAAATAGTACTTGTTGTAGAAATATTTAAGATATTATATATTAACTGTTGTTGACCAAATAAACCATTTTGTATTTTAAACTTATTTAAAAAAAAAATACTTTTATTGACTTAGATACTACATTACAAGCTAGTCGCAAGGGCCCCTGTACTAGGTTTTAAAGTTTTGTAAAATAAAATATTTTTCATTTGGGTGTAGTTTTCATAAAGTGCATTATTTATATTTATTTAATTTCTTATCATTAATATTATAGATATTTTATAAGCAATAAAAAAATAACTATAACAATTTACACTTTGAACGTGACCTCAGTGATTTCGATACACAGCGCATTGAAAAAAAAACTCATAATAAACTACATAAATACTGGACAAATATAATCTATTTAACATAACATATTATGTATATATCTATGTATATCGCATATGCATGCAGCGTATAGGTATGCATACATGCTGTGTGTATATATGTATGTGTGTGTGTATGCGTGTGTACCGACTTGAGCGTGTAGTGCTTGGGCGCGGCGAGGTCGGCGGGCGGCGGCGCGCGCGGCGCCAGCGCGAAGTGCAGCAGCGGGTGCTGCGGGTGGCGCAGGCGCGCGACCGCCTTGCGGAACGCCTCCGCCTGCTCGCTCGTCACCTCCTCGTCCAGCGCCACCTGACATGTTCACGACACACACATCACTATCAACATAATATAACCTTTTTTGTTCTTAAACAGTTATATTAGTAGTTTATTATTTACTAGCGTCACTCTCGCTTCGCTTGGGTTCGTCCCTAGGTTGATTCCCCATACAAACTTTCATCCCCATTTTAAACTCTTTAAGAGATGATTTCCGAGATAAAAAGTATCCTATGTCCTTTCTAGGGTCTCAAACTAACTTCTTACCATATTTCATCTGAATCGGTCCGTAGTTTCGAAGCTTATTCGGTACAAACAAACAAACAAAAAAATATTTCCTCTTTATGATATTAGTATAGACTAGTAACTTCACGTGCCTAGGTAAAAGATATAGCGTGGAAATATCAATGTCTTATCTTTTATTGATTTATTTCAAACCGTTTACACAGCGCTCGCCTATAAAACAACAAAGCGGTCAGTTTTTCCCCGACTTCAGTTTAAGTTATTATAAATTTTATCGGATACCACTCGGCCGTATTGTAGCTTGTTATAATTTATCACTACTCAGGACTACTATTAGATACTATTTAGAGTAGGATAAGTAATTTCAGGGATTGCTTACGAACTTTATGCATCCAAAACTTGCAAACAAACATACATACATACAAATGTAGTTTGTGATATTAATAAATTTACAATATATTTTGAATAGCATTTATATAGTTAATAAATTACAACAGAGTCGTATTATACAATTAATAAGTTATATTGTTTAAAAATAATAACAATTTAAAAGCAAGTATAAAACAAAACATCCCAATTCATAAGCCAAATACCTTGATAAGCTGGAAGGTGGCCGCGCGCAGCTGCAGGCCGTCGTGCAGCGCGTGGTCGAGCTGCGCGTGCGCCGCGCGCACGCCCTTCTCCCGCGTCAGCGCGCTCAGCGGGAACGACCGCACCACTGTCGCTTCACACGCTACGGACACATGTATATTTAAAAAATATATTATTTGCATATGTACAGTATGTAATATTATTCTATTAAGGATTTTATTGTTTACTGTAATTTCCCAATTTTTGAAAATCTCACTTATTTTAAGTAAAGCAAAAGTTTGAGAGAATTTATGGGAGTTTTTGTTACTCTTTGATACAAAAAATAACGAATGGATTTCGATGAAATTATAAAGTTATATAGGTGAATAACACATAAGTTATAATTTTTAAAGTTATGTATAATAATTCATGATTGACGAACGTGAGCGATGCTGCGGGAAAACGCTAGCATTAAAACATGTGAATCTATTATTTTAACTATTACGCACTCAAAACTTTAAAAAAAACTCATACCATATGGATCCATGGGCACTCCTTTGAACAGCAGCCTATAGTTGGTGAGGAACAAGGCGCCCTCGGCGGGCAGCAGCTGCGACAGCGCGGCGCCGCGCCCGTCCGCCAGCAGCAGCGCGCGCAGCGCCGCGCCCGCCGCCGCCTCGCCCGCCACCAGCGCCGGCCACGCGATACGAGGCTGTGGGGGGACAGGTACATACGTTTTATATATATATATATATATATATATATATATATATATATATATATATATATATATATATGGGCCTTTCTCTACTAACTGGAAACTTGTCTATTGACAGTTGTCCCAACCCTATTTTTTTAGAAAATGAAAAATATAATATGTTAAGTCGATAGATAGTTATAATATAAATACATATAAACAAGAAACCATTGTAATTTTTCCTTATTTTTCGAATTATAGGCAATTTTGTAAAAAAATGCGACAGAGGACTGTTTTGGCAACCAGAGGACTGTTTTTTCCACCCAGAAAACAGTTTATGTCAATGTTTATATGAAGAAAAACGCAATATTAATTATAAAATTTAATCAAATAAATTCTCTTCTTTATTGAATACTACATAATTTATACAGATACAGAATTTAAATACTCATATTTATCAGGAACAAATTGCGAGCTTAGCTTTCTAAGTAACGAATTAAAATAATTAAAAACAAAATAAAGCTTAGGTACTAAGAATCAGCCTTGGTTACTTATCAATGCAGACTTATTTCTCAAAAACAGGTACAGGTATATTAAAATAATAAAATATTCGTTTCCCTTTTAGGGCAATATCTGGGTTTGGCAACTTCTTTAATACTTGGTCAAAGGACACATCAGAAACATCATTTTCATCGACTCTGAATGTGTGTCCTTTGTCATCACAAATTTTTAAGAAGGTTACTGTTAGTTCACCTTCTTCCGTGTCTATCTTATTGATTACTGCAGCATAACAATATTCAATCTTTCTTACTAGAAATTTAACCAAGACGTAATCACCGATGGTGTAATTCTGTTGGTTGATTGAACTAGGTCCAGCCAGTGCAGCGTCGTCGTTTGTCTCCTTCATGGAATCCTGTGAGTTGTCCATGTTTTCACATTCAGAGTCTGTGTAAATATCATCTACGTTAAGTTTTGTCTTGTTTTTGTACTTTAATACTCCTAAATTAAAATGCTGGTACTCGTCTTCACAGGTGCAACTTAAACTTTTCATTACGAGTTTAGCGGCACTTGGAGCCGTATTCAGAGGACTTGTTAATATTTCAGCTTTTACTTGATGTATTTTTAGAGTGCCATTAAAGCTTTTTAAATTAACTGTTTCATTTTGAAGGTCGTCTGTCAATTCTTGGATGGCTTTATCGTCGATTGTGAACAAGGTAATTGCGGAACATCTACGTTGAATAGCCTCTATAAATGATTCCAAACTATCAATATCACCTCCTGTAGAGACGACGGCATCAGCGGTTCTCTTGCAGGTCGCTCCAATGCCATCAGGGGCCCCTTTGCCATGGCCACTCTCTGAATAGTTCCAGGTAAACTTCTCCACATTTAAAACCTCTTGTTGAAGCCTTGATGCCAGGATGTAAAACATCGTTTTGTTTCTGTCCTGAGTCACAGGTCCATCGCTGACGAAGTGGATGCTCTTTATGTTAGGTGGGAGAGTTTTAAAGATTGGCCGTAAATGTGCCCATATAGCAGCTGGTGAATGTGTAAGATTTTTGGAAATGGTACAATAAGACTTGATAGAGTTTTTGATATACACTACCACAGTATGAAGACTTAGCTGAAGTCTGGACCTTCCAACATGAAATGATTGTATTTCTTGACTGTATTTGGAACAATAATTTTCTGAAAAATCCATATGTATGATAGCGTCTTCGTCGGTAAGGTTTTGTTTGTATTTCTTGATAGCATTGTATTGATGGGTAATGATTCTCTCGTGTTGATAGTAGGATATTTCCAGAGGACTGTTGCACAGAGGACTGTTATTTTGACGTAAAAAATGTCATACCACGTATCAGTTTAAATATTACTTCATAACACAGAAACAGCTATAAATTATCACACTAATCAATCTTTTTGTTAAATAAATATAATTATAACACATAAAAAACCGTAAAATAGACTTACCAGAGGAATGTTCACTCAACACTACAGAGACGCGGTTCCCACACGGACGCGGAGTTGTCACTACGCAAAATAGCGGGAACTTGTTTAGCATGGCAACCGAGTAAACTACACACTGTCAACGTTCCGTTCTCCGCGAAATGTAACCACAATAGTGTTTAATATTTTGGTGGCGCGATATCCAAATTGTGACAGAGGACTGTTCAAAAATGTATGGACAAAATTCGAACACTAGTTTTTAGTACTAAAAACTTCTTTAAAGTTAAAATAGTTTTTTGTTCATATGCATTCAATATTCTTTATGTTTATAGAGTTATAAAATTTTACATTTCTAAATACAACTAATAAAAACCGAACCGAGTCATACTCGATCCGGAATTAGGACATAACAGAGGACTGTTTTTAGTGGCTTTTAGACCGAATTTATGAAATAATTATGATTCTAAATATTGATTAAGCTTGACTCCTTAAATAACAGGTTATATATTATGTGTTTTAACAGGTAAAACTATGCATTAATATAGCCAAAGTAAAAAAAATTGCTTGGACCATGATTTTCCTGTTAGTAGAGAAATGCCCATATATATATATATATATGTATATATTTAAAAAATTAGAAAATAATAGACAAATAATGTTTCATCGATAAATATTCAAATCAAATATCAGCTACTAGCGACTTACCGGTCATTGTCTTAGTTGTAAATTTCGTCTAAATCAGTACAGTTATTTAAGCAAGAATGAGTAACAAACATATACATATATATTCAAATTTACGAATTTAGAATAGTAGTCCAATATGCATATTCCCTATTGACGAAAATATTGCATTAATATACACAAAAAAATACTTACTCATAAACGGAATACTTAAAACATGGTTGAATTAAATCCCACAAAATCTCACTTTTTGAACAGGCGGCAGTCTCCGACTCTCCCTGGCCACAGCGTCCAGCGTCTCCAAGTGCATGTGCACCACGCCCGGGATCATCTGGTGCAGGCAGCGCACGTGCTCCGCCGTCACCCCGCCCTCTGTGCACACCTGGGTGGGATAGTAATAATAATAATTTATAAATAATATATAGTTAAAATGATGGTTTCCGAGATTAGTATGGGAATTTCTAAAGACATTTATTAAATGATTTTTTTACTATAAGGCAACATTTACTTATATAAATAAATTAAAAATATATTTAAAAGTAACTAGTAGTTTTTCGTTGTACTAATTATAGCAAAATAATGTAAGTTAAAGTTGCACAAATTTTTTTACAAAATAAACCAACTTTATCTACAAATCTGGACACCATCTTAATGACATTATTGCCAGCTTCCCCCGGGTCTGTTTCTTCGAAACCGGACTCCGCATCTGCACTGTCAGATTCTGCCACACTAAAATAAATAAAAAAAAATATTTAAAGGTGGATTTCTCGATATAAAACACCTGACCTGACTTGAGACTCGAACCCACAACCTTCATGCAGCCATACACGCTAGCCACTAGACACAGCGAGGCAGTCCAACAAAGTATTACCGTATAAAAATCCATACAGCAGGTGATTGCCTTTATTATAACGAAAAAGCTGTCAAACGCCAAAAAGGTTACCAATACTAATTATAATGGTAATCGACATGAATCATGGCAAGTTACAATTGAACCCGTCAAATCTGAATCTGGCGACAAGATTCCACTGTGGGTTTTAATGTATAGGCGTCTCACAATCCCCGACCGGTTGATGGCCGGCAAGAACACATGGACTGGGCTATAAGGGGCTTCCCCAGCGAAAAGAAAAAGAAAAGTAGAATGGTGTTACCTGTTGGTGATGCTGTTGCTGGCGCGGTCGTCGTCGCCGCGCGCGTCGGCGCGCCGGCCCGCGCCCTCCAGCGGCAGCAGCAGGTACACCATGCGGTTGGCGTAGTGGATCGCCTGGCTGTACAGCGTCGACTCTTCGCTAGAGATCAGCTCGCGTTGCTTTTCTGTGGTGGAATTGTTGTGTTATTGTTAAAAGTAGGTTTTAATTAAACACTTTAATATATATTTATCATGCTAATTATGTTTATAGCCAATTTTGATAATAAAGGCAGGATAACAGAACTCTTCTATGGCTACTAGTAAAATCTTTGAGATTATGTTCATTTGTTTCTATTGGTGAATCCCATATATTATAATTAGTCAAATTTTTATAACTTTTTCAGCCCTTTTAATCCCACTACTTGGTATAGACCTCCATTTAATGCTTAGCAAATCAGTTCATAGTCCATCACGCTGACCAAATGTTGTTATTTAAATAAATCAGTCTATAATAATACATCTTATTTAAATATATTATAATTATAAAAAATACATTTTAAAAATATGAGAAAAGCTAACCTTGAGGTAGAGTAGGCCACAGCCTCATCTGTTCCGCGGCTATCTCCAGTGCGCTAGGCTCTTGTGCTTTTAATAACGATATGTATTCATCGTCCTCCCTAAAATTATACATTTAAATTATTGTACAAAGTTATATTATAAATAAGTAACGTTAATTTCAATCTTAGCCAACCATCCCTGTTTAAAAACTCCAATAGGATCCCATCAAAAGCGACAAAAGCCACATAAAAACCAATAAATATTTATCCGTTTCTATGTGGCTTTTGTCGCTTTTGATGGGATCCTATTGGAGTAGTTAGGAAATAAGAACAGACCTTGGACTAGGCATCCTATGGTGGTGCGTGGGACTGGGCAGGTACAGCGCCTTGATGTCGCGCTGCACCTCTTGGTAGAAGGCCGCCTCCCAGAACTGCTGGCTCGTCCACACTTGATGCTCCTGAGGACAAATATTATTTAATTAAACTTTCTCGTATTGAGATGCTACCTTATTTACGTTTTTATAATTTTAAAATGAAACTATCTTTACGGATTTTGTCGCAGTTTTATTTTCTTGGTTCCCGACATTTTACCCCTAAAAAGAAAAAAAATGCGTAACGTATTTTATGATCGACCCCTATGAAACTACGAATTAATTCAAATAATTCAAATAATTAATTTAATAAAATGCTTTGACCATTATTTTGATATTAAAAATTCAATATTACTAGTTCATAATTACTTATTTATTATTATTATCACAAAAAATTTAATAATAACTAAAATTGTAATACTCGTTTAAGTATAAAATAAAACAACTGTCACCTGTATACACATGTATGCATACTGTATGACGCCGGTGCACAGCTTCCTGCAGTACGCGGTGGCGAGCGGGAGGATGGCCGCCGCTATGGAATGCTCGTCCAAAGCACTCGCCGATTGCAACGTACAGTTCATTAATCTAAAAAGATACAATTTTTAGTGTTAGCCATAGGTAAAAATTTACTGTTGATGTAAAATTAGGAGTTAGACTATTCACTCAGCCCTTTTTAACGTCCCACTGCTGGGCACGGGCCTTCCTTCAATACTAGGGGGATCAGCCCATAGTCCACCACGCTGGCCAAGTGCGGATTGGCGGACTTCACATGTCTTTCGAAAACTTGCTAGGTTCTCTCAGACATGCAGGTTTCCTCACGATGTTTTCCTTCACCGAAAAATTAGACTAAACGAACTCTCATTTAGTAAGGATTTTAAAAGTAAATACATATATGTACAAATAAATATAAATAATGTAAATATATTTGTTTTGTATGCATGACTAAAACAGGAAATGCTACTCCTATGTCAGGGTCAAAGCCATTATCAAATGTAACATGAGACGCACGCCATGTAAGGGAATGCGATACACCGGAACTATATGTATATTAAAACTATACACCTTTACATGCATAAATAAATTAAACTTTAATAATTATTATTGCAATACAAAAAAAAATACATAGACAATATAAAATATGAGATTCACGAGAAAGCACTCTCAAATCAACTTAAAAAACGTTATTTTGTTCACAATTTTCCATATCAATATGATTAAATTAAGTTGAATTAAATAAAAACATTCATGAGAGCGTATTAAAATATGAATATACTGAAAAGTTTTGAAACCTTCTATTGCCAAAAATGATAAAGGACGTTTTTGAACTTAAAGTTGTTCATAATATACATATAGTATGAATAAATAATTTTATAGAAGATAACACGACGTAGAAATTATGTTACCTTCACTGTTAAGAGATTAGGCAGCATCCATTAATTACGTAAGACAATTTTGGCGATTTTTCAACCCCCCCTCCCCTCATGTAGGTAAGACTTCATGAGATTTTTACTCGACACCCTCCACCCTCCTCCAATCTCACGTGAGATTTTTTTAAATGCATATTTGCAATGTAAATGAGTTAATCTGCGCTTCGATTACATTACTTTTATTAAAAAAAAAAAAAAAAAAAAAAAAAAAAAAAAAAAAAAAAAAAAAAAACAATTTAAACCGTTCCTTGCAGAAAAAAATTACATGATATTTGAGAGAGATTGAGTGATGTTATTAATGAATGTCCCCTTATTGAAATTTATATGTTTTTTAACAAAAATCTTAATCCCACTGAATTCATCAACAGTTCTTAAGAATGAGGACTTTTCCTATCCAAAAATTATGGCAGACTCATGACGTTCAGTAAAAAAAAAAATGAAATAATTTAACGCTAAATAAAAATAACTAGAATAATTCATCCCCTTAAAGCAAAACATAAAATTTTAACTGTATTTGACCGTTGATAGAATCTCTATTCAAAAATTAATTGCAACGTGTCACGTTATGAGGAATAATTGCACAGTACTTATATTAACGTGCGTGCCGACGTATTTTAAATCAGAACAGAATTTTTATATCAGATATCAGCATGTTGAAATCGATATTGTCGTATTTTTTCACACTTTTACTATTTGGTGTGCAAGCTGACGATATGTTGGTAAGGGTTTAAGAACTTTTGATTTTTGATCTTCTTAATTATCAATTTCGTAGTTAAAATGCGCTCAATTATATATTATTACTTGAGTTAACTGGTGTATTGATCTAGACTCTAGTAGTCTGCATCTTCGGCTGCAGAGAACTTGGCCAATTATAGGTAATGGATTACTCCATCAAGAAATATTTCAGTAACACACACCAAGGCAAGACAGAGCATTGCGCCTGATTTCTCTTCACGAGTTTCATCTAATTGTCCCACAAAACTGTGAGTGTAGAAGATGTGTGTGCAAATCGTCAGACACATGTCCTATAATAACTACCGCACATCTAGCGTGTCTGAGATAAGACGTAGTAACCGAAATCGGTCATAAGAACGTTTTTACTGTTATTGACCATTCCACAGGGCCCAGGCATCTGGTCACTCATCAGCATTATTGAGTGCACTGAGCCGCTGGTACAGGAGGATGTACAAATTCAGCTCAACAAGCACAAATTGAACCGTACACACGACGGTGTCAACGCCAAGCTTAAAGTTATTGCCAAGATCGATGATAATTATGGAGTAAGCTTTTTAATTCTATAACTCAATTATTTGCTGTATTATTATAATGTATTTATAATATACATTTAAATATAAAAAGAGTAATAATTCTTATTAAATATGTGTTCTAATTAATTTTTCTTAAGCTATAACGCACTCAACACGACCTCAGTTTTGTATTCTCATGTACAACAGTGAGCTATGATTTTTAAAAAGGACCATCTAAATTCTAAGAGTCATTTCCAAACGACGCACGACTACAAAAACAGACTAACGATCTAAAAACTTTTATTTCTCCTCTGTCTCATCATTGACATTCTCCAAACAAAAACGTTTTAATAGATACATATCACAAATAGCATTTGAAATAAATGTTACTATACATATAAAATAGCATAGTGGTTCCCAATTTTTGGCCACGGAACTTTAATTGGTCATAATTTTTTACACGGATCTCCATTTTATGATGTTGTAGTTAGAATACTTTCTTGTTTGAAATAGTATCATAACATATGATAACCTAACTATTTAATGTGATAAATGAAATTTTTCCACATATTCTATACTAGCAACTCACCCTCGCTTCGCTCGGGTTCGTCCCTAGGTACGTTTTGCCGGTTAGTATAGATTTCTCAGAGATGAGATATTTTCCAGCTATCGTCATACCAAATTTCATCAAAATCTTTCTAGTGGTTTTCTCGAGATACATTCCCAGATAGACAGATAGACAGACTAAAATTCTAAAAACTATAGATTCAATAAGATTTTCCAGAAAATCTTTCGTGTACAGATTCGACTCGGTTAGAATTTTATTATATGTATAGATAGCACTAAAATTAGGCTTCATGTCTGACAACATTTTATTTAACTCTCGTACGAAACTTCGAACCCACATGACACTTCCACGGAACCATTTGGGAACCGCTGAAATAGCAAATGACATGTAATAAGTACTACAAAAAGGAATTATTGCTATCAAAAAACACTTAATAAAAATCAAATTGACAGTCTAGATTTTTTTTCTGTTTTAGGTAATAATAGAAGTATGTAAGTACGTGGATGGTGGATGCAAAGAATATCAATTAATATCGGACAACAGCGTAGTGAGCATGCTCAATAAGTACGCTAAGGACATGGTCACTGATGTGCTTGCATCTGCAAACATTGACCCGCCCCAGTTTCCTATTGATGAAGTAAAGCAATCAAAATTATTTCATCATTTTAATTATTTACTTTTTTTCTTTATTTAAGCTTCAATAATAATTTTTATCTTCTTTAAAATCGATTTGATTTAAAAAAAAAAAAACAATTGGCGGACTTTACATGTGTTTCGAAAACTTGGCTCTCTCAGACATGCAGGTTTCACAACGTTTTTTATTAAGCGTAATACAAATGGAAATCATGTTGAAAATGATTCGCACATGAAAATATCAAAAATACAAGACCCGAGATTTGAACCCACTTCACTCGGATTCTCAAGGGAGCGCGCTATTGCTGGACTATCGATGCCTATTACAATAGGATAAGACGTATATTGAGAATTAATCAATCAAAATTGCTCTATTGAAATAAAATTTCATTTAAATAGTAACCGTCGTGTAACAAGTGAAAATTTCAAAGTCCATAACCACGTAAACATATAAATAATATCTAGATGAAAATACAATAATTTGCTCATTTGATTATACAAGACGGTGGATAGTGAAACACTTTAATGGCTACCAGCAAAAATTTCGAGTGTGGGCATATTAAATTCAATTTGACAAATCCCATACATACAAAAATCCCATCCCATACATTAAAAATAAATTTGTAGGGATATTAACACACATTACCATATATTTCCATGGTAAGCTACGAGGCTTGTGTTATGGATACCAGATAGTTGATGCACTACACATATGTAATAACTTTAAACACATACATATTATAAATAAATATAAACAGCCATGACCGGAGTACAGACATTAGTGCTCATCACACAAATGAATGCTCTCAACGGGAATCGAATCCGCAACCACTGGCATAGCAAATAGGAATTTATAACTAACTTATTATATGATTTTTTAAGTTCAGTCTTTAATGTTTAAAATTTATTCTATTTTAAGGGTGAATATGAAGTAAACGACTATATAGTGGATTACTGCCAACTGCCCCGGGAAGCCCCGTATGGCAAGTTCGAAGCTAGTGGCTTCTTAGTGCTCGGTAATCTGAAGGTTGGATGTGTAAGACTTGTTTTAGAGTTCAATAAGTTTGAAGATGGCAATTTCTGTGATGACTATGAAGATGACGAATAATATAAAACAATTTACATATTGAAATAAACAGAAAGGTTTTATTGTGGAATTGTAACAATATAACGTTAATAATTGTATTAAGTAAATAGCTATTATAAATTATAGATTTTTTTTCTTTTGATCCCTTAATTAAAACTGAGCGTTAAGATATGTGATTATTATTAAAGGAAGAATTAAAACATTTAATATAAGCAAAATTGGATTATAAATAATAAAGATTGTTGTACTATATTGAATCAAGTTTCTGGATGGAAAGCTCGGTTATTCCTGTATTAACGATAAGTAAATTCGGAGTAGTTAGATCATATTATATGAACGTATTATAATTTGAATTTCGAGAACAGTCATGCCATGATCCACAGCCTTAAGTAACCATTATCTGTGTCTGTTTGTAATATAAAAATAACCGCTTTTTACTAAATGCATATGGATGTATACATAGTACATGTACCAAAATAACATTTTTCACAATTTTTGTCTGTCTGTTTCGGCTAATCTCTGAAATGGTTGGACCGATTTTGACGGGACTTTCACTGGCAGATTGCTGATGTAATAAGGAGTAGCTTAGGCTACTTTTATTTTCAAAAAAAATGGGTGCCACGAAAAAAAAAATTAAAACCAAATTAATTAATTAATTTTGTTTCGGGAAGCAACCTAGGGACTCACCTATGGTGGTGCGTCGCTAGTATAATATATAGCTGTTTATGGCCAGCTGGCTTATATGGCGATTAATTATAACTGTGAATGTAATTAGGTCTAATAAATTATTTTCATTTTTTCTATATACGAAAAAATATATACTTGGCAACCAGCTTAAACTCTAAAAAATCTACCATCTTATTTAAGTCACAACCACAACCTATAACACACAGATGAAGCATGATCATGTCACCACACGACCAGTGCGAACTGATGGTGCTGCAGCAGGTGCTTGTTTTTCTTTGCAAGAAAAAAAAATTCTGGCATTTCATTTAAGTCACAATACAACCTACGGCACAAATAGTAAGCAGTCGCATGTCACCTGACGACCAGCTCGAACTGGTGCAGCTGCAGCAGGTGCTTGTTGGTGGGCAGGCGCGCGGCCAGGTCGCGCACGAGCGCGGCGCGCGCGGCCGGCGCCCGCAGCGCGCGCACCACGCCCGGCAGCGACTTGCGCGCGTCCGCGTAGCGGCACTCGAAGATGGCCGCGATGCACGACCGCAGCACCTGCGAGTGTCGGAGACGATTATGTTAACACTATTCTGATACGGTTTCATTGATTTACTAGCAGAACCCGCGGCTTTGCCCGCGTTCAATTTAAAAAAAATCTTTATACAGTGATTTTATGTATTTATATGATATAATCGCTATTAATAATAGGGGTTGGTGGTAAAAGAGCGAAAATTAAGGGTTGTATGTATTTTTAATGTCGAATCATAAAAAAAAAATTGACCAGAAATTTGAACGATAATTATTTTATAGTAAGTGGAGTTGTATTTGAACAATCTATATTCCTTTAAATATCTTTATTAACCAACGATTCCATAATAATTTTGATTTTGTAATCTATACTAATACTATAAAGAATTTGTGATGTTGTAGGGGGTAATCTCTGGACCTACTGAACCGATTTAGATGAAATTTAGTAAGAAGGTAGTTTGAGACCCTGGGAAGGACATAGGATACTTCTTATTCCGGAAATTATTCCTTAAGGGGGTGAAAGTTTGTATGGGGAATCAACCTAGGAACGAAATAGAGCGAAGCGAGGGTGAATCACTAGTAATTGAATAAAATAAAAAAAAACAAATATCTTACACAAATACAAATTTCCTCATGGAAAACATAAATAATATACATAATCAATAAACAATAAATGACCTCTAGTCGTCTAGCAGAGTTAGTTAGTAGCAGCTGCGTGTGCTCCGCGGCGCCGGTGGGCGGCGCGCCGGGCGGGATGATTCTAGGCGCTGGCAGGCGTAGGGCTGATAACCTGAAATCATTCCAAATGTAGAATAAATTCGAAAACATCAAGAAAACATAACTATAATAGTTTGCCCACGTGTGAGACGTTAAAAAAATCTTAATTAAAAAACTATAAAATTTTAATGTAATTTCAAATACATACATTTATATATTTATCGTTATTTATTTTTAATAATAACATTCTGTCTTTAATTTTTGCAAATATTTCTATGGAATAGGTATGCCACCTTTTGCCAGAATGTTTGGTCTTAATCATATAGGAATAATCTTAAATAAAGTCGCGGTCTAAACGTAGCAAGTATAATAAAGAAAAAAATATAACATGAATTAAAAAAAAAACAAAAAGAACACATAAACAACAAAATCTTCAATGCACTTAACCCTAACCCAATATTTTTGTATTAGCAGGTATTAGAATATAAAATTCTAAGTAAACCAAAAAACCAAAACTCTTTTTAAACCTAATGTACATAAAAACATTCCTAAACACTCAAAGCAAACACCCACAAAGCGCTGTATAGCGCTGCACTCACTTGGGGTTGTTCGCGTTGCGCGCCGTGACCTCCTCGATGACGGCGTGCACGCGCGCCGCGTCCAGCGCCGGCAGCGGCGGCTGGTGGATGCGCGCCGACGCGCCCTCCGGCGGCCGCAGCACGCGCTGCGAGTACGTCTGCGTGGACACGCCCTGGGGACCATCCGACTACTATTAATTATAAATGCTAAAGTTTGAGTGTGTACGTTTTTTGCTCTCTCACTTCGAAATGGCTACACAGATTTGGATGAAATTTAGTACACAAATAGCTGGATTAACATATAGGCTACTTAAAAAGTATATAATATTAAAAGTAAAAAAATTAAATTCATTCAGAACCACAGGCAATTTTTCTTTCAAACTTCAAAACAAAAATATTAATTAATACGTAACGTGAAAACATTTAATTTACATTGCAGTTAACACTCACTTGTGGATTTGGATTTTCATTGAGATGTAACTGTATCGCCAGTTCCTGTATGTGTTCTAACTCCAACTCATTGTTTAAAGATTCCAACCTCATCTGCTCTGGAAGATTTCTGTAAAATGGTCAAATATTTATTTAAAATATCAAATACGTAAAATACACATAAAAATATATAATACTTTCATTTTGCATATTTATATATAATAATAATAATAATAAAAAAAGCACAAAGGTTTCTTTTTATCCCTAAAAAACGTACGGTTCCCGTGGGATAGGTTTGTTTTTGTCTAGGGACGAACCCGAAGCAAAGCGAGGGTGAGTCGCTAGTTCCAATTAATCCTAAAGAGCTAAATTTTGATAACCTTTTTAACCTGTCTAAATATATTAAAGCAATTCTAAAAAAAGAACAATTTATATACATACTGAACTAATTCATCCCATATATCAGTGGGTCGCCAGGGAGGGCCCCTCTCAGCGACCAGCCCGTTGAAGAACATGGAGTCCAGTAGCCTGACTGCGAAGGGGCACTGAGAGAGCCCCCGCGCTCCTAAAAAACCGGCCTTGTGAAATGTCAGTACTGGCGACGGGTGTATCCTAATTATTGTGAGACAGTGCCTGGAAATGAAAACAGATCAAAATTAATTTTTTTAAATATTTTCCATAGCAAGATTTCGTTTTTGATTTCGTTAAATTTAGATTTACAAGTACTATTTCATGAGAATCTAAGTAAATATATAATTATATTTGTTAAGTTTAAGTTAATTTTTACTATATACAAATATACTACAGGCGCTATCTTTTTACCAAATGTAGGGTTCCCTTCTATGTAAAAAAAATATCAAAAATTTTCGTATTCATAATATTGCTAATTAATAAGGATAACAAAAATCCAAATCAAATTCATAAAACAACAATATTTCAAACAAACAAACACATAAATATATTTAGTACAATATTCTAACCAACCTATAACCTTGCAACAATTTGGCCAATGTCCTCATAAAGACCGCACGTATCTCCTTATCCATCATATGTGGTGGGGAGGAGGATGGCGGGGGTGGGGCGAAGGCCGAGTCCGCTGACTTGAGTTCCGGCTGTAGAACTAACGCTAGGGCTTCCTGTAGGGATGATAATAGTTTGCCTTCTGGACGAGGGATGTTAACTCCTGCCGGTATGTGGAGGGAGCCTACATCGAGATCTGCTACTATGACGTCCAACTGGAATAAGAAATGCATATTATACATTACAAATCGTTATTTAGTGATGAGATCCCAAATTTCACGTTAATAAATAATATACACAATATTTTTATAATAAAAACAATTGTACTACAACAGAAAATCAGTTTTATAGTTTTTCTTTATATGTTAGTACCCAAGATACACTTTAAACTACCAAATTAAAATATATCTCATGAAGTACAAAGTACTCACCAATTCCGACACTTCTTCCTTCAAACTAGAATGAACCCCTATCAAAAAGGGAGTGGGGGTCGCCAGAACCTCTGCTAGACCAGCGGGTAGCAACGGTATGTATACGTGTGCATATCTAAACGGGAACATTAGCGCTGCCAGCGCCCTACACGCAGCAGACAGGCGGGCCGCCGCTAATGATACTAGAAGAACTTTGTGTTCGCTCATCACCGCACACCATAGTGTTATTGAATTGTGGATACCTGAAATGTTAATATTTTATTAAAACAACAATAACAATAATATATAACATGATCTTCCATCTTTTTATCGGTAAATACTTTTACCAAAATTTGTCTGGAAGAGAATGCTCATAGCAATTTTTTGGCAGTCCATCAGTTTTGCCAGTACTAGAGCATACTTATATTCTTTTAGAAAAAATGTATATATTATCTAATATAGATAAGATGAGATTCCACTCTTAAAACTGAAATAATAACACTTCAAGCAATTTTGAGATCAGTGTAACTTTTAAGTTAAAAAGCAAATTGTTTTAAAAAAATGTCTGTTCTAAACAATACTTGGTAACTTGAACCAAACAAACTAGATATTTACATTTTATGACATTAAATGGTGTTATTAGGTATTTTTGGTTGACATTAAATTTAGCTTACCTAGCAACCTCAAGAGCATATGGACAGCAGTATGAGTGACTGGCATGGGCGGCGCGGCCGGCGGCTGCAGCGCCTGACGGTCCCCCGCGCCGATACTGAACCGCACTTGCGGCCCACCGGCCGGGGGTACCAGGACACAGCCTAACAGGTTACCAACTAACGTCTCCAATGGCACACCGAGATTTTCAACCCACACCGTGTAGATTATGCCGAGGCAATTCTGAAAAATGTTACAAAAGTAATATTATAAATGCGACGAACTTTAGTGCCGGATGGATGTTACTTATTCTTTAGTGCAAAAACTACTGATCATATTTTGATGAAATACTACAATAATAATAATAAGCGGGCCAAAATCACTTAAACTAGCTTCTCACTTCTTCGCAGGACATATAATAGTCCACAAGTGCACTCTTCATTCCTTTCACAATTCACTCTCTTTGGGTGGGATGACAATTCGACAAGAGCGGTAAGTGATCAGACGCAGAATCGACGGCTTTATATACTCTCCAAAACACGGGGATGAAGCACTGTGATCTTACCGGATTCGGAACCGGGATTGTTATTGTAACTTTCTTGACAGAAACATAAAATAATTAAACTTGGTCGAATGCGGGACTCGAACCCAGAACCTCTGAATCTGCTGCCATACATGATAGCCCCTAGCCTAGACTATACCACCAAAGTAATTAGCCTTATAAATAATAACTGCGATATAGGTTGTAATTATTCATAAAGATATGTATAGTGTATAGTATACATAAATTAGTTAAGACGACGCAGCCGCAGGAAAAAGCAAGTACGATATACCTTAATATAATGTATAATGTCTATATTATACGCTTCATGTAAAACTGAGACAAATTAGCATTTTAATCAGTACATGCTTTAAAGTTTTAATAACAATATTAACTATCAATATTTATAAAAAAAACCCACCGCAAAATAAATCTTACCCGGAATGTATCGATGTAGTCTTGCCGCGAAACGATGACCAGGCACTTGGGCGCGTACATTATGCTGTGGTGAGTGATGTTCGCCACCGGTCGACTCGAATCTAACGATTCTTCGTCCTGTAAACAGAGTACACTTCTTAAATATACTAAATTCTTGTTAATATATATTACAACTTGAGAGTATTTATAAGAAAAATAAATGTAAAGAGGTATATTATAGAGGTATAAATAGACAGACAAATGATACATAACTTTTCTTTTAAATATATCTTGTAAGGTTGCACTTTTATATTTGAGCGTTTTAATGGAAAATAATATATTTGATTAATTTTTAATGATTTATGTATGTATATGGCATGTGATTATGTGATGTTGGCCGATAAGAATGCATTTAAAAAATAAAAAAGGACGTGGATATTCTTTTGTTTTCCCCGCGCTTGACAGAGGGGCAGATCTCGGTACCATCCTGTAGTGACTAGCCATAGATTGTTTGTAATACTGAAAATGATTGTTGTAAATTATGTAACTCATTATTTAAAAGATTAACTGTTGAGTTTCTTGCCGGCTCTTTTTAGCAGCACTGTTTTCTGAGCCGGTGGCAGCTTTTATACGGACAAACGTACTGACGATTATAAAAGTACTAAATATATGAATGCAAGGAATATCTTGAAGTTTTATTGGTGACCTCCTACAATCTATGAAATTAATGTTTGTTTTACCATGAAATATTTTCAAATGCTATTTTGCAGTAATAATTTTATTCTCCTGTATATAAATAGTAACTATTATCCTAGTACATATTTTAACTGACTAATGTTTGATTATGTCAATGAAATAGTACAGCTTTTAAAGCAATGCTCCTGGATAAATATTGTATAGCACATAACTCTACTATTTTAATGTATATAGGTTATACATATGTAGTTTCAACGCGATCCAAAGAATATCCAGTAAAAAACTAGACACATGTTGCAAAAAAATTCTCAAATTGCCATGGCTTAAACTAAATCATAACTGTACCTAATAATATAAAATAATTTATTTATACATAATATAAAATAATGAACCAAGGAAATAACGGTATAATGATATTAATTTTATACAAATGTTATATTTATTACTTAAATGATCATAGAATTTCTGTTGAATATTTATAAGCCACTCTTCGTTAAATTCAAACGTAAAAGTCGGTAACCGCTCGGAAAGCGACGTCATAATTGCACTTCCTAAAAGGAGCGTCGCCGACGGAAGTTATGCGAATCCGAGGGCAGACGGCAGACGCTGGGCCAGACATCACAAGTTTAATATTAAGTCTGTACTTTCAAAATGGTAAAAGTTTGAGATATAATAACAATAAAGATTATCTATCTTGTTTTTATGACATTCAGTGACAAACGAGCAGACAGACCACCTGATGGAAAGCAGCACCTGTCGCCCATAACACCTACGGTTCATGCACTTAGGTTTTAAGTAACAAAAATGCAGAACCACAGGTGCGTTGTCACTGTGAGGACTAAGATGATGTGCCTCTTGCCTGCAATTGCGCTGGCTACCTTATCCTTCAAACCGGAACACAACAATGCAATCATTGTTGCTTGGCGGCAGAAATATATAAGGGGGTGGTACCCATCCAGTCGGACTCCTCAGGCTTGACAGAGTCCTACCACCGGTAAAATCTAATCTAACATTTAACCAACTATATGAAGTTGTTCATTGCGACTAATTCTTCACCGTCCAGACCAAACTACATACATATAGATAATATGTAGATTGTAGAAAATTTGGCATCTTAATGCTATAATTATGTGATCATTAAAAGGATTTTTTTAATTCAACTCCTAAAGGATAAGAGCGACAATATTTTTCTAGCGTCTAATTAATTAAAATAAAGATCATTTTACATTACCAGGTATGAAACGATAAAAAATTACACAACATTAACAAAAAACAACGAAATAGTTTTCTTGTATTATAACTTAAAGTTCAAAGTACTTAAATAAATAATTAATAAATATGTTGGGATCTTAACACACAGCACCATCTAGTTCCATGGTAAACTACGAGGCTTGTGCTGTGGGTACCATATAGTTGATACATTACACATTTATAACTTTAAATATATTCATATAATAAAAATAAACACCTATGACTGGAGCACGGTTCGTGCTCATCGCACAAATAATTGCCCCCATCGGAACTCGAACCCGCGACCGCTGGCACAGCAAGTAGGGTCACTACAAACTGAGCCAAACGCGTCGTCAAACGTCGACTTGTTTATAAATTTAAATTACTCATTTTCAAGACATAACTAAAACTTTCGACCGGTCCACGTGCAGATATAACATCAAAAACCAAACAAATAGTGTTTAGTTTCTCAAACAGCACGTGTGAAGAATATTTATTATTTCTAAAAATTTTATTTAACGTAGTAAATGTTTTAGGAACGTGGTTCTAGGAAGCTGTCATGTTTTTGATATAGAATTCCAATGTACAATACCATACAGCTTGAAACATTGAGCGAACATTTATTTTTAACAGATGAAACAAATAACTTGTTAAGTAGATTTATGTACGAACGAAAAAATGTAATATTAATTGTCTATACTAACGATTAAGATGATAAGAAGATAGTTTGAGACCCTGGGAAGGATATAGGATAGTTTTATCCCCGAATTCATCCCTTTAGGGGGTTAAAATGGGGATGAAAGTTTGTATGGGGAATCAACCTAGGGACGAACCCAAGCGAAGCGAGGGTGAGTCGCTAGTATGTAATAAAATGTAGGCTTGCAAAATTATCAGGTTACCTATTTAATTAATATAAAGAGTTTGAAAAAAATTAAGCTCCTCAAAAGTTTAAGGTTCATTTTCAAACAAAAGGCGTATTACATACATAATATCTAGAAACATAACGTTTGTTTTAAATTTCATATTATATCACTCAGCTATAGGCAATATATAGCTAATTGACGTTTGATTAAATATTGGTAGCTCGGAGCTAACGGAATTCGATAACTAATTCTACCGCGATCCGTTCTTTGCAGCATTACATAGCTTACCTAAAATCCTACTGAAATGAATGATCTTTACAAGGTCGACCATGCCGTCTGCGTGAGCGCAAAAATGGCCTAGCCTACACCTACTTTACACATGCTAAATAAATTTAAACCATGGACTATTATCATATGATTACCTAATGAATAAAAATTTGAAAATACCCAATATGTAAAATCAATGTCGAACAGGACAAATATAATAAGGTCAAACAAACAGTCAGCAAAATTAATATTACTATTGCATTCACCCGACGCTCCCCGCTCACATGGTGTGTAGGTACATAAATATATTATTACTCAGGCATTTTTACTGTAATTGCGAAAATTTGTACATGTGTGTTAACGGCTAAAAGGATTTAGGTAAAATTGTTTACACAGCTATAATACTATGGACCTGGAGTAACACTTAGGCTAGTGTTAGGAACAAAATTTTTAAATGGTGGTACTGCCTGTATAATATTAAAAAATTAAAGAGTGCGTGTATGAATGTGTACACGCGCAAGAAGTAAAACTTCTGTAGGTTATCGGTACTCTTTATGAAATTCAATTTATGTTTTAAATAATTAGTATAGGTTAGATACTAAAAATAACGCATATTACAATAATATATTCATAGAATATCATTTAAGGAAAGAATATAATATTATATATCACTTGCCAGACAATAACAACGGTTACCATGGCAACAAACGTACGTGCATTGTTTCGTAACGCATTCACCAGCTTACCGCCCAAATTAAGCGTGCGTAAAGAAGTTTTACTTCAAAAATAATGCCGGTGATGCGCCCAAATGAAGCGCGAACATGTCGCTACTACATGCTGCTAGCATAAGGTATCATCCGAAAATTATAAAAATAACTTTAATATATAAATCGGCTAGTTGATTAATGTTCAGGTAAAATAATCAAAAGTGTATTCTAAAATTGAATTGAGCGTTCTTTAGAAACCCCAAATTATAGAAATATAAAATGGCTTCAACTATCCCAGAATTTTACATACTGATAATTGACACAGAAACCCTTACTTAATAAGTTTGTACTCCGTATTCATAGATGGCGCTGTTTGTATTATTTGAGCTTTTTACCTTGGTTCCATTTACCGAAATTTTCTTTACATGAAATGATATGTATGTAATATGTATGTACTACTAAAGTGTAAGTCATAAATTAAATTTGAAAAAAAATCTGAATCGGTACATCGGTGCGTCTTAGGAAATTATACGCTACAAAAAATCGAAAAAGTTTCACCTCATTACAATAGTAATAGTAGTTAGATCGATATACATAGTTTGTAATGAATGTAAGTAAAATTCCCATATTATTATCTTAATGTAAAATCACCATCAGGCTGACAGCATAAATATCGTACAAGTAAGAAAGTTAATATTCTAGCAGACGATTCTAGTTTTACTGTTACAAGTTATGTATACTAATAAGGTAACCTACTTTATTTAGTCACTAGCGACCCACCCTCGCTCCACTCGGTTTCGTCCCTGGTTACGTTTTATCAGTTATATAGATTTCTCACAGATAAAATATTTTCCCGCAGTAAAATGTATCCTATATGTTCATACGGATAACCAGCGGTTTTCTCGTGTTGCGTTCCCAGACAGACAAACAGACATAAATTGTAAAAACCATAGATTCGGCCTCTGTATCGATAATAATGACTATTTCAATAAGATTTTCCAAAAAATATTATAGTACAGCTTCGACTAAGAATTTTACTATACATATGTATAGATTCTACAAGTACATTAGGGTCTGGTACACATCTGTGAGCATATTCACAAGTCGAATATGTAAATTACGTCATATCAAGTAGGATCGACGACGTCACACGTGTGGTCGACTACATTTGTTGTTTTTATGGAGATTCGGAAACGGTAGATGACTAGGTATACATTATAAAGCTGATTTTACAGTCTATTTATTGAGGAAGGTAATATACTGTATTAATTATTATATTTTAACATCTAATCAAACGATATTTATAATGCTATTATATACCTAGTTACTAAAAAGTTTATTGTTTTTTTTTTTTGTTTGAACGCGATCATCTCTGGAATTATCAGTGCGATTTACTTTTTTTTTGCATTTTATAGACTGTTGAGGATGGTATACAGGCTATCAAACTAATCCAAGTTATAATTGTATGTTTTTTACAAATAAAAACTCTGCAATGTTTACCGCCCATTAACCGTCCTTTCTTAACAATGGGAAAAAAGTAAAGAACTAAATAACTACACATTTACCCGTAAAGGGACTTAGAATAAGGTTATATTATCGAATATTTGAGTGCAATTTAATATATATGAATATGTAGTATGTACCTATATGTCAATATTTACTAATATAGCTAAAAATTGAGCAAGATAAATATGAAATACATATAATATATTGAAACTAGCGACTTACCGTCGCTTCGCCTCGGTTTCGCCCCTAGAAAAAACAAATGTATCCCTCGGGAAGCGTACATTTTTTCGAGATGATGTATAACCTATAGCCTTCCTCAGTTAACGGGCTATCTAATGCAAAAAGAATTTTTCAAATCGGTTTAGTAATTCCTGAGATTAGCGCGTTCAAGCAAACAAACAAAAAAACTCTGTCTCTTTATAATATTAAGTATAAATATTACATAAGAATAATACTATATTTTAAAACATAATAGAAATCGCAATCAATTTATGTCCAATATCACCTTGTATACACGTATATGAAAAACACTAATATCGATTTCTTTTTTCATAACGCTGCCTTTATAAATATTAATTTATGTAAAGGATCGTTCGTATTTTGATTGCAATCAAATACTTATCTACATAATAGTTTAATATTTATGAATGTTAGAGTTCATAGAATTTTATAAGACACGGAAGCGACTTACTGAAAAGCCTTTATCATTTTTCGTGCCTTTCATTACAACTATGCAAAAAATGACGCCGAAGCGTTTTTCGAAGAAAACCCCAACTAATAGACTTACTTATAATGTTAGTTTAAATATTAAATGACAAATATAACATAGTCGATCTATAGGTATACACCCCCAAGAAGGACAAGCAAAGAGGACTTAAGAGGGACACTTCTGATAACAAGAGGAACAAAAAAGGTACTTGGTAATGGTAGCGTTCGAAGGAAAGTCCTTTATAACTGTAGTAAATCCACTATTCAGTATTCACTGATACTGACAACCCTTAAAAACTCGATATAAACAACAAGTTTGCCTACTAGTATGAAAAACAGTTTTGTTTCTCTTTATGTATTCTTAGAAAAACAATCAAGAATGACCTCATTACATTTGATGAAATATAAAAATATACGGCGCTTAAGTAAATATTCTTGGAAAAACATTTTATTGTCTACGCTTGAATGAAACGCGTGCACTGATCATTATTGCAGTTAAGGTATTCCTGTAATTTACTATTGACCTAAGCTCGAAAGCAAGTCTAATACTTACAAATCCTAGTAATTAATCCAATTATTATCATTCATATTTAGCATTTAAAAGAGGTAAAAATTTCTGTTGACCATTATGATTTTTATAACGACTAACACACAGAAGTGTTAGTCGTTATAAAAATTCCACTTCACAAATTTCCACTTCATGTTTTTAACCGACTTCAAAAATGGTTTCCAATATAGATAACACCAATTTCCCCTGTGCAGAGTTTGCCTACAAGAAGAAGAAATTCGAGCACACATCCTTCTTGAATGTTGAGAGAACTGGAATAAAATACCAACGCACAGAAAAACTAGGCCCCAGGAGTTCACTCCCAGAAATCGTCCAGGACACCGACGACGGATTGCTAGACTACTGGGACGCCCCGTTTGCGGTGAAAAGAATAACGAATCCACAGAAATAGCAGAAGCTCACGCACAAAGGCCAATAATAATTACCTAAGTGCGGAAAAAGCCGTGCAAAGAAGAAGGTATTCGATTCGGATGTATAGGTATGTAACGTGACATCGCACCAATTAATTTATTAACCATAAGAATAGGTCATAGGTGCGTTGTTCCCAAATAAATTTCAAGAAAATATTCTAGGTAGGTACTTTTAATAATTGCGATGAAGTCATTTTGAAGTCAATGTTAGGTGTCTATTTATTAATTTTTTTTTGATTCCACGTATATTATATAACATTTCTACTTTTATTTTTTATCTATTTCTAAAGCAAACGTATCTAACAAAAATATTCTTTATATTACAATAACACATTGAACTTTAGGTATAATCCTGCTCTTCCATCTGAGCTAACATTAAACGATATTACATACTGTATTGCGTATGAACCTCGCGAGATCCATTCAAGCTGCTCACAAAGGCAGGAAATTGAGAGTCATCCCACGAGACTTATTGTGGTAGTACGGTTTTTCATATTTTACGTTACCCTTTTTTGCAGTTCGATGGTCTATTAGGCTACGATAAAGAACCTTTTGTAAACCATACACTATATATATGGAAAATGGAAGCTATATCTGGTAGGATTACTTGTGCAAAGCATAAATTATAGCAATTTGTTACTAACAAAGCAAAAAGTAAAAACACATTTTCTTAATAGCGGCACACCCAGGCTTCGCTCCGGTTCGCCTTTAGATAAACAAAAATAAATCTATCCCACGGGAACCGTACATTTTTCTGGAATAAAAAGCCTATGTGCTATTTCAGACTATAATCTTCTGTGCCAAATTTCATCCAGATCCGTTCAGCCGTTCTGGCGTGATTAAGTAACAAACATCCAAACATCTAAACTTTCACATTTATAATATTAGTAAGATGAAATAGATACGACATATATATTCTTAACAATATTTAAATATAATTATATAAAATCTAATTTGTATGTTAGGCTTTAACCTTACGCTTGATTGCGCTGCACCGACATTGATCTAAATTGCACTGTTACGTATAGTACCTGGGCGACCGAGCTTCGCTCGGAGTTCTTGAAAGATTGTATATTTTACATTAAGTGACTAAGTGTTACCGAGAAAGTTGTATAGATGTCGCGATAAGAACAATTTTCTTTTTAATTTGGCTTAAAAATAATTTGACATTAAGTGACTAAGTGATACTGAGACAATTGTATAGATGTCGCTATTTAATTTTGCGTAGAATAATGCATAAGGAAAACGCATGAAAACTCGAAAACACGCGTTTTCCCAGACATGTGACTAATCTAGATCAATTTTTCGCCCCCGAAAGCCCCCATATACAAAATTTCAGCAAAATCGTTAGAGCCGTTCCCGAGATCGCTGGTATAAATAAATAAATAAATAAACAAGAATTGCTCGTTTAAATATATAAGATGTCTAGCGAGATCCATTGTTCGAGTTCAAAGACAGTCCGCTGAGGTTCATCCTATAACGTCTGCATGTCGCAATAAATATTACCTACATCTAAATTTAAATTTCATATACGCAGTAGGTAGGTATATTGTACGTATTGCTTTTAATTAAAATCAAGTAGCGCATCTTATACCTTCATAATATTTTATGAGATTCTGTTTTATGTGTTACGCTATCTACAGAACTAAATCAACTGAGAATATTAACGCAAAATTTTATGATAAAACTATCATTATTAATATATTATTCTCTAGACTACTAATTGTGTTAGTTTCAGCTGTTCTCTGTGCGTCATTTATTCTATCAGTTGTATTCAGCCCTTTTTAACATCCCACTGCTGGGCACTGGTCTCTCTACGATGCGAAGGAGATCAGACCCAGAGTCCACCATGCCGGCCTAGTGCGGGTTGGCGGACTTCACATGTCTTTCAAAAACTTGCTTAGTTCTCTCAGACATGCAGGTTTCCTCACGATGTATTCCTTCATCGTAAGACAAGTGATCATAAAAAATGACTAAAATAGAAATTATAGAAAATAAAAACTGAACTGTAATATAATAAACATAGAAAGGGATTTTATAATAAATTGCCGTCACGCTTACGCATGTAAATGAAGTAGCAACACCCCTAAAACAGCAAACCAAATGCATGAATAATAGAATAAAGTGACGTGCATTTTGGGTTAGGAGTTTACCGTACACACGAAAACTGTGCGAATTTGATGGACACTGTATAGTATAAAGCGCTATAGAGAGCAATCCCTCGAGACTCTACGAAGCCCTTGTTTACACAGCGCCGTACCGTACAGGCTGTGAAGGAAAAACGATGAATGCTCAAATATGCGTCCTTTTAGAATCCCTGCGAAAAACGTACTTATATGAAAAATTCAAAAATCTATTGTTAAGCGCAATGAGATACTAATCCTTTTTTAATTGTATTCTCATAAACAATTATTAACTTGACGATACGTTTGGCTCAGTTTGCAGTGACCCTGCTTACTGTGCTAGCGGTTGCAGGTTCGAGTCTCGCTGGGAACATCCATTTGCGTGATGAGCACGAATGTTTGTACTCCAGTCATGAGTGTTTATATTTATAATATTATGTATTTAAATTTATATATGTGTAGTGTATCAACTATCTGGTATCCATAACACAAGCCTCGTAGTTTACCATGGAACTAGATGGTGCTATGTGTTAATGTCGCAACATATTAATGAAAAACATATTAACTGTTCCGTTCTTTACCCGACTGCGAGAAGAGATAAAAAGAGAGTAATAATTTGGTTTATTTTGTAATCTATATTTCTTCGGCACGCTCTATTTAATTATAATCTAAAAAAATATCATGGATTGGAACACAATGAGGTGTCGTTACTCATTATATTTTTTTTAGCTGTGGGAGTAACATAATACTTTATACTCGGCCATTTGCCATGTCAATCCATATTTATTGGATTAAAAAAAGAATAATAAAAAACGTACATATGCTTGATAAAATAATATATAAAAAATTGATACAAAATTTGAAAAATATTTTTGCAAGCGAGTTTTTTTTTGAAGTGAAATCTTCTAAAGGTAGGTTTGGTTGAGAAGTAAATTCATGTAAATCGTCATCGACATGGTCACGTGACGTGTTAATGCTTACACTATATCTGTAGCTCTACGTATAATTTATTATTATTTAAATTCACAATGAAATAAAATGTTTTGAATTAGTATAAAGTTTTGAAATAGAAAATGGCAACACTAATAAAGTGTTCTTAGCGAAATTATATTTTAATTATAAAAGGTATTATTATTAATAATACTTTTGTTGCGACACTGTCAATGTGTATACATCCGTCTCTTTCTGACGCAGTATAAAAGAAAGAGACGCAAATAGCGGCACGAGCGCGTGCACCATACATGTATCTTGTAAATATTGTTACTCTGATGATTTATGGGTAATTCTACGATAAGAGGTTTTAAGACCATAGAGAATACGGCCACGGAGAAAAGTTGCTGTTTTTTCATTAAACACTTATATTACGATTTTTGTCCTATTTATGTATCTTTTCACGTAAGGGCAAGTCACTTTATGTATATTTTATTACTTTTTACAAGACCAGGGTAAATACATTGGGCAGGGTAGAGACACCAAGATCAGGGTAGATACTTATTTGGCCAGGGGAGAGAATTTGTGGCAATAAAAGTAACAAAATTAGTAAAATCAACTTTAATTAAACATTGTACTTAACATAGAATCAGACTATCATTGTTAACAATCATATTAAACATTAACAGACTATATTATTTCAGCCTTCTCTGAAATTTAAAACAAAAGTGTCTTTAGTGTCATTACACAATAATATATGAAAGTAACATGGCATTTTACCTACAACAAATAATAAAATATTCTTGTTAGTGTCACGTTTGTCACAATTCGGTTGTACTATCCAAAATGGCTTTAAGCGACAGAATAGAGAATATGATATCTTAATATTGCAGTTCTTCATGAAAGATTTATGGAGATTTCTTAGAGTATCCAAAAGAACTCTCTTTTGTTTGCGATCTCCTTTTTTCGTCACATAATCTCTTTTGCCGGCACATTACCTTGTATTCGAGTCATCTTGGAGAAAATTTATAATTTTTGTCTTCATTATTTCATAACTTGCTTTGGCTTTCCTTGTATTTTCCAGTAATCGTACTTGTCCAATTTTTCTTAAAGGTTTCATATTTTTTTCGTTCTGTAGTATGCCGTATTTCCTCACCAGTTTCCCGCTTATAATTCTTTTTTCTTTATTATTGGGAAGAGAAGAATAATTTTCTTTTAATTGTTGATTAAGCACTTCTGCAAACAATAAATTTTTCTTCACTGTTTCTCTGGCACTTGGAGAATTTAACACTTGTTCTACTTTTGCTATTAGGTGTCAGTTTTTCAGGCTTTCGTGATCTTCGTAACCTTTTTTATAGGATGCTAATTTAGTCTTAAGTTTATTTATAGTCTCATCTTTTTTCTTATTAATTAAATATCTTTGTCTTCTGGCTCGGTCTGATTTAAGTTTGGCAGCTATAACTCTTCTATGAGAATTAAAAGTTTGATCATTACTATCTGACATCGATGGCGTTACCGAAAGATTAGTTACATTTTGAAGCGCAAGTCGTTGCCTACGCTCTTTTGCTTTCTTTTCCCATATCTTCCGTGCTTACGTTGCTCTCTAGGAGTCATTTGGTCGACAGTCTTTATAATTCGTTTCTCCTTCTTTTTTAAATATTTTGCCTTTTCTTTTTGCTTTTGAAATTCATATTTCTCGGGATCATTTTTAATCTTTTCATATCGTAGTCTCTCTACTTCAAGTTTCTTCTGTAATCTTTCTTCACGTGTTAACTTTTTCCGTGGTGCCATGATCTGTAACAATATTAGACAATAATATGATAACAATATGAACTGAGAAGCTCCTTTATTTTAAGTTTTAAGAATTTACCAAAATTATTTAAATTATTTACAAATGTTCGTTGATAAAAATAAGCTATATTTAAGTTTTTTTGCACTAACATTATCTCCCCTGGTCAACAAGTCTCTCCCCTGAAAGTTATCTTGCCAGGGGAAATATGGCAGGGAAGAGACGTTTTCATGATAAATTTTATTGTTTTAATTGACATAAGAAATGTTTCGGTATATTATGTATCAAACTTTAACTATTGCATCAGTATTAAATTAGACCAGTAAATGTAAATAAATTAAATGAATAATATAGCTTTTATGACTTACCAGTGGAGAGACACAATGACCTCACGAAACCACCACTTTGAACCAATGCTTCGCAACAACTAACAAATGACAGCGCTCTTAACGGCTCACGTGTTTTTCATCGTAAACTTCACGTCGATAGATGAACTTGAGCGCTATTTGGAATATGGCCGTTTAATATTTGTGTTTGTAGTAGCGGAATGAAATTTGCCAGGGTAGATACCCAAAAACAGTGGGACAAAAGTTAAATTTAAAAAATATTGCGAATAAATAAATATTGTCCTATTTTTCCTTAATAATACTTGAATATATTTATTGAAATTTGTGTTTAACATACTTTAGTTTAATAACTGATACAAAGAAGGTATATATCGTTTGCAAATTAAACTGAAACCGACCGGGGGACAGGCCAGGGTAGAGACTTTTTTAGACTTTATAAGGAATTTCAGAAAAATATACTTTAATTAGGCATTTAATCATGACGTTATTTAATAAAGTACATTTAGGTGATGTGTTTTATTGCAAAAAATAACAACATATAGAATGAAATTTCTATTTTAAATTGATTGCCGCACAAGTTACCTCTTATCGTAGAATTACCCTTATACGAAAGACGGTTCTGCTATACTTGAAAAAAAAATTGGCAAAAAATTTGATGATGAGTGTGATAATGAGTGGAGACTACAACATTAACTTTGCTGATGATAAAAATTTACTATTAATGAAATTATTGAATGAAGAATTAGTTTTAACTTTTTTAATCGAAAACTCAGTAGGTATTGCAAAATATAAAACGACGATCGATGCGGGTTTTACCAGACAGTTACATAAATTTCAATCAAGAATTTTTGTTTCTTATTTTAGTTACCATAAGCCTGTTGTATCGTTTTTAGAATATAATCAAACTAGCGACTCACTCTCGCTTTGCTCGGGTTCGTCTCTAGGTTGATTCCCCATACAATCTTTCATCTCCATTTTCACCCCCTTAAGGGATGATTCCCGGGATAAAAAGTATCCTATGTGCTTCCCAGGGTCTCAAAATATCTTCTTGCCAAATTTCATCTAAATCGGTTCAGTTGAACCAGAGATTACCCCCTACAGCCTCACAAACTTTACCTCTTTATAATATTAAGTATACATGATTGACAGTACAAATAGCTTGAATATTGTTGAAGTGAGTGATATTGATGGAGAGAATTAAGTGAATTAAATGCAGATATTACGTATATTAATAACAAAAATGTATATTCGTTATTATGTTCATTAAGTTGTATTTATATTTAATAGGTACTGCGCTTGCGCAGCCCATGTGTTTTGGTGATAAATACATCATATGAAAATAAATATAATTGTAGCTCAGAGTGCCGATAGATGTCAAAACTAGATAAATGTAAACATTTTAATTTAAGATGAAACATTTGAAATCCAAATTTGAATATCCAAAAAACGCAACTCTTTGTTTATAGTTTTAAGTTTTCACTTCTGTCGGCAGTCCTCATGACAGATTTTTTTAAGTAATGTTTGTATTAATAACGGGTGTACAAAGTTATATTTACTCTTTGGTCTTTCTCGTGAAAATGTAATTTATCTATTAAGGGTGACATTTATAAGAGTATTCAGTTTTAAAAGACTTCTGCAAACAAAGAGCTCTTCAGTTCGACCTACTTTGATAGGCAGCTCTTAAAATACATTTTAATAAATAGAAGAGAAGCGTCGTTATAGTCCATCTTAACATCTTAAAACAAAAAACAAGGAATAACATTGCGAAATATATTTACTTTAATTTTTTGATGTATTAATATGAAAATAAACCTAATATTTTCGTATTATTATCATATAAAATATTATTTATTTTTTTTATTAATAATATTACTTGATAACGTTGTCTAAATAACATTCAGGTCATGTATAAAAATTAAAAAAAAAATAAAAACTTTTATTTATACCCCTAACAATTTTTCTGAACTACAGATAAGTAAAATAATTCATTTTACCTGTTATTTGAAAATAAAAGAAAATAAGATGTGAGTGTATATAAAAAAGCAATTACGTCGGATTAAAAGTCACAAGTCCTTGCAGTTAGGATAATGTAAAAACCTAATTAAGACGGCAGCAACGCCCGCATATCGTACTGTCTACTCGTTCAAATTTTAATCATAGAGTCTTATTAACATTTATGTCTTTATAACAAGCGTATAAAGTCGCAAATTGCACAAAGCTTCCATAGTGAGCCGTATACTAAGCTTTACGCAACTCATTACTTATCCCACATACTTAAGCTTTTATTGAGATAAGCTTAATACAATGAAACACTAGCGTTTCAATAATACGCACTCGTCAATATGATCTTACATTTAGAAGTTAGAACTCAATATTTTCTTTATAAATTCTACGATGTCGTTATGAAAAATATGGAAATTGTGCTAAGAACACGCTTACACAATGTATTAATACATACTACATAGATATACTTATGTATGTACTTAAAGAATTGTTATATTATTGTTTTCAACCCTTAGAAATAATATTTATCCACTATTAAACGAGTGTATGTAACCATCTGTCTAGACAGATTATTCAATCAAGTGAAGGTCTAGCCAATTTAAAATAAGCCTTTCATTTGAATTTTTATACAAGCGGCACGTCTGCGTTTCATTTGAGTGCTTGAACCGACCCTCAACTTTGCCGCACTTCAAAATATTAACATTACTAATATTTTTTTCTACATTTGCAATTTAGATATAGAGTGAAAGTCACAGAGATTTAATGAATTTGTAATATACGGTAATAAGAGATTGTCAAAATATTACATAAAATAAATATAGGTACATAAATAAGAATATTTAGAAAAAAATTTGACAACGTCAAAACAAAAATTATTGTGTGTTAAAAATTTATTTCAAAATATATCAGAAAATTACATTAAAACTTTGAGTAATAATAAATTGTTTTAAAAGAAAACAATATTGAATGTGCATATTACAAGACTTCCGCGATAAACAATAGCATTCCCAAGAAGGGTTGATGTCAGGCAGGCGGCTGGTCGTAAAACTTTCGCCAAATCCTATCAGCAGTACGGAAGATGTACTGCGCCGACCCCGAATGATTGAAAAATGGGCAAAGAGATGATGATGACATATCTTATACATATATATATAAGAATATAAACGTATTGAGATAAAGTAAAAATCATGTCAAGACCAAAGTCCAAAATTAAAAACATTCTTAATGTAAATTTGGCACTACATCATTAAAACTTCAAAAATGTAAAAACGTACAAGTACTTTGATGTGAACATTCTAAAAACTAACGGATACATTTCTAATCAAACAGCTTATTAACTATAAATTCTTTTTGGTTCATTTACCTATGCTGTGTAAACATCCTGTAGAGGCTGCATACATTAACTCACAAATAAACGTAAGTATCATTTTGCAATAGGCTTGATGAAATACTTTTACGAGTGTTATTATAAATTTTTGCTTTTTTGATATTATTTATCAATAAATATTTTATATTCCGCTATTAACCTCCTATGTTTTTACTATTCATATTTGAACTATTATAGTAATAACTTATAATGCCGAAAAAATATATAGGTATTCCGGCAATCAAATACTATTAAAGTCTACACACGGTTGCTTATTAATATTACTTAGGCCTCGTAGGAAAGTTTTGGGAAATGTAAAAGCTCGGAACTTTCCCAAACTCAACCCTGTGCAACCAACCCCAAACATTAAGTTAAAGTAGTAAAGTCCTTTAATAAGGTTTCTGGTAAATATTTAATTTTTCGCATAACATGCTGTGTTTACATATCTGTGTAACTCGTCATTAATTCACATTTCACATAAAATTATAAATACAAAAATACCCATATACTTATGTATGTACCTCAAATGTTATACCTAAGCTTATAATTAATATATTATTAATTCTACAATTTTTCTAATAAATAATGCGTAATTGAAAAAAAATACAAGCATTTAGTTAGGACAACCGTATGTATAGAGTGTTCTCCGTTATCGGCAATTACGCATGCCCATGTATGGAGCGTGCACCTGCAGATTACCTATTCAAATGTATTAAAGCATCAATCAAAGTGACCAGGCTAATGGTTAGAAATTTATTTATAATACTGTACGTACCATCATATTATCATAGCACTTTAACGAGGTCATAGTTACCTATACAGTAAATATTTTTTTAAAAGGACCTTTTGAAGAAATTTTAAAATATAACGCGAACCAGATAAATAGCTGTTAAAACTTCTGTCGGTTTGTACATCTGCCTATTTAATTGCATTTCAGCTCTAGACCGGCTTCGATCCTTTATGGTACAGGTTAGTTTAAGCAATATAATATTAAAATACAGGTAGCTTTCATTCCAATCAGTGGGTAAAAAGATACCCATTTTCCAGTTCTATGCGCTCATATATAAAACGAAATGATCAGGTTTTGCGTCAAATCATTCAATTTCACTCATGAGAGTGAAATTGCAAACACTAACTACAATGTACCTATCAAATCGCTACGTAAATGTTCATAGGAAAAAAATCTTAAAAATACGAAACCGAATACTTGCACCGCGTAAAAGGTAATCTAAACGAAAATTGAATGTACAGATTTCATCTTCAAACCCATCTCGTATCGCATTTCCTGGCGAAACCTGCCGCTATCGCGCCATTTTAAACCGTAAAGACGTTGTTATACGTTTTAATCTCAATGGGGATCGTTTTAGGGGCTATATAGGTAAGCATGGCGATATAAACACGGAAAGTCAGGACACTTCCTACTATGAAAGCTTGGGAGTTGAATATTTTAATATTTACTATTTTAAACTTTAAGTAATACAGTAAATTTTTTTTTTATTAATTAAAAAAATACATTATAATAAAAAATTTCATAGTACGCCTAGCCCTGTACTGTAAGCAATGTTACTAATTTTGTAAAATTTTGTAATGAAATACTTCAATTTTCCAGGACTACGCTAAAAATTCCTACACCAAAATTCTCACGTAATAAGGTCAACATAATAAAACTTCCCGGCATGACGAAAGAGGACAAGACTTGAAAAAAAATATGTTTCTTATCATTAAGTAGGTACAAAGAAGTATACGAAGTTTAGAATTTATAACATTATTCATGAAAATAGTTTTCTTTGGTCGGTGTCACTTCGAAATATCAGGGTAAAAAATACAAAATGTATAGATTAATTTTCAGGGTTTTAGCTAGGTACCTCAAAATTATGGGTCACTCATCACCAAAATTGTTTTGTTTTCGTATTTTGCTTGATTTAATAACAAAATATTATGTCCACTGGCAACTCTACTCAACTTATCAGTCGGGACCAAACAAAAAAGTGTCGAATGGCCCGAATTAGGGCAATGTATTTTCTTGGAATTTTGGTAGGTATATAAAATGTATGGTATGTTATCACCGTTGAAATAATATAACAAAATAATAACAAGTGCATGCGTGTGTTCAATCAATCCATTATTCCAGTTTTTTTTTTATTTCAAGTTAATTTTATTTTATTATAATCTCAACTCAAATATTAATTTCAACTTTTGCTAGAACAATTTTCTTCAATTATTAATACGACTCCATTTACTGCATCATTCTAATTAAAAGTGAACACAATAATGTTAAAGAGGCTATCTAGATTAAAGATGTAGCTGTAAAACGAGCTCGCATCAATTATTTTTACAGCTGTAACTAAGTGGTACGTAAAAAATTACCTAAAATTTACATTTAAAATTCATTAAAATTATTATCTTCATAATAATACATACTTGCTACCCATTACACCGGGACTTAAACGAGTTTATCGAGTCACTGTCCTTCCGCTTTTCTTTACGACACTACTCGAAAGCCGTTCCTGTTTTATGAGCTTTCTGGAAATTGAAGACAGCTAAAACGGAACGAGTTCATATAGTTGACGTAAAGTTTGTTACGTAGGTATTACACTAGCGACTCACCCTCACTCCGCTCGGGTCTGTCCCTACTTACGTTTTAACGTTTAGTATAGATTTCTCAGAGATGAGATATTTTCCCGAAGTAAAAAATATTCTATTTGTTGATCCGGATAACCAGCTTTCATCATACCAAATTTCATCGAAATCCCTTCAGTGGTTTTTCTGTGAAGCAGTCACAGACAGACAGACAAAAATTCTAAAAGCTATAAATTCGGCCTCTGTGTCGATAATAATGTCTATTTCAATAAGATTTTCCGTAAAATATTTAATGAACAGATTTTGATGAAATTTGGTAGGATGATAGCTGGTTAACACAGGATATTTTTTACTACGGGAAAATATCTCATCTCTGAGAAATCTTTACTAAACGTTAAAATGTAAGTAGGGACGAACCCGAGCGGAGAAGGGTGAGTAACTAATAGTATATAACGTCCAGATAGTCTTAAGAAAAAAAAAGTATTCAAAGGAATATAGAAGGTAGATCACAAACCATTATCACCTTTTAACCGTAAATGTACTGGTGCAATTTTATCGCATAAACATCAGCGAGCTCCCCACTGTTTCTGTTTACAACTACACTTCAGTAGTCAAAAGCTCTTTATGTTAAGAGGTACTTATATAAAGCTTTTACAAAGAGATTACATACATCTACAGTCAAACCTGGACAAGTGAGAACTGGATAAGTGAGAAAACTCTATAAGTGAGAGTAATAGCCAGGACCCGTCATTTTAAGCTCCCAAAACCTCTATAAGCGAGAAACAGAAACCTCTGTAAGAGAGAGTCGTTTTTCCCTCATAGACCTCCGTAAGTGAGACTGCTACTTATCTATACCTCTATAAGCGACAGTCGAGCTTTATTTACAAATTTAACATGTGCTATTTTATGACTCATTCTTTCTTAATTTTCGTGGAACTTCCTACCATTGTTTTTGTATTCTCGTCAATATTGTACCTATTCCATAAGAAGTAGAAATAAAGAACATTCTAATGAAGCTAGCTTTAAATGCGTTGGAGACGGAGCATCAGTAATTTGAATACGCGGCGGTTGTTGATCAAGCAATATTCGACAAAATTTATGAGTTAGAGAAAAACATTCAAAATACAAAAACAGAAACCCAAACGAAATTGACGGATTTTTTTGAGTGCAAATAAGTACTAAATAAAATAAAATTACATAGTACATGAATTTTTGTTTTGTTTTCTTAAGCATTTAAAAATATATATGTACATAATATATGTTGTGCATATCATGCACATAATTTTATCATATTACATATTTAGTACATTTGTACTTGCTGTGACTTGTTATTGCTACGTACCCCTATAAGAGAGAAACGCTACCCATGTACCTGCATTAGCGAGAAACTCGGGTTAGTGAGAAACCTCTATAAGCGAGAATGAGATTGTGCTCCCTTGAACTCTCGCTTATCCAGGTTTGACTGTATAACTCATTTAACATCGTCATTGTTATAAATGAACAATATTTGCAAGTAAAATGTCATACAATGTGACCAAGGCGCTCATTCATACATCTTTTGTGATGTATTCCCTAAAGATGGCAGTAAGAATAAGCATATAATATATTTTGGCGTAATTATAGTATTGTAACATATGTATACTAACTTTGTGGGCGGTTAAAGTAAATTTTAGATCCCTTTATTTATTCGAATTACAGTGTAAATACACAAAGTACACCACAGTTGGTTCGAAATTGCCAATAAATTAAGCAGTTAACAAAACATACAGGGATAAATAAATAGATGAAATCTTCGCAAGCACTTGTTTCATGTTTCACAATAAATTTAGGTACATTTAAAAAAGTAATATATGAACTTAAGTAGAAATCAAATGTCTGCAGTACACAATCATTCAGAACATGTCAACATGTCTAAACAACCACATACCACCACGAAGCACAATAATTTAAAAGCAACGATAGTATACACATATTCAAACAATAGAGAACGAGGCCGAGTCGTCAGAGCTGTCACACTCTTTTGTTCTGAGACAGGGGACTATGACAAATTTGCAACCAGGTTCGGTTAAGGTAGGTTTACATAACCATTATATGTACTAGTAAATAATTTGTTTTTAACTTAATAATCAATATATTAGTACTCTTCTAATATTCAATGTTTTTCGTTCAAATCTATTACCCGCACGTCTATAATATACCATATAAGACTCCTTTTATTTTTATAAAGTCATTATATTTTCTAAAATATAGCATCAATACTTATTCATCTAAATTTATGTTCGGATAACCAAAACAAATACAATATATTTTAATGGTCATTCGTTACAAGGAAATGCAAGCCATGCATTACTCATAGCTGTTTGATATTCTTCATAGATAAGTCCATCTAAAGACATTAAACAATAGCTTGTAAATATGTACGTACATATACAAATACAAATGTAATTCAATATATTACTTATTTTGAACTTACCACTTAACTATTATTTTCGTATTTTTTGACTGAGTAATGAACAGTATAAATAAACTTAAAACATCTAATATTTGCAATAAATTATAATTTTAGCACTCTTAAGATGTAAATTCAAAAAACTAATCACAAGTAATTACCTCTTACTGCGTCATGTTTCTTGTACGTCAAAGAGCGTCAAAGAAATTGGGCCTCACTGAGATCACTTCAATTAATCTTTTTTTTGTTGAACAAATACACACTACATATACCTACATACATATGTATATATATTATTTAGGTAACTAAAGTAAAAACTGTACTAAACTGTATTTTAAATATTTAATAAGTGATTTTATAAATTAAACAATTCGAAAAAAAAAAACAAGGATATTTTTACTTAAGATTATTTTTATCACTATTTTGTTCTCCTACTCTTAAAATAAGGCAATCTGTATAAATATTATAAATGTGAAAGTTTGTGAGTATGGATGTTTGTTACTCTTTCACGCCAGAACGGTTAGCGGATCTGGATGAAATTTCGTACAGAGATAGATTATAGTCTGGAATAACAGGCTAAATGAAAATGGAATAATAGGCTTCTTTTTATCCCGGATAAATATTCAGTTCCCGAGGGATAGATTTGTTTTTGTTTTTCTAGAGACGAACCCGAGCGAAGCGAGGGCGAGCATATTAGTCTATTACTCAATATAAATAGTCCAACTATAGATGACATCACCACATCTTAAATAATATTAAGTATTCAATCGTCTATATACAAGAATTATTTAAGAAGAACTCCGTCTTAGCCACTAAGTCACTGACCTGTTAATAGTTAATGGGAGGGCCGAGTCGAGTAAGAAATAAATCTTCTATACATTAATACTTCATAAATCATAACTTCAAACTAATACTATACCAACCAACAGTGATGTATTCAAAGTTTTACATAACATATACCTAGAATACATATAAATGTTAGATTCAGCTGATGCTGAAAAAGTTTTATATATTCATACTAGCTACTTACCTCGCTTCGCTCGGGTGCGCCCTAGATACGTTTTAATTTTTTTTCAGCAGAACCCTAATTTAAAAAAAAGTTGTCAAGTTACTCTTTATAACAGTAGCTATCTGTCAGTGAAAGTCACGTCAAAATCAGTCCAACCGTTTCAGAGATTAGCCGGAACAGATGTCATCTGTCATGATAGACAAAAATTTTAAAAATTGCTTGTCTTATAAGTACCGTACCTATATATTAAATTTTATATGCTATAGTAAAAAGCTGTTAATTTGACATTACAAACAGATACTTCAATTTAATTTATTTGTAATTATTTTAAGATATACATAATATACTTCACATAAACTTAAAAATCAAAGTGTTTCTACCTTTAGTTATTGTATAGACTATATACATTAATTTATATCTATATAATTTGGACTCGTAAGCAATTATGCTCCCATCTAAATAACCCATCCAAGGTAATATTAGCCTTAATCGAACCCACGATCCTCGGCCCCATAGTGCCCTACTACTATTCTTAAGAAGAAGCTAAAATACCTTGGTGTAATAACATATTACTTCTTTCAACAACAACATTTCAACTCAAGATGCTTAAGAATAAAAAAAGAAATTGTATAACACGCAATAGTTGCACTCAGTATAACAGTTAACAGATTATATTATACTAAACATTTTCGATGTACGTCAGACAACTAACTATCAATATGATAAATTAAATTGAACTGTCTGTTTGTAATGTTAAAAGAACAGCTTTTTTACTAAATACATATGAAAGTATATACGGTAGGTAGCTTATAAGCTAGAGAAAAAACACATGATATATATTTGTCTGTCTGTTTGGTCCGGCTAATCTCCGAAATGGATCGATTATGATGGAACTTTCACAGTTTTTACTTTTATTTTAGAAAAATAATTGAGGTTTCGCGCAAAAAAACCTATGAAATTGTGAACAAATCCCGCGTACCGGATGAACCCAAGTAAAGCGAGGGTAAGTCGCTAGTTTATCAACATGAGGATTTACTTTGTTACTCTTGCGATTACTTCTAATTCTTGTTATAGCAGCTTATACATATACATGTTACCATTGCTTTAAAGTATTTAAATTGAAAAAGTATGTTGATTTATCATTAACTAGCAGAACCCGCAGCTTGGCTCGCGCTAAAACTATAATAAAACTAAAAAGATAGGTTTCATACAAACTTTCATCCCCTATTTTACCCTCTTGAGGGTTGAATTTTGAAAAAGATTTCCAAAGGCATCCAGCCTTTGTCATATGAGGAATACGTGTGCGAAATTTCAATTTTCCAGCCTTAACAGTTTGGCCTGTGCGTTGATACATCAGTCGATCACTTTTGCCTTTTATGTATATAGAAATTAGAAGATTTAATCAAATAATATAATATGAAAATGTAACAAGTACTTAAGTTGTAATAAGTGTTTGGACGATGAAACTCAAGTCATCATTGCAAATACACTTTACACTTACCTACATATTTACATATGTATAAATCTAAAATACACTAAACACTTACATATTTACATGTGTATATGTAAGTAAAAGTGTTGTCGTTGTTAACAGCAAGACCGATTTGGCTAATTCCTTTTTAACACTTTTCGTAATAGTGAGGTTTTAGAGGAAAACAATTAAAACAATTGCTGGTAAAATGAAGAAACGTGGCAAAAAAATAATAAATGGTGTAGGAAGGATATTCGTATGATTCAGAGCGTCTATCGGGTCAGCTAGTCCAAAAATTTTTTAAAAGAAATAGGCCAAGATAAAACAGTTCAGCCCCGTTCTCCCCTGTTTGTGAACCGATTTTTTTTATTCAGCTATTGAGCTTTAATGTTATCAACAAAAAAATATGGAAACAGTTAGTATTTTTGTATTGTATACTAGCGACTTATCCTCACTTCGCTCGGGTGTGTCCCTAGGTATGTTTTAATTTTTTTGATAGAAACCCTAATTCTTTTTCTAAAATAAAAGTAGCCTATGTTACTCCTTATAATATCAGCTATCTGCCAGTGAAAGTACCGTTAAAATTGATCCAGTCGTTTCAGAGGTTAAACAGAACAAACAGACAGACAGACAAAAATTTTAAAAATTGTGTTTTTCTTATAGGTACCATATATAATTCCATATGCATTTAGTATAAAGCTGTTATTTTGACATTACAAACAGACATTTCAATTTTATTTATCTTTATAGATATAGATATGTAGCTAGGAAAATACTATTCATATAATATGTTTATCTCAACAGTTCAATAATGATTAAGGTCGAATTCCCACCACTGGACGAGCACTTGTAATAATAAATATGGAATTATTATTGTACACTGTTGATGGGGGATCAATCCAGTTAACAAACCATCAATCAAGTGCTGCATGTGCGTCAGAGATCTATCAATCTGGTATCTCAAATGATGTGAAGTCGTTTCAATACATAGACGATACATAATACTCTTAAGTTGTAAAAGACATCATTATAATTTAAAATATTCAGTAAACACAATATAGGTAATATATATTACTATATGTTATGCTATGAAATTTAAACGGGTATTAGATATATGTATTTTAAATAATGACATTTTTATTAGCTATATTCAGCAAATTACAGGGAAGTAATTTTATTCGCACGTGCTGAGTTTACAGTTTTCATTTCAGAGATAATTATATATAACTCTGTTGAAATAGCTTTAAAATAATCTTTATCTCTAATAAGAGTTTATTAATAGATTTGTATTTTTCCCCACAACACACCACAAGAGACGAGGGAAACTAAGTGACAACAAGTCTAACCACAACATAATAGAAAGCCACGTGAAAATTCCCATTTGTAGTGTTCTTTTCATAGTAAACAAACTTTTAATTATGAAAAGCACATGGATGACAATCATGGTAAGTGGTTGAATGAACAGAAGTTTCTGTTGGTGCTATTTCGTTTTTATAGGAACTTTGTATTCAGGGCTTATGGACAATGTTATGTACGTCGCTGTGACGAAGGGAAAGTATACGCAGAAATCCATTAAACTAGTTAGACGTTTGATATTTAACTTTATGAAACTTCCTTTCTATATCGAAACATTAATTATATATAAATGTTATAGCCCAGTCAGGTTGTCGAAAATAAGAGACTAACAGAGAAATTCTAGTCCAAAATTTTATTTCACCAGACTTTAGGGCGTCACTAAGATTGTAAATTTAAAATCCCGACCAAATTCGAGTGGTGCCTTAACCGCCATCTTGATTTTAAGAGGAAATCGTTTTCCCCTAATATCTCGGCCATTATCAGCTTCTCGAAAAAAAAACAAAAAGGCTAAAATTATTCATTATTCAATTCTGAACATTTTATTCCTTGCTCATTTTTTCGTGCTATCGATATTTTCAAAAAGTAATAAATAAAACAATAAGACTTTCATTTACATATATATGACGCGATGTTAAAATAAAATTACGGAGCAATCTTTCTATTTTTGCCACCTTCAATATGCCACAATGACGCGGTTTTATCTCAAAGGAGACGTTTAGGCTGCCTCATCTCGTTAGAAAAAATAAAAAGCTACTACTGTTTTATGCCTCAAGGGATGGGTAAAAGCGTCAAACGTACGTCCGGATACAAATTACGGAATAAATTCATGTAACCTTTTTCTATATATGTACGTACATATCTATATATATACAAATACTAATAAAAAAGGTCTAGGTATTGTTGTCAAAGCCAATTGATACTGCTTTATTTCGTTTGATTTTGGCTCCCTATTTTATTTCTTAAACATGTTTTCTTCTCTCATTTAGTAGTCTTATAATAATACCATTTAAAAACAATCTAATCAACTTCACCAAACATATTATTTATTTGAATAATCCTCTATTAGCTACTACTATTCATAAATAATAATTAATTTGCGTAGAGAAAAAGTAAGGTGTTCGTCATATCGAAGCTACTCACGAGAACTCAACTTGATAGTAAACTTTTTCTAAAATAGCGTAAGGACGGATCTTGGACTTAACAATACTTAAAAAGCTTAAGACAATACAATATATACATATATTAGCGACTTACCCCCGCTTTGCTCAGGTGCGTCCCTAGGTATATTTTTTAAGCGAAACACTAATTCTTTTTCTAAAATAAAAGTAGCCTAAGTTACTCTTTATAACATCAGCTATCTGCCAGGGAAAGTCTCGTCAAAATCAGTCAAGTCGTTTCTAAGATTAGCCGGGACAGACAGACAGACAAACAATTTAGAAAATTGTTTTTCTTATAAGTACCGTATATTATTCCATATGCATTTAATAAAAAGCTGTTATTTCAACATTACAAACAGACACTTCAAATTTATTTATCTGTATATATTTAAACGTCTTTATTTCTACTAATATAATATGTATTGCCAAATACAAAACGCCAATCCAATTCAACACTTTTATCGATTACTTAAATATTTACATAAATTAAATATATCTATACATAACATACCTATTTGTTCAAAACATGTGGTTTAAAATTACATTCAGTATTGCGGTTAAGCCTCATAGAGTCGTATTACTAATTACACATGCAAATCCCTTTTGTTCATAAATAGGTAAATTACGTAATATTTGTGGTACTTATTAAATTACCTGTTTTAACATGCAGCTTTCAATAATATTATATAAGTCGCATTTCATATTCGGTATAAATAATCTTCTATATAAATGAAAATGAATGTTCGTCTGTTTGTAATCCATGCTTTGCTAAATATTGATCAGATTGTGATGAAACTCTGGTAGAATATTCTGTATATAATGCCTGCGAAAGTTCCTGGTCCAAAAAATATTTTTTTCTTTGGACGTTTGACTTTTATGCTTTCCTAAACCAATAAAAATATTGCCTCTTAAAGTAATATAAATATGTACATCTAAATATGGAGGAAAGGATATATAAATAAAGTTTGACTCCTTAACATTGTTTGGCAAAGAATTGTACATAAATAAAAGAAAAGTTAGTTGATTTCTCATTTGATAAATGTATAAAAAAGTATGTATCTTCAAGCGCCGATCTAGCGCGTCCTACGGAACGACATCCATTTAATCTATACTAAAATGAAACTGTCTGGTGTTTTATGTCCCCATTCGGCCATATTTAGAACTAGCATAAAAGTAACGTAAAACCCATATCCGTGCAATAAATCAGAATGGGCGTAAAATAGTTATTCAAATATTGCGTGTCAACAATTGGCTCGAGATAGTTTGGACAAAAAATGCTATTTAACCTGTCAACAACCGCCGAGCCACCGGTGGTCCAGTTAACAATTAATTTCTTAAAAATTAACCAGGAGATGTTAAATAAATGTTGGGATATTAACACATAACACCATCTAGTTTCATGGTAAGTTACGAAACTTGTGACATAGATACTAGATAGTTGATACAGTACACATATATAACTTTAAGTACAAATATATTATAAATATAAACACCCATGACTGGAGTACAAACATTCGTGTTCATCGCACAAATGAATACCCCCAAAAGGGTCTTACCCGCGACCGCTGGCACAGCAACTACGAAGTGAGCCAAACGATTATTAATAAATTACCTATTGACAATGTTATTGTTAGTTAATAACTAAAGTATAACATTTCTGAGATTTTTGACAAAAATAAAGATTTAATAATTATTTTTTTAAACTTTTGAGAGAAAAAATACGGAAAACCATAAAACACAATTTTCTTTATACTTACGTGACAAGAACAGTTTTAGATTATGCGCCATTCATCATTAACAAATATATTCATATCCTCATGATTTCTTGTCAAAGAAAACTTAATTGAACTAAAAACACACTGAGAGTGGACCGTGACTGGAGTGAGAGCGTTATCTATGTATTTGTAACATGCGCGTCAAAGCAAGTAATAACTATACTACATAATAATGTATGTATGTACATTCACACATTAAAAAAAATAGAATGATTTAAAGATATGTTTTTTGCTTTTCACTTATTTTCAAGTCCTTTTCCTTGCAGGTTCCTTGTTTCCTTTCCGACCTCACTCTGACATTATGAAGGCACTATATACTTTGACGGCGGTAGAGAACGCTTGCTTTACCTTAACCAGATAGACATTTTTTATACGATAGGTACATAGACATACAAACATATCGCATATCTCTACTAATATTATAAAGAGGCAGAGTTTGTTGGTTTGTTTGAACGCGCTTATCTCAGGAGCAATAACTAATCCGATTTGAAAAATTATTTTTGGATTAGATAGCCCGTTTATTGAGAAAGGCTATATATCATATAATATATAGTCTACCTATTCCATACTAACCGTTAAAACGTATCTAGGGAAAAACCCAAGCGAAGCGAGGGTGAGTCGCTAGTATATAAATAATAAGTACAAGTTAGGAACATTCCTTGATGCGTTATTCGTCTCGTCGCTTTTTGTTATACACTTATGATGACCATCAGCCGTGATGATACACGATGTCGTTGAGATTGCGTATTTATTGCGCGAATCTACAATCAAAAAGTTTAGGACTTATCCGAAATGGGTGGATGCGGTAAGAAAAAAGCTCGAATGGGTTGAAATCGCGTTTGATAGACCTAGAATATTACACAGTAATGGCCCTAATTGGATCGAGTCTTACGAGTCGGTTTCGAGTTTGTGCAGCGAATGACGCGCCCTACATTACACGTACTCAAACTCAACGACAATGTGACATCACGGTTTTATTTCGAGCGCATCCATATATTTAATATGTTTACATTTTTTGCATACTACGCTACATTTCTGGGAATTTTTATCCGTGTTTCATCATTTTATGCGCACCTTGTGTTTCATCTCATAACAGAAATCTGAAGAAACTTCTTTTTGTTTCATAGTAGAACCACCAATGCGTAAGAAAAATAACGTACAGTCTGAAAAATCTTTACTTCGGAGAATTGTGAAATAATAATGCGAAGGGCATCTAGGGACACCATGGGTCTATTAATAAAGATGATTTTGACTAAATTAGTCAATAGATAATATTTAATAATCAATTTAAATCTCTTAAATCTGTACATTATTATAACTTATTTTTTATAATATAATAGAACTAAATTATTATATTATCATAATATAAGGAAAACAACAGTAGATTTATCCAGAAGTTGATTGTACGGTACAATAGAGACACCGGAAAAGTGGCTGCCAAGCGCATACAAATTCATTACGACTGCGGCGATGACAAAAACTTTTGTTTTAGTATTGAAAATGAAATATAGCTCTACATGTTCTGTTACTTACATATATAATCGTTATGATTTTCCATAACTAATTAAAAATTATCACAAAGCTTTGTGTAGAGTAAGAAGAAGTTCCACGTTATTTCAAACATTATCTATACTGAACATTATCTAGGGTTAGCGTAAAGCCTGTAGAGTAAATCGATATCTATTATAGTATTTGTATACCGTTCAGCTTCACGTATCTTGGATAAATTGTAGAGCTACTATGCCAAAATATGTGTCATAGTTGTTGGAGTTCGTAACACAATTTTTTACGCTTGAGATAGTTCGGAGCGGAAGGGACCACTCAAATCAACAGGTGTATGACTTGAAGAGGGGCGCATAAGGTTTTGTTGTTACTTAAAAATATACCTACTTGCATGCATCTGTTACTCTTTGTAAATAAATACACCCCAAAATGTGTTTATTATTTTGTTATTCTTATAAAAAATGTCTCTCTTAACAATAGAAACTTTTTCACTTCCAACCGTTTTGCTTCTCAAGGGGTGTATCCTCCACTTATGTAATGTTACGAACACGTATTCAAAATTCGAAAACCATTACCATCTAAAGACAACAATTTACTAAAGGCTAAACGTATCTCGGTACAATAAATCCAATTATTTGCATTGTTTACCGAGTATTCGTGCCACTCTGATAGGGAGCTGAGCGATAAACGTGCCGTGACTCTGACTCATGAATAGGAAGCGGGAACCATTAAGTGCATCTACCCTAGATGTAGATTGTATGGAAATTTGCATACGATACAGATATAAGAACGAGTTTATAATAAAACAGGATATATGGGTAACAGGACTATTGTAAATTCCATAAACTAAAATAACAAAGATTTTTAGATTATACGTATGTATATAATAGATTTTATAACTAAGAGTGTTATATAGATAACTATAAAAAGTATTAATCAAATCAAATCAAATAAGATCAAACAAAATATATTTGGTACCTATACACAAAAATTTTCATTAAAATAATTTTAACTTAATAAAATTGAAAGTGAGTCGAATTATAGGATATTCAATATTTTTTTGAAAAATCTTATTTAAATAGTCATTATTATCGATAGAGGCTGAATCTAGTTTTAAGAATTTTTGCCTGCCTGTCTATCTGGGAACGCATCACGAGAAATCCACTGGACAGATTTTGATGAAATTTGGTATGATGATACCAAAGGATACTTTTTAGTGCGGGAAAATATCTCATCTCTGAGAAATCTATACTAAACATTAAATATAACATAACATCAAATAGTAGTGAGCAAAGATTAGAGACAGAGAGAGGAATTAATTAAATTAACATATAACATACGTTAGCGCACGCACAAACAGACGCCGGAAGAGCGCCATAAAAATAAACATACCCAGGGTTCATGCACTCGATCCTAGTTCGATACTAACGAGACGCCATTAGGTGGAATACCGCAATTGTTTCTCAAAGTTTTGTTAGGGCAGACTAATAAATTGAATGGTTGATAATAACTTCATGACTTCTAGACGTTTATTAGTATTCCGATGTACAGTTATAATAAATAGGTCACACAATACAATTTTAATATATTTTATAGAATGGTTATATAAAAGAAAGGCGTTGAAATATAAAAAAAATGTATTTACTAGTAATATTATTAGACAGTTAATACAGTAAATAACAATTATAGTGAAACCTAATTTAAATACTCTCAAAGTTTTGTAATAAAATGAAGGATAAAAAATTCACTTGCAAATGAGTCTATTGCAGACATGAATACATTATCAAGAAGAGAAATGTTAGATCTGATCAATAATAGTTATTTAGCGACCATGCATTAACTGGAGCGTTTCGGTCTTGTCGTGACAAGTAGTTAGGGTGTGCCTATATATAACTTGAGCACTAAATAAACCTAAACGTCCCCAGCCCGGTGTCCTTGACAGAGATAGCGAGTGATGCGGCGGAAGTGGTGGACACTACTTACTGGAGTGTTACTTTGTAACTGTGACACTATTCACTGTCAACTATTGTTCAGAATGAATCATCTTATTATAAAACTAGCAACTCACTCTCGCTCCGCTCGGATTCGTTCTTAGTTACGTTTTAACGTTTAGCTCAGAGATGAGATATTTTCTCGAAATAAAAAGTATCCTATATGTTGACTGGTGGTTTTTTCGTGATGCGGTAACAGACAGACAAAAATTCTAAAAACTATAGATTCGGCCTCTGTTTCGATAACAATGACTATTTCAATAAGTTTTTTTTTTTTAAATATTTAATGTACAGATTCGACTCGGTTGGAATTGTATTATATTATAAAATAAAATATAAAGCAATGAAAAATATAAATATTACATTAAATAAGGATATTAGTTTCAAAAAACTAAAAAAACAACAATTGATATAAATTGTTAGTAGCTCACAAAAACCAGACCTAACTCTCAATGTATGATTGAAGATTTTATTATTGGATAAGTAAAAATAAGAAATGAGACTAAATTGTAGGGGTTATGTTTTCAAATGGAGCATAATTTAATATTTTTCTCTTACATAGATATTGTTTTTATATTCATATACCTAATGTTTAGCAACTGCTACTACTAATTACATCTAAATCTTAGCAGGTCAAGTTTGCACTACAAAGTGCAATCCTTAACTAGATGTGTTTCACCATACAGGTTCAGGTAGGTACTATACTTAAATTGTCTCTAATCATATTTTATGCTTAGATGCTATAATCTATGAAAAAGAAGAAATCATATTCTAGTTATCTTAAACTACTATAAATAATAGTGGTCAGTAACATTTTCCTACAATGAACTATGAACCCGGATCATACATTAAACAAAACGAACTTTAACGAATACATAACAAAAACAATCAGTATTTGCAACTAAAACAGTAGTGACAGTGAAATACTTATCAAAGGTTCAACTGGACATAGCGCGTATTTCATACAATTGCTTATCTTGAAACGGAAACTCGTCAATGTCGACACAGATTCAATCTGGCAGTAAATGTATAAGGTCAAAATTGACCTGACTAATATTTAAATCACTTTTATTATTAGATCTAACTAACACTACATTTCAACACCAAAATGACACACTTTAACACAATATGCCTATGACCTGTAGCGTGAAGAAGAATAAAGGCTAAGTGCCTATAATCTTTAATTATTATTTTCAATTAACATATATATTACTAAATGACAAAGAAAACAAGAATTACTAGTCTGCCTGCATAAATAACGTAAATCCATGCAAATATTTGGAATCTATAATGTGCAACACCTGGCGCAGATAATATTTTGACGATTATATCTAATAGCCACTTATAGTCGAAAGTACCTCACTAATAAGATATACTAAATCGAATATACTGTATTGATATTATAAAAGTTTCTTGTATAATACTTTTTTAGATTCATGCGAATATTTGACATCTATACTAATATTATATAAAGACATAAAGTTTGTGAGCATGTGAGGTTGTAGGGAGTAATATCTACTGAACCGATTTAGATGAAATTTGGTAAGAAGATAGTTTGAGACCCTGGGAAGGATATAGGATTCGTTTTACACCGGAAATCATCCCTTAAGGGAGTGAAAATAGGGATTAAACTTTGTATGGGGAATCAACCTAGGGATGAACCCGAGCGAAGCGAGGGCGAGTCGCTACTCGCAAGTTTATAATAAAACTATCTTTACGGATTTTTTTTCGATTTTTGGTTCCCACGTTTCAAATGCTTCATGGCTATCATGGTCTTTCCCGTGACGTGAAAATAGTTTAATTTAAAAAGCTTTATGTACATTTTCACAAAAAAGAAATATAAGTTTGTACAAAAAATCAACACACATAAAAAAAACCACAACTGAGTAACTCCTACTTTTGAAGTCGGTTAGAAAATAAAAATCTTCCTTATTTTTGAACAAAAACACCAGACGACCTTAAGATATCGAATAACTACGGTAAAGCAGTGTGACTATTAGAGTGGAACGATTATATTAAAGGTCGATCGACTCCGCGCCGAGCGTATCCGGATACGTTATATAATTGCAATATTATCTGATACGATGTCTCTATCACGTCATTTCACGATTGTTTTGGCAACGTCTGTTATTTAATTAAAATTCATTCATTTGGTAATATAAAATGACAAATGCATGCCGCGCTAAAAATATTCATACGTTACCTATATGTTACAAAAAATTCTATCATATATTTTCTTTCTATTACTTATTTTATTTATATTAGCAGTTTTCTTTCAGGACAACTATTAACAATGATGAAAATTGAACATTATAACGGCCATCTAATATTATTTAAGAAAGTCGTGACGAAAAGACAAAGAAACAGATAAATTATACATTTCTTCTTTTATACTATGCCTACCTCGTCTGCAGGTTTGGTGGGAGTGATGGCGACGGTTTCGTTGAAGCAGAGACAGGCGCAGTAGTGCCGGTTGGCATCCACGTCCGTCAATACTGACACGTAGAAGCGCGGCTCCGACCTCTCCGTTGAGAGCGCCCATCCTTGCGGCTGACAGAACTGGTGAAATCATTCCAATTTTATATTATTCTAAATAATAAAATATATGAATATAATTAAAAGAAATCTGAAACACTGCCAATAGTTGGAATTTAAAAAAAAAACACCAAAAATTCCTTGATTTATACCAAAATATACTTTGTAGTATAAAAGGTAGGTAATAAATTATTAAAAGAATACTTGTAAATTACTCTTGTAACATAAAGAATATTTTAGTAACTAATTACAAAAGCAATGCACCAATACACCAGCATGAATACAAACCACCTGAGGGTATCCAGATAATGGAGGGGGAGAGAAAGAAGAAAGAAAGAGATGGAAAGGAAAGAGATATTTATTATATAGGCCTTTGGAACTCACCGAACGAAACATAACAATTAACAGTACTCGTACTGTTATATCTTCTCTGTATCTAATTTACATCGATATGATTCATTACTCTACATAGGCTCTACTATTCGACATATCATTATCAATGATAAACATCTCATAAATAACATAAATGCGTAAATTTGGATGGATGGATGTTTGTTTGTTATTCAATCACGTCAGAACGTCTGAACAGATCTGGATGAAATTTGGCAAAGACATAGATTACGGTCTAGAATATGTTACTTTTTATATCGGAAAAATGTACGGTTTTCGTGGGATATATTTGTTTTTATTTATCACAGAGCAAGGGATCGACTGTCTATTCCATACTAACCGTTAAAACGTACCTAGGGACGAAACCCGGGCGAAGGGAACTGGGAAGGTGTCTCGCTAGTATTTATTATATATAAAACATCAGCCTGACATAAAATATCTGTAATAATATATGAGCTAAATATGCTAGTATGAATTTGTAACAACCATACCCATTCTATACCGTCGTGAAAAGGCGTGTCCTCCCAGTTGACTTCTGGGAATCGTTGAAGGATGATGCCGTTGCTGAGTCCACCTCCTAAAACAAAAGTTTCATATTGAAAAAAAAACGATCATAATCCCGATAACAACTGTATATTACAGCTTACTAAAACACTAAGTATTGATAAAAATATAATTAAATGCTTAAGTGTTAAGTACGTGATTATAAAATAGGTAAGAACATTTTGGCATGGATAATGAATATTCTTTAAAATTTTGATCTGTAGGTATTTAGGATACCCAGTTTCCCAGAAATACAAGGATCCGTAAGACATAAACTTGAAAATAACTCTACATAAACACTAGAACAATACATGTATAGATTTAATGTTGTCTATTAATATAACTCTTACTCTTTTGAGAAAAATATTGAGCTTTACTATTTATATTTTTACTATTTATATTTTATTATACTATTTATTGTATATGTATATATATATATATATATATATATATATATATATATATGTCCCGTAAGTCTCTCCCGTGACCATGATTGCTGTCAAGCATTTGAAAGGTCGAGAACCATAAATCAAAATCCGAAAAGATAGTTTTATTTAAAAATAATACCTATTTAAAACTCAAACAAAATATTTTAGTTGGCGTCCCATTTTAACTTCGTGAAATAGTTGTAATTCATTGTGATGTCTCATCGCGAGCTAAAGATATCACAGTATGTTTAAGCAAGTTAAGCTCATTAAGCAGACGTTCGTCAGACATATTCCGCACGTCAACGACAGTAACGACTTGCTCGGACAAGGTCGCGACCCATAATGGGTTACACTTTTAAAGTAGAATATTAATAATAATTGGTACAAATTAGGTGGTAATATTAATTAACCAATTTAAAAAAAATATGGGTGTAATCAATTCGAGTGTATGAATTTTGTGTTGAAAATTGCTGGCCAAACAATCAATGTTAATTTTAGTGATTAAAATTGAACTTGATTAGATGTGTTTCTTTTGTGTTTTAAGTTATAATGTTTGTGCCAATAGATTTACGTAACATTTATACAAAATGGTTATGGAAAATTTCGACAAAAAATGCTTTTATTCAAAATAGGCCGAGAAGACGCTATAATATGGAATTCGTTATAATACGGAACGAAAATAAAAAAAAAAAAATTTCTATCAAAACTACGTCAAATGCGGTTTAGGACACCTTATATAATACCTATATTAAAAAACTTGGAGTGTCTATTTGTAATATTAAAATAACCGCTTTTTAGTTTTTACTACATGCATATATTTTACAATTTTTATCTGTCTGTCTGTTTGTTCCGGCTAATCTCTGAACTCTCTCTCTGGACCGATTTTGACGAGTCTTTCACTGGCAGATAGCTGATGTAATAAGGAGTAACTTAAGCTACTTTTATTTTAGAAGAAAAAAATAGGGTCCCACGAAAAAAAAATTAAAACCAAATTAATTAATTTTGCTTTGGGAAGCAACCTAGTATTTAATATTTTACACCTTTACCTGCGTAAAATAAATAAAAGCCAAAGTCATAGGACTGTATTACAATAAAACGTAATGTTTATAACAAACACTAACCCTATCTAATACATAAAGCCATATTTTGAATTTGAATCTTGAGATTTAAGAATTATAAACATTTTCGTGTTAACGAAAAGGCCAAGTTCACACGACTTTTCCGGACACATTCTTGTAATTTATAACTGTGACCGCGACATTGAGTGACCGTTTAGTTTTAATGACTAGTTTTATATATAAAATTGTCTATAAAATAATAACTTAATCATTGACGACACGTCTGGCTTATTTTGTTGTGACCCTACTTGCTGTGCCAGCGGCCGCGGGTTTGAGTCCCACTGGGGGCATTCACTTGTACAACGAATGTTTGTACTCCAGTCATGGGTGTTAATATTTATAATATGTATGTATTTAAAATGTTTGTACAGTGTATCGACTATCTGGTATCCATAACACAAGCCTCCAAACCATGGAACTAGATGTTGCTTTGTATTAATGTCCCAACACATTTATTATTTATTTGTTTTATTTATATTAAAATGATACAATGATTTCGAAATGACTCAAAAATAACTATTGCACCGTAAGTTGAAGAATTCTTTTTTGAAATTTAAAGTTTATAAAAGTATTATTTGCAGTATATAAACTATTCAATATAGATAAAAATATGAAAATCAGTTCATAATTAGCGAAGATATGGGGTAATATATACACAAACAAAAATTATACAACCGAATAAGTACCTCTTATTTTGTTAAGTTGGTCAAATACATACAATAAACAGATTATTTACTTATAACAAAATCCGAAGTGTTTTTGTTTTAAAATTCTTTCAGCCTTTCTATTTGGGGTAAAGAGGGTAATGTTTTTGTACATGAATTTTAAAGTTTAGAATTATCCACATATATTTGTATATTAAAAAATATGTAAACGTAAACTTTTTATTTACGCCTCAGTAAATAAAAAGTTGCTAGGAATTAATAATAATTGGCAATTAGCGGAGAACAATAATAATCAGTGGGTTTTATAAATTAAAATTCCGTGTCAATCTTCTATTGTTATTTTTTGTCACTGAAATGACTTAAATAGATTAATTATTAGCCGTAGATCAATCAAATTCTCATTCATTTATACTTTTATTCTTTATGATAATAGGTTTACCTCTTAAAATTATCATAGCAATATTATACATATTACATACCTTTGCTATACGAGTTTCAATCAAGCACAAGTACATATTGTGGCACGGCGGCAGTTTAAATTGCAACTTATAATTTACTATATAAAATACCTAATGTTTAAATAATATCGGTAAACGACCATGCAATCATATAAGTACGCTAGGAAATAGTGTTAATTTAACACGAATCTACATTTTTCTTCGTAAAAATGTTCCCTTAATATTCAATGACCCAAAAACATTCGAAATTGCTTTCTAATTATAATGTAACATTTATGGCAAATCTAGCAACTCACTCTTCCCTCGAGGTCATCCCTAGTGAAAAATAAAAACAAATCTATCCCATGAGAACCGTACATTTTTCCGGGATAAAAATATATGTGATATTCCAGACTATAATCTATCCCTGTGTCAAATTTCATCCAAATCCGTTCAGCCGTTCTGGCGTAAAAGAGTAACAAATATCCATCCATACTTACAAAATTCTACAATTATAACATTAGTATGTATTAATGGGATATTTATTTTTTTAATGAAACGACCTTTCTACAACCCAAAGTTCTTGACATCGTTAATTCAATTTAAACTACGAATGTAAATATTACGCATTCATGACCTCACGTATTATTTTATGACCTTCCTATTATAATAGGAAACTATAAAGCTTTAAATTGTTAAATTATTATTATTAAAAAAATATCTACATTTAATCTAAATCTATATAAGTAAATAATTTGTGTTTGGTAAACATTCGGGATCAAGCTCCATCGTTATTTCTCTAAGTGATAGTAGACGCTCAGCGAGCTCGCTTATATCCATGAAAGAGAAGAAAGTACAAACATAAAAAAACCATTTCATTTCATTTCATTATAAAAGTCAAATGAAAAGTTTTTAGAATATGCGTTTGTTTGTTTTCTTAATCGTGAATAATGTACAACTGGATGTATTTCGACTGCACTTTTGCTATAGGTACAACTTGCAATTTTTTTTTTTATGCGGTTCAGTGACAAACGAGCAGACAGACCACCTGATGGAAAGCAGCACCTGTCGCCCATAACACCTACGGTTCATGCACTTAGGTTTTAAGTAACAAAAATGCAGAACCACAGGTGCGTTGTCACTGTGAGGACTAAGATGATATGCCTCTTGCCTGTAATTGCGCTGGCTACCTTATCCTTCATACCGAAACACAACAATGCAATCATTGTCGCTTGGCGGCAGAAATAGATAAGGGGGTGGTACCCATCCAGTCGGACTCCTCAGGCTTGACAGAGTCCTACCACCGGTAAATCAAAAACACAGTTCCGTTTTATTTTAGTCTGTCAAAAAGATTTAAAGACAATTTAAACTCACCGATTCCAGTACTACTATAATTCATCGAAAGTTAATATTAAGAACTAAAAGATATAATTTTTGATGAAAAAAAAAATCACACAAAATCTTGACGAAACTTTCAGCATGACATTTTTGGTTCCGCTTTGAACATTTTAATCGGTAATTCGTTCTGTATACTTTTTAATGCATTGTTTTAACTAATCGCTGCACTCGCGTCAGATGCGTGACGATGAACGTGGACAGAAACTGGCGTAATTACAATATATAGTATTTGTTAAATGTAATCTATCTTCAGACTGCAGCTAGGGAAGCCAAAAACCTTTACTTTTGCAAAATTTTAATCTTCTTGACCCAACAGCTTGGTTGTGCGTTGTCTGTCAGGGAGTGAATGAAATGAATGAGTGAATTTAGTTTTTAGGGTTTCGTACCCGAAGGTTGCCAACGGAACCCTATTGCTATGCCGTCCGTCTCATGAACCGTAATAGGTAGAGTTGAAAATTTTACAGAGTATGTATTTCTATTGCCGTTATAATAACAAATAATTAAAATGAATAAAAATACAATAAATATTATTTTAACGTTCGTTATCGATCATCGAAGTTAATATACTATCTACATACTAGAGTAAAAGTTATACATATTTATAAAAAGTACATGTACGATGGCACGTAGCCCTTCGTGGCCAATTCGACTCGCACTTGACCGATTTAATAATAAATAAGAATAAACTTTAATGGGTATATTATACAAAATATAATTTAACATCTATTTGTGAAACATGTATTTAAACTCCAAACTCATTATCATAAAATTAGATTAAAATTCACACTCGAATTTAAATGTGCTAATAAAGTATTCCTATCAGGTTCAAAATTGTCGGAATGCGCGCATGCGGCTCGCGTACAGCAACAAATATTCTACTGAATTACCATGGAGTGTACTGTACTATAGAAGTTTCACATTAGCTGTAATACATCGGGTGCTATTACATACTTAAAAAAAACTGCGTTCGGATATAAAAAGTAAGGAAAAAGGTACTTCTTCGCTCCTAAAAATCTTTTTTTTTTAACTACATCATCAATGAGTGTAAAAATTTCTCGTTAGTCTCGTGGCTAGCGTGTTCGCTATATATCAGAAGGAGGACCTGGGTCTGGTCAAGTAGAGTTATTGAGATTTTCGGATAAAGAAGTTTTATTTATTTATTTTTTATTTCATTTCCGGTCTATTGTGATCGCCGCATTTTATACTAGAGTGAACCACTAAACCCTACAGATGTTAAAAGCTGCAGGAAGTTCTAAGTCTGCAGTTAGAGTAAACCTGAAATTGGGCAGCTGGTGGTGTTACGTCCCCGCGCCTTAAGACAGCACGTAAAGCTGACAGTCCAATGATCTCTCACCGGTCGGGTCTTTTCGAATTGTCGTTCTACATATAAGGCTTTGTGAGGGAAAGAAATAAAGAATGCCCTTGTATGTGTGCCCTATATAATACCTCATGTGGTGATGTAAGATGAGTTGTCTCATAAACTTGAGACTAATATGACTTATATTAATACTAGCTACTCATACTCGTTTCGCTCGGGTTCGTCCCTAGGTACATTTTTACGGGTAGTAATTAGTATGGAATAGATATACTATATATTGTATATATACTTAGGTATGAGTTGTTGTGGGTTGTATTTTAACGTGTTTTCCCGTGAGATTGACATAATCTCCCGCGGTAAAAAGTATGCCGTATAAGTAAGTCTATGTCACTCTCCAGCCCTCCAACTATTTCCACACAAAAAAATCACACCAATCCGTCACTCTGTCTCAACGTGAAAGAAGGACAAACAAAAATACAAACAAACATATTTTCACATTCATATTAATAGTATAGATTATATAAAATCTCTGTTTCATAGCTCCCGCCATGTAAATAGTCTAAATTAGTGTGACATGCGAAACAAAATAATTAAAATCTTAGGAAAATACAATGTTTTACATATTCTCAAATCACTTTGTAAGTACACGTTAACTATAAAATACAATTAAGAACTACAAGTAACGTAAGTTAATTTAATTATCAACGTACTAACTAACAAGTGTTTAGAGAACAAACATAAGTTGTATCATTTACATAAACTTAGATAACATAAATGTTTGTAAATAAATAAATAACATTGTTCATAAAAAATAGTTATATTTTCGGATTAAAATTATATTAACGGTTAGTATGGAATAGATAGATATATATTGCGTATATGATATGTAGCCTGTAGCCTTTGTTAATAAAAGGGCTATTTAATGCAAAAAGGTTTTTTCAAATCGCATTATTAGTTCCTGAGATTAGCGCGTTCAATCAAAGAAACAAACTCTGTTTCTTTATAATATTAGTATTTAGTACCTACAGATAAACTTTTTGTTTTTATTTAGGTATTTGTCTTGTTTTCTTAACATATTGACTTGTACCTGCGGGACCAAACTTCGCTCGGCGTAGACGCTAGTTCAGTAGGTTATCATCTATTGGTGACAATGCAACACAATTTATGAGATGGAGTTTTTTTTTGAGAAAAGATGCCGTTTTTCAGAAAAAAACACTTTTAAATAAATAAACTTAAAAAGCAAAACCTTATCTAAATAAAAAAAAATGATCCAAATTGTTAGTTTTTCCGATTTATTTCTATATATAATATACACTATTTGTATTTTTGTATGTTTGTAACAAATAAACTCAAAAAACTACTGGACCGATTTAGATGAAATTTGGTAAGAAGATATTTTGAGACCCTGAGAAGGACATAGGATTTTTTATTCCCGAAATCATCCCTTAAGGTGGTGAAAATGGGGATGAAATTTTGTAAGAGCAATCAACCTAGGGACGAACCCGAACGAAGCGAGAGTGAGACGCTATTATTATATATTACAAGAATTACTCATTTAATATTATAAGATAAATCATTAAAACACTGCACTTATAGTTTATCGTGTCTTTAAGTTTAAACTGTAGAAGGTCGACAAGTAAACTATCAGGACTCAGAGGCCGAACTAACAGGTCCTTAGTGTTTTGTAACGTTGCACTCCATTTACCTACTATTTGTTTATTTATATTACGTAACTCCGTGTCTTTTGTTTGTGTTTATTTTGAATCTATTGTTGAACAATCGTTAGTTGTAAATTATCTAATCACTAGCGACTCACCCTCGCTTCGCTTCGGGTTCGTCCCTAGACAAAAACAAATCTATCCAACGGGAACCGTACATTTTTCCGGGATGATATATAGCCTATAGCCTTCCTCAGGTAACGGGCTATCTAATACAAAAAGAATTTTTCAAGTCGGATAAGTACTTGCTGAGATTAGCGCGTTCAACCAAACAAACTAACAAACTCTTCAGCTTTATAATATTAAGTACCTATAGATTATAGACTAACAAACTATTAAAAAAATGTTAAATATTTAAATAGTACATAGTTCCCTAGTTATTTCAGGTCTTTATTAATGCAATAGAACCCAAAACATTGACTTTAAAGAATTTTTGTCTGTTTGTCTGTGCGTTTGTGCGCGCTAATCTCAGAAACGGCCTAACCGATTTGAGTGCTGTTTTCACTAATTTATTGTGGTTTCACTTAACATTTAGTACTTGTTTTATTTCAATCGGTTCATAGATAAAAAGTTATGTCAATTCAAAGAATCACCTAGGGACAAACCCGAGCAAAGCGAAGCTGAGTCGCTAGTTAATCGAATACATTATATAGACTGAAAAGTTCCCGGGTACCCACAAACTGCCTACCATCCTGTGTGGTGTAATCTCAGTAGGTACGTATCCGGAGGATTTTGCAATCACGACATCATTACTCCTAAGGTATCCTAGCCAACAACTATAAAATTGTCAGACTGACCTTTCTCGTGATCTTGCTAAATAAGAAGACTATCATTTAACTGGTTTACATCTGTATGATATGCGTTTAAGAAAGATATTTATACATACATACCTAATAATAAAATTGAATCTGTTTATTAAATAATATTGGAAAAATCTTATTGAAACAGACATTATTATCGATACCGAGGTCGAATCTATAGTTTTTACAATTTTTGTCTGTCTGTCTCTGAGCACATCACGGAAAAACCATTGGAGGGATTTTGATGATATTTGGTATGGTGTTAGCTGGGTATCTGGGTCAACATAAAGGATACTTTTTACTGCGGGAAAATATCTCATCTCTGAGAAATCTATACTAACCGTTAAAACGTATCTACAGACGAACTCTAGCGGACCGAACTTTGTTCATGAAAAACACACTTTCACATTTATAGCATTAATAATGACTATTTAATATTAGTATTTGACATTTTATCTATACAAATAAATAAAATTGAAGTGTCTGTTCGTAATGTCAAAATAACAGCTTTTTACTTAATGTATATGAAAGTGTATACGGTACTTAATACTTATAAGAAAAAAAAAAAGAATTTTTAAAATTTTCTCTATCTGTTTGTTCCGGCTAATATCCGAAACGGCTGGACCGATTTTGACGGGACTTTCACTTGCAGATAGATAGCTGATGTTATAAGGAGTAACTTCCTTTTATTTTAAAAAAAGAATCAGGGTTTCGCGAAATAAAATTGAAACCCATGAAATTGTAAACAAAATGCGCGTACTAGGGCCCCACCCGAACGAAGCGAGGGTAAGTCACTAGTATTATATTAAATTTATTAATAATATTTTTTTTTTAGATCATGTAAAATGTTATGTCAATGCAGTGATACTTGCGAACTGGTAGAGAAATTATTTGCCAAATAAGACGCATGACTCAATGTCATTTGTACTGTATAACACGTGTTTACCAATTATTTATTTTACTTTTCCCGACCTTTGGGTTCAATTACTGTGAACCCATATTGATAAACAGAGTGACTAACTCTTTTTGATTTACATTTTTCAACCGATTTCCAAAAGGGAGGAGATTCTATGTTCGTCTGTACGTATTTTTTATGTATATTCATTTATTATGTATTTTCTACTATTAAACGTACGGGACACATTTGTGACTGTAACAGGTTTAGCTGACATAAAAAACGTTTTTAATCTATACTAATATTATAAATGAGAAACTTTATGGGTATGGATGTATGGATGTTTGTTACTCTTTCACGCCAGAACGGCTGAAGGAATCTGGATGAAATTTGGCATTAAGATAGATTATAGTCTGGAATAACACATAGGCTACTTTTTATCCCGGAAAAATGTACGATTCCTGTGGGATAGGTTTGTTTTTGTTTTCCTAGAGGCAAACCCGAGTGAAGCGAGGGTGAGCCGCTAGTCATTTATATATGTGTCGAGACTTTGGACAAGTGACGATTTTAAAATCTAAACTTTATAAGTAATACATATTTTGAAGTCATGTCCTCAAAATAACTACATTTATATAAGAATAAAGTCTGCTACAAGATATTATAAATAAAGATTGTAAATTTTATAAATGTTAAGGCTAGACGACACGCGGAATGTATTCGGAAACTAACGACCTAGTGTGGATTCAAGGCCTATTGTTATTATTTTTTATGTAATACCATTGTTTCTTGAAAAATTTCTTTCACCACTTGTTTAAGCATTTCCCACCAGCATATGCTGCAATAGAAAATGACGTAAGACATTGTATCATTCACTTTAAAATATGAATGACTAACACTGGTCTCAGGTGGATATAAAAAATTTGAAAATCAGAAGTCATGCATTGCTATTTTTAACACTTGACATCTTTAAGCAAAAACTAAAAACTAGATATATATAGATAGATAGTTATATATTTAACACTTTATTACTCATCATAAAAGAAATACTTAAAATAGAGAAATATACATGAAATAAGAGACACACAGCAGGCGGAGTTATTGTTGGAAACAATCCTTTTCAGGCAATCTTTAAATTTATGACGGAGATATAAATATAATATGTATTCAGCCCTTTTAATGTCCCACTGCTGGGCACGGGCGTCCCTTCAATACGAGGGGAATCAGGTCTTAGTCCACCACGCTGGTTAAGTGCGGATTGGCGGACTTCACATGTCTTTCGAAAACTTGCTAGGTTTCCTCAGACATGCAGGTTTCCTCACGATGTTTTCCTTTACCGTAAGACGTGGTAATCATGTTAGAATATAATATATGAAACGGTAAGTTTCGAGAGAGAGAATCTAGCAAGTTTTTAAAAGACATGTGCAGTCTGCCAACCCGCACTTAACCAGCGTGGTCAACTATAGCCTGATGCCTATCATAATTGAAGGGAGGCTCGTGCTCAACAGTGGGGTTTTAAAAAGAGCTGATTACCTACTATAGGGTAAAGTAATAAACATGGTTGTAGTCATAACCTGTCGAGAGTCGTGGACACACCGGTGTGCCCACGACTCTGGTTAAAAATTGATTTCTTAAAAATTAACCAGGAGGTGAACATACTTCCTAACAAGATTCATATTCATAATATATAAGTATAAAGAAGGATCCATAATGTTGTATTATAATATTTTTTGCGATGATAAAATTTGTATAAAAAAGTTGTCTAATGATTTGTCTTGAAACTGAATCAATATGATACATTTCCATAGATAGATTCAAGGCTGTATGAATTAGGCATCAATTTAGATGTACTAGATTGCATTCAACAATAACTGATGATGCCACTTGGCAATAAAACAGTCAATAAACAATGATTATATTAAAGTATACCTTGAGATTTATATAAAGTATTTTTTATATTTAAATACATCAAAAAAAATATTATAATTTTCATTTCCTAATAATTTCAAGTTGTAAAATACAATATTTATTTTACTTAAAATTAATGGAAATTCATTATTTATTATTGCAAAGTGAATATATCAGTATAGAAGTATATAATCATAATGAAATTCCAGTCATACTTATTTGCCATAAAAAATGAAAGACAAAGGTAATTTAGATTTCATTTTAGATAAAATTCTAATGTTAACAAACTGGTCAAATTACATAGTGAATTCACTGTTACAAATTACATATAATGTATTCACTTTGCAATTTATTTTGGCCTAGGGCATAGCAAGTTATTTCCTATTAATCTATTGAGATTTATTATAAATGAAATTGCAATATTCCATTCACAAAAAACTACTTGTTAAATGAAAAAAAATATATTATCAAAGTTAAAACTAAATGCATAAATTGGTTTTCCGTTTATTTAAAAAAAAGATTCATACAAGAGCCACCTATTATCTCAAGCATGAGGTCCCGTTGACAACATTTAATTTTTTTAATAAAATATAATAAATTATAGCATATTTTATCGATTTCTAATGACAACTCTATTAAAAGTTCAAAGCATTAATACTAAAAACAATTTCATAAATAATAATAATAGTAGTACTTACTTTCTTTCTCGTGGTCAAAGCCCACTATTACGAAATAGTCCACGAGCCTGGACATGGCAATCCTACCGCAACATCCAATCAACACCACAAAAACACTTTGTAATTAAATTACACAAAACCAAACACATTTTTTGACTAAATCACATATTCAAGCACCGCTACCGCATCCAAGTGCACTCGCGACGTGAACCGCACCATGAACTTCAGAAAATGTAAATAGTACTTTTATTTATCGCGATCTCAATAGTTCTATATAGAATTACAACAACCAATTACGATAGCTCAGATCGAGAGGTTATAAAATAAGTAAAATTTAGATAATTTTGAGTACAAATCGTTACAAGTAAAACTCATAAGTTTTGAACTTTAAAATATATCAAATATAAAAAGACGTCTTGTAGAGTTTACAATTTTTTTGATTAACAACGCCACTAATTAGGCTGAAACCTCAAACCCTCTCTCGTCATCCGACATTTCCAAAAAACTACTACCAGTACCACTTAGAAAAAACTCAATTCCCACTATTTCAATGTTACCATAACCAATTGTATGAAATCTACTAATATCACCCATTATTGCCTATATAATTTATTTTTCATCATCATCTTAATTTAGAAACAAAGAATACATAGGTTTTTAAATTTTACCATTTTATTTGTGGGAGATAAAATATTGTAAGAGGAAAAAGGGTAGATTCACAAACGAGGACTATATATATGACGTGTCGACCATTAGTAGACACATTGGCTTGTCAACTTTCGTGCTAAACGGACGTACTCATTATCTTCGGTGTTAAGCTTGGAGGTCACGTAAGCCACTTTAAACTTGCTTTTAATTGTTTTATGACAAACGATTATATTTTTTTAAGTGATTGTCACTTCTGATTCTAACATCAGAAGTGGGATTCAACTTACTTGCTCACAATTATTCGCCTTGATACTTACACAAATAACCGTTGATTTGAGATAAAGAACTCTAAGCTCACAGGCAACAAGTAATTCACGAACTACCCCCTTCATAATTTGTTACTTTTCATTTTGTGTTTCTTATACTCGTATACTACGATAAGGAGTGTGATAACTTAGTGCTAAACAATGCCGTGAAGTACGTCACGAAGACGTTCTTCGGCATCGTCGAAATAGCTTACGTATTCGAGACGCTTCCCGTTCCCGTGACAAACGTTTACGCGATCGTTACCGTAAAAAATCACATTCTCATTTAAGAAATTCTTGCGCAAGTAGTCCATTCTTACTACCAAAGTAGTACCTGGGTCGCGTTATTAGTTACAGTCAGGTAAGGCCGAGTCCGCACAAAATCGTGGCATTAGTTAACGCATCTATCTCTAGTAATTTCAGAGAAATACGACGAGGACGCGTTCGTGTGCTGCATTAACGTCTCAGCGCTGTGCGTGGGCCTGGCGCGTGACCTGTGCCTCCTCAAGCGGTGTGGGCGGTGGCACGGCGCGCGATGTGGCGCTGCACGCGCCCGCCGTCGCGCAGCTGGCCGCCTTCATCAAGCGCGTCAAGCAGACGGTGCTGGGCGTCACCAACCAATACGGCTCACGACGAGCATGAGCACGTCGGGGCTGATAAAACTTAAGACCTTATTCTAAAACATTTTTGGTTCCCTGACCTGAAACAATTTGTCAGAAAGTATACTTCCCACTGTCTAATTTGCATTTCCAAGAAACGTGTTGTTGTGTTGATTCGTATTGAGAGTCGTGCTGCATTTTTTCGAAAGTGAGTTTGAACCGAACGGTTATATTTTTTTTTTCTTTTTGTGTGTTCTAGTACGTATGTTGTGTGAGCGTATGTGCCAGAGTAAGGCGGGTGCTTGCCTTGCTGGTCGAAGCTGGTGGCTGATACGGACCGGATGCTGCGCGCTCCGAGCATACGTGTGAGAGTAAGGCGGGTGCTTGCCTTGCTGGTCGGTGCTGGCGGCAAGCGGCGCCGGCGTGGTGCTGCAGGCGCGCGACGCCGTGCTGCTGGAGCCGCGCCTGCTGCTGCTGCTCATGCAGACCAGATGCAGCGCGCCCCCGAGGATGGCGACCTGGGGTGCCTGATTGCGGAAGTCGTGTTCTTTGAACTCGCATCGGGTATTGTCCCGGCGGGTGTTGTCCCGGAAGTCGTGTTCTTTGAACGCGCATCGGGTGTTGTCCCGGACTGATACTGAGACTGGTACGTGACGGTTGAGGTTGGCACCTATGTGTTATACTTCCCATTTATTATTATGGTTGAGGTGGGCATTGCAGTATTTTTGTTCTTCCCATTTGTTAACATGGTTGAGGCGGATACTGCAAGGCTTTTTCTTCCCATATAACAGTATGGTTGAGGCGGACCCGGCAGGGTTCTTGTTTTTCTTCCCATACTGTGTAGTACTGTGTTTTGTCAGTAATGTTTGTCATCTGTATCGTCGAATATTATTGACAAAGGTATGCTACTTTGCTAGACGTTTTATTAACGGGCTAGCCACTATAAAGGTGTCGTACTTGTATCTTAAATTGCGCATTTTGAGGTACTTGTACGGCATTAACTTAGTGTTTACAATGAGTTACCAAGTTACATTTTGATTTACTAACTTTGCATTTTCTTTTTATTTAACTCACTTCCCTTGGGTTCTTGCTGCCGATGTTTGAGTGCACGCTTACATCTGTGGTTGGAAAGACGAACCGGAAGAGAGTTCTACGCCTGATATTTCTATGCCTCTGTTGGACGAGGGAACAGATGCCTCAGAGCTCCACATCCCAGGACCTAGCGGCGTCTCTCGAAAGTATTGTGTTGAGGACAACACATCGTCAGGAGAGGCCGTGTAAGAGGAAAAAGGGTAGATTCACAAACGAGGACTATATATATGACGTGTCGACCATTAGTAGACACATTGGCTTGTCAACTTTCGTGCTAAACGGACGTACTCATTATCTTCGGTGTTAAGCTTGGAGGTCACGTAAGCCACTTTAAACTTGCTTTTAATTGTTTTATGACAAACGATTATATTTTTTTAAGTGATTGTCACTTCTGATTCTAACAATATATTTTGTTAAAATGTTTGTCACTACCTTCATATTTTTACAGCAATGTCATTTGACAGTGTTATCAGTGATTCCCACTATGGCAGTCGGTTATAAATACCATGGATGAATACCCTAACTAACTAACTATAACTAACTGCAGATCAGTGGTTCAGTTGTGAAGACGGCAAAATGCCGTGTTCAGGGATACAGGGATACAGAGTCAACAAAGTTTGTGGTTAAAGTTCTCTTTTAAGCATGTAGTTTTTTCCTGTATTAGGTAAGAGACCCCGTCCTTTTATAACAAAACGTACAGATTTAATCCTTGATGCAATTGTACAAGGTAATACAACAAATTTAATATAGATGTAAGTAAATTTAGGTAAGTTAATATAGATGTAAATCAGTAGGTACAATATGATAGTCTTTCAAATTAATGTAGTAGTAAAAATTTGCATGCATTTGTATGTGTGCGTGCGTGCGTGCGGGCGCGTGAATATGTTGTAACAGTGGTTTACTATCATGGTAAGTAAGGGTTTTAATCCAATCTATTAATGTCTTTTTGTATTTATAGTAATTGTAGGGGAAAACATAAATGGTTCTGTTAATTTTATTATATAACTGTTTACTGATCTCCGCTACGCCCCAAATCGGGATACAATATTATGATAGCACTGATTGTACTAAGGCAAAGTATATTTCATTTAAGAGATTCCTGGGGCGACATGTGCTACTGAAAACTTTTTTAGGAACTATAGTATCTTAGGGATCGAAATATCCAGCTCAGTTTTCTGACTTTGTTTGCCACATGATCAATTTGAGGATGCCAAGATAATTTCTGGTCAATAAAAACACCCAAATACTTCACACGTGGGATCCTTGTTATGCTTAAGCAACTGCATCTTGTGTTTTTATATTATTACAGACATGTTATTGTTTTAGAAATATTCAGTGTAAACAGGTTCTTAGATATTCCTGGCTACTGTAGCCAACCCTGTTTCAGCATTAAGCCGTACATCGTGCCAAGAATTACCTGTAAAGACTAAAGCTGCATCATCATCAGCATACAAGAAAATCTTAGCTTTTGTTAGTTGTATGTTACAGAGCTGGTTTACTTAGATGATAAATAGAATAAGCCCCAGGACACTGCCTTGCGGGACACCATATTATACGTCTGCATATTCACTTGTGTAATTAGTAGCCCTAACTTTCTGCATCCTATTTAAAAGGTCGTCTTATTAGAGATATAGTGCCACCCCTCGTACCCCTATATGTTCCAGCTTTTTCACAAGGATTGGGACAGAAACGATTTCAAAAGCTTTTTTCAGATCAAGGAATACAGTTAGACATGCTTTACCGATATCTAATTTTGTTAGTACAGTAACTGCGTCCTCGGTGGAAATACTCTGGCAAAATCCATATTGTGATTTTGAAATGATATTATAATCTTTAAAGTATGTTAAAAGCCTAATATAAACTTTTAAAATAATCTTCGGCATTTGTTTTGTTTTAGCTTAATCGAAATAAGAAGTAAACTTTATATTAATTATGGATTGCAACAACTAGTTTCGATCGGACTATAAATCTCATAATCCGCCTATCTACTTTCGTCCACTGCTTGATATAGACCTCTTCTATGGTACGCCGCAAACTACTGAACTCCATCTTTAGCTCTGCGTATCCAACTGCTGCCAGCTACTTTAGGTATATTATTGCTCTATCTAGCTGAAGGGCATCTTAAATTTCGTTTACCGAACGTTTCCATTCTAAAACTCATCTGCGGGCCCATCAGATTATAATAGAGATTTATTAATAAAAGTCCTGAAAAGTTAAATAATGTTAACAGAAACATATAGGAGCCAAATATTACTAATTAGTTTAAAAGAACAAATAAAAGGAATGAAAGTGCAATAGTTGGTCTATCAGTCGATATATTCGTCGTATAGTTAACTTGTTTTAAGGCAATAAACGTTAGAGGAAACTTTTTTGATTCCCTAATTCCTGTGTATAAATGTTGAGGGTTATATTATTAGATAAAAATAAAAGCTTAATGAGAGTATTGAATTCATCAAGCTCAAACCTACTAAAGTTTAGTTAGAGTTATTATAATGGCAATTTTGAGAAATTTTAATGTCACTGTCACATTATTCTATCAGGGGACGTTATCAAAATATTGATGTTTTTTATGTGTAATATTATAAAATTAAGCAATAATCATAACAATAGTCATTTAATGTATGCTCTGGTGTGCTTTTATACAATTTTTAACAATGTCAGATTCTAATGAAGTAATTCCTGGATTAATGCAGAAAAAAGTATTCAAAATTATAGTATTAGGTGACTCGGGGGTGGGTAAAACATGCCTCACTTATCGTTTTTGTGAAGGACAGTTCCTTGATAAGTCAGAAGCAACAATAGGTGTAGATTTTAGAGAAAGGACGATACGCATACGTAACGAAGAAATTAAGGTACCTACATAATAGAGAAAACTTTATTTATTGTAAATTTATTCTATAAAATTCTATTTCTTTAAATAAAGAAGTTAAAATCATAGTGATACTACACATCATATATAGTATACTTAACTTTTTTGTGCATGTTCTTATTCCTAAGGGACGTTAATTGTAGTAAATAATAATACTAGGTTTTTTTAGTAGGTATTGTTATTTTCTTTCTTTCTTCATTAATTAAAAAGTTTGCTTTTGTATCAGCTTCAACTGTGGGATACAGCAGGACAAGAAAGATTCCGCAAATCCATGGTGCAGCACTACTACAGAAATGTCCATGCCGTTGTTATTGTGTATGATGTCACAAAACCAGAAACATTTCATGTAAGTATAATTGTACCAATTTAAGTTTTTTTTTTAAAATATACTAATCATAATTAATATTACTACATAGTATCTTGATACTTCTAAACTGCATCCACTTTGACTTGCCTTCATCCTGCATGCGTTTCATCCACTTAGCATCTCCATAAAATGAAATTAACAAGCTGTGTAGATAACCTTATGTTTAATTAATTAATGTCATTTGTGTGTACACTCCAGAATGTGACCATGAAATTGATATCTTAGTAAACTATACTTTGATTAAAACTTAATTATCTAGTATATTTATTTTTGTATGTGCCAGTCTATAGCAAGCTGGATGCAGGAAGTAGAGTCTCATGGTCTGATGGGGGCTCCTCGTGTACTAGTAGGGAATAAATGTGACTGCGGCACTCCTGAGTCTCGTCTTGCAACTACTTATGCACAAAGGCTTGCAGATAAATATGGCATGCCTGTAAGTTTATCATGTTTATTATATGTGCGACATAATTTTATTTACAAATGTGAAATTTTGTGAGTATGTACATATGTATAGATGTTTGCTACTTTTTCACACCATAATGCCTGACCGGTTTTGGATGAAATTTGGCATAGAGATAGATTGGAATAACATGTAAGCTAATTTTTATCCCGGAAAAATGTACGGTTCCCGTGGGATAGGTTGGTTTTTGTTTTCCTAGAGGCAAACTCAAGTGAAGCGAGGGTGAGCCGCTAGTATTCTATACATGTTTTAACTGGAAAGTGGAGACCTTTTTCTGTCCCTTTTTTTATTTATACAAATTACAACGCTAAGGTATATATTGCTTGTATGTAGCAATCTATTTGAGATAATCTCTGACAATATGTATGTTGTTAAAATATTTGGTGTCTGATAATGTCAGACACATGTTTGATATAATTATCATTGTAAAACAAATTATTTATTTACTAATAATTCCTAGATCTTTTTTGATCTATAATAGCTAGTTTTATAGATACAATGCACTACTTTATTATTATTATTTGACTAAACAAAATGAATATATAGTTTTTTGTACCCAACCCAATATTAGAATCCATGACCTCATTATTCACAGCTCTAAAAGCTAACTGCTACATCAACAGAGTTATATTATAACTGTAAACATAAATAATTTATGTTCCTAAAGATTTTCTAAATGTATATAATTTTTACTTATAGTTATTTGAAACCTCAGCTCTTCTAGACTCAGAGTGTAACAATGTGGAGTCAATTTTCATGACACTCGCACACAAGCTGTACTCCAAACAACCTCTGCGTGTCGTCAGTGTGGAGGTGAGAAAACACATTACCTACATAGTCTCTTACATTATGTCAAAAGGCATTTAAATATTTTTTTAGTTAATTGTAATATTTGTTGCGCAAGATAATTTATTAGATTTGCAACTTTTGTATATATAGGTATATTTGTCACATGCAGAATAAACTGCTTATGAAACTTTAGTTCCTAAACATTGATCAAAAAAGTACTAGTAGATACACAATCAGCGACTAAAAATGTTCTCACTGAATGAGCGCTCTTTTGAACATTTAAGCACATTTAATATTTTTTTTGTGAAAACTACATCAAGCATTGCATTTAAGGTTCAATTTACTATAATTACTCAACTTCAACTATTATAATTACCTAAATACAATTGGTGACAGTTTAAAGATAACTTTTACATGGGATTGTGTATCTAATACTTATTGATTGATGGTCCTAAAAGAAAACATCTGTGGTCATTTACTGTTAGGGTGTAAAATGTGTTAATACTTAATAGTAACCTAAAAATTATTTTCAGGGCGAACGCGGTCCCAGACTAGTCAACTTGCAGCGACAGAAGCGAAATACAAACACCAATAATGACACTTGCCTCTGCAGCTAGGTAGCTATCATTTAGTAGATCACATAAAAAATAAGTTACAAGCGAAAATGTCTTAAGTTTTAGTACACGTCTATTAATAGGAGATTTTTATATGAAGGAATAAAATTGGATATAATTTACAAAAAAAAGAAAAACATCATAAACATTAATAGCTTTAACTTTAATTTTAAGGTTGTTTCCAAAGTATTAGATGTCAAAACAATATATAATTTTTTTTGCACCTTAATTTTTTAAACATTGGTCTTATAATATTAATAATTTTGGTAATAGTATTGCTCGTTAGCTCTTCTTAAGTTTCCTGTTAAGACAGAGAGCGACAAAAAGATTATGAAAACTCATGAACACCTTCCATGTAATATTTTAATAGTGACAAGCTTAACATTTTTAAGTATATGACCTTGATATGTTATATGGAGTATATTTTTATAATATAATAAGTATGTATATTTTTTTGTTTATTAGAAAACTAGCTACTTACCCTCGCTTCGCTAAGATGCGTCCCTAGTTACGTTTTAATTCTTTTGCGTGGAACCCTAATTATTTTCCTAAAATTAATATGATCTAAGTTACTCCTTATAACATCAGCTATCTGACAGTGAAAGTCTTGTCAAAATCGATCGAGCTGTTTCAGAGATACAGAACAAACAGAGAGAGAATTTAAAAATTGTGTTTTTCTTGTAAATACTGACCAACCGTATAATATAATTTCATATGCATGTAGTAAAAAGTTTTTTTTGGACATTACAAACAGACACTTCAATTTTATTTATCTGTATAGATATAATGTATTAGTAGAGCAGCTATCTTAGGTTACTAAGAGCTAGAATTTTTGAAATAAATTGGACATATATAAAATTATTTGGCAGTATTGTAATAAAATAAAATTACAAGAAATATTACGTTTAAAAATAATGGCACCTACTTAGTCCCTTACATAAATATTAACTGACTAATGGATTGTGGACTCTATATCTTTGAAAATAAAATTTTAAATCATAACTTGTCTGTGAAAGACATAGTATAAAAATATACAAAGTCAAAATTATATATAAAATATTATTTCTTAAAAAATGTGTTGGAGTTAAGTAGCACTCAAACATTATAAATTTTTTTTTTCTAGATGTACTTTTTCTACCTGCGTTGTGTAAAGCTTATTTTTATACTTAAGATATCACTTCATTCTGTTCTGTTAATTAGTATTATATATGGTAAATTTGTAATATATGTATAAGTATATGGTCTGCAATAGGGAATATGCGTGATTTTTTTTATTTTCTATACAATAGCTAACATCGGTTTATAAGTATATAAATAATATCCAGCTCTAAAAAACTAAAATTTAGTATAAGAAAATTTAAACGCCCGCCATTTAGTGCGCTTGGCGTGACATCAAAGTATCATACATAGAAAAATAACGACTATAGTTTGAAGCGACAAAATTTCTAATCGCTCTGTTATGATAATACTCTGACAATCGTTTCAACTTCTTTGAATTTCCCACCTATATTTGCACTTTTTGATAATTATTTCCTAATCAGAAAGAAATTACATTAAAAAATATTAATAAAGCCTTTAAATCACACGCATATTCCCTATTGTATGACACTTGAAAAAGTATTGACTAGTGAGGTGCTAAGTGCGGGTTTACATATTTGTATGATTCAGTAAGTCAGTGGTAACACACTCGCTTGGAAAACCGAGTGAAACGGGTTCAAATCCCGGGTCTCGGTCTCGCATCTCATATTTCATGTGCGAATTATTTCTAACAAGATAACCACTTGCCTTACGGTAAAGGAAAACATCGTGAGGAAACCTGCATGCCTGAGAAAACTTAGCAAGTTTTCGAAAGACATGTAAAGTCCGCCAACCCGCACTTGGCCAGCGTGGTGGACTATGGCCTGATCCCCTCGTATTGAAGGGAGGCCCGTGCCCAGCAGTGGGACGTTAAAAAGGGCTGAATACATACATACATACATACATGATTCCACCATCGCGTTAATCAAATGGGGACTGTTTTCACCATGCTTCCATAGATTTTATTAATGGTTTCGGCTATGTGTCCTCAACTTTTTTAAATCATTCGTTACATTAATAACAAATATAACTATTTCCTTTTCGAATGCGAGCGATATATTGAATTTTGAAACTCCTTTTGTATGAAGTTTATTTTAGCAGCGATCATATTCACACTTACATATTCCCTATTTGACAATAATGTATCTAATATTTTAACGCCGATTGTCTAAAGACTGATTTAAAAAGTAATGACGAAATTAGTCCTGAATATCAAAATCTATGATATAATATCAAAAATTTGTCTCTTGTTGAAAGGAATCCGTTTGAGTTGGTATAGATATGTACTAGTAGTATGCATAGATGGGTGGAAAGGTAGAAGACGACCGAAGAAAAGACTGGCAAATGCCCATCTTTTCTTCGGTCTCCTGTCTCATGTTCTTTTTCTTCCATCTCCTGTCTCATACAATATTTATGAGACAGGAGATGGAAGAGAAAAAGGGGAATTATGAGATGACGAGTAATAGGGAAGAGTGTAAGAGGAAGACTTACTGCGTCGACCTCAAATAATTTGGGAAATGGGCAGATGATGTCAAATTTACGTTTCTTTTCGTCACTAGATGGCACAATTTCCATATAAATTCGCGTTAACTTTTTTAATGGAGTAAGTAAAAACTCGCAGTAGTTATACTGGTCACTGAGATACTGGTAACATACGTGTCATGAATATTGTAAAAATTTTAGGATTTTATTCTCCTGAATCAGGGTATGTCACAGAATTAATTAAATCAATTAAATACTCTGCATAAAACTATTTATAATATATTAATGAAACTAATTTATATGGCTTACAGCTAATATAGAGGCTAAACTGATGTACTGAAGAAGTGTGAACTGTTTGTCATTTTATATGTATTTATACTATTAGATATAACGTCCAAAAAGTTCACTTTACATCTTTCAGCTTTCTACTCTTGTGGGGTAGTAAAGCTCTTGTGGGGTAGTAAAGCTCTTTTAGCGTCGGAAATATGTAAATGAAGAATAGATTATGGACTGGATTTTATATCTAAGGCGCTTAAACAAACAAAAGCTCTAAGTTTTGAGTAATTTTTCAAATATTTATTGTAATATTTTTAGTTGTATTTATGTTTTTAAAATTCTATGTGGAATAAAATAAAGAAGAAAATAAAACGTACATGCAAATATGCTAACGCTATCTAACTAAGTACAGATGAATGAGTTAACGTTGCTATATTTCACTCTGCAAGAGGTAATATTATGTATAGCAAAAAAAAAATGTTTTATTTTTTATTTTGTATAAGTAAGTTATTGAGCCTTTCTATTTAGTAAGTCTCAGTAATAGCCCGGTGTTGGGAAGTTGGCGGTGTTTCACCCCCGTGCCTCGGAGTCGGTCGGGAGGTCATTATAATTATTATTATGTATAAGTAATTGGATAAAATCATATTTCACTATTTAAGTAAAATTAAATTGGCATGTTAGATTAAAATGACGAATAAATAAAAATATTATATTTTAATTAAGACTGACAACTTTTAGTTTAAATTTTAAACATGTACAGTGTATGTGCCAATGTATTCTAACATGTTTTACTTAAGAACGACACTAGTATAGACGCTACTTGAAATAATAATTATTATATACAAATGTAGTTTTGTATAGTAGGTAAGTATCTACCAATTAGAATGAAATTATAAAATATAATATACATATAGTACAATGTCTACGATACGTTAAAATTTTTCTTTGTATGTTCTATTTACTTTCTTTGGATTTTTTCTTTGCGGTGTCACCATTGATTGATTGAGGAAGGGAGAGGTCGTAGGTTCCATTTCCGTGCAATGTTAATGCTTGGACTGTATCGGAGACTTAATACATAGTATCTTTATGCAACTAAATCGTGAAAAATATGTGCAAATGAAATACACGTAAAGTAGGTAGTTACTTTAAGTAATATTATTTAGCCGTATATTATAATTTTTAGCACTTATACCAGTTAAAGCATCGAAAAAAAAGTACTAAATACACAATCCCATGCAAAAGTTCTCTTAAAACTGTCACCATGTGTGTTTAGGTAATTATTCTAGTTGAAATAAATATACAACAATGTAAATTGAACCTTAAACGCAATGCTTGAAGTTGTTTTCACAAAAATCTGTTTAAATTAAAAGCGCGCTCAAATGTTCAAATGAGCGCTCATTCGGTGAGGACATTTTTTATCGCTGATTGTGTATCTAGTACATTTTTGATCGATGAGTTAAAGTGACCTGCGTGTTATATTTTCAGTGTGTAATTTGTTTCTATTGATCTCTGGTTCATATTTTTAAATACTTTTAAGTTTCATATAGTAAGTAATACGTAAGAGAAATAGTGCAATTTGTAAGTCTTTAGGGCAGCTAGAATTGGTACAAACTGATGGACGTATACAGGATTTTTTTTCATTTGAAACCTACTAGAAAATAATTTAGAGTTTTGTTTTCAATAATAATTAAGTAAGTAATACATGTATTTCGTATTGTATTAAAATACATATAAAGTTGTGTTGTCTTCCTTTTTGTATGTCCATACTCTAAGCAAACTTTTCCTAACATTTTGACGTTAAAATATCTACATGTAGTTCTTTATTATTAATTTAATTTAAACGATGATTTGGGAAAATCTTGTGTCTTTCTTTTGTAAACTTGGAAATTAATGATTGTAAAATATAGTACAGTGTTTAAGTGAGATTATGAATATAGCAATTGTTACAGTTTTGTTTCATTTACCTTTATTAAACCTACCACACATGACTAAATGTTTTACTAGTACAGATGCGTCATATAAAGAAATTTAACAGTCTAAATTAAACCTATTCTTCAGCTGTTCTTGTCTGCTTGAAACAGATTAGATGTTTCATAATTTTTTTTCAAAAGTACGTTTGTATTAAAATATGGAAAATATGCAAAATACTCTTTTAAATGTCCATCCATCCACTTAGTTGGAGGTGTTTGTTAGCCTTCCAAGACCATAAAATATAATTTTTTTGGAAATAGTTTAATATTTCAATTTCAATTTTTTTTTTTGTTTTTTATATGTATTTCGAAGATTATACTCCCTTAGTTTCATGAAAATAAAAAGATTATTGTAGAAATTAATAACAAAATACAAAGAAAAAATTAAAAACCGAGTTTTTTGCAAATGTCTCTAAAACTTTGAGATTATTGTAAAAAGTGTCATTTATAAAAGTTGTAGATTATAGACGTATAACTTTTGCAGAAAACATTTTTCGATAGAAAGCCGGAAATGAAAAAAAAAACTATTTTTCAACCCTTTTGCGTCCCCCCATATTGCGGGGGTAGCTGGGCATCGGGGGCATTTTTCGAATTTCTATTCCTTATATACCTGCTCAAGTTTTAAAACCATAAAACTTCAGGTTTTAATTCATTTTTTCTCTCTTAAAAATAAACGGATTCCGATCGGTCTAAAAACCTCCCTAACTCTGTTAATTCTGACCGGAGGAAAAAAAGTCATGAAACCTTTTTATGCAAAATTTTAAGCTTTACACATTTGTACTAAAACTTTTTTGTCTAATTTTTACCGTTTTCGAGTAATTGCGAAAAAACGCTTTTGACAATTTTTTTTGAACCCTTGCCCCCGGCAAGGGATGCAGACACGAAAACCTTTACATATTGTTTTAGTATCATTAAAACTACAAAATGCAAAGTTGAGTGTCAACATTTTAATTTTAGACCTTATTTGACTGGACTATAATAACAAAAGCCATTAATAATGTATTTTGTATAACATTTAATAATACTTCAAGCTCGTTGTATATCACTCACTATGCTATTAAAACTTACATTTTAAATGTAACCCACGTACTTGAAATAGGTACAATTATTATCATATTATCACCTGGATAAATTCTAAGAAATTAATTGTTAACCGGACCACCGGTGGCTCGGCGGTCGTTGACAGGTTATTAATGTGGAGTAAAAATATGGATATTTGTTATTTTGTTGCTCATATTTTAAAATAACATCCTTTCTTTACTCGATATAGTAATCATCTACACTTGATATTCCGCAAAATTCTTACTTTTGAATCTAAGAATATGTTTAAATTGTTTGAATAACAGATAGGTGGTTCATTAATAGAATAAAGAGTTATATTTTATCATTCCTATACTTAGAAGACACACAGACCGACAGACAATCCTAACAACAAAATGATATTAGTTATAGTATATATTTGTGCATTGTGGTCGCCTTCACGCATGTTATAGGTACGACATGTTATAATATTATATAGTGTGTCTCACAATATTCATTACTATCGACTCATATCTTTTCTAGAAACCAAAATTTGTTCAAATCCGTCTACCTCTTACAAACTTTAATATTTATAATACTAGCTTGATAAAATATAAATGGATTATTTATTTTCATCCAATTTCCACTATAATTGAATGTACGTTACAGATACATTTCATCAAATTCAACCCTTATCGCATCGACTCCGTGGCGCAACGGTAGCGCGTCTGACTCCAGATCAGAAGGTTGCGTGTTCAAATCACGTCGGGGTCATTCATTATTTTCTTTTGGACATTCCATAAAATTATTTTTCTACATACATGGAATATTTTATTGTTCATATGACCAAAGATTGAGAAAATGAATTAACTTTCTTTTTTTTTCATTTTTTCAATTATGAAAACATTAAACAATTGAATTGATTTCTCAGAAATCTTTATAACATCCTTTATCAAATACTAAAAAAGATATGCTTTTTCATAGTTTTAGAAATTATTTTAAAGATCTTCTAAAAGAACCATACAAGAGCATTTTTTAAATTCCATCTAACTTACAATACTTGTAGGGAAGGCCATCACAAAAACAAGCCGAGATAGTTAAAGACTTTAATAGATTATTTTGTACAACCTTCTATTGAAAATATACTAAGCTAGCTCTATTAGAAATCACACAAAAGTTTAAATTTAGTGTTTTTATTGCACAAACACAATACATATATACAATGAAAAAGTTACAAACAAATATAAACATATAATAAACGCTAAATATAAATACAAAATATATATATATTTAGATTTTACACCAATGACTCGGAACTGGTCCCGCGGGTCAAAACAAAGAAGTCATTATCAGCATTAAAAAATTAGCAGAAGTTTTAGAAAAAAAAACAAAACAAGAAAAAATTGGCAATAGTATTTGATTTTATAATGTTTATATAAAAGAGAATTATTATCCATCAATTAGATTTTCATATACAATATTTTAAGTTTTGAATTATTCATAAAAAACCTTGTCACTACTGGCGCAATTGTATTAATCATCTGTAGAAAAATATATATACATACATAGAAAAGAAAAATATTTTTAACAGGAATATTTTAATTTCGAAAACACAATGTTATAATTTCTTATTGAAATATTAAAAATAAATTACACGAAGCAGTATTTATAGGCAAACACAAAGAGACTGACGGTTTCTAAGTAAATACGCATACAATACAACTTATAGGAGCGTTATGAGAAAGTTTAATAAAAAAAAATAAAAACCACTTACAGCTTTACAACTATTACAAATAGTAAAATTACATAATATGTATAATAATATATTCTATACATACTTATATATATTATAATATCCGGGCAAATCGAAAACCCACTAACATTAACAGCATGAGTGTCTACATAGGAACCGTCGTTTAATTACGTTACAAGATGTTATATTTTGAATTTTGTGCGTACTCTCTATAAGAATAACGTTAGTTAGATCAAAAGCTTTAATTATAACATAATATAATTTTCTCAAACTTCACATATTCATATAACCCTGAAACCGTAATTATCCTTGGGATTTACTGAAATGTGTATAATCGATACATCAATATTATGATATATGATTGCCGTTTCAATCGCAAGGAAGTCAAACCATTCCTAAGGTTCATTTACACGAAGAGAATCTCGTGGCGTCGACACAAAAAACAAAAAAATATATAAGAAAATTGAGTAATGTAAATTGTACCGTACGTCATTTAACTTACGGCATAGTTTGCATTGCTCGTTGCGTCTTAAACTCTACGTGTAAACGCGCCTTCGGTTATTAGTGAACATATTATATTACATTAGCAACGACGTTAAACAATATTTATAAGGTAATTTCACATTATTAAACACGAATCATAAATTCCTAAGCACAGCCTTCGAACCGGCGGCCGCAACGTTTCTACGAGACAAAGTTTAATATCGCGTTCTCTAAAACTAATTTTATTTATTATCTGTGCAACGATTATTGAAAAAAAAGGCATTACATTTTGAAATATAGCATCATTGAAAGCTGCCACAGAATAAATCAACATTAATTTTATCATATAATTTTCAAACGCCAATCGTGCGTTCCTCGCTATATCGCCATCTCGCTCTAACATAACGCCGGCTGTACACACTCGCCGAGACTTCACGAGACAGACCGAGACCGAGTGTCAACATGGAGCTCTCGTCTCGTCTCGCCCTCTCTCGGCTCGCGTGTCAGTTTTTTATGCTTGAGTCAAAGGGTCTTGCGAGGAAAACAAGAACGAACATGTACACACTTGTTTATTTAGTTGCTTGCTAACTAAAACAGCAGCAGTATCCAGGTACATCATGGCGGGTACGGTGAACGGTGCCCGTAATTCAACTACTACAACGAGTGTGTACACGGTAGGCCTGGCCGAGAGTCTCGAAAGCACCAAAAGCTCGAGAGTCTTGGCGAGGGGCTCTCGACGAGTGTGAATAGCCGGCATGAGCTGTTAGAGAGAGACGTTAGAGTCGAGAACGCAGTGTAACTAAAAACAAAAGGTAATAATTAATTAATACTATAACCATCTACAAACTAGCTCGACAGTGCCTACAGCGCCTATCACAGTTCAATTAATAAGGCTTGATGCACACTATGAGTTCACTCTCAACTAGATAATGTCATTCAGAACTAAAGTTACGGTATTACTATTGTCCTTCATTTATCTTCTCTCTTGAGTCTTAGTTGAAGAAGGTGTAAAGACTCGATACGAAATAGCAGACGTAATGATTAAAAGAAACTGTTATGTAGTACGGGAATCGAACCCACATCCTACAACTTATAAGATATTGCTAGTTTTGCCGCCATCCGTTCAAGTAATAACATTGAGACTTCAGAAAACTCTAATTTGCTTCCTCATTTGTAAGCCAATCTAACAATTATATATATATATATATATATATATATATATATATATATATATATATATATATATATATATATATATAAACATAAAGAGAATGAACTCGTAGTGTGAAACAACGCTACTAGCAACTATTCATAACGCTTTGTCGATACAGTCAAAAATCGTCTGCGATGAAAAAATCAAAATCAATTTACATATCCAACACATTACATGTTTACGCATTTTTCTATATAAGAACAAAACTCAACAATCACATGCGCCCACAAGTCTACACTTGCTACATTACGTACGTCAAAATTGAGTGACAAATAGCTTACTTACTAAGCAAAAATTTTTAATGTACACTAAAAATTTCACAGGTAAAATACCGACGACATTGCCACATGTCGATGCATGTTCTAAGGCATATAACATGTAGAATTTCAACGGACAAACCCACACATTTTGTACAATCTGTCAGACACTTGGCTCTACATGTATGTTATATACATACATACATGTTGTGACATGTTCTGTCTGCGTGTGCATGTTCTCACATGTTCTGCCAGGCGGTGGTGACGAGCATGTTGGTGTCGAGGCCGCGCGCGATCTTCTCGTGTATGCCGTGGCTGAGCCACAGCATCCGAAGCTGCTCGTACCGCTCCGGGCACAAGTGCAGGGGGTTCCCCCGACGTAGACCCTGGAAATGTATAGGAAGGAAATATTATTATAGGTTAATTTTTTAAAGTAAAAAGAGTGTGGTTTGCCTGTGAAGTGTTCGTACTATTGAAAGTTATGCTTAATTATTTTGCTATAAAAATATTGAGGTCTTCTCTATTCTATGTTACATTGTCAAAGTACTCAACTGACACGCTTTGAAATCATTAACAAGAAAATTGAATTGAACAATATTGTGTTTGTATTAGTAAGTAGTAACGTTTTTATGATAGTGTAAATATTAAAAAGAACGCCAAAAAAATATGTTTTTTGTATGGTTCCCCGATCCTTTTTAATATGTAAATTATTATAGTAGTGGGCACTCTACTCTCTCTGTTAAAGATAAGTCCACGTTTGCCCTTAATTTTATCATAATGTAGTATATTTTATGTGTAATCTATTCTAATATTATAAAGAGGAAAAATTTGTTTTTTTGTTTCTGTGTTTGTATCGAATAGGCTCCGAAACTATTGAACTAATTTTGATTGAAATTTGGTAAGAAGATAGTTTGAGACCCTGGAAAGTTCATAGGATACTCTTTATATCTCTTAAGGGGGTCAAAATGGGTGGTAAAAGTTTGTATGGGGAAGCAACCTAGGGATGAACTCGAGCGAAGGAAGGGTGAGTGAAGAATATATGTATATGATATAATGAATGTGTGTGGGGTGTGTGGGGTGTGTGGGGCGTGCGGGGCGTGCCTGGTCGGTCTCGCCGTAGGAGTCGAGGTAGGGCGCGGGCTGCAGCGCGCCGCGCGCCGGCGCCGCCAGCAGCAGCAGCTCGCAGTCGCGCACGCGCAGGAAGGCGCCCGCGCCGGCGCCGCAGCGCGCCGCGTGCGCCACCACCGCGCCCACCAGCTCCGTGCCGCCGCGCGCCCCCGACTGCCACACGAATTGTGATATTCATGAGAAGGTTTTGTAAGTAAACATTTTACAACTTTAAATATACACTAATTCAAGCTACTGCAACCTTTGTAAAGAATATTTAACCATGTCAGTGGCTCATAAATTGATAATATATACATATATATAGAAAAATGGTTGCTTTATTACTATGGAAAAATTATAATAAATCGTACTTTAAGATAAATAAAAAATAAATAGTATTGCAATAACAATAACTAATTTTAATCCAAAAAAAAATAAACCAAGATGTGGTAACCTTTAAAATATCTTTAAAAACAACATTTTAAAATTAAACGAGTAAAATTTTCTATTTCGGGTTTTTATTTGCTCCATTGTGTACCTAATTGTACACTGTAACACCTCTAAATTTATTTAATTTATCAACCTTAAAGTATATTTCATTCAAAAAATTAGACACAAAAAAACTACATCAAAAACTTTTTCCGATATCACTCAAAAAAACACTCACCTTGCGTATTTCAATCTGGCAACAATAGCTCTGCGAGCACAGTATCTGCCCGCACACCAGACACATCGTGGGGTTCTTACTGTCTTCCCTTTCCGAGTTGGGGCAAGAGAACTCTGAGACAACATTCATTAACTCCGAGAAGTCATCGGGCAATGTTATCAATCTCGGAGGTTCACTGGGCTCTAAGACCAACTGCAATGACAATTCCCCACTAAACCACTCAGTCGACAGCTCTGACCAAGCCAAAGCCTTCTTCCTAGCCAATATATTATCTATTAAGTCCACAAACGTGCTAGGCAAGTCTAAATACCCGCACATAGTGTCCCAAGTATCACCACCATACACCGTCAGCTCTCTAGGCGGCTGGATGTCACTCAAAAAGTGGTAGAACAGACAGCAACTCCTTAAAAAGTTGTGACACTGTTTCTTTACGCACTCCCATACTTCCTCTGCATTTAAATTGTCAATATCTAGCCGTCCTTTTCTCAATTCCTTCATGAATGTTAAGAGGTTTTCTAGGTCCTGCTTGGGGGTGTCCTCCATTGGTTGGCTGGTGCAGGATGTGACGTCGATGGTTATCATGGCCCTGGTGAGTTGGGCTCTGAAGGCTTCTAGCGTTATTTGCCTCGCTAGATGGTTGGGCCGCGCCGGACCCGCCGTTTTGCAGAATAGGGAAGGCGCAGATAGTACTAGGGCGACTAAAGTTCCGAATACTTCGTGGGTTAGTGGAGAGGTTTTCTCTAGCGTGCTGAGCGTGCTTAGAGCGTGATGGGAGACGTGTTTCGGGGAGGGCCATATCGCTGGCACGACGGCTGCTAGTCTGATGATGGCTTGTAAGGCATCTCGGTGTCTGGAAGGCAAGTCTCCGAGTAGAGGTCTGTTTTCTGCTTGTAGTACTGCATTGGTGCTTAGAATAGTGTATGAGGTGGCTCGATACAGCGCCGCCACTGAGACCATGCCGCCTGATTCTGAGAGTCCACATATGCCTGGAAGCATCTGTGGGAACAAGTTATGGTCGTATTAAAAACTTTACTATAGAAAACGAAAAATAATTACTAATAAAAAATAGATTGAATACAAAATAATATCGCTAATATTCTCATCATCCGATTTTAAAAAGGAACAACTATAGAAATAAAAAAAGACGTGTGCAGTTCACATGCGCTAGAAGTGAAACCTTCAAAAAGAGTAAACTTCAAGATAATCATACAAATGTAAAATTTCAGGAGTAGGATAACTGTAGGGTTTGTTTGTGGTAATATTGATGCCAAATTTAAAAAATAGTAGATATGCTACGAAGCAACGCACAAAGGAAACCGCGAATATAAGAAACACTATATAATGTATTCTATCTCATTCACTCGCACGTTGAATCCTATAGATATATATGTTTGTCTCTATCTAACGTAATGTAGATAGGTGTGGTGGGGGTTACCTTAGCGAAATCCTCGACCAGGGTCTTGAGCACGTCGTGGTAGTGCGGCGTGTCGGCGTCGAAGTGCGCCAGGAACTCGGCGGGCAGCAGCGTCTCGGCGTGCGTGGACACGTACACCTCGGCCGCGTCCGCCGCCTCGTCCTCGGCGTCGGACGCGGCGGCGCCGGCCGAGCGCGCGCGCGCGCGGCAGTGCAGCTCCTCGCAGTACTCCGTGCACACGTGCACCGGCTCCGAGCACACCTGCGCAACAGTTGTCACCTATGTCACTCATTTTTGGCTTATAAATATAAATAAATAAATATGTTGGGATATTAGTCCCAACATATTTATTTAATGTGGTACTGTGTGTTAATACACACAGTACCATCTAGTTCCATGGTAAGTTACGAGGCCTGTGTTATAGATACCAGATAGTTGATACGCTACACATATATAACTTTAAATATATACATATTATAAATATAAACACCCATGACTGAAGGAGTCAGGACTCGAACCCGCGACCGTTGGCACAGAAAATAGAGTCATTACAAACTGAGCCAAACCTGTCGTCGTTATGTTACCATGGGGTGAATTTAATGTAATTGATAAAATAAAAACTATTTACATTAAACGACTAGCGACTTAGCCTCGGGTACGTTCCTAGACGTTTGGTAAGGTAAATTGAAATTTTGCGTAAGAGTTTTCGCTAAATAAAACTATCCTTCCGTATTTTTTTTGCTATTTTTTCTTTTCATTTTTGATTCCTAATGTTTCGAATACTTCACAACACACATGGTCACGGGAGACGTCTCAAAGTTCATTAGTCATTACGGTAGTACCTGATGCTTCAACTTGAGTATGAGCTCGACGGCGTCGGCGTAGGTGTGGTCGGCGAGCGGCGGCGGCGCGCGCGCGGGCAGCGGCGGCGCGGGCAGCAGCGGCAGCGCCGTGTTGCACAGCCGCTCGCACAGCGGGCACAGGTACTCCTTCTTCTCCACGTCGAACGCCGCCGGCTGCCGGATGCGGTAAGGTCTGCGGATACAATGTTTATCGCACTGTCAACTTTTGTCATTTTTATTTTTTTCTTAATTTGGGGCCACTATGAAAGTACAAAATATTAGCAATATATAATATTAAATGTTTAGTTTCAGATATATTTGACGGTAAATGTGACATGTAAAAATAACGACATTCACTAAAAATAAACTAATTACATATAATAGAAAAAAAAAAACTAAAACAACGGCGGAATACTTATACCAGCAACCAACAAAGATTTCAGAAAAATACATGAACCGTTTAAATAATAAATGTGTCTTTAATTTAGATAACATCACTATTTTAATAAAAAAACTCCTCCTCCATCTTTTGTTTTTTTTTATGATAAAAGATTAAAAATCCTCAACACGTGATAAATTGATAATCAAAATACACTTATAATCAACATAAAAAAATCCTCATTAATACGACAACCCGTTACCCTATAACTAATACTATATACATACAACAGCCATACCTGAGCTTCTCCCTATCGAGCACGCCGTCGACGTACTTGCGCCAGCAGCGCGCGTGCAGCGCGTGCCCGCAGCACGACACGTGCGGCTGCGCGCCCAGCCCCGCCGCCGGCCACGCCGCGCGCCACGCCTCCTCCCCGCCCCCGCCACCGCGCGGCGCGCGCGACAGCACGCTCGAGTGCTGCGCGAACGCGACCAGCACCAGCGGCTCCGACTTTGCCTCCACGCGCGCCTGGCTCGATACAGTCAAATAAAATTTCTTACGATTATTATTAACAGAAGGCTGAACCGACAGAAGTGGCGTTATCTTTCACGAGGGCCTGGGAATGAATTAAGCTGTATTCAAAAATTGAACAATGGAGACTAATTGGTAACGTGAATACGTTACTTAAAAAAATCAACATATAAAAAAAAACTGACCCTACTGATGGTTTACATTTATAATAAATAATATATAATACGATCAACCAGTAACTGTTGAAAGACGCGTGGAGTTGATCTACATACTTTTGGCTAGCAGATTGTGGCCTCCTCCTCGCATCGAAAAAGACCTCAGGCCAAAATGGAACATTAAAAACATCAATAGGCATATTATCCAAAGACATATATAACATAACATTATATGTATGTATGTATGTATGTATGTATGTATGTATGTATGTATGTATGTATGTATGTATGTATGTATGTATGTATGTATGTATGTATGTATGTATGTATGTATGTATGTATGTATGTATGTATGTATGTATGTATGTATGTATGTATGTATGTATGTACTGGCGACATAGCCCACCTCCTCCTGGCACATGATGCAGACGCGCGCGGGCTCGCTGACGCCGCCGCCCCACACGCCGAGCGCGGCGCCGCGGTAGATCTCCAATAGGTTCTGCTTCTCTTCCTCTTCAGTCACCTTTAATTAAATAAAAAAAAAAACATTATTATGAGGGGTAAGAACCTTTGTGGCATTCATGAGTTTCTTTTTTATTATTTACTAACGACTATTATATATTTAATGCGACGACAAAATATTTAATGTACAGATTCGGCTTAGTTACAATTTTATTATATGTAATGATTTAAATATATTTTTTTATACGAGTAGATTTAGATTTTCTATACTAATACAATAATTAAAAATGATGTGAATACTTATTAATATACGTTTCATATACGTACATATTAAAGTAAAATACAAGCTATAAAAATTACTTCAAAATATCTTAGAAAAGTGACACCTTGCCAAGGCACCACACAACTTATTGTTTTTGAAGTGAAAACTTTTATAGGCAGGTTTGGATGGGGAATAAATTCATGTAAGTCGTCATCGACATGGTCACGTGACGTGTTAACGCTAACACTCAGAGTGCCGATAGATGTCAAAACCAGATAAATGTAAACAGTTTTAATTTACAAATTTTAATTTAAGATCAAACAATTAATTTGAATATCCACAAATAAGAACAATTTCATTATGTTTTAAGTTTTTACTTCTGCCGACAGCCCTCATGACTGCTTTTTTTATTCATTTAAGTGTCTTTCATCATCATATACTAGTAAAATCATGCACCGCTACTTTATAATAAAACTAACTACATTAAATGAAGTGGAACGAGAGTACTTCTAGACATACTGAAATAACAATTAACATAATACATTACTCGCTAACATTTTAAGTATCAAATCACAGGTTTCTACAGACACCTCTAACATAAAATGGCAACCACCATATATCTTTTATAATAGTAACATAGATAAATACCATATTTCAATATAATCACCTCAGTTTTAGTTTCTTGGAATAACGTAGAGTTATTGGATATGAAGTTGTTCATTTGAGTCGTCATCTGTTCCAACAGTTTGGCGCGTCTGTCGGCTGCGAGTTTGGCACGTCGTGCTTTCTCTGTAGAAAGTGTAAAAAAAATAAATGAAAATGATTTAATTGCAATTTTACTGCAATTTTTACTTCTAGCCGTTGAGGAGTTTCACTACTACCCACCTTCTGGCCTCACAATCAGATCAGCTCAATGATACCAAATAATTGTACTATCGTAGTAATAACAAATATTGGTAATTTTTTAAGTCGATATGACGATTAAAAGTTGGTACAAAAGTTTTATTAAATCTGTTCATGGTTTTTCTGATTTTCTCGAAAACAGGAAATTTTGTGTTAAAGAAAATTGGGACCACCTTGGGACCTTCCTTACTTCTCCTTAACTTAATAGAATAGTTTAAAGTAGCGAAATCGATCAAACCGTCTCTGAGATATAAGAGTGAACATACAAAAAAAAAGAATCATACAGACGAACAAAGAACCTCAACCTTTTTGGAAGTCGGTTAACCATACATACACTATTTGGATAATTTTTTTTAACCATTTCAGCATATCATAATTCTAATAATTTTACAGCAAACACACCAGCGCTCTCGTCAACTGGTGACTTTTCTTCCTGATCAGTCTCCATACTTTCGACGTCACCTCCGTCTCCGTCGCCTTGTCCCAATAACTTTCTGTGGAAACAAAACATTATATTTTTACTTATAAGTAGACTATTTTAAGATTATTTGTTCGAATATATATATATATATATATAGGTATGTTGGTTGGTTGGTTGGTTGGTATATATGTTGGTCAGTTTTTTCTAATCGTTATCATGTTCAGTGATATGGTATTGTTCGTGATTTACGGGACAAAAACTTAAAAATTATGAAATATATTTAGCCTTTTTTAACGTCCCTCTGCTGGGTATGGACTTCTCTTCAATGCGAGGAGGATCAGGTCTGGGGCCACCCTGGCATTTAACGAGACATCCGTTCAAATCAAACTACTCACAATTGTAGATTTTTTACTATGTGTAAAGCGTACCGCATCTTGTGCAGCAGCCACTTGGCGAGCGCGCGGTGCGCGTCCACGCGCGGGCTGGCGGCCAGGCGCTGCAGCAGCGCCAGCAGGCCGCTGCGCGCCGCGCTCTCCGCGAACGCCAGGAACTCGTAGTGCCCGCTCTCCTCGTCGCGCAGCGCGTACCCGATCAGGTGCAGCGCCTGTGCGGACACATATATGTTGGGACACTAACACACAGCACCATCTACTTCCATGGTGAGCTACGAGGCTTGCGTTATGGATACCAGATAATACTTTCTTAGAATAATACTTTCTTAGATTTACGCGAATATTTGACATTTCAAAATAAAATGCAGTAAAATCATAATAAATTCGCGAAATAATCCGAAAAGATAGTTTTATTTTGAGATACCAGATAGTTGATACACTATACATACATATTATAAATATAAACACCCATGACTGCTGTACAAGTATTTGTGCTCATCACACAAATAGATGCTCCCAATGGGACTAGCTGGCAGTGACGTGTTGTGTGTGAAACTTAGTACACAAATATGACTTGCAGTAATACATATGCGAAGCGAGAGTAAGTTGCTATTATTGATATATGTATAAGAACATAGACACACATTTCCTAACAAATATCTCTTCAAAAAGCGGCGTCGATATGTGACGTTAAGTGTAATTAAAGAATAAAATTAAATTTTTTTTTTTTTATGGTATTCAGTGATAAACGAGCAGACAGTCCACCTGATGGAAAGCGATACCTGTCGCCCATAACACCTACAGTTCATGCACTTAGGTTTTATGTAACAAAACTGCAGAACCACAGGTGCGTTGTCACTGTGAGGACTAAGATGATATGCCTCTCGCCTGTAATTGCGCTGGCTACCTTATCCTTCAAACCGGAACACAACAATGCAATCATTGTTGCTTGGCGGCAGAAATAGATAAGGGGGTGGTACCCATCCAGTCGGACTCCTCAGGCTTGATAGAGTCCTACCACCGGTAATTAAAAAATCGTAAGTTAGAATTATTCTAGTAACGTTTTAGATTTCCGCGTTTCGTAATTGTACACTAATGAACACTACAGGACTTAAACGCGTGTATTCGTAAATTGAAAAATATTATTTCGGACGCAAACATTCTAAGTGTCGTACGTTTGATGCTAACTTCGATGTTATGTAGAGTTAGGTATTATGTCATTTTTATATGTTAAGTTAGTAATCATTTATTTTTTATTTTATTTATTTATTTTTTTCGTGTTGAGATATTTGGGGATTTTCTAAGTTGAAGGTATTTCACCAATTTCCCTTATTTTTTAAATAAAGTGATAACTATAGTACGGAAAAAATCGTATAGTAGCATAAAGAGTAAATTACCCTACTATTCACCCTACATGTGTGTCTGTGATGCATATTTATTTGCCTGTAAGTGGCTTTGTATTTTAGATTTATATCTTTAATATAAATAATATGGCTTCTTGTGTATGTATGAAATGTAAAGTAGTCGGTGAAGCTAATAAAGAGAGAGAAAAAAACTGACCTTGTGCACCTGCGGCTCGGAGAAGGAGCGCGCGCGCAGGTCGAGCGCGCGCTCCAGCACGCAGCGCAGCACGTGCAGCGCCGCGTCGCTCTGCAGCAGGCTGGCCAGCAGCCGGAACGGCGCCGCCAGCTTGGGCAGCGGCGGCGGCGGGCAGCACTCCGGCAGCCCTGCGGGCACGCCACCACTCGGAAACACGCACAGTTTTTAACCGACTTTGGTCATTGACCGAAAATCGAAAAGCTTTTCGGTTTAAGGTTTCGGTTATGTTAATTAATCGTTTAAAACCAAAAATAAAATTGCTGATGTATTTAAGTACCAGGATAGAAAATTAAACGGTTAAATGAGTTTTTGCGCCTTTATATTTGGCGAACCTTTGCTAATGGTGAATTTTTTAGTAGAAGGATACATATACGTTTCAGATATCGATCCGTTTATTTCAGGATCAAAATCTAAGAGTTATATGCTTTCTGAATCAGTTAGTTAAAAACTTTGTCCGCTAATAATGCAATCCAATCCGATGTTATTATTTACTAAATAATAATATAATTATTTACTTTTGAAACATATTATACACAAAACAATAAATAGAAAAAAATTTTTTTTGAAATTCATAATCATCCTTTCTTTATTCAACACGAGCCTACCTTTATTTAAGTAAGAAAATTTAACACTAAAAACTAAAAAGTATATCACCAACCAGCAGTCTTCCGTCTATTCCTCTGTTCTTCCTCGCTTCTAGAAAGGTCTTCTCTAGTATAATGGTAGAAGAACGTGTCATATTCATCATATAAGTGCGGCTTTAGTTTATAAACGCCGCGATTATTCCCACCAGTTGGTTTGACGAAGTCAGCGACCTCATGTATCACCCCTTCGAGTCCCGTCTCATGTAATTGATCTTCAGGTAAGGATCTGTGAGAGTGAAAGGTAAACTAAAGTTTATTGGCTATTAAAAATTGTAATTCAATTATAAATTTTGTATGTTTATTATCCCTTCACGCTAAAACGACAGGACTGATTTGAATTTTAAAAAATTGACACACAACGATACTGTCGATACTTAGTAAAAAAATTGTAATTCAGAAAACTGTAATTCTAATAATAATTAATTTTACTTAATATACCTACCTATTTAGCTCCGAGTGCGGCATAGGTTTGACACATAGCATTTGGATAATTTCCTTTTTAGTCCGATCTTCATTGGTCACTTCACCTACACCTGGCACATATCGAGAACCCACAACTGTTGACAAATAACAATATATTTTTTAATATAGCGCAGATTAAAAAAAAATGGGTGCGTGTAACTTTTATGTAAAACTTCTTTAGCACTGTGGCAGTTATCGCAATTAGATTAAAACATATCAAAATATAAATATACTAATTTTTATAACATTACTAGCGACTCACGCTTGCTTCGCTCGCGTTCGTCTCTAGGTACGTTTCACGGTTAGCTATGTTTAGGTATACATATACAGTAGCTTGCTACTCCTAAGATATTCATTTAATTTAAATTATATAGCGATTTACCCTCGTTTTGCTCGGGTGCGTACGCCGTACGCGGATTTTGTTCATAATTTCATGGGTTTTAATTTTCTTTCGCGGAACCTTGATTCTTTTTCTAAAATAAAAGTAGCCTAAGTTACTTCCTATAACATCAGCTATATGCCATTGAAAGTCCCGTCAAAATCGGTCCAGCCGTTTCGGAGATTAGCCGGAACAAACAGACAGACAAAAATTGTAAAAAATGTTGTTTTGTTATATGTACCGTGTATACATCCATATGCATTTAATAAAAAGCGGTTATTCTAATATTACAAATAGACACTCCAATTTTATTTATCTGTATAGATTAATAATAAATGTATATTTTTATGGATAATAATTATTATAAAAACAAAATATAATATTTTTTATAAAATTATTAAATAATAACTCTTAACTTCCGCGACACTCATTTTTCCAATATATTGACTTACCTCTCAGTCACGCCTAAGGAAATTTTACTTCAAAAAAAAAACGTGTGTGTGTGTACTTATGTAAGCACATAAGAAGTCATACTCCTTTGGCGTAATAGAACAAAAATAGCTAAAGATTTCATCCCGTATGTCACACCTCTCTGTCTGCAAAAAGAATGTAGCCAACTTCATCATGTCGCTTTCAGCTAACTTCATCATGTCGCTTTTTGGTCGTCGGTGTGCGCGCGCAATGTAAAAATTTTATTCTCATATTTTTTTCCAAACATGCCAAAAGAAGTATAACTTCAAAAATATATGTTTTAAATAATAAAAATATCGAACAAAATATAAAACAAAACTTACTTGTAATAAGAAGCCTCAAGAACTCTTCCACCATACTAATGGTATGTCTTAGAGTGTCATCTTCTATGGATCTCTGTTCAAAGTCCGCCGAGGCCCAGTCTAGAAGGTTGAACTTATTTAGCACGTGAATTATGAATTCATTGCTTTCAATAAGTGAAGCACCAATCTAGAAAAAAGTAAATCTCTTTTATATCTAATTGATTAACCGACTTCAGAGATAAGAGGGATGTTTTAATTATGAGTGTACTTTTTCTTTTTTTTTGCACTATATTCGCCCATTGTGATCTGATTTTCTTCGTTTAATAACTAGTAGGGTTAACCCTAATTTATCGAATTTTATGATTATTTATCCCTACCAACAAAAATTAAAAAAAAAAACCACACCTTTGAAACGTACAAAAATACAAATCTTTCCTCTATATAATAGTAGTGTAGATGAAAGAGCAGTATAAAGACACAAATGTTTAGTTTAGGGTGTAGTTTACCTGTAACATGACCACATCCCGGTCGAACATCTCGGCGCGGCACTTGACGTTGTGGTAGAAGTAGAGCTGGTTGAGCAGCGCGAACCCGTTGCGCCGCCACATGCCCGCGTGCACCTGCGCTATCATCGCCATCGTGCGGAGCACCGGCTCTGTGGAAACACACACGTATTGTACAGACAGACGTATTGTATAGACAGATGTATTATGCAGATATATGCATGAATGAATAATTTTTTATTGTACACCCAAAAAGGGAGAAGAAAATATACAAAAAAATATAGAAGAAGGTACAAGAGGCGGCCATATCGCTAAAAGAGCGATTTCTTCCAGGCAACCTTCAGGTGTAGGAAATAGTACTAAAATAGAAGGGGCGCGATAATAAAGAGACAGTAGAAAATATATATTTATACGTATCATACAAAAATATACTAAATAAAAAATAAAAATATATAAAATAATAAAAGGCAAGTTTAACAAGAATTATACTTAAGTTAACACTAATAAAGTAAAGATAACACGTCTGTTTAATAATACAGACAGATGTTGCAATGATGATGAAACGAAGATGTTGCAAATACTTTTGAGAATTATTTTTCTGAAATCCCAATAAAGGTAACATCTTCTTTAAAATCATCTTCCCTAGACGCGATTAACCTCTTACATAAACATACTCATCACTGTGATCACCAGTTTAAATTTTCGTATGTAGATGCACAAGATATTATTAAAGTATTCAAAACCATTAACCTTAAGAAAACTGGTGATTTGTGGGGCATGTCTGTTAAATTACTCAACTCAATAATAACTGATATTGCACCACATTTATCCTTTATTTTCAATAAATGTGTAGATTATGGAACTTTCCCTGATCTTATGAAACTAAGTAAGATAATACCTCTTTTTAAAAGTGGAGATAAAAATGATCCTGGCAATTATAGACCGATTTCTATATTGCCATCTATGAGTAAAATTTTTGAAAAACTTATTCTAAACCAATTGTTAATTCATTTCAATATTAATAGCATCTTCCATAGTGAACAGTATGGTTTTACCAAAGGTAGGTCTACAGCCGATGCGGGAGTTGCTCTTCTTAAACACATTTATAACGCTTGGGAAAAATCACAAAATGCAATTGGTGTTTTTTGTGATTTATCTAAAGCCTTTGATTGCGTAGAACATGAAACCCTCCTGCTTAAACTAAGTCATTATGGTATTCGTGGCTTTGCTCTTGATCTCATTGCTTCATATCTTAGTGATAGGATTCAGAAAGTCGCTGTAAATAACGTTAATTCTTCCGGATCCCCTCTGAGAATGGGTGTTCCGCAGGGATCTATTTTGGGTCCATTTTTGTTTCTAGTTTATATAAACGATCTTCCTTTCTATGCTAATGAATTGTGTGATATTGTACTGTTTGCGGATGATACCTCCTTAATTTTTAAAGTGGATAGAAATATAACTAATTATGACAAAGTAAACAGTGCATTATCTCACATACTTAAGTGGTTTAATATTAACAACTTAGCATTAAACACCAAGAAAACTAAATGTATACATTTTACCCTACCTAATGTAAGGAGACAGAATTTCAGTTTGTTTTTAAATAATGAGATTCTTGATACTGTAGATTCCACGGTATTCTTAGGTATAACATTGGACTCGGGTCTTCAGTGGAGCCCCCATCTTTCATCTCTCGCGAGTAGACTAAGCTCCGCTGTGTTCGCGGTTAGGAAAGTCAGGCAGCTAACAGATATTAATACTGCTAGACTTGTTTATTTCAGCTACTTTTACAGCATCTTGTCTTACGGAATTTTGTTGTGGGGTAATGCAGCCGATATAAAATCTATATTTATTCTCCAAAAAAGGGCTATTCGGGCAATTTATAACATCGGAGCTCGGGATACCCTACGAGATTTGTTTAAGGAAATTGGTATACTTACAGTTGCATCGCAATATATATATTGTAATATTATGTTTGTCCGACAAAACATTCATTGTTATTTAAAACGCAGTGATATACACAGAATAAACACTAGAAATAAGGAAAAACTGGTATCGCGTAGCTTTCGCCTACAAAAAGTAAATAGATCGTTTATGGGGCAAGGTGTACGCATGTATAATAGAGTTCCACAATCGATTTTGAGCTTACCATTTAAACAATTTAAATCTAAAATTAAAAATGTATTAGTGAATAAAGCTTATTATACAATCACGGAATACTTCGGAGATATCAATGTGTGGAACTAATATCTGGTTGGATCTCACGTAGGATAAATATATAATAATTATTGTATTACAATATTGTACACAGTTTTTATTTTAAAAGAGCAACTGTTGAGTTTCTCGCCGGCTCTTCTCAGCAGAACTGCCTTCCGAGCCGGTGGTAGATTCCTCACGGACTGACTACACTGACATTTAATTTAAATTTAAAATGTAAAATTGACGATTCAAAAGTGCTTGTAAAAGTCTATTTGAATAAAGTATATTTTGATTTGATTTGATTTGATTTGATGTATATAGATACACATATAGACAGACGTATTATACATGCATCAACATCAACAACATTGTTCGGTAAGATTTGTCACACATTTTTTTACATGGTTCGATGAGTAATTGTTCTGTTTCTATTGTGAACTACATTAAATGGCTTTCGTGACTTTATCGTAGGTAGTCCGCCAATCCGCACTTGGCCCAGAGCCCCTCATATTGAAGGGAGGCCCCTGTCCACTAGTAGACGTTAAAAAAGGCTGAAGCATATAACATTGTGTGTCTGAAGGAGACGGCGGAGAGGGAACGCGAGGCTAACGCTTTAGCAGACCCAATTCGTCGCCACCGGCTGGGGGAGAGGAGGCACCGTTATGCGCATCTTCTCCCGCCACCATAGAGAAGCTACTGCGGGGGGGTTTCTCCCTGACTCCCCTGTACGTCATCGGGGCGATCGGGTGTTGTAGTGTATGCACAAGCATTCCTGCAACGCCCCACTGCACTGCGGCGACGGATTCCGCTGTGGGTTTTAGTGAGTAAGAGTCTCACAGTACCTTACCCATTGACGGCCGGTAAGGTCCCCATGATGGGTTTCCCCAGCGTCAAAAAAAAAAAAATATAACATTGTGTGTAGTTCCATACCAATGAGCTCTTCAGGCGTGGGCTTGGGCGGGTCCTGGCGGTCGAACTCGCGGCTGTGGTAGGAGAGGCCGTGGCGCTGCAGCTGCAGGTGCAGGCCGGCCAGGAAGCGCGACAGCGGCCGGTGCACCGACACCGGCTCCTTCGACACGTCGTACGGGATCACCGATGCGCTCTGGTTGCCTAGCTCTGGAATGTCACATTAGTGCTTTAGTTTTCATTTTTGACAACACGTTTGGCTCAGTTTGTAGTGACTGTACTTGCTGTGCCAGAGGTCGCGGGTTACAGTCCCGACGGGGGCATTCATTTGTGCGATGAGTACGAATGCTTATACTCCAGTCATGGGTGTTTAATGTTTATATTCAAAATATGTATGTATTTAAAGTTATATATGTGTAGTGACATAAAACAAAAATGAAATAACAAGTGCGCGTATAAGACAATATTAGCAAAGTGGCATGCTTAAAATTTCAATAAATTTTTAGAGGTCTAATCTTTTTAAATTTATTTGCACTATTTCCAAGCCCTAAATATTTATTCACAACATTCTTTCTGAGTATCACCATTATTTCTTTTTAACACATTTGTTACCATGACACGTTTCAAACGTCGCGTCGGCTAGTGTATGAATAGTGTGTATATGAGTATGAATAAGATTTGTATATGTGTGTGCAAGAGTGTGTACGTCCGTGCGTGTGTGCGTGTATGTGTGTATGTGCTTGTGTGCGTATATGTGAATGCGTATGCGTGTATGCGTGTGCGTGTGTAGCGACGCACCCCTCAGCTCGTGCGGGCGGCGCGCGCAGGTGTCGGCGTGGCGGCGCAGCGCCATGCGGTAGGCGGTGGCGGCCAGCGCGCGCTCGGCGCTGCACCACTCCAGCGCGAGCGTGATGCTGTGCGCCAGCTTCACGTGCAGGTTGAACGCCGACTCCCACTCCGGCTCGTACTCCATGTGCTGGCCCACCTGGGGACACCCGCATACGTCTAATTATACTGTCTTACAATATGCCCCTGGGGTGCGGGATAGGCAAAAAGAAACACCTCATAGGGAAATCGAACCCGCGAACTTCAGTAAACAATACAAATTAGACATATACATTTAACTACGGTCAATTTAGTATATTGTTAAGAAATATTAATTTTCCTTAAATTAAAAAAAAAAAAAAAACACTTAACATATAAAATTGAGAATAAGTTAAATTTGACTTCATAGAAATTAGATTGACAATATTCATGCACCTATTAGCACTAAGAGTAAAGATTTGTCAATAATATTTATATGTAATAATTTGTAATCCTTAAAATACATTGTAAACAACACAAAATTAGATATATTTACTATAATATTATGGTAAATATAAAAGTATCATCAATATTTCAAATAAACTAAGTATCAATAAAGTATGTCAGATTGATAATATAAATAGTAAAACACTCACTTGTCTAACAACAGAATCCATGCCCTGCATCATGACCAGGAGGTTCAGCATGAGGGACAATCCGTGCAGGAAGCCCTTTCTCAGGTCATCATCGAAGGTAGTCGGTACGGACCCGAGCAGGTACTTCACGTCGTACAATATGAATTGTGCACGTTTGAATCCCGATGATACGTGGTTGCGATCAAACTCGAGACGACCCTGAAAATTAAAGACCCTGAAATTTTTAAGATCGATTCCTTGCCTATATATATATATATATATATATATATATATATATATATATATCTCGATATATATATATATATATATATATATGTATATATATATATATATATCTCGATATATATATATATATATATATGTATATATATTTGCTAAAACTATTATTTTAGTGTACATTTGTGTACTTTCTAATAATAAAGAACTTTCAGGTCATCCATAATGAAAAACGGTGCTTGCTATTTATCGAGTCCATACACGCGGTCGTCTTAATTAAATATACTATAGTACTAAAATATACTTCGACCTTTAATTTTATATATATATAACACATTTACATAACTCAGTTGATTACGGTTTCCTAAGCACGCCTTAAAAATGTTAATGATACATCGATATTATAAATGATAAAATATCGATATTTTGTGATCGATATGAATATCGATATTTAATGAATATAGCTGATGCCCACCTCAGCGTTACACCGTCGGTTGCACTCGCTGACGAAGGTGTTCATGACGAGGAAGAGCGCGTCGTGCTTGGCGATGAGGTAGTGCGCGAGCGTGGGCGTGGTGTAGAGCTGCACCGACAGCGACGACACCGAGAACGAGTGGTCGTGGTCGTCGCGGATGAAGTCCTTCAGGATGGAACCTGCGGTGGGGGTGGCAAGGAAATATTATTATTTATACAGCGATTACTTTGTATTATATGTATTCAGTTTTTTTTAACGTCCCGCTGCTGGGCACGTGTCTCCCGCCAATATGAGTGGGATCAGGCTACAGTCCACCACGCTAGCCAAGTGAGGGTAGGCGGACTACAAATATCTTTCGAAATCTTATTAAGTTCTCTCAGACATGTACGTTTCCTCACGATGTTTTCCTTCACCGTAAAGCAAGCGGTAATCATGTTGAAAATGATTCGCACACGTAAATATCAGCAAGCGAGCTTTAATTCCATTTGAGGATCTTTAATTCTGATGTTTTCAGGTACTATTATCATATTGTTTAAAGGAATTTTCGGATTACAGCATTCGAATGAAGTTGTAGTGTTGTAGATATTATTGAAATGCATTTCCTATTTCTCTATTACTATAAAATGATAGGACAGCAATTCGGAGCAACCAAAGAAATCACTTATAGCGTCATCAGACTGGCCTGATTTGGGATACATAATATTTTTTAGGTATTTTCACTTACGGTGGAATTATCCATCTGCAACATCAATAAAAAAATACTAGATAAAAAACAGCGACAAAAAATGTCCTCACCGAATGAGCGTTTGTTTGAACATTTGAGCGCGCTTTAATTTTTTTTTTTTTGTGAAAACAACTTTAAGCACTGCATTTAAGGTTCAAATTATATTTTTGTATATTAATTTCAACTATAATAATTAACTAAACACAATTGGTGACAAAGAGAATTTTGCATGGGATTGTCTGTTATCTATTACTTTATTGGTAGACGGTCTACACACAGACCACCACTGACCATAGTTCTTAGTGAACAATATCGCCATGGCGCGCTTGGTGCTGTAGTCCATGAGCGTGGTGGCGATGAGCAGGCGGTGCCAGGCGGTGCGCGCCGCCTTCCACATGCGGCAGTCGTTCTGCAGCACGCGCGCCGCCACGCCGCCCGCGCCCAGCGCCAGGCCCGCCGCGCCCGCCGCGCCCGCCGCGCCCGCCGCGTCCGCCAGCGCCACCTGGCTCACCGCCAGCCGCAGCGACTGCTCGTGCGACACGAAGTTCTGCAGCCTGGATACACACATACATTTTTAACATACATATGGACATTTTACTAGCGTCTACGACGTCCCTGGCAGAGCTTTTGTTTTTTTTTTTCAAACTGTTTAAACATTGTACGCTAATAAAGCACCTCAAATACCTAAGGTCTAGGTGGTAATGTACCTTCCTATCAGAGAAAAAAAAAATAGCAGAAAAAAATAAGCAGTTCCACAGAACGCCCTCCATATAAACTTACAAACTTTATATCTTTATGAAATAAGTGTGGATTTCAATAAAACTATATTCTTAATAACTAAACAATTTAACGTCATTTTTCTGAAAATTTTAATTTTCTAAAATCAACAAATCTAACCTTACATTAGGAGTATACATACATATAATAATACGTACCAGTTGAGCAGCTTCATGGCGAAGGTCTGGTGCGCGACGACGTGCGCGTGCATCACCAGCACCTTCAGCGCGGGCCCGTGCCGGGACGTGAACCTGTCGAACATGGCGCACCGCCTGAGTCACGTCACCCCCGTCCCGACCACCCCGCACACACACACATACATACCAGGGCAAGAAACCGGTTTAAAAAAAAACGGTTTATTTCGGTAATGCAATGGTTAATTCATCGTTCGTTCTTTAACCGATTAATTAAAACGAACTGTTTAGTAAACCAAAATAATAATTAACGGTTATTCTTAGAGAAAGGTTGATTTTGATACCAAAATAAACCGATTAATTCATTCGTAAGTAAGAAACGTTATGTATCCTTCTACTAAGCAATTCACAATTAGCAAAGATTCGCTAAATGTAAACGCACAAAACCTCATTTTAACCGGTTAATTTTGATCATGGAACCTTACTTTGTCAAAAACCGTGATTTAACCGGTTAAAGGACGTAACCAAAACCTTAAGGCCTTTCAGTTTAGGGTCAATGACCAAAATCGGTTTAAAAATTGAACGGGTTTCCAAGCCCCGATACATATACTATCTACTTATGTAACATCAATGGCGACGGGATAACTTTTTACAAAAAAAATCTCATAAAGTTTGTAGTGTTTGCATACTCATTTAGAAACACAAGTAAGCCAGTCAGTCAGTTCGAATATCCTTTTAATATTAGCTATTCTAAAATAAGTTGATATTATAAATTATTGGTGATTAATAAACGTGGAAAAAAATATTTTCTTAATGCATTCATTTGTAAAAAAATGGTGGACTACTTTATTTCCAAACGGTAAGCCGATGTTAATCGGGTTATATCTAGCCATTGCCACATCTCCCTATGTAAAATACAGATAAAAAAATAAAATTAAAAAAACAACCCTATCACATACCTATTATTCCCAAAATAAAAATCTTTTTTTTACATATTTAATTTCCAAAATTTATAAGTGTAGCAACCCTAATAACATTTTCGACATACTTCAAAAATAGAGGACAAACATAATATCGACGTAATTATTTTGTGTTTATATTACACGATGTTCAAATGCAAAATAAATTTCATAACTAATGATTGCCCTATATAATTTCCCAAAGTTTCTCCACTTCCAGCTAAAATCTAACAAGATGATCGTATACAAACAAGCCGTGTGCCACAATTACATCTCAATATCAGTCTTGAGCTTGTCGCAGAGCTGGAAGGAGTTGCACTTGACGAGCGCGCGGCCCTCGCGGTCGATGAGGCTCACCAGCTCCACCGAGTCGCGGTGGCTGCACTTCATCACGCGGTTGAGGGTCGTTATCACCTGCGGGATAGGATTTAATAGTTTAAAATAAAACTATCTTTTCGGATTATTTCGCGGATCTATTTTGATTTTTAGTTCCCGACTAACAACTAAATAAAAAACAAGAGCTAAAATTAAATAAATAATATTGCTATATTGAATTATAATACTTCATAATAAATCCTTCATAGTAATCAAAATAAATTCGGGAAATAATTCTTAATGCAACAGCATCCTTCTTCCAAGATTTCAACATGGCTCTTTGAGTGAACATATTGTTTTGCATTAGAAATAGTCACTGGCTACTTCCACATTCCATATCTAATATTGCCAGTGAATTATTAGTTTGCTCAACTGGCGTATAACTTAGGGCGGGTAACATTATGACCAAAGTCATTTATCCAGCCTAACAACCCCGCAAATACCATCTACCACGCTCTGCTCCAGTAAACTTCTTATGTCACATTCGTGTTACGCGATTTACCTATAAGCCCCGTTAATTTTTCATGGTGTCATTTGCACAAAAAATATTACACTGCAAACATATTTGGACTCTCTATCCCTGTCCTCTTCTTGGGAGAGGTAATAATTCGAAATGACTAATAATTAAAGTATTTTATATTTCCGCCAACCCGCACTTGGCCAACGTGGTGGAGTATGGCCTGATCCCCCTCGTATTGAAGGGAGGCCCACCCCCAGCAGTGGGACATTAAGAAAAAAAAGGGCTGAATACACATGATTTTATAGTACACTGTAATATATAAGACATATTACCTGTTCAAACGTATGTGTTTCGTCATTGTAAAGCACAGTGCAGTAGCAGTCTGGCTGGTCCAATATTTGTAGTAAACCTCTTTCAGCATCTTTCAGTCTAAAAAAAAAGTGATAAAAATTAATTTTAATGTAGCATTAAATTTAAAACATTTTCTTTAAAAGAAACTATAAAAACAACCAACTTCCTAATTCCACTGTGTTACTGAGTAATAGAATTATTTAACAAAAAATCTCAATAACTAAACTTGGCCCAACTCGGGGCTCGAACCAAGGTCTCCAAATGTGCAGTCGTACACGCTAGTCACTAAACCAACGAGGCAGTTAACTTGAAAGACTACAGAATAATACTATAAATTATAGTTGAATTTGTGTTTGTTCAGATTAATCTCAGAAAGTATTGTATGAATTTTCATAATTTTTCACCAATAGCAAGAGAAATTATTATCTAGGAAGGTTATAAGCTATAATTTATAAATGTTTTGCAAAAGTAATCAGTATGATGATATTTATAAATTAAAATTTATATAAAAAAATGAAGAATTGTCTCTTCTAGGGGTGCACCCGAGTAGATCGAGGGTAATTCACTAGTATAAGCACACTAGCGACTCATCCTCGCTTTGCTCGGGTTCAGATGATTTTTTGTGGATTATATTATAACGTGCTTTCTCGTGGGAATGAGATGATAATCTCTCGCGGTAAAAAGTAGCCTATGTCACTCTCCAACCTTCCAACTACATATCTCCAAAAAATCATGCCAATCCGTCACACTGTTTGGACGTGAGCGAAGGACAAACAAACACACTTTCACATTATAATATTAGTATGGATACCAAAATAAAGGCAGTGGTAGCCCAGTGGTAACACGCTCGCTTGGGAAACCGAGTGAAGCGGGTTCAAATTCCGGGTCTCGCACCTCTGAAATTTTCATGTGCGAATTATTTTCTAACTTGATTACCACTTGCCTTACGGTGAAGGAAAACATCGTGAGGAAACCTGCATGTCTGAGAGAACCTAGCAAGTTTACGAAAGACATGTGAAGTCCGCCAATCCGCACTTGGCCAGCGTGGTGGACTATGGCCTGATTCCCCTCGTATTAAAGGGAGGCCCGTGCCCAGCAGTGGGACGTTAAAAAAGGGCTGAATACATACATACATGGATACCATATATATGTACATACATCAACTCATGAGGCAGGCCGGGCGCGTGGTCGTGCGTGAGCAGCTGGAAGCAGTGCGAGAGGCACACCGACGCCACGATCTTCATACGCTCCAGCACCTCCGGGCTGATGCTGGCCTGGGCTTGCTCTTCGTTGTCTGGCGCCTGCGGAACATGTAGGAAATAGTGTTCATTAGTAGTTTTAGTTAACACGAATAAAAATGGACGAAGTCGCGAGTCACAGTTAGTGTATATCATTAATATGATAATATACAGAAAGAAAACAATAATTCTATAGAAAGTAAGAATCCGAGAACCAAAAGTGTATGCTGTAAACATGGGTGATGTCTCTTTAGTCACATGATTTGAGTAGTTTTGAGATATTGAGAGACAACCAGACCAGAGAGATATTTTGTGTAGGCTATAATAATCTAAGTTAAATAATTGTCCTCCAACTATTTAAAAAAAAAAAATTGAAATGTATTTGGCTTAACTATATGAACTAATATAAATTTAAAATCAAATAACATTTTTATAGGTTACAATTTATATTGCAAACAACAAACAATAAAGATTAATTTTTAAATATGCACTTAGTTTCAGTTGTGAAGGAAAATATCGCGAGGAAAGCTGCATATCTGAGAGAACCTAGCAAGTTTTCGAAAGACATTTGCAGTCCACCCCGCACTTGGCCAGCGTGGTGGACTATGACCTGATCTCCCTCGTACTGAAGGGAGGCCCGTGCCCAACAGTGGAACGTTAAAATGGGCTACTAACATATTCAACTAGCATCACAAACTCACCGCATGCAATTCACAGAAGGGGTCTTTCTTCCACGCCTCCGTGTCCCCGCAGTCGCAGCAGCCGCCGCCGCCCGACTGGCCCATCTTGTACTTGTGGTGCCTGTGTGCTGACACCTTGAAGCACTCCACGCAGAGCACGCACGTGTTATCCATACCTGGTGATGGAATATAGCTTCTTTAAACACGCTTTCGTTTGATTAGTTTCACTAATCACTTGGAACTGACGGGTTAACTAAGTAATGAGATGTTTAAAGTATATTTTTACCATGGTAAGAAGCTTGGTAAATGTTAAATATATGAAATCCGAACGATAATAGTATAATTTGATGGCACGTTTGGCTCAATTTATAGTGACCCTACTTTCTGCGCCAGTGGTCACGGGTTCGAGTTCCGCTGGGGGAATTCATTTGTGTGATGAGCACATATGTTTGTACTCTAGTCATGGGTGTTTATATTTATAATATATATGTATTTAAAGTTTTATATGTGCAGTGTATCAACTATCTGGTATCCATAACACAGGCTTCGTAGCCTACCATGGAACTAAATGGTGCTATGTGTTAATGTTCCAACATATTTATTTATTTATATTTAATTTGATACCACTGAATCGATCTGCTGATACAGTCATGAGTTGGATAATGGAAGTCCTCCATGGTTACTACCTAAATATTCGAGTTTGGGTTTCTGTGATTTTTAAGGGGTTCCATGCAATATTACATTTGGTCGAAAGCAAATACTTCAGTTTTTAAAAAAATATTTTTTCTTCTGTTTTTAATGTTATAACATTGTCCTTTTACCATCGATCTTAATTTCTATAAGTCAAAAAAAATTATGTTAAATTACAATACACTTTAAAACAGTGAAAATATTTTTTTTTATTTCTATCATAAAAAATCATTATTTGCAGACCAAGAATCTAAATCAAACTATCACTTAATCAAATAGAAGTTAACAATCACATACAAATACATCTAAATAAATTTAATGAATCAACTCATAACTCATTAACTTTATATGAGGATTAATTTTTAATTAATGTTGTTTAATCGTAATGAGGACCAACTTTAGATGACAGCAATTTCTCAACAAATTTGCTTGTTGCCAAAAGACTGGTCGCAAATTATACCAGGGAAAAAAAATTAACTTTAAACTTACCACATTCCCTGCAACTGTAGGCCGGCTCGCCCTGCTTGAACACTTTCCCACATAACGTAGAACGCCGTGGACGAGGGGGTTGGGAACTCTCCGAGCCCCACACAAACTGTTCCAGTGGTTGAATCAAGAGTTTTGCTCCTAATTCTTCATCGAAGGACCAATCTGAAAAGCCAAATATAAAAGTGAAACTCGTAAGTTAGATAAATAATTAAATAAAATTATCGTTAATCGTTTAGTGACAGTATGAATGCTTTCTAGGTCACCTACATAGTAAGAGGCACTTTTCAGAAAAACAAAATGGTGTTTATAAACTAAATACATATAATGTTCTAATGAGTCATTGAGTACAACCTGTGCTTTTTCCTGAAAAAAGCTATCGACATGAAATCATGAATGAAAAAAATTTTTTATACAGAATTAAACCTGCTATACAATACAATAATTCAAATTACATCAAAATTAAGTTGAATTTTGCTGAGTCAGCCATATCATATACAGAAATTGTGTATAGAAAAGATTGTCGAGCAGTAGTCATGTTTACTACACAACGATTGCTATTAATTAACATTGTATGAAAATAATAGTTCAACCAATCAATTGAAAATTTAAACATACCTAAACAAGTCCTATTGGGCTGTGGCGAATATATCCTCGGGACTATAACACGCCAATGATCTTGAAAGTGAGCGTAAGACAGCACTCCTTCTGCCATCTTTGTCCTCCATAATTCCACTACAGCATCAGCTCGCGTTGGTAACGTGAATCTGTCGATACCACTCATTGTTAGATTTAGTAACTAGTTATCTCCACAATAAATTTTCAATAATTTAGTAAACACTATCTAGGTATTTCCAAAAAGTTTATAATTTCAACAAAAAACTGTTGTGATTCATTATTCACGTTAATCACAGTTCAAAGGTCCAAAAGTAGTTCGTTAATAAAAACATTATGAAATTTCTTTAACTTGAAAGTGTCTTTAAAGATCGTTGACACCTTATATAAATTAGTTTATCGTGGCATACAAAGAAAAAATGCAAATAAAAAGAAATATTAGTAACATAGGCCAAGGCGATTATTCCGGTGCGCGGTAAACAATAAACTGATCGCACAAGTTGGCAAGACGCCACCCTACGAGATCTTTAATCTAATTATAAAAAACACTACCAAATTATATTAGATTTTCTTGATAAGACATCATCTATTGAGCGATTGAATCACATAACACTTGTTTCGCTTTGCAATTAGTATCCCTATTTAAAAACTCTAATAGGATCTCATCAAAATCGACAAAAGCCACATAGTACTAATAAATATTTATCGGTTTCTATGTGGCTTTTAATGGTATGTAAGTGGCTTTTGTCGCTTTTGATGACACCCTATTAGAGTTTTTTAATAGGGATATTGATGGGAGTGGGTAGGTGGTGAAATAATTATCTTTCAAGTATTAATTAGATGACTGTCCCTCGTCGGGGCTTTAAGGTTCTTAAAATATGATGAGGCACTTATGTATGCACCTTTCCTTTTATTTGTACAGATCATCATCTCCCTGCCCATTTCCCAATTACTTGGGTTCAGCGCAGTACATCTTCCGTACTGCTTGCGATAGGATTTGGTAATTTTTTTACGATCGGCCGCCTGCCTGACATCAACCCTCCTTGGGAACACTTTACATAATTTTAAAATCAAATAAATCATCTAGACCACAGACAGACATATTTAGTCGACTGATTGAAATAGTGATGGTTAAAATATCTTCAAAGACGTTTATTTTTCTAAACATAAGCATGTATTAAGGTAGAAATTGACGTCTAGACTATAATATTTCCCATTTTGATTTACATTTCATAAACGCCGTATGCCCCATACCTACACACTTGTTTACAACACGTCTTGAGTGAATTGCTTCCATTGACCCGACATTCAAAACAAAGTTGCTTTGTAAAGAAAGTTCATTGTATGGAATATGGATCAATACTTTTGATTTTGGTCCAGTATTTCTTTAATTTTTAAGTCTGAAATACATTTAGTTGAAGTTTATTCACTTTAAATGCAATTATTATTCTATACTCATTTCTTTTCAATTTACGGTAACCGTTCTCAAAGTATTACTTAATACTTTCTTCGATTTACGCGAATATTAGACATTTAAATAAAACTATCTTTTCGGATTTTTTCGCGGATTTATTTTGATTTTTGTTTCCCAACGTTTCGATTGCTTTACAGCAATCATGGTCACGGGAGAGACTAAGGTGTTAGATGTCACAAAAGCAATCACAAAAAGCAATCGAAACGTCGGGAAACAAAAATCAAAATAAATCCGCGAAAAAATCCGAAAAGATAGTTTTATTTAAAAGTATAACTTAAGTTTAGTTAAAAAAGAATCATTAAAATTACTTAGCAAATATATCGCGTAACATACACTTAAACAATATTTTTTTGTTTATATGTTCTTCTTTTTTTATTTTGCACTTAATTTCTCTTAACAACTAGCGACAAGTAAGTTTCGATCATATCCTATCTTACGAATAAGATATAAAATATGGACAATGGAGAACGAATTTTATTTCTATTTCAATCGTACGGTCAATGACACGAGGCAGTTTAATATGTGTACTATTTTCAATTTTATCACTCAAAGATAAGATGCAAAATTCATCTACTTGTAAATAATTGGGAATATGTGCGTTTTTTTTTATACAATAGCTTATATCGTTATATAATTGTAAAAAAAAAAAAATATCCGGCTCAAAAAAACTAAAATTTAGTATAAATATTTTTTGTTAACAATACTTTACGCCCACCATTTCGCGCGTTTGGAGTGACGTCAAAATATAACACACACAGAATAATGAAGATTGCGTAAGCAAAAAAAGTCGCTAATCGTTTTGTTATTATACCTATAATCTGGCGTCATATTCGGTCTGACCAACGGCGTTCGTCTCAACTAATTTGAATTTCCCACCTAAATTTGAACTTTTTAATAATTATTTTCTTAATCAAAAAGAAATTACATAAAAAAATATATTGATATACTTAATTCAAAAGCAATAAAGATATAAAAAAAATATTTCACTTTTATTTAAATCACACGCATATTCGCTACTATCAATTGTAAGAAGAATCAAAAGATATTAGCGATTTTAGATACTGATGCTGTGACCTTACGTGAAAGTCAACCTTGCCAAATCTCTTATAATAAATTATAATAAAAGTCGAACTCAAAATAGGGTCTTACATCTTATGCATACGTCAAGTTTGACTACTCATATTGGTATTTATACTTTTACACTATAAATAAATGGAACAGAGATAGGTATTCTCGGTATATGCTATTAATATTTCACTTGGATTAATGTGTTAGTGGCGCGTAAGATACAGGTTCTAAAGCTTTTATTTTCTTCTATTTGAAAAGGTTCTTAATATAACTATTGCTAACTTGTTTAGGACTAGATTTAAAAGTGAAGCTTTCGTTAAACTTTTAAGTCAAGAGCATATAAAAACGTTTTCGATGGGGAAAATATGTATAATGTATATCTTGGAGCATGGCAGTGCCCTCGCCAAGTTGGGCAAAAATAACACAGCAGTAGCATCCTTTTTTCGATGCCATTCAGGACATTTTCGACCCCCCGTATAACGTCGTTGTGGATAAAGCTAGAAGCCTGAATTTTCAATGACTAAGAGGACATAATATGACTAGGTATATTCCCAAATAACATTCAATTTGAACTTACAATTTAAAAACTAATGCAGACGTTCTATTTATTAAAGAAATAAAGATATGTAATATTGATAGGTTTCTAAAAAATATTATTTTTTACATAATAACTAATTAGGTAACAATTTATGACAAAGTTGTTGGATATATGCTTTCATAAACAGTTACTGAATAAATTAACCGATTTGGTTTTACATTAGATCTCAAAAATTTTTGCAGTAGAAGAACTACGTTGCGAGACTTGCATTTTTTACGTTCCGTTTTTCATGGATTATTTCGCTCGGACTAATCGCAGTATCATCACACAGTAAATTTAATTAATATATATTTATAAATATTGATCAAAGGCACTAAAGGCATTCAGTGCCAACAAGCAAACTTACCACTTATAAATAGTACCAAAATTTACAGGGTAAATAACCAACGCACAGCATTTTTATAACAAAACTAGCGACTCACCCTCGTTTCGTTTCGGATTCGTCCCTAGACAAAAACAAACCTATCCCACGGGAACCGTACATTTTTCCGGGATGATATATAGCCTATAACCTTTCTTAGTTAATGGGCTATTCAATCCAAAAAGAATTTTTCAAATCGGATTAGTAGTACCTGAGATTAGCGCGTTCAACCAAACAAACAAACTCTTCAGCTTTATAATATTAGTATAGATTTAAACAACGCGACGTTGCAATTTCATTTTCGACCTTACAAAAATGTTACCTCAATGACTACAAACATAAGGCATTTGAAATGAAAACGTAACCTAGAAACAAAACTGGGAACACTGAAACAAGTGTTTTAATACTTCCATTCTCAACGTAAACTTGACCTTAGCACAATGACTTAAGAGTGCACTTTTATTTGACAATGACATCGGGAACTGGCATTATACCAAAACTCGTGAAAATTCCTACCTGCACTCCGAGACGCTGAACCGTTAATACGACTTTTGATATCGAAAAGTCTAAAAGGTTGGATATTATTATGACGACCTTCATTTATGTAGTTTAATGCAAATGGCCTCAAGCTTCGTCTAAAAACAAATAAAATTCATCGCGTCCTCTCCTATAAAATCGGTAATTATATTGTTTTCTCATTTATTATTATACAATTTTAAGAAAATATTTTAGTTAGTTAAAATCCGTTTAAGGCCGGCAACGTATTTTCAAGCCTTGCGGTGTTGCAGATGTCCATGGGCGGCGGTGATCACTTTTCATCAGGTGAGCCACCTGCTCGTTTGCCCCCTTGGTCACATAAAAAAAAGCAAAGCTAATCTTCCATTGATAGACTAATTGTAAGCCCCACTCGTAATTATATCTATATTAAAATAAGAATGGCCGTTGACGACCACCACTTTCATAATATAAAACAAATCTAAGTTTGATGTACTTGCTCTAGGATACTGTGAAAATGTAAAGAAGCGCTGTTGCTCAAAGATGGTTAAGAATAATAATGAGAGATAATATTGCACTTTAACAGAACAAATGAGCTACTTTACTCGTAGGAGTGCCCTTTTACATTGTACGAGTGTAACAGACGCACTCGAGGATTTTATTTATACACTAGCGACTCACGCTCGCTTCGCTCGCGTTCGTCCCTAGGTAAGTTTTCACGGTTAGCTATGTTTAGGTATATATATAAGTAGATGCTTGCTACTCTTAAGATATTCATTTAAATTATACAGCGATTAACCCTCGCTTCGCTCGGGTGCATACGCCGTACGCAGATTTTGTTTACAATTTCATGGTTTTTAATTTTTTTTCGCGGAACCCTGATTCTTTTTCTTAAATAAAAACTAAAAGAAAACCGACTTCCAGACACTGAAAAGTAAAAAATAACTAAACAGGGGTTTTCATTTAGAATAGATACTTAATCAGATATTTTCGAAGTCGGTGTGCTTTGATTTGTATTAGCTGGCACCGACTTCGAAAAAATCTGATTAAGTATCTATTCTCTCTCACCGGCTTTACGTGCTCTCCGAGGCACGGGAGTGAAACACCGCCAACTTCCCAACTCTGGGCTGTTACTGAGGCTTACTATACAGAAAGACTCAATAACTAAACTTGGCCCGTCCCGGGACTGAACCCAGGACCTCAGGATGTGCAGCCGTACATGCTAGCCACTACACCACCGAGGCAGTTAAATACTAGGTACTTAGAGACCTAATGAGAAGAGACCTAACTGACACTTGGTACGCGATCTCTTTGATCTATTTGTTTATAGTATATACTATATGTGATAAACTCATATAAATCACGCGATAATCATGCTCGATATTAGTATGCCATAATATTTTCATATTATAAAATGTCGCGGTTACAATATTAATTCGGTATTATTATGAAACTATCTCATTTCATTTTGTGCCATATAAAGTTTTCATACCCGATTGACATTGTGGTCAGAGTATACATCACACTGCAGTAAGTCTCGGGTTGAATACCCTCAATACTTTCTTAGATTTACTCGAATATTTGATACTGTAAATCAATCTTGTTTTTTTTTGTTACATTCGTGTCGAGTACTTTATAGTAATCATGGTCACGTGATAGATTATCCAGTAGATAAAATAAATCTACGAAGAAATCTGGAAATATAGTTACATATATTTATGATTCCCATACTTTTGTAAACCAAGGATAATGTTTTTTTTATATTTATGTAAACCACGCAAAGAAAACCTGTCTGAACACAAGTAGAGTAATCAATACTAATATTATAAAGCTGAAGAGTTTGTTTGTTTGGTTGAACGCGCTAATCTCAGGAATTACTAATCCGATTTGAAAAATTCTTATTGCATTTGATAGCCCGTTAACTGAGGAAGGCTATAGGCTATATATTATCCCGGAAAAATGTACGGTTCCCGTGGGATAAATTTGTTTCGGTCTAGGGACGAACCCGAAGCGAAGCGAGGGTGAGTCTCTAGTAACATATATAAAAACTAAGCAGGCGAAATCACGGGTAAGCGCTGGTTTTTTTAAGGTTATAATATCTTTTCTATAAAAATAATCAAATTAATAATAAAAAAAATATGTTAACCTCAAAGAGTATTTTGTGCATGCTTAGACAAGTTTATTGTGATGTTTGTTCTAAGTGTAGCTTTAAATATTAATTAATTATAATTATTTATTCGTCAGTATTGAGAGGAAAACATAAGTATACTAGCGACTCACACTCGCTCCGCTCGGGTTCGTACCTACGTTTAGTATAGATTTCTCAGAGATGAAATATTTTCCCGCAGTAAAAAGTATCCTATATTTTGACCCGCATAACCAGCTATCGTCATACCAAATTTAATCAAAATCAGTCCAGTAGTTTTCTTGTGATGCGTTCCCAGATAGACAGACAAAAATTCTAAAAACTATAGATTCTACCTCTGTATGAATAATAATGACTTTTTCAATAAGATTTTCCAAAAAATATTTAACGTACGAACTCGGGTTAGTCAGATTTTTTTTATATGTATAGATGAATAGAATTTACCTATCTATATTAAATTTTCATTGATAACACAAAAGCTCGTCAATGGCTGAATAAATTATATTAGTTCAATAAATAAAAAAAAAGAAAATCAGTTGACAAACGGAGGAGAAAATGGTACTGTTTTGTTCTTTGTTTTGTAGGCAAGCCTATTTATATGTAGATATTTCATTTAATTAAAAATTTAACCTGGAAAAGCACTGTAAAAAATTAAATAACTAATAAATAAATATGTTGGGACATTAACACACAGCACCATCTAGTTCCATGGTAAGCTACGAAGCCTGTGTTATGGATACCAGATAGTTGATACACTATACATATATAACTTTAAATACATACATATTATAAATATAAACACTCATGGCTGGAGTACAAACATTCGTGCTCATCACACAAATGAATGCCTCCAGCGGGACTCGAACCCGCGACCACTGGCGCAGAAAGTAGGGTCACTACAAACTGAGCCAATCGTGCCGTCGAATTATATGCTGTTCATTATATGACGTATATTAAACGCCATCACTTGTACCAATATGGCTTATTTTTTTAAATATTTCCGAAATAATTCGAATAAGGTTTTCAGGGAAAATTTTTCCGAAAAAGGGAGATAAGCTGAAAGGGCTTCTTTCTACAGGATTTTTGTATGAACTTGAAACATCAAAAACTATTAAAATTTGATCAGAACCACATTTGTTGGATCAGCTAGTCAATATTAATATTATAAAGACGCAGAGTTTATTCGTTTGAACGCGCTAATCTCAGGAACTGCTAAACCGATTTGAAAAATTCAGCTAGCAGCAGACTTCCATATATTATTGCAAAGGGAAGGATTTAGGGACGAAACCTGACGAAGCGAGGGTGCGTCGCTAGTACTTTATATTTTCGTATAACCATTGTAGGCCGCCTAGTGCAATACGATGTGCACTACCCAAAATTTCATATTGAACCTATGATGAGATTTCGATTTCCTCGAATCATAGGAGGATTTATCGTCTCGTATAAAACCTCTTATTATAGTTTGCAATTTCATTTCGGTATATCCCAATAAAAATAACGTGTATCTATAAATATAAATATAGCTCAAGAACGGACGGAATGGCGATGCACTGTGGACGCCCTCTGCCTCACCTAGGGGACATAGGAACATAAAAAAAATAATATAAATAGTACACTATTTGCCACAAATGAGGATATTCGAAAAATGACTAATATCATAACGTGACTACAACATAACCTTTAAGATCGTCCTATAATATTATAGAATTAATAACATTCGTTTAGTAAAACATGTTTAAATATAAATATTTTAAATATAAATATTATTACGTGTTTAAATATAAATATTATTAGACGAACTGCATATGTATAGTTTTATCGTAAAATTGTGGTTTACGGCTTTGCATCGGTATTTTCACCTCTTTCGGTAGTAATCATAATTTTAAACTCGTGAAAATATTATTAAAAATTTACTTTAAACGATATTTGTACGAGTTTTATTGTTTAAGGTTTACTTTAAATAATATTTCCTTATCTTGCTACTACAAGGTTTTTATTGGTTTTCATGTAATATTCTCGAAATGAATTGACTTTATTCATATATGTACCTACATATTACCTACGAAAAGACGTAGGATTCATAAATAATCAAAAATTTCTAAATTTAAAAAAAAAACAAGATGTTTAAAACAATAAACATTTGTTTTACTTTGTTTTTTTTTTTTGGATTTACACATTCTCACTCTGAATTTATACATTCGCGACAGTGTAGAAACCAAACATATTATAATATTATACCTTATACAACTTAAATTTCATTGGTATATTCTAAAAACAGGTTAATTTTTCTTATTTGACTGACTTTGAGTGACTTAAATTGACCTAAAATCATATAGGTTCATCTTCTTTTGCAATTAAAACGCTAAAATCTAAACTAATTTCGCAACATACATTGCTCCTATTTGCAAAGCTAAGCTTTGTATCTTTTAGTTTTAGAATTGACAATGTCAGTCAAGATATCCTGGAATACTGAGTCCTGCCTGGACTATAACGGACTGCCTAGCGAGACCCAACATCGCATTTTCGGATTGCCCACCCATTCAAGTCAAACGACTTTGTTATAGATAGATATAGTTAGATCTCTTTAGTAAATATTCATATTGGACTATCAGACCTCTAACAAATAATGTTAACTATCTACGTATTACCCGAAGGCGAAATACGAAACCTCTTGAAGAAAAATCTATACATTAAATATTTTTTGGAAAATCTTATTGAAATAGACATTATTATCGATACAGAGGCCCAATCTATAGTTTTTAGAATTTTAGAATTTTTGTCTGTCTGTATGTCTGTTACCGCATCACAGAGAAACCACTGGAGGGATTTTGATGAAATTTAGTATGGTCATAGCTGGTTATCCGGGTCAACATATAGGATACTTTTTACCGCGGGAAATATCTCATCTCTGAGAAATCTATACTAAACGTGAAAACGTAAGTAGGGACGAACTCGAGCGGAGCGAGGGTGAGTCGCTTGTCTAACATAACAATTGAATAAGACCTAAATTGGCATGGCCACACGAAAATATAACATAGTACAATTGCTACTTAATGAAATTCACGCTTTATAGATATACTAAAATACTGTAACACAAACGCAAGCGATAATGTAGAAAGTGAAACTTATTTTTACCTTTTTAAATCGTCATCGAGTGAAAGAGCCGTACACGCGCTGTTTGCTAACTCGGGGTTATCGCGTTTGCAACACAAATTAAGTAATGATTTTATTAGCATAATTATAACACAACGTTTAAATAATAGTAATATTATATAAATTACGGTAATTGAAAACTTTGTCCGTTTCTTTGATACAAAATGTACGCACGAAATTATTTCTAACACCGATATTGTGTTTGTTGTTAAAATACAAAGCAAATACTAACAATATTAATATTAAAATCGATAAGATATGAAGAATCTGAAATAAAAAACACTGCGCCAGAGATTACGCTACGGGTTATTGGTTTATTAACCTACAAGTGTATTGTATTGTATCGCGAAGGTGTAAACAGATAAAAGGACAAAACCAATCCCCATACAAACTGGGGCCCGATATTACAGGCTTGAAAATTAGTCATAAAATAATACATTTAGAAAAACGTCATAGGGTCAATTTTCATGGGCTCCAGCGATGGCCAAGTTAGTTAAATTGGGTTTTAAATACGCTATTTTTAGGTTAGATTTTACGTTATATTTTGACATATGAGACATCATTACATGACAAATTCAATAAGGTAAATGACATAGAGTATGTAGGTACATAACTGCTTTTGTAAATGATGAGCGCACGGGGTCTCTTACAGACACTTCTATAATTATACCTACAACATGTTACCGCTTTTTTTTATTGAAACATTTAGAAAGCACGTACATATCTTGTACGTATAACTACTATAAAAATAATCCTTAGTGTTTTAAATTAGATAAATCATAGTAAGATCTAAATTGTAAACTATAGTTGAGCGCACTAAACATGTTTACTTAATATGGACTAATCTGTTGCACCTACCTGCCACCCATTCTAATAAGACAACTTGGTGCAGTAATATGTAGAAATAAAAGAAATACTTAGATGCTATAATTTATTTTATAAATCATCATCGTCATCAGATTAACATACTAAAATATTGTCTAATAATTGTGCAGGTGGTATAAAATCTTGGTGTCTTACTCAACCAAGAAACCATATCATGTTCATTGTGCGGGCACAGCAACCCACTGTTCTTTTCCCCACAATACAGTTGCATTAATATCGCATTATTGCATTTCTCCCACTTAAAGAGCTGTCAACTAAAATATAAACAACATATATTTTATTGTTTATATGTCTTGATTTTATTCTTCCTCTTAATAACCATGTAGTTTCAGATATAGACAGCTCCTGTAATAACCCTCTGTGCACTTCTATAACATAAGAGCCATTCACCCTTACATATTTCCCATAATATAATCGGGCCTGTTTAATTTGATATGTACCCAAAGATACAATAATTAAATCACTATAACATAGCTCAGGAAAATCTTTTAGATTATTTGTATTGACATCTATTGATCGGAATTGCGTCCTACGCCTATTTAAGTTATAACTTATTACGTATGCAATCCATAATAATAATCGGTATACGTGCAGAAGTACAAGAAATTCGATAGAGATTAGGATTCGGTTAAAACACATTTACTTGCGTACAAATACAAAAAGCAAAAGACAATATTATGTCATACGATTTTCATATTCAGACATCTAAGGAGGTTTTTATTTAGCGTTAAAAATAAATCATATTTTGGATTTTCGTTTTATTTCTAACGTTATACTTAAAATATAATTCAGCTTAAATTGTACAAAAATGTACGCAAACCGTACAGTATCAATTCTCAAATAAATTGATTATAATTTTTAATAGAACAGCTCTATAAAATCATTTAATTTATATTGACATTTTACAAAATAAATAAGATATAATATCCGTTTATAGGAGCATTGCACAATATTGAAAAATGCATTTTTTTGTAACTTGGCCATTGCAAATAAAATTAAGATTTTAATAGAATAACCAAAAAAAAATTAGGATTTTTTTGACATATATTTGGTCCCTAGTCATCAGGGCCCAAAAATGGCTTTCTCCTTTGAAAAAAACACAAATATTCTCTTAGATTTACGCGAATATTTGACATCTATATTCTATACATATAATAAAATTGTAACTAAGCCGAATCTGTACATGAAATATTTTTTGGAAAATCTTATTGAAATAGATATTATTGTCGATACAGAGGCCGAATCTATAGTTTTTAGAATTTTTGTCTGCCTGTTTGTGACCGCATCATGGTAACACCACTGGAGGGATTTTGATGAAATTTGGTATGATGATAGCTGGCTATCCGGGTCAACATATAGGATACTTTTTACTGTGGGAAAATATCTTATCTCTAAGAAATCTACACTAAATACTAAAACGTAAGCGGGGACGAACCAGAGTGAAGCGAGAGTGAATCACTAGTTTTAAATATCTAATTTTAAAAATAAAACTATTTTTCGCGGATTTATTTAGATTTTTCGTTCCCGATGTTTCGAATGTCTTCCACTTTACAACGGTGATCATTCACGGGAGAAACATCTTCACAGAAAATTTAAAATTAAACTATTTCTTACGGGTTTTTTTCGTGATTTTATTTTGATTTTGTTCCTGAAGTTCGACGACAAATAATTTATGTGAAATAACTATTTTCACGCGGCTTCAATCACATTTATTACACTTATTTTATTATTATTTGTCCGAAAATCAAATTCGAAAATAAGAAAAGATGCCCCCTAAACAATGAAGATTTTGGTAAAGGAAACAATGCAGATATTAAAAGGTAATTTGTAAGATTCATTTAAAAACCCTGTTTCTTTCATTATTGTGAAATTGCTGACGATTTTTTCTCACGATTTGTCGCCACTACTAGTAAAAATACGCAAATAGTCAAATTTATCTAGTTAATAGAAAATAATATCATATAAATCAAACATCACCTGTCCGCTGGTATCATGTCCGCCGTATCGTCCTCCATAGACTCGTCGCCAACTTCCACCTCCAACTGCATCGGCGGTGGCGAGCTCATCTCCACAAACTTTAAAAAAACATTAAACTTGTTATTTAAAGTAACAAAAAATACAATCAAAAGTTTAATTACATGTGACATGGAATAACCAGTCTCCATATTACTTTTAAACTTATACATTCAATATTTATTTAAATACAAAATACAATGAATTTATTTTTTTAATTAAAAATTGTATTTGAACACAATTCGTACGATAATGTATGCATCATATGAAAATGAAGAAAAAAGACGTAATTGCAACTCAAGTTCACCCTGAGAGGTTTTCTTTATGTCAAATATTTTATTATCTATAGCCTACATATAATAAAATTCTCAGTCGAATCTGTACATTAAATATTTTATGGAAAATCTTATGGAAATATTCATTATTATCGATACATAGGCCGAATCTATAGTTTTTAGAATTTTTGTCTGTCTGTTTGTGACCGCATCACGAGTAAATTGGTATAATATATAGCTGGTTATCCGGGTCAACATATAGGATACTTTTTACTGCGCGAAAATATCTCATCTTAGAGAGATCTGTACTAAACTTTAAAACGTAACTAGGGACGAATCCGAGCGGAGCGAGGATTACTGAGTGTGCTAGTTACATATAAAATAATGTTGAATTGAATATACATATATAATTTCAAAATAGCTACCTCATATTAAGTTTATAAGGTTAATACCCCGTAACGAAGCACTAACAACTGTCTGTTTGCACTTGCGAATCACTAAAAAAAACCGGGATTTTCACTGTGGCACGCTATTTTTTATGTACTGTAATACGCAAGCGAAGCCGCGCGTGACTACTAGTTATAATAACGGGCTGGTGTAAATAATAAGTCGCAGTCGAATTCAACTTTAAAACAAAGGTAAGTCACGATTATAGTGCACCTACTCATATAGAAAAATACAATCCTTGTAAACGACATTGAAACATGACCATATAGAAGACTTAAAAATAACTTCCTGTAGCACACACCATAGGTCCATGAAAAAGCCGGTAGTTTCCATTTCCGGTCCGATTGTTCTTTAAATAGTCATATTTATTTATTTAAAATCAATGAACACAAAAAAGTCTCATAAACTTTGTAAAATAATTAAATACTTTAAATATAAAGCATGATAAATAATTCTTTACCTAGTTAATTTCTTTTTATCAAAATTATAGAAATCGACCCCAAACCGAATGACTTTTCGGTTTAAGGTTTCGGTTACGTTCTTTAACGGATTCCATGATCGAAATTAACCGGTTAAAATGAGTGTTTGTGCGTTTACATTTGGCGAATCTTTGCTAGTGGTGAATTGCTTAGTAGATGGATACATGTAGGTTACTTACTTATAAATAAACTAAACTTTATTTCGGTATCAACACCGAAATCCAACCTTTTTCTAAGAATAACCGTTAACCATTATTATTTCGGTTTACACAATTCGTTTTCATTAACCGGCTAAAGAACGAGCGATGAATGACTCATGACATTACCGATATAAACCGTTCTTTTTAAACCGGTTCTTAGACCTGATATTAACAGGAAAATTATTACGAAAAATTCTAAACAGTATGAGACCTTTTTAAATCTTAAACTGAGTAGTAAAAAACACGCGAGCCGTATTCACTTTTGGCTTTTCTACATATTAATATTTAATTCAATAAAAATACATAGTAAATACAATAAATAATGCAACATGTGCACACTGCACATTACTATATTATAATTTACAAGTATGGATTCCTTCGAGAGAAACAAGCGTCAGAACGTCTAGTGACGTACGTCATCTGCAGGCGGGAGCATTGTGTGGGGAAGTCTTTATAAAGGCAGAAATAAGTTGTTGTTGTGTCGCGTTGTTCGCCTTATTTACATATCAATGAAATTAAATTTAAAGAGATAATACACGAAACTTAATCGAATGCATGAAATATATATATTTACTTTAAACTATCTAACGCAGTTGTAAAGTTTCTATTGAGTCTCATATCGTAGGTTCGATGCTGTCTGTGTCTGTGTCGAAAAAATCTATCTTAATCAGTATTTTTTTCAAAGTCCCGACATCAACAAACAACAAGTAGGCGTTTGTCAGTGTGTTTTCTCTGCCAAAAAGTTTATACCTATATATTTTTATTGCAAGTAACACACATTTTATCTGTATCTTTTACCATGTCACAGTTGCAGGTCCATATAGGTTCCGCATTTCAGCTTATACAAGAACGAGCAAAAGATTAATTAATTTTCGTTTCCTACAAGGTACAAGAGTAATTAATTACTTGAAAAATATGTAGGAAATTGATTGACCACTAAATTATTTATTAACTAAGTGCAGCAGTAAAAACACATTTTTCAAATAAAAAAAAACAAGTTTATTCCGCTTATCTATCCATCATCAGATAAATAAAATTGAAGTGTCTGCTTGTAATGTCAAAATAAAAGCTTTATACTAAATGCATATGGAATTATATACGGTACTTATAAAAAAACACAATTGTTAAAGTTTTTGTCTGTGTTTGTCTGTTTGTTCCGGCTTATCTCCGAAACGGCTGGACCAATTTTAACGGAACTTTCACTGGCAGATAGTTGATATTATGAGGAGTAACTTAGGCTAATTTTATTTTAGAAAAAGTATTAGGATTATGCTCAAAAAAATTAAAACGTAGCTAGTGTAAAAATAAAGCAGAAAATTAAAAGTTCTTCAAGTGCAAGTTAGACTCGTCTGGAGGAGTGTTCTGTACATTTTGCGAATTTAAACACTAATTATATTTAAAAAAAAAAACGATATACATACACTTATGTTTTTGTGGTAAAACATGTCAGGAAAACGGAAACAGTTTTTAATATAATGTGCTTGATAAGTGACGTAATTGGATCTAAAGTAATACAATTACAAGTTAAGTACTGTATAGATTGTGAAATCAACCATTTCAAATTAATTTAAAAAGCGTTACAATTATACGAAAATCAGTTACATTAAAAACTATCTCAAGGGCAAAATTTTAGTAATACATTGATTGGTACGGAAAAAATGTTCAATTTTTTATTAAAAAAATTAAAACTTGTAAACTTTGATCGCTTATACTCTATTGGAGTTCAGCCTCGTCAAGCTATTTAACCCCTCCTGGATAATTTCTAAGAAATCAATTGTTAACTGATACGCCGGCGTGTACGCGTTCCCCAAGGGGGTAAGAAAGGCCTCTTCAAAGTATTCATTTCTGTCTACAATAAATACCAAATAGGAAGTGACTATTAATCCAGTTACTGTACGACTTATATATAATTATGATTTGTCCAGCTACTTTATTTTGTTTTCTTTTAAACAGCTCAACTTACTAAGCTGTATAAGTTAGTATAGTTAAGTTAGTACACAAAAACTACTAATTGGATTTTAATAAAACTTTACAATAATATAGTTCATACATCAGAATAACAAATAGGCAACTTTTTATCCCGGAAAAATGTACGGTTCCCGTGGGATAGATTTGTTTTTGTTTGTCTAGAGGCAAAGCCGAGCGAAGTGAGGGTCAGCCGCTAGTAAAAATAATAATTAGTCGTACAGTAACTGCATTTATAAAAATTAACCATTCGTACAGTTGCTGCATCACTAGGTCAGCCTACTAAATAAGAAATATTGACAGAATCCCACTTTAATGTTATAAAGTTTGTTTAGAATAACCAAATAGATACGATTGTTAAAACTTGTTCCTTCCCCAAACCATTGAAGATCGCTATGAAAACAGACGGTTTTTGTGATGGGTCGAATCCCTCCATACTTGGTGTTAACTACCCAGAGCTCGTAGAGTACTTCCTCACTTATCTGTGAACAACTCTAGCCCGTTGCTCGAGTGTAGTTAGGGAGTCCGCGTCGGAACTGCTACGAAGTTTATTTGGGAGTTGAACTGGGTGTTTTTCTGGTGTTCTCTGTGAAGCTGCGAGAGATGTGCCAGTCGTTATCTGTTTGTCGTTTCACTGTAATCTTTGACTTTAACATCTTCTGCAATTTGTAGCCAAGACTGGTCTGGTAGCATTTTTTTAAAGTTTTCAGCACAATTACACTTACATTATTTAGCCTGCACATGTATAAATAAAACCAAAATCGTTAAACAACATTAAATAACATACAAAAAAACTTAAAAAAAATATTAAATAATGACGTCTTGAATGTCTTCGATATTTTTACATCTTTGCTACATTATTCAATACTGGCTTATGGTAATTTGTTATCAACAGACATTATCTAAATATATTCTAGCATTTATTATAAATATATAGCTTCATGCATTACCATGACTCATTATTTTATTCTTGTTTCTTACATCAGTAAGGCATGGATGATTTTTTTTTCATGCTGTTTTTTTACATATATTACATATTTACTAGTAATTGTACATAATAATTATAATAATAATTCAACCGTCAACGAGAGAGGGGAATTAGGCCATGTTCTACCAATCGAATGCAGATTAATGGACTTCACAAATCTTTCAAGAATTTGTCATGCTGGTTCCACACCCTTGGCAAGTCTTGACAAGAAATCACAATTTCAAACATGTGGAGAGGGCTTTTGGCTTGGCCTGTGTAGGTTTGCAAGCACATATGACTGTTCCGACCATATCAGTTTTTGGATACAAATCAATGGAAATTTGCAACAAGTGATGTGATGATGATATTGTCCTATTATTCTGTCATGGAACTTAGGGCTGCAGCAGAACTTTTCCATGTCCTCTTCTATTTTAGCTACTGTTTGGACATTGTTCCACGAGTTCCTACCCTTCTAAGGGTTCTTCCGCTTCAATGGACCTCCTCAGTTCTCTAGGTGTTAGTTAGTCGACCAGGTCTCCTTCGACCAGCAGGCAGCCATTGGAATGCCACTTATGCAGTATTTCGTTCGGCAATATGCAGCACCTTAAACCTATCTGCTAGTATACTGAAAGTTGATGGCATACTTTCCACAGGTACTTTTTTACTTTTACCATACTTTTTATGGTAGTGTTAGCTCAGTTAATACTGAGAATAACCCTAAAACACTTGAAGAAAACCTGAATCCTGTGGATTAGCGATTTGGTTGTCATGTCTTGCTTAGTCCCAGAATTTTGATTTTATATGTTTACATATTTTTGTAATTTGGGAAGTCTCTCTGAGTGGATAATATTTCTCACATTCCATGAAGCTATTTGAGTCTGAGTTGTGGGACATCTTTCGTTCCCAACATTTTCTGCAGTTTGTTTAATTGTTACATTGGGATTTAAGAAGTGCTTGTGATCCACCCATTTATATGTTTGTACTTTGTAGAGTTTTGCAGTTTGTGGCAAATGGCAAGTATGTGTAGTCAGTATTCGCTCGGAGTTTTTGGCCAAAAGTACAATTTTCTTTTTTTTTTAAAAAAACTAAAAACTTGAATAAATACAAAAAAAAACAGAAATAAAAACTTCGTATCCGGCAGGGATTTGAACCCGGACACCTGTGAATTTTGAATCTTGCGCCTTAGCCGCTTGACAACGATGCTTACGCCCGAACATAAGAAATCATGGATATATTTTGCGAAGAATAATGCGAAAGAAAACCGCATGAAAACTCGAAAAGATGCGTTTTCCCAGACATAAGACTAATCTAGATCGATTTTTCGCCCCCGAAAATCCCCCATGTACCAAATTTCAGCGAAATCGTTAGAGCCGTTTCCAAGATCGCCGGTATAAATAAATAAATATACAAGAATTGCTTGTTTAAATATATTAAATTAATAAATATGTATATGTCTTAATAATATTGTATTCAATTACACATTTACATTATACAAATTTCTACCTCATTACATCCAATTAAGTATAATTAATAACTATTGTTATTAATTATACAAATTTGCAATCAAAATACTTATTTATTTTTAATTACTTTATAATAAATTAATTGTAAAATAATTAAGAAAACAGTCATATATTTAAAAAACTAAAATATTTTATATTTTTTGGAGGAAAGGATTTATAGGTATAGGTTATATATTGTCTTTTGTAAAAGTTAAAACACTAAACAGTTGTTGACATTAAGTTCAATGATTAAGGGGGTAATGTGGAACATAAATCTGTTGTAAAATTATTTTAGGGTAACTACTACATTAGTAATATTAGCTTTACAATCAATATAAGTGGGCCAATTACATATGCTGATATATTCAGCTGGCATTATTTTGAATCTAGGTGACTTCACTAGTCTTACCACCAGTATGTCTTATATTATTTATTACACAAATCTTTTCAATTAATTATATTTATATAAATTAAAAATCTTAGTTATAATAGTTTAAAATGGTGCAAAATAAATACTTTAGGTATAAATTATATTAAAAACTATTGTATTTATTGTAAACAAAATTCAACACTAGTAAAAATGAGCAAATATTATAAATAAAATATAATATTTAATAAGTAAATAATAAATGTTAATATTTATATAGTGACACTTAAAATTTAATTTTAAGAAAAAAGTTCCTTTTGTGTTGAATTTATTGTTTGAATTTATCATTTGATACAATAAGTACTTCCGGATTTATATAATTTAGTAAACAAACCGTAGGTAATCATTATTACTAGACCATAACACAATTTCAATTGACGTAAAAAAATATCACGAATTTAAAGTATAGGTAGTAAATTTGAATATTTATTCTTGTGAAACAACCCATTACAGTCCTAATTAAAATTGGATTGCACCTATATTTTCGAATTGGGATAAATCTGGTTGTTAGGTTGCCGTAATTATTATGTTAAACCACATACGGAACAAGTAAGACGTACAAGTAATAAACATATATTATATTTATATTTTGAGATGTTTCGAAATATAAAGTACGATAAGTAAATGGTAGCAACGAATTGCGACGGAGTAAAACAAACGCAACAAAAGAAAATCTCGCCCTCACCTCCGATCGAAATTGTTAAATCATCCAACTAGATTTCTTTGTTCTGCACCAACTTCTCGGCAAGCAGTGTAATAATTTCTTGATTTAACACTAAACGCTTTTGATATCATCAGTTTTTAAAACCATGAACCTCACAAATTCTCACATCTGCTAGATTTCTCTATCATTGGCACAAATCCACTGAAATTTTGACATTTCATCACAGCATGAAATTAACAAATTTATCGTGCGGAAATATTTTGCTGTAATTATCGCTAGTTATATAACTCAATCCTGAACACAATTAAAGTCTATTGAATTAATAATACTTATATTTAAATAATCTAATTTAAAAGGCAGTTAAAAGAAATTCTAAAAAGTCTGTATTTTTAAATTTCAAGCATATTTCAAGATAAAATATAATCTGTAAATTGTTTAGTGTTGCTAAGTAAAAAATAAAAACCTAAATAATTTTATAAGTTCATAAATACGGTTTTAATATATTATATTACGGTTTCTTTCTAAGAATCAATCTACTTCATCTACGATTAACTTTCATATATGGAGGGTCTTCTTGCCTCCATACTTTCATATCATTGAACAGTCTAGTCAGTCTTCCAGATCTATGGTCTGGTTATATTTAAATTTATTTTAAAATGAGCAATACCTGCAGCTTCGCCTGCAACCCGCGTTCTAACTTCCGGATTCCGATATAAACATCAGTTTTACATTAATATAATGGAACTCTGCCCGATTTGTAGACATTTATAATTGCCGCTTCACTCCCTAGAGTAGTAGCATGATGACAATGCTTCCTCGATAAACGAGCTATCTAATGCAAAAAGATTTTTTTAAATCGGATTAGTAGTTCCTAAGATTAGCGCGTTCAAACAAACAAATTGTCTCTTTATAATATTAATAGACTAGAATCTAGATAGTGGTAAGTGTATAGAAAACTATTGCCATGGATGAATAATAAACTAAGTATTACTATGGTAGGTCTTAAGCTAGGATTTATCCAGTTTTTTTCTTTGCTTCCATTTTCAATATCTTCGATCGTTTTCTTTAATATATATTTGAATAAAAAAACGACATAGCTTTATTGTAAATAGGTAACTTATATAGGTACATATGAAATATTATTTTTTATCATAAAAATATATAAATATTTATCTATTGCATATATTATGTACACATATATGACAATTATTGTATTCTGGTACATGAGTGAAATACCATTAATGTGTGATATTTTACCAATAAAATATATGAAACAAAAATTGAATAATACACAAACATTGTTTTGTACTAATTAAATATTTATTCAGTTATACTTATATGTACATAAATAACAAACTTTTTATATTATGGCAATATCTTCATAGAAATTATTAGTTTTGAGTTGAAAATCCTAAAGGAGGAAATTTTTCTAATATATCCATCATTGCAGAAGGATAAAATGCCATGAATTTAAATCTTTCCCCCATAAGCTTTGGATTTACTAACATTTCATATGCTGCTTTAATTTTTTCTTTATCTTCTTCAGTTTTTGCATTCTCCATTAAAACCTAAAAAAACAATTATTGCCATTGAAAATAAAATTTATATGCAAAATTAATAGTAAAATAAAATATTTCATTGTTTAAATTAAAATTAAATAAACACTTAAGACATAAAAATAGTGAGGAAAATTTTCCTCTTTATGTTTACATTCAAAAAGCCTACCTTAACTCGAACATTAGCTTGAAGGCGTTCCAAAAATTCCATTTGTTTGACTGGTCCTAGAACTATTGCATAATTTTCTTCTCCAGGAGTCATTGATGCTGATATTCTAAGTTGACTGAAATCAACATCTGCTGTTAAATCAGACACACCAGGATTTTCCAGAGGATCAACTAATTTATGTTTGTGAAAAGCCTGTAAAGTTATAATTAAAATGTAATATTTTTTCATAAATTCATATATATATTTATTAACAAATAAAATAATTTTCAATACATTACCCTAAAAGTGTCCCCTTTCTCTCCATTATGTCCGTAGTCTGCTATTAAAGCTAAACCTCCATATTGGTCTACTTTATTAGCAAGCTGTTTCGCAATACCAAGACCTCTAGGACTTATTTCAAGTTCCATTCTATCACCTGCATCTAATGGAGGTCTTACCAAAACTTTAACTGATTGTGTTTCATTCGCTGATATTCTATATTGCAATTTATTATTTTCGTCTAAATCTATTAAGATTTCTCGCCAACCTTTTTCTGTTTTCTGTGAAACAAAGCTTTTTCTTTAAATAAATATAATGAAGTATGTACATATTACATATAAAGTAAATGTTAAGGATGATCTCATTGGATACTGGACACTGAAAACCGATTTACGTACCTTAAAAATACTTTTTTTTTTTCTATCTTAAACATGACAAACTTCCATAAAAATGATCAATGTCTAAAGTATATCATAATATATAGGTAAGTATAAAAATTCTAATAAAAAAAAAAAAATATTGAGAGTCTGTTTTAGAGAAATATAGATTCAAATTATGTAATTTAAAAGATTAGTGATTAAAGTACTTACTTCAAATTTATGAATGGGCAAAACATCAAAAAACTCATGGGCAATATACCAAGAAAAGTTATTGGGGACTTTCTTTAGATCATTGTACCAATAAACTTTAATACCACTGACAGTTTCTCCCTGTGGAAAATTATAAGAACACAATGTATGACAGGTAGTTAGTTTAGTATCTAAGGTAAAAACCAAAACCATTTTGCAATTTTGAAATGACTTCACTTACTTCATAATTATGGGGCATATCTATATCAGTTTCCCTGTGTGAAACACATAATCTACTGGCCTGTAACTGTTGCATTGTTGAAGATATTTCTACAAGGTGAAGACTAAGATCATTTGCTCTGTAACCATATCTGTTCAACACCTGAAACATTAAAAAGTAGATAGTACTCCTAAATTAAAAGATTAATAATATTCTTAAATAAAAATAATTAAGTACTTTATAAATCAAAGTATAAATTTCGTACTCTTAGAAAATCTATTAACAAGGTAGCTCTTCCTGGTCCTAACTCTACAATTTGTAAAGGCTTTCCAGGACCCATCTTTTGCGTCTCTGCATAAAACCAAATAGCCAAAATCTCACCAAAGAGTTGACTAATTTCAGGCGATGTTATAAAGTCTCCCGTCTCACCTATAACGTCTTTTTTCATATAATATCCTTCTGTAGGATTAGTTATGACTATATTCATATATTCGGCAACACTAAGAGGTCCATTTAATCGTATTTTTTCTTTAATTATATCCATTATACTCGGAGCATCGGCTAGGTTAGGCATTTTTAATGTCTTCGGATCTGGTCGTTTTACGACCTTATATCCTTTATGTCTCCTACATATATTACTCATTAAAATAGGTCTGCTTAGTAAACGAAATAAATATCTTGAATTCATTTTCTTTTTTAAATGAGACTAACTTGGAGACGTTTGTCAATAATAATTCAATATGACAAAATTGAAAATACAAATCCTTAGAGCTTGTTATTGCTCTAAGTACAAATCGGTGTGATGAAATCTGACAAATGACAATCACCTGAAAATATTAGAGTAGTACCTATATAAAAATGTGTTAAACCGGATCATGAATCGTACTTTTAATAAATGGAAATTAAGCACTCCTTAAAGAAAAAATCTATATTTAAAATGTATTATTTTAAATTTTAAACTATTCTATATATTTTTTAACATTTACAGAATATCTATATTATTTTAATATTAGGTATAGGACGATCTATTTATCAGACGTATAAATAGTCTGTTTACATATACGTCAGTTCAGTTATCAGTTACTCTTGTTGTTCCTTGTCTATGGTTACTTGTCAAATTGATTTTTAAAAACAATGTGCATCCAGCGTGCGCATAAAATATAAAATTATTTAAAACTTTTGAAATAGTAATAAATATAATAATAATTATCGAATAAAAGTAATGAAATAATATATGACTTTGTCTTTTAATTTTAATAATTTCTTAGCTTTTTTGCAATAGTGCTAAGTATATTTTTTTATTGTTGTTAAAAAACTAAAAGTCGTCAAATATGACTGAAGACGATAATAATATGAATTCGGAGGGTAATACAAAATATAAAGACGGTGTAAATCGAAATGCCAGGTTGATTGTCAGGAACGTATCGTTTAAAGCCACAGAAGAAAATCTTAAAGAATATTTTTCTCAATATGGTAATGTTGAAGAGGTTAAATTACTGAAGAAACCCGATGGAAGGCTTGTTGGATGTGCTTTTATTCATTACACACACGTTCCTATGGCCAACAAAGCTTTGGCTGCAACAAACAAGAAACCATTTTTAGGTAAGATATTATAAGTTATTGAAAACTTTACTATGAACATTTTTATTAGTAATTTATTAATTTACTTTTAATTTTTTAGGTCGTCCTATATATGTTGCTTGGGCTGTCCCACAAAATAAATACAGTGAAAATGTGCAAGGTAATGGACCAAAGAAGAAATTTGATAGTACTTCTGATGACACTAAAATAAAAGATAAAGGTAATTTTATTTATTACATATTTCTTGCTTTTTATTAGAAATAATTTTACTTTTTTTTAAAGTTCAAATTAAATTCGTATTAAAATTACAATTGTATTAATATAGTAATAATAAGTATTCAAATTACATGTGTATTAAACTTATATTATTAAATTATTATGAAGTAATGTTTTTCTATTTTAGATGAAGATTCAGAAAATAAATTATCTAAAGATGACAAAGATAAAATAAGAATAAACCGTAAAGCCCGTCTCATAGTTCGTAATATATCTTTCAAAGCAACAGAGGATTCTCTTAAAGAACACTTTGAGCCTTATGGCATTGTGCAAGAAGTGAAATTGTTAAAAAAACCGGATGGAAAGTTAGTTGGTTGTGCTTTTGTTCATTTCAAAAATGTGCCAATGGCTACTCAAGCAATATTAAATACAAATTTGAAACCATTCTTAGGTAAGAATACAACAAAATGCTTATAACGATGTTACAGTTTTGTATATGATAAAGCCAGTATTACTTAATTTAAATTTATTTGCAATTTTACATTTTTATTACTTGTTTAGTGCAATAAAGAATATATATACAAATATATAAATTATTATTTGTTAACCATGTTATTATAAAATATATCATAATTTAAGCTCATTAAGTGTGGTCATTTATTGTGAGATAATAAACCAAACAAAATTCTGTATAATATATTGATAGAGACACTAAACCCTTTCTAATACCTAGGTAGACCAATATCAGTAGATTGGGCGGTAGCTAAAGATCAATATATGAGACATGTTGTCAATAAGCAAACTGAAATGCAGGATGCAGTCAAAAAAGAAGATTCTAGTGATGATGAAGATGATAATCCTATGAATATTTCTAATGAAAGTTTGAAGCAGGAAATAAAAAGTAAGGACATATTTTGAACAAAGCTTATACTCGAGGAGAGTCTGAGGGTGCTGTTTTAATCATTTTTTACTTTTAAACATTTAATCTAACATATTTTGCTATTTGTGTCTGTAAATAATTTTGTATCTATAAGTGACTAAAGTTTTTTGAAAATACTGAAATGTGTTCTAGTGATGTGTTGAACAGAAATAATAATAAGTCTTAAGTAAATATAATCAGAATTATCGATTTGATATGTTTTACACCTGAATTAGCTACAAAAATAAAAAATGTAAAGGGAGTCCTAAAAACAAATAGCCTAATGAGAATTATGTTTGATAGTAATGAGTTTTAAAAATGTCTCAGGGACCTTTGATTAGTTATTTTTTTAATAAGTTATTATTATTTAGGTGAATCAGATGAAAGTTCTGATGATGATGAGAAAGATGATGATGCAGTAGATGAGGAAGAAAATGATGACGATGATGAAAATAATGATGATGACAAGGATGACGACGACGATGATGGTGATGATGATAATGAGGATGAAGATGATGACAAAAGTGTTATAAGTACACAACCTGATTTTCAACGGTAAGCAATTTTATTTATTATCATATATGTTTTGAAGTGAAATATTATATTTTGGTATCTTATTCTCTAAGGTACATACATTATTAAATTAAAAAGGCAATCATACTGCGTATTCTAAATTACACAATACATATTGGTATAGACCTAGAGTCTAAATAAAAAATATTTATACAGAAAATCTCAAAATGGCTAAACCAATAATATCGAAACATTTATTGGCAGATAAAGGATTCAAGCAACATTGCCTATTACTTCTAAAAAAGGAATGCAATTCTGTTGTATAGTCTATAGAGGTTAAAAATTTCTTGAATTACCTGTCATTCAAATTATAGCGCGCGATAACTTAAAAATTGATATTTTAAGAAAGATTACCAGTTGTCTTATGGTGAGATTACCACTTGTCGGTAAAGGAAAACATCGTGAGGAAACTTGCATGTCTGAGAGGACCTAGCAAGTTTTCGAAAGACATGTGAAGTTCGCCAACCCGCACTTGGCTAGCGTGGTGGACTATCGCCTAATCTCCCTCGTACTAAACGGCTGTGCCCAGCAGTAGAACGTTATAAAGGGCTGAATACAATACATACGAGACAAACTTAAAAGGGCTTGTGTACCTTATCATGTATAAATGCATGCAAAAAAGTTACTAGAGGATGCAATGGGTAGGGTAGGGTAGGCCTTCTTTTTTTGAATAGAAAACTACCTTATTATATTTCATCATTTTTTTGTTGTTCCAGAACAAAGCTAAATGATGCAGAGGATGGATGTACAGTGTTCCTAACTAATATACCTTTTAGCATAGACAATGATCAGTTAAAAGACTTTGCAGAGAAAACAGGCCCCGTGAAATATGCCCTGGTGTGTGTGGATAAACTCACAGAACATTCTAAAGGCTCTGGATTTATTAAATTTGTGGTAAGAAAGTTATATTTTTAATCTATAATAACATAAAGAGACATGTTTGTGAGTTTGTAGGGGGTAATCTATGGATCTACTGAACCGATTTAGATGAAATTTGGTGAGAAGATAGTTTTAGATCCTGAGAAGGACATAGGATACTTTTTATCCCGGAAATTATTCCTTAAGGGGTGAAAATGGGGATGAAAATTTGTATGGGGAATCTATCCAGGGACGAACCCTAGCGAAGCGAGGGTGAGTCGCTAGTTTTAAATAAAACTATCTTTTCGGATTTTTTTGTGGATTTATTTTAGGTTTGTTCCCGACGTTTCGAATGCTTTACTGCAATCATGGTCGCTGGAAAGACTAAGGTTTAAATGTCTCAAAGGTTATTTCTCATTATATACTTGTTACAGACAGTGCCTGCATATAAAATTACAAAATGATTTCAAAAATACAAATAAGTCACCAAAGTGCCTTACAATATTTGTTGATTTTTATTTTAAACTTTAAAAACTGTGAAATTATTTATTTAATTATAGTTATTATATTTTTTTTTTGAATCGTTATTAATTCGCAATCTTATTTAGTGTTGCTATTATTATATTTACAAACATAAATAAAGTTAAAAATATTAATTATTTAAGCAATATTATTGTTATATATGTAATTTAGTTAAAGAAAAATAAATATATTAATTTTTATTTAGTTTGCTATCATTTAAAATCAAAATATTAAGCAACTAGCGACTCACGCTCGCTTCGCGCGCGTTCGTCCCTAGGTACGTTTTCACGGTTAGCTATGTTTAGATATATATATATATATATATATATATATATATATATATATATATATATATATATATAAGTAGATGCTTGCTACTCTTAAGATATTCATTTAAATTATATAGCGATTTACCCTCGTTTTGCTCGGATGCGTACGCCGTACGCGGATTTTGTTCATAATTTCATGAGTTTTAATTGTTTTCCGTGGAACCCTGATTCTTTTTCTAAAATTAAAGTAAGCCTAAGTTACTCCTTATAACATCAGCTATCTGTCAGTGAAAGTCCCGTCAATATCGGTCCAGCCGTTTCGGAGATTAACAAATTGTAAAAAATGTTGTTTTGGTATATGTACCGTATATACATCCATATGCATTTAATAAAAAGCGGTTATTTTAATATTACAAACAGACATTCCACTTTTATTTATATGTATAGACAATATTTAACAGCACTCGGTGGTGATATAGCTCATAAATGAAACAGTTTTCAAGAATAATATCAATAGTTTTTTTTTAAACACCACATAATATGACATTAAAGTCACAAACATATTATTTCTAGAACAAAGAAGACGCAGACAGGTTCCTAGCTTTACCAGCGGATGAGTTGCGGTTAGACGGTCAAGTGATGCAAGTGAGACCCGCCTTGAAGAAAGAAAACCTGCAGACTGGGAACAAGAAGCAACCAAAAGATAACAGAAACCTTTATCTGGTTAAGGAAGGAGGTTGGTTGTTTTTGTATTTAACGTATTTATGTATGTAATCTAGTTTTGATCAATTTAAATATACTTTTAAATTTTGTGTACATTTGGAATTTTGTATGTGAGCATGGCATTGTCATATATTTGATACCATCGTGTTGATCTGATGATTTACCAAAAAGTGAAACTCTCCAAAGGCTGTAAATATGTAAATTTTTCGGAATTAAGTCTTATTTGATTCTTTTTCAAGAGATCTACGTAACAATAGCTCACAAGCGTGTTTTTTCTACATTTTGTATAGGAATTGTTTATGACATATTGTATTATATGGTAAAAAATATATTTTATTATAAGATATTCATATCATTATTTTAACTCCTTGCGGAAGGCGTACACGCCGGCGTATCACGTAACAATTGATATCTTAAAAAATTTTTTGACCATTGTGGCATTAAGGCGTGTCTACTTATTAAAATTTAAGGCTATTTATATTTAAATTATTGAACGAAGGACAATAAAGGATATTTTGCTGATCCAAATGTATGGGATTGATAATAGTTGATACTCACACAAGATAAGAACAAGAATTGTTGTATCGACATATTGTAAATTATTATTATATTTATAAAGAACAGCTGTTGAGTTTCTCGCCGGACTTTCTCAGCAGAACCGTCCCGAGCTGTAGATAGATTCCTCACGGACTGGCTGCACTGACATTTAATTTAAATGTAATATGTAAAAATGACGATTTAAAAGTACTTGTAAAAGTCTATTTGAATAAAGTATATTTTGATTTGGTTTGAGTATTATTTTTTCTTAAAATAATATCTTTATATATAACTAGCGACTCACCCTCGGTCCGCTCGGGTTCATCCCTAGTTACGTTTTAACGTTTAGCTCAGAGATGAGATATTTTCCCGCAGTAAAAGGTATCCTACATGTTGACCTGGATACCCAGCTATCATCATGCCAAATTTCATCAAAATCTGTTCAGTGGTTTTTTCGTGACGCGGTCACAGACAGACAGACAAAAATTCTAAAAACTATAGATACAGATTCGGCTTGGTTAGAATTTTATTATATGTATAGATTTATTTTCTATTACAGTGATAGTAGCGGGCACTAAAGCCGCAGTGGGAGTGTCCGCCTCCGACATGGCGAAGCGGCTCGCGCTGGAGCGCAGCAAGACGCAGATGTTGAAAAATTTAAACAGGTCTATATAGTATTCTATTTTTTATTTGATAAGGTCGAGTTTCGTTTGAATTAAAAATATTTATGTTTTACAAGAATTGAGCTCAATGGAATTTCTTATTGGCAATATAAACATAGTGGAGACATCATTTTCCATATTTCTTAAGTTTATATATGATAAACTTACATTTAAACTTTGATTTTTATTGTAAACTAGGGACTCACCCTCGCTTCGCTCGGGTTCGTCACTAGGTACGATTGGTGATAAGGATTAATACCGTATTAAAATGGATATAGTATGTTATCCTTAAGAGATAGACATATGCCATCGGGGACTTTTCTGTAGACCTATATAAGGTACACAATTCCACCATACATTATTTTGTTGTATCTCAAAGTGCTTAGACAGCGTTTTCGTTGAAAGCTCCCAGGCGGCTAATTTTTTTCGGACACTTCCAACAAATATCGTTATATTTTAGCCAATGTATACAAAAACTTAACAAATTATATACTAAAACCTTTCTCGAGAACCACTCTATCCATTGTTGAAAACAGTATGAAAATCGGTGCAGTAGTTTTTGAGTTTATCGCGAACAGACAGACGCGGCGGAGTATTTTTTGTTTTATATGTACTGATTTTTTAGTGCTTACTTTTGATATATAAGGATCTCCCCTAAAATCAGCCGGTCAACAGTTTTAGCCGTGTGTTATAGCTGAATCAATTATTTTAGGATTGTTATTAAGTAAATAATTAAATGAATAACTTCAATTAAAGTTTTTTTGATTTCTGACATTTTTTATTCTAAGAAATCATAAAAACTTCTGACAATAAAAAACTAGTTTATAGCTCAGCGATACTGTAGCTTACGATTAGTAAAAGAATTTTCAGTAGTTTCATTGATTACTACTATACACACAAACATCTTGTCAGGACAAGTTTTGTATAGAAGAAAATTAAAAGATTTTTTTTTACCTGAATAAGATTTTTTTTAAAATCTCATGACATGAAAAGCGAGTAAGTGAATAGTTTTTATCTCGAAAATCATCCATTAAGGGGGATGAAAGTTAGGTATGGGGAAGCAAGCTACTTCAACTTTATAGAAATATTGTAAATTATAATTTAACTTAATAAAAAATATAATGAAATAATATTATTAGTTCCGTTGAGTTTCTTTCGCCAGTCCTTCTCAGGTCTGAGGCTTTTTCTTTCCGAACTAGTAGTACGCTCACGACGTTCAGTAAAAAATTGTAATAATTTAATGCTGAATAAAATATTTTGTATTTGAATTTGAAACAAGCCAGGGACAAACCAGAGCGAAGCGAGAGTGAGTGGCCAGTTTATAATGAAATGATATAAACTTTATTCAATTAGACTTATTACAAGTGCTTTTGAATCGTCAATTTAATGTAAGCGTCAGTGTAGTCTGTCCGTGAGGAAGCTACCACCGGCTCGGAAAGCAGTTCTGCTGAGAAGAGCCGGCAACAAAATCAACAGTTGCTCTTTAAATATGGAAACTACATTTATTTTACTAACATAAGAATGTAGATAGCCCGCACATATGAGTCAATAATACTCAATTCCACACATTTTCATCAACAAGAAACTCTTGAACTGTGTAATATGCTTTGCCCAATAAAACATTTTTAATTTTATCTTTTAATTTTTGAAAAGGTAAGTCTAGGACATTTTGTGGAATCTTATTATATATGCGTATACTCAGGCCCACAAAGGATTTATTCACCTTTTGGAGCCGAAGTCTAGGCGTAACAAGCTTATTTCTATTCCTAGTGTTTCTTGTGTGTCTATCACTGTTTTTTTCATAATTATTTAGATTTTTGCGAACAAATAAAATATTACATAGTATATATTGCGACGCAACCGTAAGAATACCAATTTTTTTGAAAACATCTCGGAGGGAATCACGAGCTTTTAGATCAAAAATAGCCCGTACTGCTCTTTTTTGAAGTATAAATATCGAATTAATTTGCGCGGCACTGCCCCAAAGAAGTATTCCGTACGATAAAATACTATGAATATAACTAAAATATACAAGTCGGGCAGTGTTAATATCCGTTAAGTTTTTAATTTTCCTAACTGCATAGGCGGCGGAGCTGAGTTTACCTGCAAGTGTTGAGAGATGGGGATTCCACTGGAGTTTAGAGTCTAGTGTTATACCTAAAAATACTGCTGATTCAGTTATTTCCAGTGTTTCATTATTCATAATCAGGCTAAAATTTTGCTTTTTTACATTAGGCAATGTAAATTCGACACATTTTGTTTTTTTTGCACTTAAAACTAGGTTATTTCATTCAAACCAGTGAAGTATATGCGACAATGCACTGTTTACTTCGTCATAATTAGGTTTGCTACGCTCAACGTAAAAAATTAGGGAGGTATCATCAGCAAAGAGTACAATATCGCATAATTTATTTATGTAGAAAGGTAAATCATTAATATATATTAAGGATAAAAAAGGGCCAAGAATAGATCCTTCTGGAACACCCATTTTTAGTAGAGATCGAGAAGATTTTACATTATTTACATCAACCCTCTGGATTCTCTGATTGAGGTATGAAGCAACAAGATCAAGCGCAGCACCCTGAATCCCATAATGATTTAGTTTAAGCAAAAGTGTTTGATGATCTACACAATCAAAAGCTTTAGACAAATCGCAAAATACACCAATAGCATTCTGCGATTTCTCCTATGCATCGTAAATGTGCCTAAGAAGCGCAGCACCCGCATCAGTTGTAGATTTACCTTTGGTGAAGCCATACTGTTCACTGTGCATAACATTGTTACAATAAAAAAAAATACTTAATTGGTTTAAAATTATTCTTTCAAATATTTAGCTTAATGCTGGTAGTATTGAAATAGGCCTATAATTTCCAGGTTGAGACCTATCCCCACTTTTAAACAAAGGTATTACTTTACTATGTTTCATTAAATCGGGGAATGTACCGCTATCTACACATTTATTAAAAATAGAAGCTAAATAAGGAGCGATATTTATTATAATATGACTTAGCAATTTTACTGACATACCCCATAAATCACCGGTCTTTTTTGAATTTAAGGTTTTAAATATTTTTACTATGTTTTATTATTTTAATTGCTTCTGATGGAGATGATTTTAACGATCGAGTTACGGTTAGAGGTATTTCCGAGAAAAAAGTTTCAAAACTATCTGCCAATTTACGATCCGAAGTTATGCTAATGTTATTAAAATTTAAGCTAATGGGTTCTTTAGGAGCTTTAGATTTTCCTGTAACGTCAGCAATTACGTCCCAGGTTGCTTTAATTTTATTATCAGAATTTATAATTTTATTTCTTATAAATATTGATTTCGCGTGGGAACATACTTTTTTAAAAAATTTTGAGAAATTTCTTACTTTATTGAGGAACACTGGATCATGATTCCATTGCTTTATACCATACAACTCATACAATGTTTCCCTACTCCTATATATTCCAATTTTCAATTTTAAATGTTTATTAATTGTTTTAGTTTTAAAAATATCATTAAATTCATTCATAATTAAATTAAAAAACTTTGAATATACGTTATCTGGGTTTTCATCTATTAAATCAATGTCTAGGACTTTTCGAGCAACATTGCTCTTAAAGCAATTTATTTTATTAAGTGTCATGGGTCTGCAGAAAATCTTTTCTGATTTTTGAATATTATTATTAATTATGGAAATTTTTTGACCGCAGTGATCTGAACTTAAATTATTAATTACTGATTTTTCTAAAATATCACAGTGACAGAACACATTGTCTATGCAAGTTGCAGACACGCTGGTAAAACGTGTAGGTTCGAAAAAAGCGTTAAACATATTAAAACATTTGAACAGACTGAGTAAGCGCACATTTAGAGAAGTTACCTGTAATATATCTACATTAAAATCACCACAAACTATTATACCCTTACTACTATTGCTGAGACGTTTAAGAATGTCTTCCATTCCAGCTTCAAAATCATCAAAGTTACCAGATGGAGGTCGGTATACGCATACAATAATATATTTATTGAGCTCAATGCAGGATACTTCAATAGTACGCTCGACAGAGAGGGCAACTATGTCCTGTCGAGACTTATAAACAATATCGTTTCTTATCTATTCGCGGTGGCTCACTTATATCGTTTAATATAAGTGAGCCACCGCGAATAGCCTTCTCTCTAACAAACGAACTTGACAGTTTATAATTTTCAATACTAATAATATTAGTACAATTTGAGAGCCAGTGCTCTGTGACACATAATAAATGTATATTAAATTTTTTTAGAAATAGTTCCACTTCTAATTTTTTGCCACCTAAACTTTGTATGTTTTGATGCACAACATTAAGAGTATATGGCTTAGGCTTTGTCTCAATATTTGGTTTAAATTGGAACTAATCATGTCACTATTATTTATTAAAACATTACAAGTTATACCATGTAAAACAGGGTTCTTCAAATTATATGCTACTAAAGTAGCAATTTGTTTTTTATAATAATTAGGTAGATACATTGTATCTTTTGTCAACTTAAATATAATAATATTAATAAAAGTATGTATTTACCAGATTTGTGTCCCGCTACCGCCTGGTAGTGTCTAACCTGCCGGCCAACTACGACGACGCAGCGCTGCGCCGCATCTGCGTGCGCGCGGCGCCGCGCGCGACCGTCACGGAGGCGCGCGTCATGCGCGACCTGCGGGCGGGACTGCAGCGGGACGGGAAACACCCGTGAGTATACACTATCGTGTGTTCATAATATATTGGGACACAGCACCATCTAGTTCCATGGTAAGCTACGACGCTTGTGTTATAGATACTGGATAGTTGATACACTGCGCATGTATAACTTTAAATGCATACATATAATAAATATGAACAATCATGACTGGAGTACAAGTATTCGTGCTCATTACAAAAATGAATGTCCACAGCGGGACTAGAACTCGCAAGCGAAACAGCAAGGATCCCTACAATCTGAGCCCAACCTGTCGTTGTTGTGTTATGTATTATAGAGGGTAGAGATAAGGAGATCTATCTTATATGGAGATAAGTTGACAGTGTCCATCTGTAAGCGGTAAATAACAGTTCAAAAACCCGTCAGAATGGCGCTAGCGTAGCAAGAGGGTATGATATGAATTTAGCAGTTGTAAACGGAGTAAAGTGTGCCGAGTTCAAAAATTTAATATTTTGCATGTCTTGAGTGATTATTGAAAGTATTTACGTTGTCCAATATTTTAGTAAATATAACCGAAAACACTATGGTGATATAAACGTAAAGAGTGATTTATTTTTTGTGAGCTTTTAGTAATACTTTTGGCGTTTTGTTAGTCGCTAGTAATATATATTTGTTTTTCAGCTCGAAAGGCTACGGGTTCGTGATGTTCACTCGGCACGAGGACGCGCTCGCCTGCTTGAGGAAATTGAACAACAATCCTGATATATTCGACAAAAACAATGTAAGTTCTTTATTAGTGTTTACTTGTTAGAAAGTAACTTTTAATAAAGTTTAACACTTTTTTAAATTTAAGTACGAAAAAATTTTAAATTCTATTTAAAACGGTTTTCTGTGGATTTTATTTTACTATTTGTAAGAAAAAACTTATTATTTACAAAATAAAATAAATTCTTACTATCTTAAAAACATAACAATAACATAATAATCATAGAATTTTAAATTGTATAACATTTTTATTTCGCTGCCATTTCTATCTATTTAGTTGCAAAGTTATATAATTTTTTGTAGATAGATGCCTGTGTAATCTGTGATTTGTTGCATCAATTATTTCCTACTGCTCGCTGCAATTGTATTGTCATTTTAAATGTGAAAACTTTGCTGGTGTGTGAATGTATTAGATTTTTACTATATATAAGGACTAGCGACTCACCCTTGCTTCGCTTCGGATTCATCCCTAGACATAAACAAATCTATCCCACGGGACCCGTACACTTTTCCGGGATGATATTTAGCCTATAACCTTCCTCAGTTAACGGGCTATCAAATGCAAAAAGAATTTTTCAAATCGGATCAGTAGTTCCTGAGATTAGCGCGTTCAACCAAACAAACAAACAAACTCTTCAGCTTTATAATATTACTATAGATTATTTCACTGTTTGTTTCCCGAAAAATAAATAAATAAATTTCCCAAAAGTATGCATTCAAATTTCCATCGACTTTTTTAAATCGTAGTAATTTTGAATTTTGTTATATTTACAGAGACCTATAGTGTCATTCTCAATAGAAGATCGAACAGCGTTAAACGCAAGGAAAAAGAGGTTGGAAAAATCTATAGCAAATAACCCGCTGGCCAAAAAGGATGACGAAAGTAATGAAAATAAACGGAGAAACAGAAAACGGAAAAACACTTTTACTCCAGATGAAAGTTACATGAAAAAAGGACGATTTGAAAACAAAAATAATAAAAATGACTGGAATAATCAAAGTAACACAAATAATCAGAATAATCAAAATAACCGAAATAATGCAAATAATCAAAATAACCGAAAAAATCGTTATAATAAAAATAATCGTAATAATCAAAGTAATCAAAACGACGAGGTTGGAAGATTTGTTAAAAAACTAACACAAAACGCAGAAGAATATACAGGATTAACAGCTAAAGAAGGAAGTCAGCACAACATGAGGAGTGGCCATAAACTAAGAGCACAAGCCGATATCCATAGACAAAACGTCAAGTTAGAGAAGAAAAAGAGCAAGCGAGCGATGCGATTAAAGATGGCGGCGCGGGAAAGGATAAAACAGCCAAAGCAAAAGATTAATAAAAGTAAAACTGTTAAAAGGAATAAGAAAAGGAAGTTTAACGATGAAATTATTTAGTTAATAATATGTATAATTAAAAAGTCCACCATACTGAGAGTTTTATTTTACAACCATATTAACATAATATCACTTTATAGCCCGAAGATTAACCCAAAAAACGTTTAAATAATATATGTACAAAAATAATCTTTTTTAAATTTAGTTACGTCGTAGACTTTTCGCCGTCGCAAACGATGAGTTTATTGATTTACTCATTCTACACATTCTACGTATTGCCTCAGACTAAAGAATAATAAGATGGAGCCCGTCAAATATCACAGGTTAAAAATAGTAGCGTTTTTTGCTGTTTATGCTACTATCCTCAATTTTACCAAATATATTGTTTACGTTTTTTCATAGAATAAGGAAATTTTTATATAGGTATTGGTTGTTAATTTACAATTTTTGAGAAGAAAATATTAATAGTAAAAATAAAATTATTTTGTATTTTTTATACATCAGTTCTTTTCCCTTGAAAACGATATAGCATGAATATTTGTATTCTGTTTTAAAACATCATACATTATTTTAAAGGCTTTAGGTTTAGTTCTGTGGTACTGTCTATATTATTCCTTACTGTGTCTTTTCCGTGTTTATTTCAAGACATCAATTGCATTCTATGGCTGCTATAGTAAAAATAAATCCTACTGAGAAAGCTCAGGAGGCCTCAGCTTTACCCCGTTTCGAATCTAACGTCACTTTCGGTTCTGGAGTGATATTTGTCAGCCATCCAGCCACCATTACATAAATCTTGTCGCGAACACCCTACCGTCAAATAGCGATCGCGTACCCCACTTTGAGTAACCCTGGTATATAATATTGTTCTAAATCAGTCTTCACTTTAGATGTACACTGTATTGTAAAATTAATATCAAGTTTAAGTCGATTAAGAAAAACAATACATTTTTAGACTCTACATGTTTCATACAATGAACAATTTCACGCAACTGATGTTTTGAACACGAAGAAGGAAAACAAAGTAGTTCAACATAACATGTCGTAAGTATAATATTAATATTTAAATAAATAAAACTATCTTTTCGGATTTTCTCGCGGATTTATTTTGATTTTTGTTTCCCGACGTTTCGATTGCTTTACAGCAATCATGGTCACGGGAGAGACTAAGGTGTTAGATGTCTCAATGGCATTATACAGTTATTAATAATTAGATTACTTAAAATACCTGTTAAAAGTTGAGATTGCCATTTTAATTTCTATTTAATAATACACATACAAATATACATATCATGTATATTTTATAATCACAGTATATTTAAGTTCAAGCCATTACAAAATGGCGAAGGAATGACTTATTATAAAAAAAATATAATACCTGCGCATAAAAACCACTTAATATTTTAACATTGCTAGTAAATACCTTTATTTTAACAAATATAATTAGATAAGAGGATATTTTATAATCGATATCAAAAATAGAAAAGTAAAAAATGTAAGGCTGACATCACATACCTACTCGTATACAGTATAACTGCCATAGTAAAAATATCCATACAGTAGTCGCCTTTGAATTTGAACTGTTGTCAAATGGAACGGTTACCAAAAATACCAACTTTTAACCCATTTCCAAAAAGGAGGTTCTGTGTTCGTCTCTATGTATGTTCATCGATTTCTTGGAGACAGCTTAGCTCGGCAGGTAGGTCTTGAGGTGGTCTGACACCGACTTCAAAAATATCTTTTTAGTTATCTATAGACTATAGTAAATAAAAACCACCGTTTAGCTATTTTTTACTTTTTAGTGTCTGGAAGTCGGTTTTTTTTGAGTTTGTGAAGACAATTTCGATGTTAAAGTGGTGTAATGCCATCTCGTGGCAAGTTATAATCCTTGTCAAACTTTTTGGCCGCAATGAATTGGCGAAACCTTCGATAGACTGTATGGATTAGTAAGTTGTGCCTTCTGTTATATATGAGTTAAGTGTGTATTATCTGTGGTATATAGTTATGATATAATCTATGGAAGCTAGAGACTGAGATAGATACAAGGTACTGGATACTGACTGGTCATACTGAGAATGTATTTTAATAATAAGAATAAACCTGTTGAAGACTAATAAAGATGTTTCATTAATAACATCATAACAGCCTTCCTTTACGTAGTCTGAATACTGAATATGTGATTCGTGTATTTACGAGTTTCCTATATCGATGTCGATTATTGAAAGATATTTTGTCTAAGAAGAAAGATTAGGTGACGACTGACGTGAGGTGGTTAGGACGTCTTCGGGTGACGTGTTGTCGGATGTGAGCACGCACGAGTGCTTTGTATTCCTCGGGGTGCGCCAAGTAGTGCCGTACGTGCGCGGAACTCGGCCAGCACTGCCATGTGCACTGGAATGAACAAGAAATATTTAGCTAGTGTTTGCCGTATACTAAACGGTGAATTTCAATAACCTACCTAGCTTCAGTTTCGTGATATTAGTTTCAAACAAGCTATATTATATTCTCTTCCTAGCAAAGAAGACCACAGAATGATGGTTTATTGGGAATCTTCCAAACTGACTTTGTACTATCGATACCAATAAAAAAAAAACAAAGAGTGCGTGTATGAATGTGTACACGCGCAAGAAGTAAAACTTCTGTAGGTTATCGGTACTTCCTACTAAGAAGTTTCACTTCAAAATGCTTAATAAAACAGTGAACTAATAACGAGCTTAATTCCATGGTCATTTGTATCCATTATAAAACAGAGAAAATATCAATAACATTTAGTTTGTTGATGGTGTCCAAAAGTAGTATAGACAATGTCCGAAAGTAAGTTTTTAGTCAATACTTAACTAATGTTTAATCAATTCAAATATTATAATGGTACTTACAGCAGACTGGGACAGACAGATGAAATCGTGTTATATATATACAATTTCATCTGTCTTTATTGTTAAAGTTATGTATGTACATTTTCAGTAGTTTGTCTGTCAAGATCAGAAAAGCACGAATTTACGATTAGCGATGAACAAAATGATATATACCTTAATCCCTTTTTGCAACCACAAGTTATAAGCCCTGCGGATCCTCTTTTCATTGCCGACGGGATCCGAACTAGAGAGCAAGAACAGTGCGGGCGCGCGGCAAGGGGTGTCGTAATACGTCTCGCAAGCAATTTCGTAGTGTACTGTTGCTATGTTTTTGAATGCTTTTAGGTAGCACCTGTGAGTATTAAACAAAGTATATCATTATTAGAATCTCGCTTTCTAGGTTAGCTCAGGCATATTTTCTCTTTATTGATCCCGAAATACGGTTTCCCAGGGGAGAGCTGACTCCTACCGGGCGCGTCCCCAGGTGGCGGATAGGGGAACGCCACCCGCTTGGACCCAGCGGGTGGTACCGGAGAAATCCGGCGCGGACCAACAGCAGGGGGAGGGGTGCCTCTGGCCGTGGGCCGTCGAACGCGGTTGAGGCACCCCGCACGGGGCCGCTCTCCGTTGAGGCTTCGGCTTCCGGAGTTGCGGCCACCAGTTTGGGGGGAGCCCACTTAGGTGGGCAGACGGGTGTCCACTACGATGGACCAGATGGAGCCTCTCGTTAGTGGCTGCATCTGACGGCGTTGCGGCCACTGACGGGGGGGTGGTGGTGGGTGCCCTGACCGTGGGCCGTCGAACGCGGTTGGGGTGCCATGAGGATGGGGCCGCTTGCGGCGATTGGGGGTGTGGACCCACTTCGGTGAGTGGTATGGGTGCCACATTTTGTGGTGGATTTGGGGCCTCTCTCTCGTCGTGGCTGCATCTGACGGCGTTGCGGCCACTGGTTGCGGGGTTGCTTGGCCGATCCTGCGATCGGACGGGAGGGGGGCGGACGCGGTGGGGCTGCAGGGGAAGAGGCGTGTCGGTGTTTCGTTGCCGCTCTCCCTGTCCTCTGCAGCCGAGGTAGTGTTGCCCACTTCGGTGGGCGGTGAGGTTTGGTGGGGCTGCTCCGGGTACTTCTCTGTTTAGCAGAGTGGACTTTGGAGCAGCCTCATTGGTTTGGTGTCCGCCAAACCAATGGAAGGTGCCAGAGGGCGGTCGGCTAGGGGAGGCCGGCCGTCCACTGTTCTGGCGGGAGGAGGCCGTCAGGGGTGGTCGAACATCTCAGCCCCTGACATGGAGACGGGCCTTAGCAGGCGCTCGCCGTCGGGGTCGCGGAAGAGTCTTTTTGGTACCCGCGGCCCCGGCTTTATGGCGACGAGGAGAACATTGGTCAGGTTTTTAGTGGGTAGGCTGCCGCACATCGCGGCAGGAGTCCCACATAACCCGACTCGCTTCCCCATTGGCGAGCGGGTACCCGTAACAGGGGTTTTCCTGACCTTTTCTCTTTTTTCTTTCTTTTTTCAGGTGCTATATTTCGTGATATAGATTTCGTGCTTATTACTTCATGTATTTGGCGAGGAAATAAATAGAACTTACCCCATCGCAAATTTCGCGGCAATCTGAGCTAATTTGTTATTAGGGTACATGGCTAAAGGCACCCCTATCTGGGCCTCTGTGATGTCGGTCACTGAGTCCCACACTTGAGCCTCTACACGGTCTAGAGCCAGCTGATACCTGCAAAATTCATTATTATAATGTAATTTAAAAGAACATCGCACTAAAAATTATTTAATAAATATGTAACACAATCCCAATTTAAATAAGAGCTCGTAGAACGGTTGATAGAAATGAACATTAGCATACTTTTAATGATTCCGGTCAAGTTAGCCTGAAAAATTCGAATAAATTTTCCGAATAAATTTTGTAGATATGCATGATCTACAATTTTTAACCGACTTCCAAAAATAGGAGGAGGTTCTCAATTCGACCGTATATATATATATATATATATATATATATATATATATATATATATATATATATATATATATATATATATATATATATATATATATATATATATATATATATATATATATTTATGTTTGTTCGGGCATTTTTTCGTCGTTTATGAACCGATTTTGATAATTCTTTTTTGTTGGAAAGGAGATATCCCAAGAGTAGTACCATGATAAGGAAACCAGGATCTGATGAAGGGATCCCAGAGAAATCGAGGGGAACTTTCGAAAATTGTAGCGGCGACTAGTGCGTTTGTTAACATTTTCATTAGGTATTTTAAAGCACTACTATTTAATGAAGGTCAGGAGTCGATCTGATGATGGACCCGAAAGATAGTCGAGGGAACTCCTCAACGATTTACAGCAATTACCTGGTGTTTGGGCTTGATTAATTTGTATTGATGATACGTCTACACTAAAAATGAAAAAATAAAAACTTTAAAAAAAAAAAAAAAAAACCGACTTCCAGGCACTGAAAAGTAAAAAATAACTAAACGGGGGTTTTCATTTAGAATAGATACTTAATCAGATTTTTTCGAAGTCGGTGTGCTTTGATTTGTATTGGCTGGCACCTTGTATAAAATTTTTTGCACACAAGGGATCGATGGGGACTTTTCACATTTCATTACAATGGTATCCCTAACATTCATAGAAATTTTCAGCTTCTTAGGAATTTATGCCAGGGTGAATGTCTATTTTGACCGCACTACTATTTTACAGTTACATCTTGATAATATAGGTCGTGTAGCATTGTTGTCCAATCGGACATTATGTGTAAAGAGAATAAAATTAAGTACTTGTTGCTCTACAATATCTCTCCGCAGATGACTCTTGTCAGTAAGAACGACGATATAAATATATTAGAATGTAATTTAATTAGTGAATAACTATTTAGAGCTTTTAGAAGTGCCTAATATAATGTTCCCACCTATCCTTCTGTTCCACTGCATGTACCATCGCCTCCGACTATAGGTAACCGCCTACTGATAACCCATGAACCACGTAAGTGTTATCATTCGCCGACATTATATTTATGAGATCTTTCCCTATAACCTGAAACAACATTATTATTATATATTATTATTTTATACTATTAACTTATCTCCAGAACGAAATATTAAGAAATTTCTTAAGCGACTTATCTTCGCTCCTTTCGGGTGGTGGGATCTGTGTACTTCCAAATCCGTCCAGCATTCACACACACAAACTTTCGCATTTTCAAAATAGTATACCGATATTACATAATTACAGTGTCTATGCATTAAATTTTAATTAATATTAAAAAAAACCCAACACAAACGGGTGAACTGATTTTGATAAAACATATCTAAGAAACACTGCTGGAAAACCTGCTTTCAAATAAAAAAAACTACATCTCAAAATAAAAGAAAGTATTAAAAACTACATCCAAATCGGTTCATCCGTTTAAGAGCTACGGTGCCACAGACAGACACAAACACAGCGGTCAAACTTATAACACCCCTCTTTTTGCGTCGGGGGTTACAAAAAGTTTAACTGTAGGATCTCACCTTAGAACCTTTTTTCGGCAACATCAGTTGCCACGGGTCGCAGGTCACGCGCAATACATCGAAGCCTTCCTCGAGATATATGTTCACATATTTCATCATTTGCTTACGGGTCGATTGAAACCAGCTTAACATTATACATATTGGTCTATCTGTCTGTTTATTTAACCTGATACCAAAAACCAAAAAATATAGTTTTAGTGTGGGGCATTCATTTTTCCAATTATTTTGTTTTCATACATATGGCGATATTTTCATCAGTTGTAAATTGATTTCGAAAGAGTCAATTTCTTTGTTTTTGTTATGTTTGATAGAAGATTCGAGGATAGCTGAATTCAATTTCCTCTAAAAGTGGGGTCTATTTTTTACTTTTTAGGGATTTCTTTTAAGTTGGTTTACTTACATACAAAAAACGGCATGTATTTAGTCTAATTCAATTGTTTAAATATTTCTTTTCTCTTTTGTAGCAACAACTATTTTTCTACAATCAGAAGACAAATAAAAACTATCTATTGTGTGCTAATTCTATACTAATACCGGTAATCTTTTTTTTATATGTATGTTAGTCTTTAAGGTATTTATGTTATGGACCTCTAAATATTGCCTGAAATAAATGATTATTATTATTATTATTGATTTGTGTGGGATGTTGAGTATTTAATGTATGTATGTATGTATTCAGCCCTTTTTAACGTTCCACTGCTGGGCACGGGCCTCCCTTCAGTACAAGGGGGATCAGGCCATAGTCCACCACGCTGGCCAAGTGCGGATTGGCGGACTTCACACGTCTTTCGAAAACTTGCTAGGTTCTCTCAGACATGCAGGTTTCCTCACTATGTTTTCCTTCACCGTACGGTAAGTGGTAATCATGCTAGAAATGATTCGCACATGAAAATATCAGAGGTGCGAGACCCGGGATTTGAACCCGCTTCACTCGGTTTCCCAAGCGAGCGTGTTACCACTGGGCTACCACTGCCTTGAGTATTTAATATTGTTATTTACTCATTACTATTCATTGTTATGAGATAATTATTTACATGTTGTAGCTACTTATTGATTTTCATATCAGTTCTTAACGGTAAATTGTCTATACTACCTTAGATTTATGCGAATATTTGACATTTTAAATAAAACTATTTTTTCGGATTTTATCGCGGATTTATTTTGATTTTTGGTTCCCGACGTTTCGAATGCTTTGCAGCAATCATGGTCACGGGACAGACTCAGGTTTTAGACGTCTCAAAGTTCAATATATAGTTGTTACAAACAGCACCTAGCTACAAAATTACAAATGATTTCAAAAAATACTTAAATAGCACTAAAGTACCTACATTACATTTGTTGATTTTAATTCTAAACATTATATCTTTTTAAGTTTTATAATTGAATATTCTTTATTTAATTTTTTTGTAACAAGTATAATCTTAGTATGACCTGGCGATAATTAACTTATGTTGTGTAATTTAAGTATAAAGCAGTGATATATTATGCAGTGCCAGTGTGTCGTAATTCTTATATGTAAATCAGTAATAATTATTATACGTTTGAAGTGTACACTGGTGATTTTTATTACACTTACAATATACGTGTTTAGAAAAATATGATAAATAGTTTTTATTCGGAATTATTTGTATTACCGGCGATGACACAATTTGTCGCATCGCATCACAATAAAAATTTTTTCCTTGCCTACATTCAAAATATTATATTTATTTTTAAAAGGTTCTCGGTTAAGAATAAGGGTTCTCGGTTTAAAAAAAAAAAACTAACGAGATGACTAAGCCTACCAAAGTCCAGCCTACGTTATCCAAGTCGGATGTGTCACAATCGAAAATAAAAAAATGACTAAAAAATAATCTTCTCAAATTAAAAAAAAAGTCCACTTAGATACATATGAAAATCTTAACTGTTGTTGGGTTGTAGTACTTTGTTAGCTCTATGTCGAAATTACGTTTTTAATTTTAAAAAATGCGATCAGTAAATCGACCAATCAAAACGGACCGAGGCTTCCCACCACATCCTGGTATTGCTTCTCTTCACAATTTAACTAAGGTAATTACAATTTCACTGAATGTGCTTAGAGAAATTATAATATGCCTAAAAATGTCCCGTGATATTGTAAGAAAAGCAGACAATTGACAATACTCCGAGTAATTATAATTTCACTAGTAAAATTATAATTTAGCGGATCTTACAATTTGCCTGCGACATAGATATTGCTAGATTAATTATTTAATTAAGAATTACTTACTTCATGGTTTTTTGTTCTACAGTAACTTTTTCATCATCGTTAGTGATGTAAAATATATTTTTGGTTACATTTTGTGTGTGCGCACCGCGCAGAAGCATCCTCGACAATAGGTTTGAATTGAAAGGCAGCAGCATTTTGAGAATAGGCTATAACAAAAATACAAAACAGTCAGGTATAAAGTTTAATAAAGTAGTAAAATATGAATATATAAATAAATACTAGCGACTCACACTCGCTTCGCTTCGGGTTCGTCCCTAGACAAAAACAAATGTGCCACGGGAACCGTACATTTTTCCGGGATGATATATAGCCTTCTTCAGTTAACGGGTTATTTAGTGCAATAAGATTTTTTCAAATCGGATTAGTAGTTCCTGAGATTAGCACGTTCAACCAAACAAAGAAACAAACTCTTCAGTTTTATAATATTAGTATACTTAGATAATAACGATTGGTATATAATATGTATGATACAATATACTTACTTTATCTACTATCATTTTTTCTTGTTTTAAATTAGCTCCTGCTTATCTGCAATATAATAATATTTCCATATTTTAGTAAATATAAAAAATCTAAGTGGTTTTTATATGTTTTTTTTAAATGTATGTAATTATTATACATCTATACAAATAAATAAAATTGGAGTGTCTGTTTGTAATATTAAAATAACAGCTTTTTACTAAATGCATATGGATGTATACACGGTACATATACCAAAAAATCATTTTTTACAATTTTTGTCTGTCTGTCTGTTTGTTCCGGCTAATCTCCGAAACGGCTGAACCGATATTGACGGGACTTTCACTGGCAGATAGCTGATGTTATAGGGAGTAACTTAAGCTACTTTTATTTTAGAAAAAGAATCAGCGTTCCGCGAAAAAAAATTAAAACCCATGAAATTGTAAACAAAATCCGCGTACGGCGTATGCACTCGAGCAAAATGACGGTAAATCGCTATATAATTTAAATTTAATGAATATCTTAGGAGTAGCAAGCTATTATTTATGTATACCTAAACATAGCTAACCGTGAAAACGTACCTAGGGACGATAGCGAGCGAAGCGAGCGTGAGTCGCTAGTTTAAAATCTAATAGTTTATTTGTATGATACAAAGCTCAAATAACCATTAAAAATATTTGTCGGTGTTACTGATGGTATGCTCATCTTGAGGATGGTTAAACCGATTTTAACGACACACAAGTTAATATTATGAAAGCCATTGAGTTCCTTAGGAATAGAGGAAACAACAGAAGGATACAATTTACCACAGGATAGCAAATATTCTCTACCTCTCCAACGGATACGTTTTGTGAAATTTAATTTTTATCATGTGGTAACTAACTTCTATATTTTTGGAGTAATAATAATTAATAGTAGGTAAACTGATCGATATTTCGATAAGAAATGTATATTTTTACTGAGGGCATTGTACGAAAACCAAAATACAAATGTAAATATTTACTTAATAGTTGAAGCGGGAATTGTAAAGTAAGCATTAGAATATTTAAATAAAATTCAACGATTTTAATTTTTTCGTTTAAAATACATTTTAGTTTTGATTTGTTCCACGGAAGTCTGGTATTTATGAACGAAAAAACAAAATGGGTGCGTGTAACCTTTATGGGCGGTTGAAGCAAAACTTCTTTGGAAAATATCGCAATTAAATTAAAACAAATCAATAATTAAATAAGGCATATTAGGCATATTACAATCATATATTTATAGAATATCACTAGCGACTCATCCTCGCTCTACTCGGGTTCGTCCCTACTTACGTTTTAAATTTTACTATAGATTTCTCAGTAAAAAGTATCCTATATGTGGACTCGGATAAACAGCTATCATCATAAAAATTTCATCACAATCCCTCTAGTGGTTTTTCCGTGATGCGGTAACAGACAGACAGACACAAAAATTCTAAAAACTATAGTATCGACCTCTGTATCGATAATAATGTCTACTTCAATAAGATTTTCCAAAAAATATTTAATGTACAGATTCGGCTGAGTTACAATTTTATTATATGTAAGTATAGATAAACGGAAAAAAATATAATATTATATATTTTTCAAACAATAACAAAGTTGCCATGGCAACATGGCAATGTATTCTATCTCATTCTCTCGCCGGCTTAATCCTATATATTTATTTATGTGTTTGTCTCTTTTAAGTGTCCCATTTTCGTTTCATCGAGTTTCATATCACAACGATTCTAAAGAAGTTTCAATTCAAAATTCATGTATTAATTATGAAAATTTAAAGTTGGCTTCATATTGCAATTTTACCACTTTAAAAATAGACATGTCAACGATAAGCAAATCAAGTGACGCTATTTGACTGAGCAAGCATGCGGTTTTAATGTTAAGAATTCGACTCCTGCGTCGGCTCACGGGCCACGGCTGGGAATTTCCATAGTTTTTAGAGCGGAACATTTATAATCCATTATTCATACTTTTATTAGCGTAAAACAATTCTGCCTTATATTAACGTTTTAATAAGCTTTTATTTGGTTTTTCGCTTTTTGTGGTACCACTTTGACAGTTTATTTCGCTATTGTTAGCTCCAAAGAAAAGATGTGATAGATTGACTTGTTTTCGCCCTTCGAAGGTTTAGCAGATCCTAAGATTCTGGGCTTGAGTCCCAGGTCGTACCAATTATAGTTTTTCAGTCAAGAAAAACAGTTCTAGCTTGGGATTAAGATCTTGGCGGTATTATATCGCCACATGTCCAAATCGTCATGTGATTACCATTTATCTTTCCTCTGGACTTTTGGAGTGAATTAAATAGAGTCGAGGCAGTGGTAGCCTAGTGGCTACTAACGTCCTCACTTGGGAAACCAAGTGCAGCGGGTTCCAATCCCGGGTCTCGCACCTCTGATATTTTCATGTGCGAATAATTTCTAACATGATTACCATTTGCCTTACGGTGAAGGAAAACATGGTGAGGAAACCTGCATGTCTGAGAGAACCTAGCAAGACATGTGAAGTCCGCCAACCCGCACTTGGCCAGCGTGGTGGACTATAGATTGATTCCCCTCGTCGAAGGGAGGCTCGTGCCCAGCAGTGGGACGTTACAAATGGCTGAATACACAAATAGAATTGTGCGAGGCACTTTACCTAACAACATGATAGTTGCAACAATAATTTACTAAATACTATGGTTTCTAATACGTGTTTGTTCCAGCATCATATTCAGGTACCTGTTAAAATTCCTGTAATGGTTTGGATTGTGATGCGCATCAAGAGTTCGGTAGATTAAAAATTATTTATAACTGTGATCTGATTAAAAGAAGAAGGAAGAAAGTATTGACATGATCTGGTTAAAAACGGACAATGTATAAGTATACTGTTTTGCTTAGAAGGGTTTCGTCTTTCGTGCGTTCGTCGCAAATTTTCATTAATGATTATTGTCGAATTTTGACAACTGGACGAACATTAGTAACATTAAACGTGATAGCAAAGTCCATCATCTTTACATAATATTAATATAAACGTTACATTTGATACTCATAATAATATACAACATCGGTATCCGTACATGTTGCTTGACAACGTAGTAGTCAATGTCAGTCAGTTTTAAATTTTAATAAATGTTTCAACAATACATACCTACATTAAAATCATTTGTGAAGTTTAAAATTTATTATTCATTGAAACAAAATAAATGATTTGACTTAACCAAATGAATAACGTTTTCCTTTATAAACTTTGTACTTTACCTTAGCAGCTTAACTGTTAATTGATTCCATTAATTACTTTAATTTGCTTGTTTTCATTATCTAATATATGTAAACGAGCAATTCTTGTATATTTATATCTTTATTTATTTATACCAGCGATCTCGGATACGGCTCTAACAATTTCTCTGAAATTTGGTATGCGGGGGCTTTCGGGGGCGAAAAATCGATCTAGATTAGTCTCATGTCTGGGAAAACACGTGTTTCCGGATTTTTATGCTGTTTTCTCTTGCATTATTTTACGCAGAATATGATCGATAATTTCTTACATTTGGTTATAAGCATCGTGGTCAAGCGGACAAGGCGCAAGTTATACAACACATATGCCCGGGATCGAGTCCCGGTCGGAATACAAAGTCTTTACTTTTTTTTTGTATTTATACAAGTTTGCAGTTTTTTTTATCTGCAAAAACAATATAACAAAAAAGAACTGTCAGTTCTACGCCTTATCTCTCACCGGTAGTACATAATATGAAAAATCGACAGCAATAATAAATAAGGAATCCTATAAAATAGGTAAAACATTTACATACTTTCATTTTACGTACCTAATAAGTCTGACCGTTGCAGAAGAAGTAAATTATGAGTTTTCATCAGTCTCTGAGGATGTTTAAGTAAAACAAGGTTAACAAAGAAGTTACTACGATTGTTTGTTTCAACCCGTCGCGTCGTTTCCGCTAACCACGAAAGTTAAGCTACAGTTATAGACTATAGTGTAAGTGTTATAGGATCAGATACCATTTAATTCTACGTGTATTAAGACCTTATAAATGTAGGTGTAGAGATAAATAAAAAATAGAGGGTATTTCATGTATGTAATGCTTAGCAAATCAAATTTTTCGATCTATCTAAGAATCAAATTTCAAATCGATGAAAAATTGTATAATGTATAAAAAGGAGATCGACACAATTTGTATGGGACAATTTTTTTTTTACGTTTTCGCAAACCATACATTCGTTACACTAATAATAATATAAATGATTAATTATATAAAAATAGGATTTATAATTTTATATGTATCTAATAATATATTTAAACGAGCAATTCTTGTATATTTATATCTTTATTTATTTATTCATACCGGCGATCTCGGAAACGGCTCTAACGATTTCGCTGAAATTTGGTATATAGGGCTCTCGGGGGCAAAAAAGTTTTATGTCTGGGAAAACGCGTATTTTCGAGTTTTCATGCGATTTTCTCTAGCATTATTTTACGCAAAATATGTTAATAATTTCGCATAGTGGTATTATATAAGCATCGTGGTGAAGCGGCCAAGGCGCGAGATTGACTATCACAGGCGTGTTCGAATCCCGGTCTGATACAAAGATTTTACTTATATTGTTTTTGTATTTATTCAAGTTTTTAGTTTTTTTTTGTTTTTACGCTAAATTAAAAAAAAAGAAACGTACTTTTAACCAAAAACTCCGAGCGAAGCTCGATCCCCCAGGTACTTATTGTAAGTTGTCATTCTGATATAAAATACATAGGTATTTGAGTTTTCTGAAGTTGTTATCTTGAGTTGAAAAAGAGCGGGAATAACGTTGTGTTTTGTTTTATGACTTTATACAATACATAACGTATTGCATAAATTCCTTTTCGTAATGTCCTTTGAGGCGTTACTCTGACTCTGTATGAAAAAAAATTAAAGAGTGCGTGTATGTATACACACGCAAGAAGTAAAACTTCTGTAGGTTAACGGTACTTATGAAATTCAATTTATGTTTTAAATAATTAGGATAGATGAGGTACTAAAAATAACGCATATATTTATAGAATAGCATTTAACGAAAGAATAAGACTGGGTACAGTTGTGCCAAAGTAGGTACGGTAGTGACAGTCGCAATAATAGCGAAACTATACGGAATACGAGGGAGCATGCAAGAGAAGAGAGATGCGGCTTGCAGGTCTGAACACGTTCCCCAGTATTGCATCAGTCGGCGCGCGACGTTAACGTAAATAGGAGCCCACATTGCTTTTTGACTATCAAAAGTAATTATTTTTGTTCGATTTCTTTTCATAATTACTTTTATTTGCATACAGATAGACTATTTCGTTATTTTTTTTGTTATAATTTGAACATTAATAGTTAATGATGAATGATTACTTTTTACGTAACTTATTTGGCAAAGTCATGATGATTTTTTGTTTTCGAAATGGTGCGTCGGGTACGGTTGTGACAATTTTTTTGGGTACGGTTGTGACAAATATATATAAATATTTTTTTGCTTTTAGACCAAGCCCAAAATACGTTTGCGGAAGACCGATAGAGCGAGGTGCGACATCAGCAAATATGAAGATGCCTATGAAGAAGTGAAACGCGGGACTTCTTTACGAAGAGCCGCGGAAATGCATGACATTAATCGCATGTCGTTGCAAAATTTTGACTGATTATAAGGCTGTTGTAATAACGGTAGATGTTTTCATTTATTAAAATTTGTTAAGCATTTTGCCTGATTCTAAAAATACTGATATAATAACATTAGATGTCCCAGTGCTATAGGTATTAATGGTAAAAATTGAAGTCATCTCAAATTTGAGTTCATTTGCTATCCCTAAGACAATTAACTATGTTTGGAAGAATATTATATTAAATAGCTTCTAGCAATAAAAGACATTATAGACCATTTTGGTGTATGTATAAGCATGTCATTACCGACTCCAAACACTGTCACAACCGCCCTTGGTATGTGGTCGGTTGTGACACTTTCCCATTTTTCTTAAATTGGATTTTATGAGTAAATACATCGTATTTAGGGACAATATATTAGTGTTCTTACGTAAAAAAATGTACAAATTAAGATACAAGTTCCTTTTCTACGAGCTAACTAGTAAATAAACAAAATTATTGGCGATCAAACAAAAATTGGCACAACTGTACCCAGTCTACCTTATATATCATTTGTCAGACAATAACAACGGTTACCATGGCAACAAACGTACGTACATTTTTTCGTAACGTATTGACCAGCTTGTTGCGCCATGTCCATAAATTCTATAATTTAGACTATTCTAAATCCAAAATACCATTTGTCATTAGATCATGTACCTACTATTTTTTTAATGCGATAATTTTCGAACTAGTAAATTGAAATTTAGGTAACGATAAACGGGCAGACACATAAAAATGACAGTTTTACCGCTCCATCCGCTTTTTATCGGTTGTACGGTACTCTTAAAAAGTTGAATAGTTATTAACGCTAAAAGTCATCAAGTTCTGTAGGGGACGCGACCTACTGCTAAATTCTCGCTAAATTAAATACAGTCTGGGATCTTCATCAAGTGTATTGCTTTAATAAAATAATACACTGATTATTAAATTACTTCGTAATTAATGACGATAAATGTTTTGAAGATGTTTTGAGGTTTGATTGCAGTCCGAACATGCACTGACTTTTTTGTTTTTGAGGAGTGTTTCTATGTACCTATTTACAACACACCGACTAAGCATTATTGCTTATATATTATTATGGTTATATCTTGGAATACTTACAACACTGTAAAAGCTAACAATCATATAACCATATCATACTAATATTATACATGTGAAAGTATATTTGTTTGTCATTCTTTTAAGTCGACACAGAGTGACGGATTGGCGTTTTTTGTGTGGAGGCAGTTTAAGGGGTTGAAGAGTGACATAGGTTTTTCACCCTGCGAGATTATCTCATTCTCACGGGAAAACACGTTATAACACAACCCAAAAAAATTAATAATGAGAAATAAGGTTGAGCGGAACATACGAAACACCAAAGACAATTACCAGAGATGTAACTTATCTAAGATACAAGTATCTGAAATACAGATACAAGATACAAAATACGTATTTTCATCTTGTAACTATAATTTTTTTTTAAATTCATTTCGTATCTTGTATTTAAATACCTTTTGTTTGGTATCTTAGTACTTTGTAGATACTATGTTTGTTAAAATACTTTTAGTAATAGACTAGCGACTCACCCTCGCTCCGCTTGGTCCGTCTCTACTTACGTTTTATCGTTTAGTATAGATTTCTCAGAGATGAGATATTTTCCCGCAGTAAAAAGTATCCTATATGATGACCCGGATATCCAGCTATCATCATACCAAATTTCATCAAAATCCCGCCAGTGGTTTTTCTGTGATGCGGTAACAGACAGACAAAAATTCTAAAAACTATAGATTCGGCCTCTGCAGCAATAATAATATCTATTTCAATAAGATTTTCCAAAAAATATTTAAGGTACAGATTCGGCTTAATTAGAATTTTATTATATGTATAGACTAGTATAGTTATGGTTTAACACTTGACAAATGTGATAAACTGTTTGAAGAACGGGTTTTAAATAAAACTATCTTTTCGGATCTTTTCGCGGATTTATTTTGATTTTTGATTCCCGACGTTTCGATAGCTTTACAGCAATCATGGTCACGGGAGAGACTAAGGTGTTAGATGTAATGGCAATCGAAACGTCGGGAACCAAAAATCAAAATAAATCCGCGAAAAAACCCTAAAAGATAGTTTTATTTAAATGTCTAATATTCGCGTAAATCTAAGAAAGTATTATGTTAACCAGTGGGCTTAGTGTGAGTTTTATAAAGCAAATCGAATGACTTAACCACAACGTAAATCGAACATACGTTGGTCACGGCGTAAAGTGAGTAGGTCTGAGTGTGAGAGACAAACGAGTCATTCGGTTCGAATCACGTTTGCTCACCGAGTAACGCGTTTATTTTTTTCGACACTTCAGCGACACTTTCAGCGATTCTTTTTAGCGACACTTTTCAGCGATACTTTTTTCAGCGACACTTTTCAGCGACACTGTTTTCAGCGACACTTTTCAGCGACACGTTTTTCAGCGACACTTTTCAGCGACACGTTTTTCAGTGACACTTTTTTCAGCGACACTTTTCAGCAACACTTATCAGCGACACTTTTCAGTGACACTTTTTTCAGCGACACTTTTCAGCGACACTTTTCAGCGACACGTTTTTCAGTGACACTTTTTTCAGCGACACTTTTCAGAGACACTTTTTTCAGCGACACTTTTCAGCGACACTTTTTTCAGCGACACGTTTTTCAGTGACACTTTTTTCAGCGACACTTTTCAGCGACACTTTTCAGCGACACTTTTTCAGCGACACTTTTTACAGCGACACTTTTTAGCGACACTTTTCAGCGACACTTATTCAGCGACTATTTACTTGCCTATTTACTTGTCTATTTACTTGCCTATTTACTTGCCTATTTACTTGCTTATTTACTTGCCTATTTACTTGCCTATTTACTTGCCTATGTACTTGCCTATTTACTTGCCTATGTACTTGCCTATGTACTTGCCTATTTACTTGCCTATTTACTTCTATTTTATTGCTATTTACTTGCCTATTTACTTGCCTATTTACTTGCCTATGTACTTGCCTATGTACTTGCCTATGTACTTGCCTATTTACTTGCTTATTTACTTGCCTATTTACTTGCCTATTTACTTGCCTATTTACTTGCCTATTTACTTGCCTATTTACTTGCCTATGTACTTGCCTATATACTTGCCTATTTACTTGCCTATGTACTTCACTTCCAGCTACACTTTTTTCAGCGACACTTACAGCGACACTTGCAGCGACACTTTTCAGCGATACTTTTCAGTGACACTTTTTTCAGTGACACTTTTCAGCGACACTTTTCAGCGACACTTCCAGCGACACTTCCAGCGACACTTTCAGAGACACTTCTCAGCGACACTTTCAGCGACACATCCAGCGACACTTCCATCGCGACACTGTCATCAAGACACCATCATCATGCGGAAGGGAGGGGGTTAAGTCCTCTATTTTTCTGCCCCAAAACAGTATCCCACAAGATAAATTTCGCGGAAAAATCAAAATAAAAAGATAATTATAATAAAAAGATCCGAAAACAAAATCTAAGAAAGTACGTAAAGTAAGTAATTAATAATAAGTAAAATATACGAGTCAGGCAGTGTAGCTGTCCGTTAGGCGACTAACTTTTTTTATTGCAAAAAGTATAGCTAATTTTATCCGCTAGTGTCAAGAGATGACAATTTCACTGGAGCTTAGAATCTATCATGCCTAAAAACACTGCTCATTAAATTATTTATATTTGATTGTTTGTTTTATTTGTATTAGGTAATGTAACGATGGATGTTTTTTTTCTTGGCCTTTACTGTCAAGTTTAGCTTTTTTTGGCTAACTTTGAATAAGTCCAAGTCTTTAAACTAGCGAAATATGTGCGACAATGCACTGACTATTTCGTTATTATTTTACTACGTTCGACTTCAAAAATTTACGAAATGTCATCATATCATTTCATTACATAGTCAAAACGTACATAGAAAGGGCTAAGAAAGGACTAAGAGGAGATGCTTGTGGAACACCCATCCTTAAAGAAGATCCATTTTCACATTATTTATCTTAACCCTTTAGATTCTTTGATTGAGGTAGGGAGCAACAAGATCAAACGCAGCGCCCTATATGCCATAGTGATTCAGTACAAGCAAGAAGGTTTGTTGATCAACACAATCAAAGGAATGTCAAAAAGTCCTATAGGATTTTGCGATGTGTCCCAAGCATCGTAATTCATTGACCTTTTGGGAAGTCATGCTGTTCACTATGCATAATTGTGTCACAAAAGATAACGAGCTCTCTTAGGAAACCGAATGAAGCGGATACGAATCCCGTTTCTCGCACCTCTAATATTTTCATTTGCGAATCATTTCTAACATGATTACCACTTGTCTTACAGTGAAGGAAAACTTCGTGAGGAATTCATGTCTAATTTCGTCAACCCGCACTTGGGTAGCGTGATGGACTATGGCATGATCCCCCTCGTATTGAATTCAGACCCGTGTCCAGCAGTGCAGTGGGTAATTAATAAAAAGGGTTGAATATCAAAGAAGCATTTTTTTTTATATTTCACTCATATTAAATTGCTTATTCTTTTTAGCTGCGAAAATGACCGTATAAGTACTAGTAGTATTATGTGATCTATGGTAATAATTACTATATTAACGAACAATCTCGCACTCACAAAATATGTTTTACAAACTTTCCGCTAGGCGGCGCTGATCCAACTCCATACAAATTTGAGTTTACTTTAACGCGATCGAGTAGTAAGAAAAACTCACACTAAGCCCATAGAACGGGTTTTACTTAAGTCTCAAATAAAATCTTAAAACTATAAAATTAGGTTGTGTCACGTTTGCGCGTTCAACGCGATTTACATGTAAAAAATTAACTTTCATTAAAAAAATGTTGCTCTTTACAAAAGTATTTTATCTATAAAAAGTATTTAAAAGATACGTATTTTATATCTAGTATTTCAGATACTATTTCAGAAAGTTATTTGCATCTGGTATCTGAAATACTTCATTTAAAAGTAGATATTTTACATTTTGTATTCCAGATACTTTATTTAAAGTATCTTGTACATCACTGACAATTACTATTATGAAGCATTTAAAAAATATTTAAATAAACCAAAACAGATGTGGAGCTTAGTTAATTCTATAGCAATTAATAAATTAAAGAGTAAAAGCAGTGTTCCTTCAAAACTTATAATAAATAATGAAACTATTACTGATGGTCAGAAAATATGTGAGTATTTTAATTATTATTTTCTATGAATAGGCAAAATTTTATCTAGTCAAATTCCACTTAAGTACCACAATCCAAACAATTTCACTATTTTACCTTCAGAAAACCATACACACAAACTAAGCGAGTTTAAGCCATGTACAGCACGCGAAGTTCAACTTATAATAAGCCACTTAGATTCTAACGTAAGTACAGGTGTTGACGGTATATCAGCAAAATCAATTAAATGCATAAATAATTTAATAAATGAAAATCTAAGTGAATGCATTAACAAATCATTGCATAATGGACATTTCCCAGACAGTTTAAAGATAGCAAGAGTAACACCAATTCACAAGGGTGGCACACAATATGATCCTGACAACTACCGACCAATATCCGTACTATCAGCTCTATCAAAAATATATGAAAAAAATTATTCATTACCGATTAAATCAATATTTAAATATTTAAAACAATACGGTTTTCGTCCTAAGTCTGGAACGCTTTCAGCTGCAGTAGATCTAGTAACAAAAATAAAAACTAGTATTGACAGCAAAGAAATTGTATTAGGAGTGTTTATTGACCTGAAAAAAGCATTTGATTCAGTCTCACACTCTTTGCTTTTACAGAAACTTAAAAAAATAGGAATAACTGGCAGCGCACATGAAATACTTGAATCCTATCCTACTAATTGTAGACAAATACTAAGTACTGAACATTTCAAAACCAATCCTACATTGGTTACTTGTGGAATACCACAAGGATCAATACTAGGGCCTTTGCTTTTCTTAATTTATATCAACGACATGAGTCGATTGCCTTTTTTTGGAGAAGTATCCTTATATGCGGACGATACATGTCTATTTTACTACGGAGAATCTATTCATACCCTAGTGCAAAACGCTCAAAATGATCTCAATATTTTAAACGAATGGCTAAAATTTAATTTACTTACAGTAAATGTTTCAAAGACTTCATATATTATTTTTTCAGCAAAAAATAAACCTATTCCACCTTTTCAAGATCTAGTAATTGACAAAGAAAAAATAAAAAAATCAAACACCGAAAAATACTTAAGACTAATTTTGGACAAAAACTTAACATGGCGGCATCATATAGATTCTCTTCACTCTAAAATTATATCTCTTACAGGAGCTCTTCGCAAATCAGCTCGCTGTATTCCTCCTAAAGTACGAACTATTATCTATAATACATTAGTGAAACCAGTTTTTGAATACCTTGTAGAAATATGGGGTACTGCTGCGAAAACAAATATCAAAAATCTACAAACTTCTTAAAATAAATTACTAAAGACTTTACACCATATGGATTACCGTACACCAACAAAAAATATTTACGAAAAAACTAAATTGCTAACCATTAAACAAATGTACAAATATAAGACACATGCATATTATTAAGAAAAATAATCCCTAAAACCGTTCACTCCCAAATAACTTTTCAAACAAAAACGCACTCACACAACACCAGGAACATGCACAAAGTTGAACTGCCTAAGACTCGAACCAAATATGGAATAAAAACTATTACATTTGAAGGAGCACAGCTTTACAATTCTTTGCCAAATAATGTTAAGTAGTCAAAAACTTTAAATATGTTCAAGAAAAACTTAAAACATTACATTATGTCATGTAAGAATCTAGATTTTGTATAGAATCACCACTGTTTAAATTGTAGACTATAATCTTGTAAAATTTGAATTTTCTAATGTAAAGTGAATTGTTCTTTTTTGGAAATAAATATCTTTAACCCGAATGATCAGAATTACTTGAAACTTAGTATAAATGCTCTTTAATACAATTAAATAATTACGTGTTTTAGCATTTTTCAAAATTCATCCCATATGAGGGTAAAATAGGGGATGAATGTTTGTACGAAACTTACCTTTTTAGAGTTTTTTTTGTAGATTTAGCGCGATTGAAACCGTGGCTTCTATTAGTATATATTATAAAAACGAGTTTATTCCATTGGAAATGGTTTGATTTTTGCCGAGTTTTAAATTATATAATAAAAGAGAAAGATTATTTCTACGATCCAGACTTTTGATTTGATTCGAAATGAATTTTTAACACTTTTTTAGATTTACGCGAATAAATTTTTGAGATTTTAAACAAATCTATGTTTTCGGATTTAGTTTGATTTTTGGTTTTCGACGTATCGAATGCTTTACAGCAATCGTGGTCACAGGAGAGACTAAGATTTTAGACGTCTCAAACGTCATTATATACCTAGTTTTTACAGACAGTGACTAACCTACAGTTGTCAATTTTTTTCTATGATGTATGAGTATTTGAGAGTAATTTTTTTGCTTTTGCAAGATAATGAACATTTTCAACATTTTATTTAAAATTTTCAACATTTTTATTACTACTTTAATTAATTTTAGTGCAAAAATCCACAGATCTCGTGTCTGCCACGACCTTCGGGTACATTGAAAATGAATCTTCCAAATGAACTGAATTAAATCATTTTTTAACATATTAACATATTAATCATATTAATTACTAGCAGAACCCGCGGCCTCCCCGCGTTCAAACTACAAACAAAGTTTTTGGCTTTATGTTATAACTAGTATTGCCCGCGGCTCCGCCCGCGTTCATATGATCAATAACCAAATTCTTAGGTTTTACACATTACTACAATAGTAGTAAATAATGGCAGTGATTGAATATGCTACAAAGATTCCTCCGTTAATCTCATATTTGATATAGTAATATTGCTCTTTTTGTTTTAGCAATAACAAATATGTATGTTTATATTTCTGTTTTGTTTGTTTGTTTAGTTTTGGGCGATAAACTCTCAAACTACGGAATTAATTTAATTTTATTTTTTTACTAATAGACAGCTATTGATTAATTTAATATTTAGCTGATTATATGAATTACATAATGATAACTTTTCTTAATGTTAATTTGTCGCGAAACAGGGATTGATAAGCGCTAGTTAGTAATATTTTCCAAAACGATTTTCAAAAGAAAGTGTAATAAGTTAATAATTCTAAGCAAATACTTTTTATTATTTCATATGGCTCGGCTAATATGATTAAAGTCGTAAGCATTTTATTGTGTCCTTCCAAGAAATGGTGTCAAAAAAACTAAAAAAGTTGAGGTACAACAGTTCCTAAAATACTTTTTCATAGTTTTTGAAATATGGAATATTTTTAGATACCCGCTTTGTCAGTTTAACAGCCATAAACCTGTTTTCCATAAAATGCAATAAAATAAGATGAATCGAACTTATTTTAAGGTTGATAAAATGAGTCGATATTGTGGAAACATAAATATTATTCGTATTTATTCTAGTGTTAACCTAACAAAACACGTAAGTAAGAAAAACAACACAGTATTTTGCTATACGAAACCTATAATGCGCGAGTCGGATTTGCATTTGCCCAATTTTAACATTAAAAGATTAAAAATAAAATATTACTAATTTATAAAGCCAAATGTTTGTTTTATTGAAAATTTGACGGGCGGGGGCTCCGGGTAATTTAGTAGTAACTCTAATAAAATCGTAGAAAGGTCATACCTGTACATTCATTTTTTGGGAATTAAAACTGCGTATTTTAAAAACACATGGCGACATCTATTGCCGAATAGATATTCGGCGATAGATGTCGCCATTATTTAGATAATTAAGGCAAAAATAAATAATTATAAAATAACTTTTTTAATGAATAAAATAGCGCTATTCATATTTAGTTTTTTCAATATAAGCTATTTTTAATAATTTTTGCCATATTTAGTAAGTTACCTTGCTACAATGTATCATCGTGGTTTTATTCCAACCAGTTTTTGTATTTTTTCTCAGAAATGAGATATGTTCCCGCGGTAAAAAGTACCCTATATGTTAACCCGGATAACCAGCTATCATCATACCTCATCAAAATCTGTCCAGTGGTTTTCCCGTGATGAGGTAACAGACAGACAGACAAAAATTCTTAAAACTATAGATTTGGCCTCTGTATCGATAATAATGTCTATTTCAATAAGATTTTCGAAAAAATATTTAAGGTACAGATTTGACTTGGTTAGAATTATATTATATGTATAGACTTAATTTTGACTCGCGCATCGAGAGTTCCATACCACCCAATATTGTGTTATTTTTACTAACATATTTATACACTAAAATAATTTTTTTACGTAATAGATACTTTAGTGTTTACAAAAATAAGTCCGTATTTCATATTATTTCTTAAAGATATTATGGAAAACAAGTATAATTCTAGCGATCGTATCTCAAACTATCCAGACACCAGTATCTTAAAACTTAAAAGATATTTACCGTATATTCTGTAAATTAAATATCTCCGATTCTTTAATTTATAAGCATTTATTTATATGCGTTTTATCCCTCCTCTTCACATGTCCATTACAAAGGAATTAATATGTTGTCATATTAATTTTGTAATGTACATTATATATGTACATTTATGTAATCACTTCAGATTCACTTAACTTATTCTATGCTAAAAAAGACGCGAATAGGAAGTTAGAATTTGATTAAGAGCTTCTTTGTATACAATATTGGTGGATGTTCCGTCTGGTTGTGAGTTCTGTTAAAATTTCCATGTGGGACGAAAATATCTAAAGTCCATACCTGCTACTTTTAACAACTGGCCTTGACATTAATAATACTCATTGCAATACAAATTTTAAGAAAGGAATTACGATAGATTAAATTCAAAGCCATAGTCAGAGCTTATCAGTGTTTCTTTAAATGAATTGAAGATCATTAATACTAAGTTTCAAGTAATTCTGATTTTAAATAATTTTTTTCACATATATACTTTGGCATCCCATTTTACCCCTTTACCCCTTTAAGGGATGAATTACGTAAAATCTTTTATTATCCGATGCCTACGTCATATAAGAAATAAGTTCTTCAAAAATACACGTTCTTACGACCAGTGGTTTAGGCTGTCCGTTGATCTATCAGTCAGTCAGGACAAGCCTTTAATATTATTATTTTTTATATATTATTTTTATTATTATTATTTTTTATATATTATTTTTGCGTGAAACGCGCATACCTAAATAGACAAACAGACATACAGTCAATTTTTTTTATTAACTATTGTTTTGGGGTATATTATTTTCTATACACAATACGTTACAGTCATGGTTTTTAAAAAATATTTCATGTATAGATTTCGCTAAGTTACTGTTTTATTACGTGTATAGATATTAGTTGTTGTTAGTTTAAATACATATTTATTTATTAATAAAGAATCTTCGTTCAAACACATAATCATGCTCCAAAATATTTATTCACCATCACTACCGCGCTCACACTCTCTTCGCGCGTTAACTCAGCGTCACAAAGGTACTGAATAACCCAGCCATGATACGCACCTCTAATGATTTTTTAAATGTAACCCAAAATCGTATCTCTAGGGGATATTTTCATTTTTTCGATATCTCATTTCGTTTTTGAGGTATGAATTATTTTCTGAGCGAAACCGAGTGAAACCGACCTCATTTTTCACACTATTTCGATTAAAAAAAAAGTAATTGAGTTCATTCAAAATTTTTTTGCATTTTGTAGCCCTCGTTAAGATGCGTCTTTTGACATCCCAATCAGCCACGTAGTCCTAAAAGTCACGACACCAGGGCGATGTCGCACACTCGCTGAAAATCGGGCCTATACCGAAGTGACAAAAAACATTTTCAATGATAAAAAAACAACACAAGCATGAATTAGGTTAAATTAAAATGAAAAATATTTATTAATTCAAGAACTTTGTTTTACAAGAACACCATTGTCAATTACGTAACAAGATCCTGTAATCGATTTGGCTTTCGGGCCTGCCAGAAAGATGACTAAGTCAGCTATCTCCTCTGGCTGCGATACTCTGTTTAGAGCTGTTTTTTGTTTAAAGTCTTCCCATCTTGCAGATATATTTGAATGTTCCAAAAAGTTCGTTACAACTGGTCCAGGGCTGACCGTGTTAACCCTAATACTGTGAGGACCAAGCTCTGTTGCAGCACATACAGTTAAATGGTTCAAAGCAGCCTTTGAAATGCTATAATTCGTGAACCCTGGATAGCACGTGCCCATCTGTGCAGCAATACTTGATATATTGACTACGTTGCCCTTTGTCTTCATCAGATATGGCGTCGCCAAAGTTATTAGGAAAACAGCGGCCCTTACGTTGACTCTCATTGTGTTATCGAAGGATTTTATAATTTCGCCGTCAGTAAAAGAACCCAATCCGATCGCTGTACCAGCACAGTTCACAAGAACGTCTATTTGACCAAATTTCTCAATGGTTTGGTCAATTATTTTCCGAATATCTGCATCTTCAGCAACATCACCATTAATCGCTAGAGGATTCTTGCACTTTTTCGCTACGGCAGCTAGTCTAGCTTCATTTCGTCCTACGATAACTACATTAGCGCCTTCGGAACTAAAGGCTACAGCGATCGCTGCGCCTATACCAGAACTCGCCCCGGTAACAATCACTACTTTGTTGTTGAAACTCATAATGATTATGATTATCTGACATAAAACGGCATGGAGTAAGCTTTATATACAAATGTAGTTATTAGTTAATTATGTCCAAGCAATATATGTTAAATATAGTAAATAAATACCTTATTAAGTATTTTTTTATCCAGCTGATTAATAGCGCTTTTTTTAACAGCGCTATTTTATTACGTACTAGCGACTCACGCTCGCTTCGCTCGCGTTCGTCCCTAGGTACGTTTTCACGGTTTGCTATGTTTATACATTAATAGTAGCTTGCTACTTTTAAGATATTAATTTAAGTTTTAATATCGGTTTACGTTACGTACGTACGTTATTGCGTACGCCGTACGGGGATTTTGTTCACAATTTCATGGGTTTTAATTATTTTTTTTGCGGAACCCTGATTCTTTTCTAAAATAAAAGTAGCCTAAGTTACTCCTTATAACAACAAAGTCCCGTCAAAATCGGTCCAGCCGTTTCAGAGATTAGCCGGAACAAACAGACAGACACAAAAAGACAGACAGACAAAAATTGTAAAAAATGATATTTTGGTATGTGTATACATCCATATGCATTTAGTATAAAGCGGTTTTTTTAATATTACAAACAGACCCTCCAATTTTATTTATCTATATAGATTTTAGTTACGGATATAATAATATTTTATTTTTAAAGTCGAAAATTATTGTATATAATTATGTATATAGAATGTTCCATAATAAGATACAATTTTGTTTCTAAAATGTGTAAAACCACTACACATTTTCAAATGACTTCCAGATCTATAATTTAGAAAAGCTAAGTTCCATCTGTATTGGATTTTTTTGTACAAAATAATTTGATATAGTAATTAATTGTATTTCTATACCTAGTTTACCTGGTTAAAAAAAAAGTCATTTGTACCATTTTTTTTTTCAAAATGCCATGGGAGGTGTAGTGTGGCTCACAATATCCACTAATGTAAGAACTATTAGTTAGTAATAAACAGGATTTGGAACATAAAGGTTGTCTCATTTAATAACATCATTACAGCTGTTAGATTATTACTTTTTTTATTCAAAATGCGTTAAGATATTTTTGCGTTAATTAGTAGTATGTAATACATTTTGTTTATTTTTTCTTAAGTTTTTTAACTTTTCTGACGTAGACATTTTTCTTTTTTGTTTTGTAAATTAGTTAATGAAGCTAATAATAAAAGGTTCATTATTATTGACGAATACAAAAAAAAACCACGGTGTAATAAGTTTTTTTTATAAATAAATAAAAAAAAAGACTCATTAAGACTTATTGTTTCTACTTATATTTTAATAGCAAAAAAGTATCTAAGATGTCTAGACTTTACTTGGCTGTTGGTTTGTCATTTGGTACGTTTAGTATACATTTTTCAGAGATGAAATATTTTCCCGCACTAAAAAGTATCATAAATGTTGACCCGGGTAATCAGCTACCATCACATCAAAATCTCGTGATGCGTTACCAGACAGACAGACAGACAAAAATTCTAAAAACTATAGATTCGGCTTCTGTATCGATAGTAATGAGACTATTTTAATGAGATTTTCCAAAAAATATTTTTAATGTACAGATTCAATTCAGAATTTTATGTTATGTATAAGAGATATCCGAATCTGAGTGAAAGGATAACAGGCGTGCCTATTATTTAAAAATAAACCAAATTTTATTTATTAAGATTTACTTGACTCTTATCACGGTTAGATCCGATCGCGAATAGTGTCGAGACAAATCTAAGGAGCCTAAACAGACGATATATTATTGTTATGTCTTGGACGTTCATCTGCAATCAAACATCCGAATCATTAAACTTGTTTAGTTCATCATCATCAACAGCCCGTTGGACATAGGCATCTATCAGAGTGTGTCATTGAGCGCGATCTTGACTTTTGCGTATCCAGTCTATACTCTATACCTGTATACCAGCCTTACAGCGCAGGTCGTCGCACGATCTAGCGAGCGTTTCCCTAGTCGTGGTCTCCTTCGAGAACCTGACAAGTTGTTAAATATATATTATAAATTATGGACAATAATGAGAGACACCATAAATGAAATATCTAATAAATTACACGTAGATCCTAGATAAAAAAGTCGTCTCTTACAATTAGTTTCAAAGCTAAACACAGCTAGAAGAAACATGTTTGTATTTTGTTGTGTCGCGAAATTTTTAAAATGGACAAAATACAGGAACTTTATATTTGAAAAGCTAGTGTAAATTAGAATTTAGAATTATTGAAAACAAAAAACGATTATATGCTCGAAATCGTTGTTATCTTTTGAAGTTCGAGAACTTTGTTTTTAAATGTTGAAATCAAACCAAGTCATGTCGACTTTTCCATCATGGCTATGATAAATTATACCATTAAAAGAGCTTTCGCCACCATTAATTTACTTATTGAACCATTTTGAATAAGTCTTGGTAATGTTAAGAGACCTGATTTGTCATTGATTTTTTGGGAAAACGGGACGGGTGTTTTTGAGGGACGCATGCGTTGGAACGTTGATTCCGTCATATCAGGGAAATGGCGGCGTTTAATGTGTTAAAGGTGTGTGCTTTGATTTGTATCGGCTGGCACTGACTTCGAAAATATTTGATTAGGTATCTATAGTAAATAAAAATTACCAGTTAGTTATTTTTTACTTTTTAGTGGTTTTTTATGTAGGTTTTTATTTTATTTTTTAAAGTTTTTATTTTTCCCTTTTTAGTTTAAACATAGTACTAGCAAAGTAAGACGAAAGTATTTTATAGTTGGATTATTATAAGCGTGCGAACTAAGTCATAAAAGGAATGTGACAATGCCACGCAACTCTTTATCGATAAACGGATGCCGCTCGGACGCAGGTAGCTATATAGGACGACGCGGTCGTTGATGACTATAGTCCATTCGCGTTAAGAAAATAGTGAGTCTTAATAGTGAATCTTGATTTGAGATGATAATGACTTTATTTTGATTTGGGATAATTAATCAACTAAATTATTATAAATGAAAATATCTGATAGCTATATGAAAATATCTCAATCTCTGATAAATAAATGTAGGTACACGAAGATGACAGTGACTGCTACTCAGACGATGACACAGACATAGATTAATATCCTACCGTATTTTCTTAACCTTTCCTTCATTACCTGCTATTGACTATCGACAATTTTTTTTATTGTTACGCACAACACTAGAAGTGCTAGCGAGAGTTCCGATATGCCTATAAATGATTTATGGTTCAGTTCGCACGTTTGTAATAATCCAACTATAGTAAAATATTCGCGCCGTTTAAGTTCGTTTGATGCCAATTTTTATATGACGACTGACAAAGTAAAATTCGCTATTATTAGTAACACTAAAAATTCTGGCTTTAAAATTCGATATTAACGTATTGTGCTTGTCAAATCAAACAAAATGAGCCCAAACTCAAAGTATCTACTATAAGCCGTTGAAGAATTCTACCTATCCACCTTCTGGCCTTACCATAAGATCAGGTCGACAATACCGAACCATTGCACTATCAACGGAAATAGAAACATACAAAGTTTTAAGTCCATATGACAATTAGAAGTAGGTTAAATTCAACATTAGCTATTTTTCCACCCTTACGGAAGGGAATTTTCTTTATGAAATTTAAAAACGGATCAATCTGGAAGTATACAAACAAAACAAAAAAATTTCAAATCGGTTAATAAATGACGGAGTTCTGAGGTAACAAACAAACAAAAAAAAATATAGCCGAATTGAGAATCTCCTTTTTGAAGAAGTCGGTTAAAAAGATGAAAAGAAGTTGACGAAGGAATATAGTATAGTACGTAATATTATGTACATCTCACGGCAAGGATAGAAAGAAAAAAAAATTACGTAATTTTATTTTTCATAATATATTTTTTTATTTACCTACAGCTTTTTTGTTTTTGCCAATTAAACATTTGAAGTAATATTTAGCAATTTTTTATCCTAAATTACTTTTAAACATATACATAAGTTGTATTGTATATTTTAGTGCACGCCTCTTAACAACCTTTATTTTGATACCCCACTCGATTGGTTTGGAACAATTTTGACGAATGAAATCCGCCATTTTAAATGTTAACTATTTTTTATTAACCGACTTCCAAAAAAAGGAGGAGGTTCTCAATTCGACCGTATATATATATATTTAATGTTTGTTCGGGCATTTTTTCGTCGTTTATGAACCGATGATAATTCTTTTTTTGTTGGAAAGGAGATATCCCAAGAGTGGTACCATGATAAGGAAACCAGGATCTGATGATGGGATCCCAGAGAAATCGAGGGGAACTTTCGAAAATTGTAGCGGCGACTAGTGCGTTTGATAACATTTTCATTAGGTATTTTAAAGCACTACTATATAATGAAGGTCTGGAGTCGATCTGATGATGCATCCGAAAGATAGTCGAGGGAACTCCTCAACGATTTACAGCAATTACCTGGTGTTTGGGCTTGATTAATTTGTATTGATGATACGTCTACACTAAAAATGGAAAAAAATAACTTTTAAAAAAAAAAAAAACCGACTTCCAGGCACTGAAAAATAAAAAATAAGTAAACGGGGGTTTTCATTTAGAATAGATACGATAATTTTCGAAGTCGGTGCCAGCCAATACAAGTCTAAGCACACCGACTTCGAAAATATCTGATTAAGTATCTATTCTAAATGAAAACCCCCGTTTACTTATTTTTTATTTTTCAGTGCCTGGAAGTCGGTTTTTAATTTCTTTTTTAAAAGTTATATAGCCTACAAGCGTCTCACCCTCGCCCTGCTAGGGCGACCTTAACGTCAGAGATGAGATATTTTTCCGCAGTAAAAAGTATCTTATATGATGACCCGGATAATCAGCTATCATCATACCAAATTTCATCAAAATCCCTCTAGTGGTCCATCCAGACAGATGGTTTATTTTAATAAGATTTAAAAAAATATATTTAATGTACAGATTATATATTAACAATATACAATAACAAAGCAATTATATGTATTAACAAAGCAAATTATAAATATAAACAAAAAAATAATTATATTATATATTAAGAAAAAAAAAAATTATATATTAACAAAGCAAATAAAATCTTTGTTTTTATGAATAAAATAAATATCAATTTTACAATCAAGCGTTAAAATTATCAATGAATATTGAATGATATAAGGACGAGATAATATGTCGAATGATTCATTCGAGATGGTCGAGTAAATTCGAAGATATTGAGTTCTAGAGGTTGTACCTACATAGTGGGGTTTTGTTCAGCGATGATAAGAGGCTAACTTATTATTTACATATGTCGACACGTTTGACTCAATTTGTAGTGACCCTACTTGCTGTGCCAACAGTCGCGGGTTCGAGTCCCGCTGGGGACATTCATTTGTGTGATGAGCACGAATGTTTGTACTCCAGTCATGGGTGTTATATATATATATATATATATATATATATATATATATATATATATATATAAAATATGTATGTATTTAAAGTTATATATGTGTAGTGTATCAACTATCTGGTATCCATAACACAGGCCTCGTAGCTTACCATGAAACTAGATGGTGCTGTGTCTTAATGTCCTACATATTTATTTATTTATATGTAGGTATGAGGTACTTACTACTTACGTACATAATAAAGTCCCTAAACCGCTCTAATGGTGCGTCAATTAAGTGTCTTGTATGTTAACCCAGTAGTTATCACTTCACTAATTGTAAGACCGTTACAACTGTCATAGCGCAAAATGTAACAAAAATATCCACTAACTTTTCACATTTTTAATATCAGTATGATAAATAAAGTTGATAAAAAGATAAATATTTATTTGCTTGCGTCGCTCCACTTCGTACTCTCCTCAGAACGATTCAAAATAACCTAATACATTTATTTTTATTATATTAACTAAAAATTATTATAAAAATATCAATTAATAATAATACTATCCTACTGATCGATTTCGGCCACCAGACAACAATCATTGTAACTGTGTGCAGGAGCTATTACTATTATAGTGTACAAGTGTACGCGCAGACGCATACATAACATCACGGAATAGGTAAAACATCAATTCTGTGCATAACATACACTGTAAAAGTCCGAAGACCGGTAAGTGTTAAGACAAGTTATCTATACATATAATAAAAAATAGAGCAAATCCTGATTTTTTTAAAATTTTTGTTTCTCTGTTTGTACGGGCTAATCTCCGAAACTGTTGGACCGATTTAAATGAAATTTTGCATGATGGTACCTTATATGCCAACATTTTAGATACTTTTTATCCCGGAAAATTAAAGAGTTTCCTTGGGATAGTTAAAAAACTATAGCAACTTTTACAGCTTAGTACACAAAAACTACTGATTGGATTTCAATGAAACTACAATAATATAGTTCATACATTAGAATAACAAATAGGCTACTTTTTATCGCGTAAAAATGTACGATTCTCGTGGGATAGATTTGTTTTTGTTTGTCTAGTATCGAACCCGAGCGAAGTCGAGAGTGAGCCGCTAGTTAATACTAATTAAAAAAAACAGGTATTCCCATGCTTAACTAAATAGGCGTACAGAGAACGAATCAAACAATGATAATTAATAACATAGAAAACAAAAAACTGACTGTGTAAATAATATAAACCACTTTTCTGTTTTTTTTTTAAATTAATATATACCTACTATTAATTTTCACATAATATATGTCATTTACATCATTAAGACGGATCCTACGACATCTCATTCGTTCAAAGTTTAAAACTCATACAGCAAAAAAAAACAACAACAAACGCCTTACTTACCCTCCTGTAGACACTCCTTGGGGCACACGAGACAATTCTAAAATTTCAATCGATTATTTCAAAAATATTAAATGTCAGATGATTTAGTTATATTTTATATTCATTATATTATAATATTAACCAAGGTTAGGTCCTGTCTGCTTCTGTGCTTAGCGGTAACTGTGTAGTACACATTTGTAATTTAAAGAAATCACGCGATTTACGATCCACTGCACATATTGTTTCTTATCGTCGACACATTGTTTTCATTACACCTGCAGCATTAGTAGTGAAACTGTCTACTACTACTGAGGTCACGTGTGTGGGAAAATATGGTGTTAGAGCATCTATCTCCCGGCATGTAAAGGAAATGTTTTCAAACATAAAAAACTTACATTCATGTTAAGTCTTCCAAGTCGATGAAACTAGTTAGGTACAGAGAGAAATCGAAACAAGATATCGTTAAGCGATAGAAAATATTACTCATATGTAAAAGGTTCATTAACACCGGATTTTAAATAAATTCGCAATATTTATAATTAACGCTTTGTTAGCTATTTTAAAAAACTTGTCGATCTAAGTTTTTTTATTAGACGACTTTATAATTTCCGTCGTCTGTAGGTACTCTGTCTCTCTATCCATATGTCAGTCGAACTGCCGACTGTCTGTCTGTCACAGCCGTATCTAAGATTATTCGAGCTCTATTGCTGGAATTTAGCAGTTAGGTGCCTCAGCCTCAAAAAATAAAATAGAGATTGCACTGTACCTAACTGAGAGGTGTTTTTTTAAGTGCACATGAATTTTTAAGTTTATTTTAGTGTTTAATTTTGTAAAACCTAAATGATATTTTTGGATATATCAAACCAAAATATACTTTATTCAAAAAGACTTTTTACAAGCACTTTTGAATGAGCGATTCACATTTTTATATTAAAATTAACTACCTTACATTTTTATATTTTAACTAGCGACTCACGCTCGCTATGCTCGCGTTCGTCCCTAGGTACGTTTTCACGGTTAGCTATTATTATACATAAATAGTAGCTTGCTACTTCTAAGATATTCATTTAAATTATACTTATAGCGATTTACCCTCGCTTCGCTCGGATGCGTACGCCGTACGAGGATTTTGTTCACAGTTTTATGGGTTTAAATTTTTTTTCGCGGAAACCTGATTCTTTTTCTAAAATAAAAGTAGCCTAAGTTATTCCTTATAACATCAGCTATCTGCCAGTGAAAGTCCCGTCAAAATCGGTCCAGCCGTTTCGGAGGTTAGCCGGAACAAACAGACAGACAAAAATTGAAAAAAATGTTGTTTTGGTATATTATATACCGTGTATACATCCATATGCATTTAGTAAAAAGCGGTTATTTTAATATTACAAATAGACACTCACACACAAATGTCAGTGTAATCGGTCTGTGAGGTGAATTCACCGGCTCGGAAAATCGTTCTGCTGAGAAAAGCAAAAAACTCAACAGTTGTTTTTTTTTTTAAATAATTTACAATATTGCAATACATTAATTATGTTTTTTATCTTACGTAAGATCAGTTAAAACTTAAAAATAATCCCACACATTTGCATCTTCAAGGTATTCCGTGAGGGAATGATATGCTTTGCTTCAAAAAAGTCAGGTTATCAATTCGACACGTATGTATGTAATATTGTTGGAACTGCAAAATATTCACATATGACAATCTATTAGGGCTTCCAAATCAATATACAAAATTTTACAGGTGTATGTATGTATAACTCGTGCCACGAAAGAAGAGACTTGACGAGCGTCAGTAGTGGGGAGCTTGCGCAGGTACAGTCGCGTACGAAATAGTTATCTATAATATTTTATTTTTATATTTATTTAGGGATTTTTTGATGACATCAGAATAAAGTATGTAGCTATGTTATATTAAAATTATTAACAATATTTATTACGAAATGATAAAGTTTAAGATATAAAATGGCATAATATTTAAATAATTATCTTAGTCACTGTCAATAAATGATAAACCAGCGGGAAGATCATCGTTCAATTCAATTCTTTTTACTGTATTTAATGATGTTTTAGTTGCGGCCGCTGTACACATTTGTACCCGCTTCAAATTTTGTACACCTTCTTTTGCTTCTTTTAACATATAAGTGTACACGTCGTAAATCATCTTCCTACTTTGTCTACTTAACGTTTTACCTCGAGGCATAATGAAAATTTTACAAAATTGCACTCGTATACAACACAAATATAAACAAAGTAGAAATTTATAAACACAAGTTGCACTCGTCTGTACTGCGGAGGCAAGCGGGGCGTGCACGGGGTGAGGAGAACGGTAGGCAACTAATACGCATGCGCAGCACCGTGCCGCCCCTTCCGCGCTACTTCCGACGCCCCGATGTCGCCCGATCCCTTCTCCCCTTAGCCTTCGTACCGCTAAAGAGACCTATAAATCGTGTTGTGCGCAAGTTAAACCACGTGGTTTGTCAAGTCTCTTCTTTCGTGGCACGTACTATAGTATGTACGTTTGTAAGTATGTATGTTTATCCACGCATTGCTCTAAAACTAGTTATCGGATCGTGACCAGTCTTTTTAACTGACTTCAAATATAGGAGGTGATCAATTCGACACGTATGCGTATAATATTATTGGAACTGCAAAATATTCACATATGGTAATCTATGAGAGCTTCCAAACAAATATACAAAATTTTATAGGTGTATGTATGTTTGTCCAAGCATTTCTCCGAAACTGGTAATCGGATCGTGATAAAAAAATAATTATTTGCTTACATTTATTTTAACTTGGGGAATAGTACATTTCATCAAAATTGGTTCAGTAGTTTTTACGATATGGACTAAAATGTACAACTAAACCTGAAATGATTTTTATAATTACTTACTATTTATGACATAAACTGTTTCAGTTTTTAGATAAAACTAAAAATTACAAAATAAAAACGTCATTATATTAAATCGACTTCAAAAAAATAAAAACCGACTTCCATGCACTAAAAACAAAAAAAATAACTGAACGGGGGTTTTCATTTACTATAGATAGGTACCTAATCAGATATTTTCGAAGTTCACGCCAGCCTAGGCATATTAATATTAAGTACCTGGGCGACCTAGTTTCGCTCGGAGTTTTTTGGCCAAAAGTACAATTTTCTTTTTAATTTGGTTTAAAAACAAAAAAAATTAATAACTTGACTCAATACAAGAAAAAAACAAAAACAAAAGTAAAAACTTTGTATCCGACCGGGATTCGAGCCCGGACACCTGTGATTGTCAAGCTTGCGCCTTGGCCGCTTGACCAAGATGCCTATGCCCGAGCGTGCGAAATTAGCAACCATATTTTGCGTGGAATAATGCGAAAGAAAACCGCATGAAAACTCGAAAACACGCGTTTTCCCAGACAAGACTAATCTAGATCGATTTTTCGCTCCCGAAAACCCCTACATACCAAATTTCAGCGAAATCGTTAGAGCCGTTTCCGAGATCGCTGGTATAAATAAATATACAAGTATTGCTCGTTTAAATATATTAGATTAGATAACTCATTATTTAAAAGTAAGTATCATAGTCGTACAGTCCTCGCGCCTTAAGCTCAGCTTTGCATTTGTGTGAGTGCACACGCATAGTGTACGGAGAGGTGCGGCTTGTGGCGTTGCGCGTCCCGCGCATGGTTTAAACCGGTTTATACTGGTTTTTAAAGCGCGGCGCGTCCCGTAAGTGTCATCTCCCTGCCCTGCACTTTCCGCACTTCACCTCTTGTACCGCTTGCAGCTTAACGTATAATATTATTTTCTTGTTGTGTTTGAATTATTTTATTATTATATTATAATTATTATTATATTATTATTATCATTAGTGAAATGGCTTCTACTGTAACTAAATTAACTAAACGAAAACCATTAAGCAGCAAGAAAAAAATTTTGTGCAAATTGAATGAATATTTTAAATACGTAAACGAAAAAAAAATGTCAAAGATATTAAAATGTCAGCATTTCCTTTTGATAAAATATTGATTTTATTTTTATGTGATTTTTTGACTAACCTTACTTTTGGCTATCACTCACACAAATGCAAAGCTGAGCTTACGCCTCGAGAACTATACTTTCTTATGAAAAAATTTCAATATGACCTATAAAAAATTAACACACTAACTAGCTTTTACTTGCATACATACATACTGATAATTTTGTGCATTTTTATAAGCTTTTATTTTTGGGCTTCCTTGCAGTGAGGGAAAAAGAAGACAGTTCACATCACCTTATTCCTTATATACTTTATATCATGACACCTGAGATGTTGTTATTCAAAAAATAAAACTCATTTATAACCATTACTCTTTTAATAAAAAAAAAAAACATTGTCAGTTAACAATATTTTTCTATAAATACAAACTTACATTTAAATTCAGTCGATGTGAAAAGTGCATGAAAATTTCTTTTTCTAAATAACATACGAAGACTCCTACACACTAAAGAGGAAATTCTTAATATCTTTAATTTAAATTTTTAATTTCTTACGTCCAATACAATTTCATTTATTACAAAAACTTTATGGAGAAAAATTTAGAATAGAAAATTTAGTCGGTTTCACCTTCACTATATAAAAATAGTATAAGTTGATACAAAATCATTCCATAGCTGTCTTTAATGACAAAAAACATGAAGAAAACTATATACAATCAATATATAAGTTTATAAATGGACAGATGATCTCAAATTTTAATCTTTTTCCATACACAATCTACTAATATCTAAAACCTGTCACATTAAATATATACATCCTACAAAAAGAGTACTCCCAGTGCATAAAAAAAAAAATTTAATTTGTTTTATACTCACTTTTTGTTACCGCATTAAATGTCATATTAAAAAAAATGTTTTTACTTTACTTTTTTTTTACTTTCACAATTCAGTTTAAAATTTCATTTTGGATAATTTCAAACAAGTTGCAAAATAATTTTAGTACTACTAATATTCAAATTTAATAATTTTTCAATCAAAAACATTATTTCTAATACAACATTTAAGGAAACAAGAGTTCAAAACTTTTAGACAGGACAACTATCTGCCAAAACGGATAACCTATCTTTCGATTTTCCAACTATGTATACAAAGAGATTTTATATTAGTTATGTCAAATCTATCTTTTTTAGGTGAAATGATCAAAAGATAAGTTAATTCATTTCGACTCTAAGAGAATACCGGGCTGAAGTTGGCTTTAGGCTGGATTTAAGTAGCGTCAGAGAAATGTTTATTACGACGTCATTTACACCAACTTCAAGCCGGTCAATTTAGGTCACTGGAATTGGGTAGTTGACACCAATTTCCAATCAACTGTTACAATTATTACTGACAGTTTCAACGCGTGCTAGTTAAACACAAATAATTTCAATGTCACGTTGAATGAACACTTGATTTTAATTTTTTGTAACTAAAATCAATAAATAGTTAAGTCAATTGTCAAAAAGGTGTCGTTACAATTGGTACTCTACTATCATTTTTAAAATCTTTAACAAGTAGATTGAAAATTAAGGTTTTTTTGTATACATTAATTGTGCTGACTCTTGTTGTAGGTTCTACCCACGTTTGTTAAGAATTTACTCCCTTTTTAAACATTACAATCAAATATAGTTTTAATTATCTCATTCTACCAACCAATATCCTTCGTGTCTTTTCAATTCTACGTGACATAGTCGAAGTAATGTGCTAACTAGCACGCTTTGAAGCCATTAACAATAAAATTGAATTGCTATTGCCGTATAGAATAGGGGATTCACATTTTGACAGCTCATAAGTCATACGTCAACTATCCACTCGCACGAAGTTCACAGCGCGGCGGTGGAGGCGTGCGCGCGCTGGCGCTGCGGGCGCACGTGCTGCGCGAGGTGCGCGCGCACCAGCGACACGTACTCCTCGCGGTGGCGCGCGAAGTGCTGCACGTGCGGCGAGCGCGCCCAGCACTGCCAGGTGCACTGTGACAGGGAGGAACATGTTATGGTTAAAATGGGCCGTTTGGGGATATTATATTATAAACACCAAAAAACAATAGGACTTTATAACTAAACCGAATTTGTACATTAAATATTTTTTGGAAAATCTTATTGAGACTTTATTATCGATACAGAAGCCAAATCTATAGTTTTTAGAATTTTTGTCTGTCTGTCTTTTACCGCATGACAGGAAAATTACTAGACAGATTTTGATGAAATTTGGTATGAATATAGCTAATCCGGGTCAATATATAGGATATTTTTTATTGCGGAAAATATGTTATTTCTGAGCTAAACAAAACGTAACTAGTGACGAACCTGAGCGGAGCGAGGGTGAGTTGCTAGTAATAATATAATATATTATAAGTGTAACTTTAGTTTGATTGATTAACTGAAGATAGATATTTGAGAGAAGCTCCATTGAAACTATTTCAAATATTTGTCTTTAATAGGTCAAATAGTTATTTTTTCTGCATAACATACAAGACAAAATGTTTTGCATTCATTCTATGTTTACATATTACATTAAATGTGTTATTTATATAAAAGAAGATAACGATTAAGTACGGTTTCAAGTTGGAAATAATGTTCTCCTGACCGATTTTGGCCACAGCACATAATCTCACTAGACATGTGCGCAGAAGATATAGTACATACATAAATACATATGTGCACAAACTTCACTTTCATATACCGATGGAATTACAATTTGACTTGATTTAGTAATAGATCAGGCGCAGAACCGACGACTTCATATGATCTACCTCAAAAGTGAGTGAAACTCCGCCAACTTCACAACTCCCGCTAACTTCATGACTGATAATATCTTAACAGAAACACTCGAATTAAACTTGACACGACTCGGAACTCAAACCCAGAACCCAGGTCCTCCGAATCTTCGCTAGACCACAGAGACATTAAAGAATTAGACAGTACAAGGCTCACCTTGATGCCCATCTTGCACCAGCTGTCGTACACGCTGCGGTTGCTGGCCTCGGCGCCCACCGGGTCGCTGCTGGACAGCAGGAAGAGCGCGGGCGCGTGGCACAGGTTGGTGTGGAACAGCTGCGACGAGCGGATGTAGTGCACGGTGGCCGCGTCGTGGAACGTCTTCATATGGTATCTGGAGTTCATGTTGCGTTTTTATTATATTGGTATATATATATATATATATATATATATATATATATATATATATATTATTATTACACTATTATCATGGGGTCTCATAACGAACAGAGTAAAATTAGTTCAAAAAACTGTCAATAGATGACGTTACATGTATCTTGTGTTAAATTTACAAAAGATAAAAAATTAGATTCAAAAAATGTATATTGTTGTTTTTAAAAGATATTCTAAATTAAATGAAACCAATGAGCCCGTTAATCAAATTTGTAATATCTGTAATCAGATGATGGGTTTGTAGTAGAGATGCGCCGACTGTGAATTAGTTTTGCCGACTAGCGGAATGGTCGGTTGAAAAAAGGCCGACTAATCAGCCGACTAATCGGCCTAGTCGATCATTGCTTTCCCCGATGTTCGGGCGGCATATTTGTCGCGCATCGTATTCCTTGCACGCGTCATGCATGCGGACATGTACGAACAGATTTTTGTTTACTTTGCATTTTTGTTTACTGTGTCTAGTAATATATTATTATTATACTAGCGACTTATCCTCGCTTATTACCATATTGTGTAAACATTTGGCACTGGTCAATTGGTTATATTCATTTCTTACTAACACTTCACCTTACTCTCACTTCGTTTGGTTGGTACCTTAAGGATGAATGGTTTAGAAACGTATAGAAGACTAACATACAAAATGTTTATTTTTATTGTGCCAGGAACCTACGCATATTTAGTAAATATCGTATGGTATTTTTAGTGTCTTTTGATCATACAAAGCAAAATATTATATAAGTATTAGCCGGAACAAACAGACAGACATTTTTTTCTTAAATTGTATATTTTTTATAAGCGTTTATAGTTCCATAAGTATTTAGTAAAAAGCTGTTATTTCGACATTACAGACAGCTAGACACTTCAATTTTGTTTATATGTATAGATTATGCCGATTGTGTAAGTAAATAAATAATTTTAAAGTATTAAATCAGCGGAAAACATTAAGCTTTAATATCACAAGTAATTTTGATAAAGTATTAAGGAAAATATAGCATACCAACGAAAACTTTTGAAAGACAACCCGAAATGTAACGGAGTGAAGGTGACTTTGGCATTTAGATATTGATGATTGTATATCAGTTGTATAATGCGCTACATATCGTTTACATATCAGCGATGAATGATAATTATGTAAGGGTCGAACTGCATAGTAACAATTTGGCCTAGTTGTATACGAAGATTTTATATATTTATATAATATATATATTTATATAATATATAATATATTTATATATATATAGTATGTTGTCCTTAAGAGATAGACATATGCCATCGCGGACTTTTTTGTAGACCTTCTTAAGGTGTACAATACTGTAGTACATTATTTTGATCTATCTCGTAGGGTTCAGCCAGCGTTTGCAATGTAAGCGCAAAAAATGTGTTTATTTACGACATCACATTAGAAACAAGGTAGGGGTAGCCAAGTGGTAACGCGCTCGCTTGGGAAACCGAGTGAAGCGGGTTCAAATCCCGGGTCTCGCACCTCTGATATTTTCATGTGCGAATCATTTCTAACATGATTACCACTTGCTTTACGGTGAAGGAAAACATCGTGAGCAAACCTGCATATCTGAGAGAACCTAGCAAGTTTCCGAAAGACATAATACTTTCTAAGATTTACGCGAATATTTGACATTTTAAATAAAACGGATTTTTCGCGGAGTTATTTTGATTTTTGGTTCCCGACGTTTCGAATGCTTTACAGCAATCATGGTCACGGGAGAGACTAAGATTTCAGATGTCTCAAAAGGTATTATATAGTTATTACAGACAACCTACCCACAAAATAACAAAATGAATTCAAAAATCTCGAAAAATCGCCCCAAAGTACCTTACAATATTTATTAATTTAATTAAGCATTATATAACTATAATCTATCTAAAGTTTTCATTACTAGAGATAAAAATTTGACATGAACTTTTAATAAATTATGTCAAATTCAGGGAAAGCACAGATAGATAGGTTATGAGGTGAATCGTAAGCGAAACATATTATGCTTATCACATAAGGAAGATATATTATGTAAATGCTTCAAAATTAGATTCAGACATTGATAACATTCAAGTGCACTAGCACCTTAATATTATCGGCAATAATGAATTTGATTATACGTGAATTTATGAATCATTGTAGCTATGTCTCTATATAATAAAAGTGTAATTGATCGCTGTCCGTACATGGAAGATATTTGAGAAAAAATATTATTGGGGGTCTTTATGAATAGTAATAGAACCCAAAACAATGATTTTTAGAATCTTTGTTTGTTTGTATGTGCGTTTGTGCAACACTAAACATTTAATATTTGTTTTATTTCAATCGTTCATAAATAAAAAAATTATGTCAATTTAAAGAATCACTAGGATAAACCCGAGCGAAGTTAGGGTAACTCGCTAGTAAGATAATATTATTGATCAATATGGATGAATTATTTTCAAGGTGAGACGTTTTGTTATCAGATAAGCACATATTATATATATTTCATAATCTAAAACAAAATATCTAAGAAGTGTAATATTTTTTGTTACTAATATTGAAATCATACAAATAATTATATATACAATACAAATCTACACTTAGTTATTACTGTACAAGTCATGTCCGCGTGGAATAGTGGCAAGAATGTTAGCCGCATTCCCCTGTTGAATGGCAATGCCGGCAATTCTTTGGGCGGAAAATGTGCCAGCTCTCCTGTCACCAGTAGAGGCGATAAGACGAGGTGTTATGTCTTTTAAGAAGTGTAACAGTAAAAACTTTGTATTCAGCCGGGATTCCGGGAAACCCGGACACCTGTGATTGTGAATCTTGCGCCTTAAGAAAGTAAGAAATTTGCGACCATATTTTTCGTGGAATAATGCGAAAGAAAACCGCATGAAAACTCGAAAATCTTATCTTATGTCTGCGAAAACGCGTGTTTTCTTTTCTAGATCGATTTTTCGCCCTACATACCAAATTTCTGCGAAATCGTTAGAGCCGTTTCCGAGATCGCCGGTATAAATAAATAAATAAATATACAAGAATTGCTCGTTTAAATATATAAGATATTTCTTTAAGCCGGAAATCATGTATCGATTGTAATATTTCAATCTTTAAGGTTTAAAATATGTATGGACCATGCATATGTTAGGTATATAACATGTAAGTTCATTTTATCATTTGCTACGTTACCATTTTTTTAGAGAAATTTCTACAATGTGATACTCTACAATAAGGAGAGTATGACCTTGTATAATATTCAAAAATATCATTTACTGCATCAGAACGATGGACAATACAAAAGACTTTTATATTTGTAATATTACTATGAAACCCCATCAAGAAGTACGAAAAGTTAGTTCAAGTAATTGTTAATAGATGGCGTGTAATAATAAAGTGGACTTGACTATTTTCTTCGTATGAGGTTTTATAAGGGTAGTGTAATTATAAGGCTGTGGTGGTCCAGTAGTAACGTGCCGGCTTGGGAAACCGAGTAAAACGTTCAAATTTCAAACAAACAAAAGCATGTTTTACGATGAAGGAAAACATCATGAATTTGCATGTCTGAGAGAACCTAGCAAGTTTTCGACCTGGTGGAGTATAGTCAGATCGCACTCGCCTTGAAGAGGCCCGTGTCCACGTTAAAGAAGAGCTAAATACATACATACGTAGTATTAAATCACTTATTATTTTAGAATTTATAAAGCTTTGGTATTGAAAAACATATAAAACTCACTCCATATATGCTTTGAGGGTTTTTTGCATAATCTTGTTCTTAGGGAAAATGGCGGCGGGCACTCCTATGGTGATCTCTGTGATGTCCGCGGCCGAGTCCCATATCTGTGCCGCCACGCGGTCTATCACCGGTTGATAGCTGGAATTTAAATAACAACTATTTGTTATAATAGTTTATTAATATAAAAATAATATATAATGTATTATAAACATTAAGGTGGAGGGAAAAAATAAAATTTGTTTTTTTTTTCTTAGCTTAGGGGTAGAATTTGTAGTTTATAAAATACACAATTTTTGAAATAAAAAAAAAGTTTTACTCAACATCTTGAGGTGGCCTACTGATTTTTAAAGTAATTAATATATATTTTTTTGAATAGATTTTTTTGAGTAATTATGAATGTGAATGTTTTCAAAGACGATCCACGCGAAAAAAAAAATTGTCATTCAAACCAAAAAAAAAAAAAAATATTTTAAAAATCAGCCGGCCACCTCAAAATATTAAGTAAAAAAACTTTTTTTATTTAAAAAAAAATCCTTTTTATAAGCTACAAATTCTACCCCCAGGCTAAATATCATTTTTTTTCGCTCCACCCTAATATACATTAGATATTTACATATACATACATTTACAGATTATAAATAAATATAATTTTTATTAAAAAAAACTGTTTGTCTGTCTATTTGAATAAAGTATAATTTTATTTGGTTATTTTTGTTAAATGTTAACCAATTGCTATATTAAAAGAGTTCATCTGAACAAATTCCAAAAAAATTCAAACTTAATGGTATTGAAGAATTTCACCATCAACCATTAGACTTCAGCAGAACAATTCAACGGTATCCAAGTCAAAAGTGCTATCTAGTTATTGTATTTTCATTTGAATAACATAGTAAAAATGATGGTTATCGATGTAGAAACTTACACTTCTTTATTATTCATGACATGAACGCACACCTCCCCCCATATGTACCCGCCCACTGAGAAACCATGGATGACAGTGGGCTGATCGTTTTCGTTCGCTGCCATGAACTTTATGAGATCCGCTGCTACTAACTAAAACACAAAAAAATAATTTATCATACTAGCGACTTATACTCTCGCTCTCTAGGTGCGAATTATTTAGTAATACATTTGTATAGAAGAAAATAAATCACAAATAATAATTATTAACTCCGGTAAAATGTATGAGTGAACTCAAACAAAAGTACCTATCGTCGGCCTAACGAAAAAAGAAAACATATACCTATACCACCACCTAATTGCAAAAAATAACGCATACAACAAAAAAACTATAACGCATAAAACAATTACAATTATTGTTGTAACCTATAATTAACGGCGTCAACAATAATCCTCCTCGCTCCCGTCCGCCACCGTCCCCGCTGTCGCGTCGTCGCGTCGTCAACATATTATTACGTTTCGCGAGTAATTTTCATTCTGTGGACTGTTATATCTTCTAAGATATTCATCTCATCTAAATAGTGTAAAGGTTTAGATCTAAATTAAGTGCTTAAGTTGTCTAACATATTTATTTAGATCGGGATAAACACCATGCCAATAAAAACACCATTTTTTTAGACCCAATTTAAAAACAATAAAAATTGTAGACTCACAGTAGTGAGTCCACCTTAAAAGATAAACATATGAATCGCGGACCTTTTTGTAGTAATTTTTTTGTTGTTTAATTTATCAGAACATTTCATGGTACTGCCTGTAATAGTTTACACGGTGCCCGCCAGTAAAGCTTCCAGTCGGCATGATTTTTTCCGAAATCTTCATCATCATATTTCAACCAATTTACACAAAACTATAATGAATTATAAACCTAAACTTTTCTTATGAATCACTCCGCCCATTGGTAAAAACCGTTTCTGATGTTAATATTTCATTTTTACCATGGCCAGCGAGGAGTCCTGACCTTAATCCCATCAAACATTTATAGGGTCAATTGAAATAAAACTTAAAAGCACTTACAGCAAATGCATGATATATCTAAGTCTGTTGGAAAGGAATACCTGATGAAAACATGAGACATTTAATTGAATGTGTATCAGACTCTGCATACGGTACCGAGGGCTTCCTTCACGCAATTTAAACGTGACACGTATTTAAAAATCAACTTCATAAATGATTTTAATCAGTTTTTTTAAGCGCCTTTTCACCACAATGCATACGTTACTTATCGTGATTAAATAAAAAAAAAAGTTTTACTTTTAATGATATTTACACAATTTCTAAGCAGCTATTTATGAAAACTCTGTAAAATTTATATAATTTGAAGACACGCAAGAAAAACTAAGTGGGCCCCTATTTTTAAGCTTTTCTGCTTTGCTAACTAATTTTATTACATATCAATTAAGTGCAATAGAGGATAATTAACTACATACATAATTATTTACAGCTATTTTCTGTTATGAATTAATTACACTATACATAGATGATCTTAATTTGTTTTATACGAAATATTTAATTAAGTTCTGGCGACATTTGCGAAGTAAACTGTGTCGAACTATTAGGCCTAAAAGTAACAAAACTAAAAATTGTATTGAATATAAATTCATACCAAAAAGGGCTTAGCAATAAATATCTTTGAAAAAAAAAGGTCATTAAATGCTCTTTTACTGGGGGTTTCATTTTTATATGTAGACAGTGAATAATTGTCAGCTACGCAGTGTCTTTTACTAAATTATAATCCTAGTAATTAATTAACCGAAAATTAGATAAACTTGAGATTTTTAGGCAAGATAACATCCTACAATAGAAATTTTAAACATTGTATTGAAGTAACAAATATCGTTAACAATTGAATTGAATCCCATATATTTTTTAGATTTCTACTCTTTTTTCGTAGAATGCTGTCTGAGTCGTCTTATTATATTACTAGCGGCTCACCCTCGCTTCGCTCGGGTTCGCCTCTAGACAAACAAAAACAAATCTATCCCACGGGAGCCGTACATCTTTCCGGGATAAAAAGCAGCCTTTTGTTTATCCTAATGTATGAACTATATTACTGTAAAGTTTCATTAATATCCAATCAGTAGGTCTTGTGAACTAAGCTGTATAAGTTACTACAGTTTTTTAACTATCCCACGGGAACTCTTTAACTTTTCAGTATTTAAGATGTTGCCCGGGGATAAAAGGTACCACCATGCAAAATTTCATTTAAATCGCTTTAACAGATTCGTAGATTAGCCCGTACAAACAGACAAACAGACAGAGTAACAAAAAATTTGAAAAAAATCTGGATTTGTTCTATTGCCCTCCTTACCCCCTACCTGACTTGGTTTTTAGCATTTTATTTCTATGTACAGACATTTGACCTCTATAGTTTGGTGTGCCCTTTTGAACGAAAGTCATAGTTAGGTACACTCATTTTCTTCATATCTCAAGTTCAAAGCGGAATACGACAGTGAAACTCATATCAATCGCTTTTCTACATCAATCCCTTATTGACACATAAGTTTCGATATAGGTTGTCATTACGGAGCTGGTTCGCTGTACTTATCCTAAACCCTCTCATCTAAATCGGTCCAGTAGTTTCGGAGGTTATTCAGTACAAACAGATAAACAAACAAAAAAGTCTTTCCTTTTTATAATATTAAAGCGGCTCACCCTCGCTACGCTCGGGTCCACCTCTAATCAAACCAATCTAATCTAATCTAATCCACCCAAACTACGCACGTTACCCGCCCTACGCACTTTAACCGCCCTATGCTCTATGACCGCCCTACGTCCTTTAACCTCGCTACACACTTTGACTGCCCCACGCACTTGACCCCCCCCCCCCCCCCTCCTCCCTTACGCACTTCAACCGCCCTACCCACGTAGCCCGCACTATGCACTAAACCGCCCTACACGCATTATCTGCCCTACGCACATTACCTGTCCTGCGCACAATACCCGCACTACGCACATACCCAGGAGTATATTATATAATCTCACCGGCTCACCCTCGCTTCGCTCGGGTTGCCTCTAAACAAAAACAAATCTATCCCACGCGAATCGTTCATTTTTCCGGAATAAAAAGACGCTTATTTGTTATTCTGATGTATGATATATAAAAACTATATTATTGTAGAGTTTTATTAAAATCCAATCAGTAATTTTTGTGTACTAAGCTGTATAAGTTACTATAGTTTTTTAACTATCTCATGGGAACCCTTTAGTTTTCCGGAATGAAAAGTATCAAAAATGTTATTATTTAAAAAAATCAAAAAAAAATATAATCTGCTTTCAAAGGTTACCTAAAACTTCGCTTTAGTTTTAAGTTTCTAGCTTTGAAGGTTTTCGAGATATACGTTTTTGAACGGAAGTTATAGTTACGCTCATTTTCTTTATATTCCAAGGTCAAAGAGGCGTACGACAATTAAACTCTTATGAATCGCTTTTCTACATCAAGCCCTTATTGGCGCATAAGTTTCAATATAGGTTGCCATTTAAGGGGCCAGTTCGCTATACTTATCCCGCTAAACCCTCTCATCTAAATCGGTCCAGTAGTTTCAGAGCTTATTCGGTACAAACAAATAAACCAACAAAAAAGTCTTTCCGTTTTATAATATTATAGCGGCTCCGCTCGCTTCGCTCGGGTTCACCTTTAGTCAAACAAAAACAAATCTATCCCACGGGAACCGTACATTTTTCCGGGATAAAAAGTAGCCTATTTGTTATTGTGATGTATGAACTATATTATTGTAAAGTTTCATTAAAATCCAATCGTTAATTTTTGTGTACTAAGCTGTATAAGTTACTACAGTTTTTTAACTATCCCACGGGAATTCTTTTATTTTCCGGGATAAAAAGTATCCTAAATGTTAACCGGGGATATAAGGTACCACCATGCAAAATTTCATTTAAATCGGTCCAGCAGCTTCAGAGATTAGCCCGTACAAACAGACAAACAGACAAACAGACAAACAGACAAACAGACAAACAGACAGAGAAACAAAAAAATTGAAAAATATCAGGATTTGTTCTATTGCTCTTCTTACACCCCCCTGACTCGGTTTTAAGCATTTTTTTTCTATGTACAGACATTCGACCTCTACAGTTTTATTATAGTATAGATAGTACTTTGGCGACTAAACTTAGCTCGGAGTTCTTGGCCAAAAGTACAATTTTCTTTTTAATTTCCCTTAAAAACAAAAAAAAACTAAAAACTTGAATAAATACAAAAAAAAGGAAAGTAAAAAATTTCTATCCGACACGAATTCGAACCCGGACATGAACACACAACACCTGTGATTGTCAATCTTGCGCCTTAGTGACCATATTTTGCATGGAATAATGCGAAAGAAAACCGCATGAAAACTCGAAAACACGCCTTTTAAGTAAGACTAATTTAGATCGATTTTTCGCCTTCGAAAACTCCCATATACCAAATTCATCTAGATTGATTATATATTAAAATATCTTTATAAATTATACTCTGTGTTACTCTGATGTATAAGCTTTATTAATGCAAAGTTTCATCAAAATCCATTCAGTTGTTGTTAGGAGAAAAAGTAACAAACATACATACACATTTACAACATTAGTATTTTCCCAATCAAATATTAAATATTTACCATTTACTAAAAGTTTCTAAACAATCTAACCCTATTACTGCTTGTTACATAACATTATTTCAAAGATAAGTAAACGAGGCCAGTATGTGAGACTTCACGCTGTTTTTAAAATAGAAAATTAATTTTAACAGAAAAGATTCCATTGACACAATATTATATGTTTGGTTGTCGGTCTGGTTAGCTTACACGGCTAATCCGCCAAATCGATTTAGATAAAACTTGAGATGGTATTAAATTGTACCATGAAGGATGTTTGCCCCTCCTGGATAATTTCTAAAAAATCAATTGTTAACTGATACGCCGGCGTGTACGCGTTTCGCAAGGGGTCAAAACTACTTTAAAAAAAATGAACACAAAGCGGTTGAAAAATTTGAATATTCTAATAATCAAAATGAACTCAATTCAATTCTTTTATTTCGTGGCTCCTATGAAATTAAAGAATCGCTATCAACAAATCAAAGTATTATATTTGACAAATAAAAGAGTATTTGTTGGGTAGGTATTGTGTAAATGCAACCTCTCCTTCATATGACAAATACAGCAAACATTATCTGTAACAGGTATCTGAATAATAAACAAAAAAATATTGAACATACTTATTTCACCGATCAATCTATCCACCGATCAAAATCGATTTAAATTGGGGATTGGCTGACCCCGCAGCAAGAAAATTAGGTATATAAAAAGATATTTATAAAAAAATCTTTATGGATTTTAAATGAAAATTCTGGACTTACTTGAGTGCCTTTTAGCGGCCACATAAGTTGCCATGGTGTGCATGAGACGGAGATGACGTCAAACCCTTGCTCCAAATACAAGTTGGCATACTTCATGACATGCTTCTGCCGCGCGAGTAGCCAGTTGATCATCACACATGTTGGACGGTTCAGTTGTTTATCCAGCCTGAGGTAGAAGCAAAGATTGGTATAAAACTCATGCAAAAAAGGATCTAAACAGATAAATAAAATTTAAGTGTCTGTTTGTAATGTCAAAGTAACAGCTTTTTACAAAATGTAAATTAAATAATATACGGTACTTATAAGCAAAACACAATTTTTAAGATTTTTGTTTATTTGCCTGTTTGTTCCGGCTAATCTCCGAAGCAGTTGGACTGATTTTGACGGGACTTTCGCTGGCAGAGACCTGACGTTATAAGGAGTAATTATTAGGCTAATTTTACTTTGAAAAAAGAATTAGGGTTCCGCTTAAAAAAATTAAAACATACCTAGGGACGCACTCAAGCGAAGCGAGGATAAGTGTAGAGAGAGTGGGATTATAAATGGCGTCGCCTATATTCTCTTCTCGCCCGAAAACTAACACTTTGTGTGAATTTTTTTTTTAACTTATTAAATTTCTTTTATTTCACAATTTTCGAAATTCATTAAAAAAATATTAGAGTGTGTATATGAAAAGAAAAATGTAAAATCTATTAATTAATAATGTAAATATATTTTATTACAAATCTATACATATAATAAAATTGTAACTTAGCCAAATCTGTACATTAAATATTTTTTGGAAAATCTTATTGAAATAGACATTATTATCGATACAGAGACCGAATCTATAGTTTTGTCTGCCTGTCTGTCTGTTACAGCATCACGGGAAAACCACTGGAGGGATTTTGATGAAATTTGGTATGATGATAGCTGGTTATCCGGGTCAACATATAGGATACTTTTTACTGCGAGAAAATATCTCATCTCTGAGAAATCTATACTAAACGTTAAAACGTAAGTAGGGACGAACTCGAGCGGAGCGAGGGTGAGTCGCTAGTGGCATATAAAAGTAGCATAATTATTTAATCGAGTTTCTAAGACATATCAGTGAATTAATTATGATTTTATAACGTTATTACCAAAACATGTAGTTGTCGCTTAAGACTATATTATGCCTATTAACAGTACAAGCTCAATGAACTGCCATTTCTAATCACATTCTTTATCTTCTACGATAGTATAATTAATTATTATTAACGTGGTTTGAAGTAATCAGAAAACATTATATTTCAAAAATACTAACAATAAATTTTATTTTACTCATTAGATGATTTTATATACATATGATACTAGCGAGTCACCCTGCCTTTGCTTTTGTTTATCCCTAATTATAAACATTATTTTCATATACAGGCAACGATTTGGCCAGCGCAGACTCGTAAAGCGCCTATTTAGTGCATTTTACTCTGACTTGATTTGCAAATATGTAATTAAGACTAAAAACTGATTTTTTCTCGAAGTTATACTTCTTTTGGCACGTTTGGAAAAAATACGAGAGTAAAATTTTTACGATGCGCGCGCACACCGACAGCCAAAAAGCGACATGATGAAGTTAGCTGAAAGCGACATGATAGAGCGAAATTAGCTGCATTCCTTTTACAAACAGAGAGTTGTGACATATGGGATGAAATCTTATTTTTGTTCTGTTACACCAAAGAAGTATAACTTTTTACGTGCGTTTATAAGTACACACACACGTTTTTTTTTAAATAAAATGTATCCTATACGTACCTTTCGGAGATAGTGTAACTTTCTATTAGTGAAAGAATTTTTGGAATCGGTTCAGTAGTTCCAGAGATTATCCCCTACATACATACAAAGTTTACCCCCTTTTATTTATATTTTTTTAATTATACGAGTAATAATAGTATAGATAACAAATGATGAGCAAATATCTCGGATATTTTGTACAGATATTTATTTAAGCTACCAAAGTAAACGCGTTCTAACCAGTTAAAAAGCCATTATAGAACGTTTTTTTTTTATTTAACAACATGTACATGAAGCAATATAAAATGATTGTCAATTTTCACTAATGATTTTTTAATTTCAGGGGGGAACTCCCCTAACTTAAACTATTTTAAACACCAACACACAGGGAACATTTATGGTCTTAGCAGTCTCTTTTAAATTAGGAGCCTTAAAATTACTACAGTTAGGGTTTTTTTTGTGATTCTGATATTAATAATATGTCAAAGTCAAAAATAGCAGCATGATTTCTTCTTTATGCTACTATTCTCGATTTTGCCATACAGATTGATTACTTTTTTTAACAATAAGGGAGTTTTTTTTTTTATAAATTACTTAAATTAATACACAATTTTTGAAAATTTTTTTTTTATGCAATTCAGTAGCAAACGAGCAGCCAAACCACCTGATGGAAAGCAGTACCTGTCGCCCATAACACCTACGGTTCATGCACTTAGGTTTTAAGTAACAAAAATGCAGAACCACAGGTGCGTTGTCACTGTGAGCATTAAGATGATATGCCTCTTGCCTGTAATTGCGCTGGCTACCTTATCCTTCAAAATTCAAAATATGAAAATAGTTACTATATTATTTTGTATTTCTTAAGCATCATTTTTTTTTCCTCTTAAAAGAAAGATAGCATAATATTCGCTTATTTTTTTTTTCTTTATTACACTAAAATCCGATAGCTATTATTATTTATTAAAATTTATTAACTTATCACTCAATATACAAATCATCATTTGTATACTATTTTAAATCATTATTGTTTAGCTTCATGTTTAATTCTATGACACTCTGCATACTCGTACCTATATTAATCTTTAATCTGAGGCTGTCTCATACCACATATGCCACTATTTTTGTACTGATGCTACGATGCAATTGTCTGTGGATAATGTTACTAGTGCTAAGTATTCTCTTTAATAAGGATGTCCTCTTTTTACACAAAACTGCAGTACTATCCGTATAAGCTTCAGTAAACGTTTTAGGGCCTTTAATATTATCAAAAAATGTGGCTCTTTTTATCTTAAATGGCTTATCTATTTAAATTCAAAGCATAGTAATATTACATTGGTTAAATTAAACAGTTTTTTAACTTATTGTTTGTTTGAGAATTTTAGAATTCTTGTATTACATAATATGTTACATATCATCTTAAGTAGCGTTATTAACTGTGTGCCAATACGTAGTCGTACGTATAAGTTCGATGATACTAAACACATTACTGAAATCTATACAGATAAATGAAATTAGAGTGTCTGTTTATAACATTAAAATAACCACTTTTTACTAAATGCATATGGATATATACACGGTACATATATCAAAACAACATTTTTTACAATTTTTGTCTGTATGTCTGTCTGTTTGTTCCGGCTAATCTCCGAAACGGCTGGACCGATTTTGACGGGAGTTTCACTGGCAGATAGCTGCTGTTATAAGGAGTAACTTAGGCTATTTAAATAAAACTATCTTTTCGGATTTTTTTCGCGGATTTATTTTGATTTTTGTTTCCCGACGTTTCGATTGCTTTACAGCAATCATGGTCACGGGAGAGACTAAGGTGTTAGATGTCACAAAAGCATTATATAGTTGTTACAGACAGCCTACCCACAATTAACAAACAAAAATCAAAATAAATCCGCGAAAAAAATCCGAAAAGATAGTTTTATTTAAATGTGTAATATTCGCGTAAATCTAAGAAAGTATTAACTTAGGCTACTTTTATTTTAGAAATAATGAAAACCCATGAAATTGTGAACAAAATCCGCGTACGGCGTACGCTATAACGTACGTACGTAACGTAAACGCTATATAATATAAATAAATATCTTAAAAGTAGCAAGCTACTATTTATGTATAAACATAGCTAACCGTGAAAACGTACCTAGGGACGAACGCGAGCGAAGCGAGCGTGAGTCGCTAGTAAACAAATAAATATGTTGGGACATTAACACACAGCACCATCTAGTTCCATGGTAAGCTACGAGGCCTGTGTTATGGATACCAGATAGTTGATACACTACACATATACAACTTTAAATACATACATGTTATAAATATTAACCCAAATGACTAGAATATAAACATTCGCGCTCATCACATAAATTATTGCCCCCAGCCGGACTTGAACTTGCAACCCTTCACACAGCAAGTGTGGTTACTACAAACTGAGCCAAACGCGTCGTCAAAACCTTACTAAAGTTTTGATATATACGACTCACCCAAGTTGATGAAAATTTTAAATTTTAGAATTATTGAAGGATACCTACCACTTATCTCAGCAATTTAAAAAAAGACGTAGTTTAAGATAAGTTTGTGTAACTATGTATTCCAGTATTATAAATTTTAAATACATCTATAATGTACATAAATCTTAAAAGCACATAATATTAATCATCGATATGTTAACTATGTATCAATTGGCTGTACAAAGTCCACCACTGCAAGGGCCGAGCCTAACAAATGCTGCAAGTAGGTAACGCGCTCGACTAAATATGTATGCATTTACGTATGAAGGAGCTAAGAATAAAGTGCCCTTGAATCATCATAGAGCTGTTTATATGCAGTTTCCTAGTTTCCTAGACGATATAAAGGATTATGTAGCAATGATGATTTAAATTAGGTTGAAATCGAAGTTAAAATATTGCAGTAAACAATAATTTTGAATTAAGTATCTGTACTAAATATTATAAATGAGAAAGGAAATCTGTCTGTTACCGTTTCACGCTTAAGTCGCTGACGGCTAAACAGATTTCGATAAAATTTGTCAAGGACATCATAGATGGGATGCTCGGATCGGGTAAACTACGAGGCTTGTGTTATGGATACCAAATAGTTGATACACTACACATATATATCTGTTTTTCCCTCTATTTTTATTTAGGGACTTTTTAGCTATAGAGCCAAATGTTACTCCCATCGTTCCCTTAATACATTTATGCCGCTAATAACACTAATTAAAACCTCTAATTATAACTTACTAGCGACTCATCCTCGCTTCGCTTTGGGTTCGTCCCTAGACAAAAAAAAAATATCCCACGGGACCCGTACACTTTTCCGGGATGATATATAGCCTATAGCCTTCCTCAGATAACGGGCTATCAAATGCAAAAAGAATTTTTCAAATCGGATCAGTAGTTTCTGAGATTAACGCGTTCAACCAAACAAACAAACAAACTCTTCAGCTTTATAATATTAGTATATAGATTTTAACTTAAAGTGATATAGTTTTGGCAATCTCTGAGTCAGGTTTAGACAGTGCGCTTTGAAAAACTCCCTACATCATTCCAGTAAACGTTAAAATGGCGCATCAAGTCTTGTCTCCTATCAGCCTTACGGACACATTCCACTAAGAAATGATGTACATCTATATATAACTACATATATACATTATATATATTATAAACATAAATATATGACGCAATGTGAAGCAACATAAAGTATTATATTATGTAATGACGTGATATTCTTAATAGTTTTGTATTGTTTACGAAAATTATAAGGAAGTAAATAAAATAATAAAACATATTTCATTCTCTTCGTCATTACCTTATCGTTGCCATTGAAAAAATTTGAAAGACCAAAGGATTTTTAAAATTTCTTTAGCACCAGTAGTTCCTGAGTAATTTGCAAATGATTAGACCCCTTTGTTGAAATCCTTAGTTGTTAATAGCTTTTGCAATTGTATATGTACGGGTGAAATTTCTGCACATTTTCATAGCGTCATAGCGAATCCAATGAGGTCTCGCACGTATTTTACTTCGCAGTAGCAAAAATTAACACGTTTTTCAACTTGTTGGCTCTTTGGACAAATCAAAGTCCACAAAGACCGATCGGAACGGCCACATGTGCTTGCAAATCTACAAAAGCCAAGTCAAACGCACTCTTCATATGTTTTAACTTGTGAGGGCTTGTCGAGGCTTGACAACCGTGTGGATCAAGTGAATAAGTTTCACTATTTACTTCTTGATTACTGATTACATCAACAAATCAGCTCAATAGTATCGTATTGCTATCGGGACCACACACATTTACACTTCCTTATTTTCCATGATTTGATAACATAAATAGTAACAAGTAATACTAAAATAAGTTTGGTGAAATTGATCAAAAGACTGTTTTTATAGTAGACGTACAATGTACATACATACGTACATACATTGAATAAAAATCTATACATGATATGTAAATGACAAATAAAGTTAAATTACTAGTACAATGGATCATTCATTGTTAGAGGCACCGAAGTGCTAACAAGCCACAAAATAAAAAATAAATCATTTACCAACTTGTTATACCTACCTAATAAATAATAATACTTTTTATAGAAAAACTGCCTCATTTATTTTATTTCCTTTTAAATATTCTCAATATTATTATTTCATTAGATGATACCTAATATTATTGTTTGTTATTTGTACAAAAGTATCAAAAGTAGTCTGGCAGTAGTCATAGGAGCAATTACGACATCGATGGAATAATTGGATTATTTATGGTATAAAAAAAGGTTTTCTTAAAAGTATTTTAGAGTTATAATAGGACCTAGGACTTATATTCGTATAATTACAATTAAGGCCCTTAATTTAAGGGGCAAAGATGAAAAATAAAAAGAAATGTGCGATCTATCACCCATTACAGATATGCCGTAATGCTAGGTATTAAATCTATATCTATATACTATTATAAAGCTGAAGAGTTTGTTTGTTTGGTTGAACGCGCTAATCTCAGGAACTACTGATCCGATTTGAAAAATTCTTTTTGGATTAGATAGCCAGTTAACTTTTTTTTTTTTTTTTTTTTTTTTTCGGTATGATCAGTGCTGTTGGCCCTACTGGCCTTGACAGCGTCACCGGGCGTTTGAGGTGGACAGAGGGTCCTACCTATGAAATAGTTCCGTAAGGGCACCTCCTGCGAGGTTCGAACCACGGCTTACGAAACTATTGATCGGAGGTCTTGCCGTATAGGAGACGGCTTAGAATTACTCTGAAGGAGTTATACGACCTTCACACGCCTAAGCGTGATCGGGCCGTGACATACAAAGGACCTCGTCCTCGCCGGCGAGGACGGTGAGTGTGTGTGTTTTGTCTTTGTGTGATCCTATAGATGGAATTGGACACTGTGATACTATCATCTGGGTCGGTCAGTACGTCTTTGGGTCGTCTGGTCCTATCGATGATATCATTGACTGGGTCGTAATTAGCTGCTTCTACTAATAGTTGATTTGGGTGTTGAGGTGCTTTTAGGAAGTACCTCGTCGATGTGGTTTTCATGTAGTCCTTAATGGACTCTAACTGTAGGTCTTTGTGTAAATCTACTGTACGCATGTACCAAGGGCTGCCCGTGGCAATGCGTGTAAATCTGTTTTGTAATTTCTGTAGTTTGTCTAAATGTGACGGTCGTGTCTGAGCGAATACTACTGACGCGTATGTCATGATCGGGCGTATGCATAATTTGTAAAGTGTTACCTTATTCCTAAGGGACATTTTACTGTGTTTGCCTAACATTGGGTAGAGTCTGCCTAGTATGAATGCTGCTCTGTTTCTGACTGTGTCTATGTGTTTTCTAAATGTTAGCCTAGTGTCTAACGTGACTCCTAAGTATTTGGCGTGCTGCCGCCAAGGTATGGGTTTGTCGTACAGTGTGATCGGTGTTTGGGGTTTGCGACGACTATGAGATCCGAGAACCGTCCGATAAAAGAACACGGCTGCACTTTTATCGGGGTTAATCTCGATGCCCCATTTTCGGAACCAGAGCCCCAGTTCTATCACCGCCTTCTGAAGGCGGTCTACTATTGTGTTGACATTCATGGATGAGGTGTACAGAGCCGTGTCGTCTGCATAGAGGGCGAGGTTCGTATTCCCGTACCTCGGAATGTCACTTGTGTACAGTGTGTAGAGTATGGGTCCTAACACTGATCCCTGAGGGACTCCTGCCCTTATGGGGCGTGGTGTAGAGAGGATACCCTCTACTTTGACGCGAAACGAACGATTTGTCAGATAGTCTCGTATGATGTGCACGAGACTGTCTGGCACACTCATTTGGTATAGCTTATATAATAAGCCATTGTGCCAGACTCTGTCAAACGCCTTCGCAACGTCGAAGAAGAGGACCCCCGTTCCTATCGGTCTTTTAAGTTTGTTGAAATGTGTGTGTATGTGCTCCGTTAAGCGGTGCACCTGGTGTACACTAGAATGTTGTGCTCTAAAGCCAAACTGTTCCGGAATGATGAGTGCTTTGGCCTCTACGACGGCCTTAAGTCTGACTAGTATGATTCTTTCATAAATATTACTAATGCAGTTGAGTAGCGAGATCGGTCTGTAACTAGCTGGTATATTACGGGCTTTTCCCGGTTTGTGTATACCTATCACTATGGCTTCCTTCCATTCGTCCGGGAACGAGGAGCCTGCCAGAAGGGCATTAAAAATGATAACTAACAGATATATTATCTGTGTCGGGAGGAATTTAATGACTTTATTTGAAATTGTATCTATTCCTGGTGCCTTTTTGGCATGTAAGTTTTTAACTATAGTGTTTACCTCTTCTACTGAGGTAGGTGATAGCGCGGAATCTGTAGGTGGTGTGTTTACCCTACTTTCGATGTCTGAGTTGACCTTTAGGAGGTGCTCAGTGTCTATGAGGTGTGTGTTTGGTGTGAACTGTGTTTCGTATGTGTCTGCCATGCATTCGGCCTTATCGGGGTCATCTACAGCTAAGGTATTGTCTTGCTTGACCAAGGGAGGCATTGTGGATGTACCCTCGTTCCTGAGAGCTCTCGACAGTGACCAGTATGCCTGGTGCGATGGCGAGAGCTCCGAGAGACGTTTGTCCCACTGGTCATTGCAGAGGTCGGCCAGGCTGTACCTAACCTTCCTCTGCAATCTCCATAACCTCCTTCGGTTAGCGTCAGTCGGGTATGTGTGATATGCCCTAGTTGCTGCATTTTTTCTATTAATGAGTATCCTACCTGCTTCCGGGAGGGGCCAGCGCCCCTCGAAGGGCACCGAGCACTCCCTCGAGCAGTCATCTACTGTATTTTTTATTACTTCTATGATTTTACTATTAGCCTCCTTGGCTGCCGATATAGAAGTTACCGTGTCATTTGTGATATTTAATTTGGCCGTATCTATTGTCTGGAAACGATCTCTAAGTCTTTTCCAGTCTGTGATTTTGCGTTTAATGGTTCTATCCTCTACGTCGTGTCCTAGCTGGAGTAGGACAGGACGGTGGTCTGAGTTAAGCTCTGCTAATACTTCTAATGAGCGTACCTGAAGGGTAATGCTCTTTAGAAGTGCGATGTCTAATACGTCTGCATTATCGTTTGTCTGTCTGGTCGGGTACCTAGTTGGCTCTGTCGGCGCTACTATTTCTATGTCTGGGTTTCTTGAGCCGTCCAGAATGGCGTTCAATCTAACCCCTTTACTATTGGAAATTCTACTATTCCAGCGGGGGTGTTTGCAATTGAGGTCCCCGGCCAGAATGACCGAGTTCCCCATGGACATGATTGACCGAAGGTCGCTCTCTAAGAAGTCCTTAGTAGGTGATAAATAGGCTGAGACTAACACTATAGACTGATGCCCTGTCATTCCTATCTGACACACGGTAACTTCGATATTCGTAAGCTGCGGGGGGTCTAACGGGACGCAATGAAGTGACCTTCTATAATAAATGACCGTTCCGCCTAGTGCGGTCGCTCTGTCATTTCGAATTATATTATAATTAGCTATCTTGGGATCTCTAATACTGGGCTTAAGAAATGTTTCTTGTATTAATAAGATATCTATCTGGTGCTTGACAACAAATTCGCGCACCTCACTAATTTGATCGATAAGACCGCTGGCATTGTATGTGCAAATGTTGAGTGAGCGTGGCTTAATTCTACCTAAACTAGCCATGTTACTGTTGTGTGAACTGTGTGAACGCGGTCGAGATCGCTTCAATCCTTTCGCAGAAGGATTTGAACGTCGTGATCATATTGTGTAATTCCTGTACGTCCGGGACGCCCAGGAGGCTGCACATCGCTGACGATGTCTGTTTTTGTGCCGAAGGCTTAGGCGCTGAAGGCGCGTTGGGTTGGCCCGACGGCTTCGAAGCCGCGCGGTTTACCCATGCGTTCGTAGTCGGCGCCAGGGCCGGTGTGTATACTGGTGCTGCCTCGGCCGCAGATGGCCTTGGCATGTGTGTTTGACGCGTACCGGGGGCTTGTCCCTGCGGTCTCCTGCGCGGTGCGCGGGGGCACCCGCGATAATTCGCGGGATGTCCCTGCTCCTTACACAGGACACAGCTAGGGGGAACCTCTGGTACGGGTTCCTTTCGCGGACAGTCCGAGGTACCGTGGTCCCCTAGGCACTTGACGCAACGGGGGCGACCAAAGCAGTTTTTAGCCGAGTGGCCGTACAACTGGCACCTGTGGCATTGCCCTGGGCCGCCACGGTTCCTCGGAGCCTCCACTCGGACGGAAAGATAGCAAACGGCTCGAACGTTATAAATCTTCTTCCCTTCTGGTGTGAGATCTAGTGTGACAAGCACTAGATCCAGTGGTTTTTTGGTAAAAGGCAGATACATACGGTAAACCGCATGTACTGGGAATCCTTGTGTTTTAAGGTCCTCGAGGATGTGTGCCTCTGTTATTTCTTGGGGAATGCCCCTTATGACTACCCTAAGTTGTTTCTCTTCTTCAAGAGCGTACGTATGGTAACCTACATTAAGCTCCCTAAGTAGCTTGGTGAGACTCCTATGATCGTCTGTGGTAGGTAAACTGACTTTAATGCCTTGTCCTGTTGACTTGGCATGGTTAAAATTTATTTTACGGGCTGACATTCGTGTCAGGACGTTGTTCCAAGATTGTTTGTCTTGGACATAGATTGGGGGTGGGGGTTTGTTCCTAGGGACGTTGTCGTCCGTAGTCGGTGTCGGTCGGGGACGATCGTTAGTCGTCGTCTGTGTAGGTCCGTTTGCTGTCTCGCTCGGTTTCGTGCTCGACGATACCGTGCTCGACTTTTTGTCGGGGTGGGCTGCCTTAAGGGCCTTCTTTTTACGCTTTTTGGACTCCACAGGGGTGAATCCGTCCTCTGTCGAGTCGGATTCCTCCCTTTGGGTGTCCATGTCTATGTCGGTCGCGTCTGTGTCCCTAGTCGCTGCTCGCTTGGAGGGCTTGGACGGGATTTTAAATGGCGCTAAGGGCGCTGAGTTCGCTGAAGGCGTGGGCTGCGCTGTAGGCGCGGGCTGCGCTGAGGGCGCGGGCTGCGCTGAGGGCGCGGGCTGCGCTAAAGGCGCGGGTTGCGCTGAGGGCGCGGGTTGCGCTGAAGGCGCGGAACGCATTGGATGTGCGCGTGGGGTGGCGACCTGTGCATTAGGCGCAGGTTGTTGTTTTGGCGCAGATGGCGCGGAGGTTGGCTGCGCTGAAGGCGCGGGTCTCACAGGTGTCACTGAACGTGACCGTGACTTCTCTAAAGACGTTGTAATAACGCTTTTGAGGTTTCCTTGGAGGGCCTCGAATCCCTCCAGTGCCTCCGGGAATTTATCCTGGAGGTGCTTGATTAGTGCAATTAAGCACTGTAGAGTTTAGAGCCAGTTAACTGAGGAAGGCTATAGGCTATATATCATCCCGAAAAAATGTACGGTTCCCGTGGGATAGATTTGTTTCTGTCTAGGGACGAACCCGAAGCGAAGCGAGGGTGAGTCGCTAGTATATTTATAAAGTATTGCTTTACATTGTTTTATTTGCTTGACAAACAGAACCAGAACAGAAGCTGCATGTCTGAGAAAATTTTGCAAGTTTTCGAAAGTCCGCCACCCCGCACTTGGCCAGCGTGGTGGACTATGATCTGATCTCCCTCACATTAAAAGGAGGTTCTTACCCAGCAATGGGCTTTAAGAAAGGCTGAACACCTAAGGCCTTTGCACTTCTAAATCCGGCCCTGAACAAAACAGCAATATTGGTTACATTTTATCACGGTAAAACAAGTGTTTACTGATATATTTAAAGCGATTTAAAGTAACTTAGTTAATTAGAATATAACCTAACAATCAATCAAAAGTAGAGCGATTATCGATGCAGATATATTCATTGAACTAGCATGATTTCTTATCTAGGTGACTCGTTTCCCAATACGCGATTATTTCAATGATACAAATTAGGTATTTTCATTCACATACAATCATAAATAATGAAGCATTGTTACTATATATAAATCAAATGAAATATTCTTTACTAGCGGCTCACCCTTGCTTCGCTCGAGTTCGCCTCTGGACAAACAAAAACAAATCTATCCCACGAGAACCGTACATGTTTCCGGGATAAAATGTAACCCATTTGTTATTCTAATGTATGAACTATATTATTGTAAAATTACTTAATTTTCCGGGATGAAAAGTATCTAAGATGTTGACCGGGAATATAAGGCACCAACATGCAAAATTTCATTTAAATCGATCCAACAGTTTCGGAGATTAATCTCCCCCCTACAAACACACAAAGAGACAGAGACACAAAAAATTTGAAAAAAAAATGTGGATTTGTTCTGTTTCTTCTTACATTTTCTTTTATCCCGGAAAAATGTACGATTCCCGTGGGATAGATTTGTTTGTCTAAAAGCAAACCCGAGCGAGGGTGAGCCGCTAGTAATATATAAATACAACTTACTTCATTGTCTTCGGGTCCGCATTCAGTTTGATCTTGTCGTTGGTGATGTACTGTATGTTCTTGGTAATGTCCTGCGTATGCGCAGAGCGGTCCCATGTCAGAGCGATGGGTGCACATGACAAAAATGGACGTAACTGTTGACAAAGAAATGCTTTGATTTTACCTGTGTATTGTCACATAGGTCTATGTACTTTTGAGTATATATTTTTGATACATATATTGGTATATAGCCTATATGTTACTCGGATCCGTTCATTATTTTTTACGTGAAAGGGTAACAAATACATGTACATCCATACTTCAGCGTTTTATAATAATAATAAATATGCTGGGGCATAAACACACAGCACCATCTAGTTCCCTGGTAAGCTACGAGGCCTGTGTTATAACTTATAGATACCAGATAATTGATATACTACACATATATAACTTTAAATACATACATATTATAAATATGATTATATATAACAACACACAAATGAATGGCCCCAGCGGGACTCGAACCCGCGACTGCTGGCACCAAGTGACAACTACAAACTGAGCCAAACGTCATATTATAGTTTAAGTTCATAATATTAGTGAGCGTGAAAAGCGTGAAAAGGTGACGGACAGACAGAGTTACTTTCCCATTTAATGATAGTATGGATATATAGAGCTGGATTTTTTATGGTGCTGGTCTATCATCATCGGTTTGGGCTGAACGTTGATAAATCAGTCAGTGAGTTGCGACATTGCTATTAATCAAATATATAAATATCTCGTGTCACGGTGTTTGTGGTCGCACTCCACCGAAACGGCTCGACCGATTTTAATGAATGTTTTTTGGATATTCGATAGGTATGAGAATAGACCCCCATACTCCCCCTCCCTCCATTTTTTAGTATTTTTGTATCTTACGTTTGATAATTTATATGGCAGAACAACGTTTGCCGGGTCAGCTAATATATAATAAAAATAGTTATTGCGAGTGTACCTCAGGAAATAGACATATACTAAGTATTTAAGATTTTTTTGTAGACCTTTTCAAGACCTACAATTTTTTTACATTGTTTTGATGTATGTCTTGAAGTTTAGTTAGCGGAGGGTTTCTAAGGACGACTCGATAAAACCAGTTATTGTGTTTTCCCACGGGAAAGAAAGATTTTCCTGAAGTAAAAGATATCCTAAATATTGACCCGAGTAATAAGTTCCAAATTTCGTTGAAATCGGTTCATTACTTTTTGCGTGTAACGCGCACACACAAAGAGAAAAACAGACATACAGACATTTTTTTTAATAAAGTGTACATAATACGTTACGTACATTATTTAAAAAAAAATATGTACGGATTTCGCTAGATTACTGCTTTATTATAGTATAGATAATAATTACCTTTTCTTATCTATGTAATTAACTTTTATTAAGAGCATGTCTGTTACTCATGTTAAAGTTAATTACAGCGTAGTTTAAATGTGATCCACAAAATCGACATTCGGCAAAATAATACCTAGAGCTTACGCATAATCTATATTAATATTATAAGAGGTAAAGTTTGTTTGTTTGTTTGATTAAACGCGCTGATCTCAGGAACTACTAATCCGATTTTAAAATTCTTTTTGCATTAGATAGCCCGTTTATTGAGGAAGGTTATATATCATCATGCTACTAGTACGTATGCTGCATGCACTAGCTACAAGGGAGCGGAGCAGTAATCATTAATGTCAACAAATAGGGCAGACATTATTGTAAGACTAGTATATATATATTATATATATACATAAGGACGAAACCGAGCGAAGCGAGGGGCGAGTTGCTAGCAGTCTATATTTTTAGGTATATTTGTCGGGAAAAAAAGATGGAAAAGCTACCCCAGACAATTGGGAAATCTGAAAGTGCTTTCTATAGGATTTTAACGTAAACTCAAAGGTCACAAATTTTAATGAAAGGATTAAATGATATAGCCGAAATATGAAAAAGTATCCATCTTACATCTATAATATTTAAATTGGTTGGCTTGCACTATACTTGTATCCACAAGAAATAATTTCGCAGAACTTAAACACTTAGCAAAAAGCTAAACACGAGGTGACCTCGGCGGAGGCAGTCATTATTAAAAATTATTAAAAAACCATTATTAAAAAAACATTAGTAAATTTTAACCTTGAACATAGACGCTAAACCATTTATTTTACACTATATTAAACCCGCAGTTTCTGTCACATAGTATAACAAACAGCCTATAATAAAAATCTTTTTGGTAAAAAAATCTTTTTTGACTAAATTCTTTTAGAATTCACTGCAAATATATAAATATGATATTTATAAAAAAAAACTTCAAATTTTATTTCTAACACTAAAAACTTAAATGTTCGTTCGTGCATAAACAAAAGTTTGATACGTATAATGTGTGTTTATTTATGAAATTTATATATTATATTACGTACATACACATAATACATGATAGTAACGCGCTCGCTCGGGAAACCGAGTGAAGCGGGTTCAAATCCCAGGTCTCGCACCTCTGATATTGTCATGTGCGAATCATTTCTAACATGATTACCACTTGCCTTACGGTGAAGGAAAACATCGTGAAGAAATCTGCATGTCTGAGAAAACCTAGCAAGTTTTCGAAAGACATGTGAAGTCCGTCAATCCGCACTTGGCCAGCGTGGTGGACTATGGCCTGATTCCCCTCGTATTGAAGGGTGGCCCGTGCCCAGCAGTGGGACGTTAAAAAGGGCTGAACATACACACATTACATGTATGTATGTATGTATAATACATGATAGTATACTTCGTATCTCTCTCGAAGATAATTATATTCACACGCAGCAGCACGCCAGATCGATGCTGTCCTAATCACACTTTTAAAGCTATATATTTTTGTAAAGCTTTTACCCTTAAAAGAACTAGTTTAAACTGTTCCTTTTCTAAATAACTTCTTTATCGTCATCCCACCACGACATCTTGATTCAACTGTTATTAAGAGTCTTTGTGTTGTCCGAGTCACAACAATTTTACAAATCTTGTAAAATCAAAATTAGGAAAAGAAAGCGATTGGATAAGAACAATACTGATATCGGGAGGAAAATTTTAAAGAAGGTAATAAAAAAAACTAAACAGTGAGTACTATGAAGAGAATAATTTTGTCTGAGAATTCTGTAAACGAAATTATAACATCAGAATCACCTGCATATTCGCATTATACTGACTTGGAATTTCAAGAAATATTATATTCAAATTAAATAAAGCACCTGTATTACTATGAATATACCGACTTTTATCGTCTGTGCAAATTGTAGTACAATTAATTATAAATACGAAAGCGTTGTGTTTTGTTAATAGATATCTATACTAATATTATAAAGCTGAAGAGTTTGTTTGTTTGTTTATTTGGTTGAACGCGTTAATCTCAGGAACTACTAATCCGATTTGAAAAATTCTTTTTGCATTAGATAGCCCGTTAATTGAGGAAGGCTATAGGCTATACACCATGCCGGAAAAATGTACGGTTCCCGTGGGATAGATTTGTTTTTGTCTAGGGACGAACCCGAAGCGAAGCGAGGGTGAGTCGCTAGTGATTAATAAGCCATAAAATGACATAGGATACATTTTATCTTGATGGGCTAAACGGTTTCCCCTGGCATATAGCAACAGCTAAGCTAGCTAGGCGCTGGCTCAGTTAGGTCTAATAAAGAGCGTTCAATTATTTATAACTAGGAACTCACCCTCGCTTCGCTTCGGGTTCGTCCCTAGACAAAAACAAATCTGTCCCACGGGACCCGTACACTTTTCCGGGATGATATATAGCCTATAGCCTTCCTCAGTTAACGGGCTATCTAATGCAAAAGGAATTTTTCAAATCGGATAAGTAGTTTTTGAGATTAGCGCGCTCAACCAAACAAAGAAACAAACAAACTCTTCAGCTTTATAATATTAGTATAGATTAAATGTTATAGTCTGAAATGCAGAAATGAGAGACCTCAGGTCTCAAACAAAAAAAATGTCTGTCAATTATATATGTAGTAATTCGTAACTATGAATACAGTCGAGTGAATTATCTTCATCTAGTAGAACATATTATCTCCACTACTATTATAAAGAGGAAACATTTGTATTTATGTGTGTTTATAACGAATAAACTAAAAAACTACTGGATCGATTTAGATGAAATTTGGTAAGAAGATAGTTTGATACCCGTGTTAGACGGACATAGAATATTTTTTACTCCGTAAATCATTCCTTAGGGGGTGAAAATAAGGATGAAAGTTTGTGTGGGGAATCAATCTAGTGACGAACCCAAGCGAAGCGAGGGTGAGTCGCTAGTCCATAGATATTAGTCATTAATTTTAATGCCATAATTTTTTTTAATGAAAATTGTTACCTTTTTGAATCATAACAATTTTTTTCATAACAAAACAACATTAAAATACCTACATTTGAATTATGTAGGCTTGCCATATAAAATGTTAAAGTAACTGTGAAACCGTATGATATACATACATACTCGTATAAAATGCCTTATATAAGGACTCTTTCTTCTTATGTACTTTCTATTTTTGTATGTAGCTTTGAATTTTAGTTTAAATAAATAATTCGTCGCATTTGATATATGTACATAGTACATATATATTTTCATAGCCCAACACAGATCTCGACAAACAATTGTGTGGTATGGCTTCCTTCTTTAAGAAAGAAAGAGGTCACGTTCATCTCGGGAAGTGAAATAATCTACAGAATTTACAAGAAGGTAAAATCCGGAAGGTACTTAACGCTTTAATAAATTAACATAAGCAATGGAGGCATATTTAGGTACCTAATCTATAATACCCATATTATAGGATTTATTTCAGGATTAGCCCACATTCATTCAAAATATCTACGTAAAAAGATACACATATATAAATTTAAATGTATACATATAATAAATATAAACACTCATGACTGGAACCCCCAGCGGGACTCGAACCAGCGACCGTTGGCACAGCAAGTATGGTAGGATCCCTACAAACTGAGCCAAACTTGTCGTCTTTGGGATACTTAGTATAAAATAACAAAATTTCATCAGACACGTTGAACAGACAAAGTCGCGAATTTTATTACTGTTATATTATAAATGATTATAAAATCAATATATTTTTAAATAAGTGCTACATTGTTAGTCTCTATTATTATACCGCATGCATCGCGCGATCGCTCACGCAAGACTATTTGGCATTGAACTTCATATCAATGTTGGATCGTCAATTAAGTATAGTCGGCAACAAAAATTACAGCTGTAGAGCTTTATAAGGTATTCTAAGAATTTGAATTAACAAAAAAATATTAAAGAGTGTGTGTATCAATGTACACGATTTAAAAATCATATTTTATAATGTATAAAAAAATATTTCAAGTAAATAATTTTTTAAACAACATTCATTTGATAATTTCCATCGCTCAATAAAAAAAAAGTATTTTTTTTATAAATATCTGTTTTTATTTTATTTTTTCTTTGAAATATTCATATTGTACGTTAAATAATTTTTAATTGACTATTTATTCACTTCCATGACAAATGTTTCCGTTACAAAAATCGTAACGCCAATCCTTTTTTCCCCTCTCATGGCGCGCCTAAAGAAACTTTATTTTAATAAGTAAATATTCATAAAATTTATGAAGTTACAGGAGTGAAGTACCTAAAAAGGGTAAAATATCTTAAATGTTCCAAAGGACACATTTGAGCGAGAATTGGAAACAAGGGGTATATCTATGCTTATAATATTATAAAGAGGAAAGTTTTTTGTTTGTTTGTTTGTACCGAATAGGCTCCGAAACTACTGAATCGATATAGATGAAATTTGATAAGAAGATACTTTGAGACCTTGGGAAAGACATAGGATAGTTTTTATCCCGGAAATCATACCTTAGGAGGGTGAAAATGGGGATAAAAGTTTGTATGGTGAAGCAATTTAATTAATTAAACATACCGTTCATTTATAACACGTGCGTCGATGCATATCACGTGCACTGTAGAGCGCACATAGCGATAGTGTTGCCAATTGTATAATGGACTGCTATACTTATTATAAGTAGTACAACTTATAACATATTAAAATACATATACATGTAAGTAATATATGTAGGTATGGAAGGAGGAAAATTTTTAACGAGACAATAATTCTTTGTGTTTTAATAATGTCACAAAATTTGTATTTTTTCATTTTCTTTGTTTGATACAGATAACTGTGATGTGTTTAAATAGGTAGGAATTAACATATCATCTAAATTTTGAACCATCATGCATTACATTCTGTATTAGAACTTTATCATACTACAAAAAAAAAAAACTAATTTAAAGAAATATTTTGAGTGACTATTTTACTCATACACGAGATATAAATAATCGTCATAGCATTTCAAATATAACAAGATTGCGCAAACAAAGAAACTATCTAGATCGCTGTGAGAGAACAGAAGAGAGAGAGAGAGAAAAAAAGAAAAAAGTTTGTAGCAACACGCCTTATCATAATTCATAACATAATATATGGCCAAATTGGGAACTACTCAGATACTACAAAGCAGAATGTGTTCTATGTAAACAATAGCTTCTATTGTTTTCGTCAAGACCCATAAAAAATATAATATTTCATTAAATATTCCTAATTAACCAAATATAAAACTGGTACTCGTATGGAAACTGGGACGGAATATTTATGAGGATATAAACTGTTCGATACAATCGATAAAGAGCATTTTGATGAATTTCTTTATGCTACTTTTATGATATATCTGGCAAAATAACAAAAAAAAATTGAAAAGTTTTTTTTATATAATGATTTATGGGAGAATTTCGACCACTGGACGAACACTAGTAAAATGTTAATATTTAAGCGACAACCCAGTACATATATTACAAACTCAGGAACGATAAAAAAAATCTCCCCGACGTCTATCTTGACGTGGGGGCGTAATTAGCGTCGGGCAGTTCAGCCGGACGCAAAGCCAAGAAACGCACTTCGGTGGGCGGTGTACCATGCGGGTTGCTCCTGGTACTTCTCTGATAGCAGAGTGGACCATTGGAGCAAACCCATGGTTGTTGTGTTTAAAAAAAAAAGGTACGACACAAAAGGGTATAGTATAAACATTTTAAGAAGCTGATCCGATTTTGATTAAACTTCCACTGGTAGGTTGTGAACATTGTGAGCTAAGGGCGATCCTTCTTTTTACTTTTGACGTGTGATGAGAGGATAGTTTTATAAAAAATCGATTACTATGATAAGGTTATTAGACAAATCGAAACTAAAGGCAGTGGTAGCCCTGTGGTAACGCGCTTGCTTGGGAAACCCAGTGAAGCGGGTTCAAATCCCGAGTCTCGCACCTCTGATATTTTCATGTGCGAATCATTTCTCGCTTGATTACCACTTGCCTTACGGTGAAGGAAAACATCGTGAGGAAACCTGCATGTCTAAGAGAACCTAGCAAGTTTTCGAAAGACATGTGAAGTCCGCCAATCCGCACTTGGCCAGCGTGGTGGACTATGGCCTGATTCCCCTCGTATTGAAGGGAGGCCCGTGCCCAGCAGTGGGACGTTAAAAAAGGGCTGAATACATACAAACTAAAGTCAACATTTTAGATAAAATATATTTCGAAAGAATAAATATGTACATATTTATTTATAAAATTGGGCATGATTATTACACAAAACTCATATCGTCTTTATTACGTTTAAACTTCAAGGAAAATAAAAGTATTCCGTAAAATCTACATTTAAATAAAAATGAATGGCTTAAATGTATCGCTAAGCCCATAACTCGAGAACGGCTGGGCCAATTCGAATAATTTTTTTTTTTGTGAAATATTCGTTGAAGTCCGAGGAAGGTTGTTATGAAGAGAAAAATTGAAAAAAAATATTGAAATATAGTTATAAACGCAACCTATAAATTAATGTAAACTACTTAAATGCAATGCAATTTCCAGATTTGACACTTTCTCTTTCTACGATATAATATTATGTTTGTTTGTTTGTCCTTCTTTCACGTCGAAACAATGACGGATTGGTTAATTTTTTTGTGTGTAGATAGTTGGAGGGCTGACATAGGCTACTTTTTACCGCGGGAAATTATCTCATCCCCAGGAAAAAACACTTTATAATACAACCTACAACAACTCATCATACCTCGTATACCTATGATCACCAATTACACTCATAATCCGAGCGAATCGAGGGTAAGTCACAAGTAGAATATAAAAATTACTATTAACATTTTGTTTTTCTACGCGACATTGGCGAAGTAAATGGTGCCCAAACGGCACTTCTAGAAGCCATTGAAAACTTAAAGACTTAAGAATTGAATTGAATTGAACATTTTGTTACTATGCCAAAGGTACAAAGTTGCGTACTAAGTAGAAGGTTAATATATGACGCATCTGTTCAGTTGCTTTTATCAGCTTTTTATTGTCATTAGACACTCAAGGTCATAGTGTATGTTAATATTATAAATTATAAATATTTATATTAAACTATTGCTTTGTTTTAATAATATATAGTACATATGTTATACACATGAATAATCATTATTAGAGATATTCTATTATTTAACATGTTTCCTACAATAATAAAAATAAAAAAAATAGGAAAAAAAAAAAAAAAAAAAAAAAAAAATATTATACAAATATATAACAATTAATAATATCGATACCTTTGGGTTCAATTGGCATATAAACCATTTTGGCCATAATGAGTTATATATACCATTCTTCTCAGTTTTTTTTTCTCTATCGATCTGTATAATCGAAATATCGAAATTCGCGAAAAAACATTGATACGACCTACAAATATTTGAACAAAAAAGTCATTCAGAGCATAAAATATTTTATATATAACCATTACTTAATCAACTCGAGGCGTCAAGTTATACGTTAAAGCAGAACGTAACACTAACGTGTCAAAAGTTTTACTTAAGCAAAATGTAATTTCAACGTCGCAAATGTTCAAAGGTGTGTTGGCGTATAAACCATGAATTCAATGATTAATCAAACTTTAATTTTTAACCTAGTAAATTGTTGATAACAAAGTGAAAAATAACATTTTTTTTATTTTTTCCCACGGGAATCTCTTCTGATATCTTTCAAAAATAGCTCCAAGAAAGGTAAAAAATCTCAGGTTTGTCATTTAACAATTATAAAATTTTCATATTTAATAAGTTTAAATAATATTTATTTATTAAAGGTCCGAAGTGGGCGGGGCTTACGCAAGCCAGAGTCCTCATTTTCTGGGGTATTCTCTGGAGCAGGTACAGTTCCAGGAGGTAGAGTTTTTTTAGGAAATTTCCTCCTCTTTATGAATATTTTTTCAAATTTGAAAAATGTCAAATAGTTTTTGAGGTATTTGCAAAAAACCAAACCCAATTTTTTTCAGTTAATTGTTAACAACTTTTGTAATTTTTGCAAGCGGCTTATCTACACGCTATTCCGAATCGAATGACAAGTTGACAACTCGTTCATATATTTCGGAGGCGGAGAAAAAAGTTTGACCCAAAAAGCTCTTGTGACTAGACTAATGGGTAAAAATTCATAACTCGTAGATATCGTTACAGTAAATTCACCGTTTCAATAATTTTCCATTTCATTAATTATTTCAGTTTACTATTGTACAGGTGTTTAATATCAACCATACCATTATAAAATAAAAAAAATATTGTAAAACATAGTAAACTTATAAAAGGGATGAAAAATACTCGGAGCTTTGAATTTACTGCAACTAAATATGAATCAGAGTTATAAATAATTTAAAAACTTAATTAGTTCTTATACCGTTTAGGTTTTGATTACGATTTAAGTGAATGTTTGTCTTTTGTTGAGTTTAAAAATGTTTATTATTGTTATTTCACGTCATTTTTATGTTTTGCTAGAATTCTAATTTTGAACAATAATACAAAAACGTTATTTTCATAAATTCAAGTGGTTTATTAATCAATTATTCTTTTGTTATAGGATTGAAATTAATTAATTTCTTCACATTCTGGAAACAATATTGTTTTTAATAGTAAGGGGTCCGATTATTTTTTTATTTATTAGCAATATTAAAGGTTTATACAACAAAAAATCTTCATCTACTGGTTTTTACGACAATAATTCAAATATGTTAAATTAAACAAAAATGAATATTAACGACTATGAAAGTTATTTTCAGGCGAATTTTCATGTCGTAATCACCTTAAAATGTTGTTTTTGCAAGACGAACATCGAAGTTAATTTATAAACGATAGAAGATAGATGAGTTTTGATAATTAAACCTTTGTCATCCAACAATTACAAGAATATTTTACCTTGAAAGTTTTTTTATAAGTTCTAAAACAAAAAAGTTATGGTTTTTATTTTAAAAAAAAACGAAAACAAAATGAACCCAAAGGTATCAATATTAATTTACTTTGTTTTGTATACTTTAATAAGTTAAGTTTTAAATAAATTTTATCTTACTAATCTCGTATAAATATCTCAAACAATTCACTAAATATTTTGTGTTATTATAATATAATGTAATATACAAAATCTAAGCATTGGAGGAGGCCTATGCCGTAAGGCACACTGAACTTAAGAGACAAACTAATGATTTTGTCTAATGATTATGTCTAGAAACTAAAGTTTAGAAAAAACTCATCATAATACCTATAAAGTGTACGATTTTTTACCATTACAAATGACAAAATAATATTTTATAAAATAAAAATAATACCTTATATTTCCGATGACACACAATTAGGGTAATGACAAAAATAGAATAGCTATTTTTTACAAACCAAAATACGTCAGTTGAAACATTATTATTAATTATAGCATCAGCTGAAAAAACATAATATAAGGTATATTATGTTTTTTCAGCACTGTGTAAGTATACTTTTCATAAATACATAGTCTCTTCACTATTATGAAGGCCACAGACCATAATATAGAATCTAGAATTATGGATAGCAAAATTAAAAAACTGTTTCACTCTGAAAGTTACACTATCACCTAATTACATTGGCTATTTTTTTATTAATTTATGTCACAAGAAGAATCAAATGATATTAATATTTATTTTTACTTACATTGCTACTCCTAAGCCCAATCTTCCCACTGGTAACGGCTGCACTCATCACAGTCTTGAATAAACTCATTTTGTTGCACTTACACCTGTACCAAAATTTCAAAAATATATTCATATTGTAACTTAGTTATGATTTCACACATATTGACTACCACATTTTATGTCATAAAAAAATCAAAATATAAAATTATACATTTCTGACCCTTTGGTTTGGCTTTCAGCAAAAGATAAAATTACTAGATTTTTGAAAAAACTATTTGTTTCTGCAGTCTCACATTTTATATATAGGCTTCTTATAGCGAGATCTATTAGTGAAAAAAATATGAAGTCTTAACTCAGTGTCATAGATTGTACAGTTGAGCCAAGACTAATATTATTGATAAACAAACAAAAAAATTTTAAATATCAACAAAAACATCAATAAAACAAAATTCATAGTAAAAATGTATTCAAGGCTGTAAAATAATATAGTTTATTAGAATTATGATGTGATTTGACATTCTCATTGAACAAAAATATTAATATATAAAAAATGAACTCATAGTTCATGTGTTCTTCTAGCTGTAATAATTTTTTTTTGATTCTAAAAATTTAAAGTTATGAAAAGGAATCTCAATTGAATAATTATTAAACTATACTAGCAAATAGATACAAATTCATTTGGAATTAGTCGCATAACGTCAAATACCATAATAAACTGATTATTAAAATTTAAACATATCGCGATCTTCTAAGACTAATATAACGTATCATAACAAATAACACGTAAGCAAATAATATAAGTTCCTCATGCCAAACGTGCGCCAGAAATAGTTATTAAGTATATCCCTTGTTTCTATTCTGTAACTATATCAAAGCGTAGCTCGTTTATTTTCCATAATGAATTATAAACAATAAAGTACTTACACCTTAAGTGCAAATAAAAAAAAAACTTACCTAAAATATTTTAGTGGCAAAATAAACTAATTGTGAAAATTCAATAGAAATACTATGATAATAAGAGATAGCCGCTTCTTCACACATGCATTTTCTCGTTAATTTACAGTAAATATTTCCGCTTGTACGGTAATAATTTCTTTTCTACCGTTATATTTATTAGAATTTAGATAATGTTTACAATTGAAGACTTATAAAATATAAAAATAAGTATGTGCCGGTATAGTAAAGAATACAGGAAATACTAATTTATAATTTAATCAAAACATGATCACTTAAATATCACTCGCACGGTGCGTGTTCGTGAACTTTGTGTAACTGAATGAAATTGTAAACTCATTAGGTAGGTACTTAAATGCAGAACGTGCAGTGAATGGGAACGAGTTTAAATTATTGTTAAAATAGAATTTAGTCTATTATATATTTAATAAGCTAAGAAAATGTATGTCCGTTTTCCATATTAGTTTTTAATAATATCAAATAAACTTTCAATTACGTACAAACTATAGATTAGTAGAAGGCCTCACTTATGCCTTCATATTAAAAAAGAAAGTTATACTTTATCAATCTACAGACACTGCTTTCTCTGTTCATTAACAAAATACATTTAATATAATTTTGAATTGTTCTAAGTAAAATAGATATAATTTTTTTAATATTAACCTATTAACAGAGTCATCAGTTAAATTCTTTTTGCTATGAGAAAAGTCAACGCACCGCACTATATTTCAAAGAACGAATGAACTTATTCATGTCATGGGTTCATATAATCATGACAGTGACTTTGACATTTTATATTTTACAAATTAAAATCTTTACTCATTGACAGTCGTAGTAAATTTTGTCATCCATATTCCATGGTAGTAAATAAAAACAACGTGCCACATTCAAATATTTTTTTATGTTACAAACTTAAATGTGAAAGGAAATATGAATGAAAACGAAAGAAAAGAATTTGCTGAATTAGGTGTAAAAGAGTGGCTTATTAAACAACTATTTAGTCTGGGTAAGAATGTTTTATTAGAGGTTATAAATATCATAGTTTTTTGAAGACTTTCTTAATTTTAATAATAATAATATTTATTGTAAAGGTATACACACAATTTACGGTATAATAGCATATATGTAGTTATCACAAGTCATTTTTTTTACATCACTTATGTATATAAGCATGTCAAAACAAAACATAAAACCAAAATTCAGTGAGACTCTTTATTAAAATAAACTAAGATTCAAAATAATACGTCACTATCGAGTACATAACTGTTAATGTTTTGTAGGTATAAAAAACCCCACACCGATTCAGAAAGGATGTATATCAAAAATTCTTGAAGGTCATGATTGTATAGGGGCAGCTAAGACAGGTTCTGGAAAGACTTTCGCTTTTGCATTGCCCATTCTACAGAATTTAGCAGAAGATCCTTATGGTATATTTGCATTAGTGCTTACTCCAACACATGAACTAGCTTACCAGGTAATATTTTTTATTTGTTTATTTACACTTCATGTATGCAACTACATACAAGGTGGAATTATATTATTTATAACCATTAAGTATATTTACTAATAAACCTTCAGGAAAATAATTTGTTAGGAAGTACAGTAAATTATTAAGTAGTTTCACTAAAAATGTAGAAACTACAGTTTCACTAAGAAAAAATGTATTATAAATCAATTATATTTTTTAAAATTAAATGAATAATATATAATTATGTACTTATGCAGACAATTAAATGGTAGCATACATTATATTATGTATGCATAATATTTTATTTTCAAATCAAAATATACTTTATTCAAATAGACTTTTATAAGCACATTTAAATCGTCAATTTTACATTTTAAATTTAAATTAAATTAAATGTCAGTGTACTCAGTCTATGTATAAAATAAATAAATAAATAAAAAGTAGTCTATGAGAAATCTACCACTGTTCACATTTGTTTAAAAAAGAGTGTACATATTTAGTTTAAGAGATGTTGACTGAGATGGATTCCAAACAAAGTTTATTATGGCATGAGAAATTTTCATTGTGCTTATACTTTATAGTATCATATAGTTCTCGAGGCGTAAGCTGCATTTGTGTGAGTGATAGCTAAAAGTAAGGTTAGTCAAAAAATCACATAAAAATAAAATCAATATTTTATCAAAAGGAAGTACTGACATTTTAATATCTTTGACATATCTTTTTCGTTTACGTATTTAAAATATTTTCCGTTCAATTTTCCCAAAATTTCTTTCTTGCTGCTTAACGGTTGTCGTTTAGTCAATTTAGTTACAGTAGAAGCCATTTCACTAATGATAATAATAATAATGTAATAATTATAAAATAATAATTATATAGTAATTGAAACAAAACAACAAAATAATATTATACGTTAAGGGAGATGACACGTAAGGGATGCGCCGCGCCTTAGGCCGCGCTTTAAAAACCAGTATAAACCAGTTTAAACCATGCGCGGGACACGCTGCCGCCACACGCCACAAGCCGTACCTCTCCGTATACTATGCGTGTGCACTCACACAAATGCAAAGCTGAGCTTAAGGCGCGAGGACTGTACAAAACTTGTGATTTTGGTCCAGAAACTTCAATATTTTTAATTTTTACAGATTGCTGACCAGTTTCTTATACTAGGTCAGCCATTACAACTTAGAGTATGCATTGTCACAGGGGGCTCAGATCAGTTGGAAGAATCTTTGAAACTATCAAAACGACCACATATAGTGGTTGCTATGCCTGGTCGGTTGGCTGATCATATATCAGGCTGTGATACTTTTAGTTTGAGAAAAATTAAATATTTAGTGCTGGATGAAGCAGACAGGTAAATAACTTTACTATAACTAGTATGGATATTATTAGTGTTTTGTTTATATTTTGGTTGGTAAAAATCTTAGAGTTTTATTATTTACTAGTGAATTATCCTCTCTTCGCTCGTGTGTATCCCGGTATGTTTTAATTTTTTTGAATGGAACCCCTAATTCATCAACATCAGCTAAGTAAAAGTAGTAAAAGTCCCGTCACAATCAGTCCAGTTGTTTTGAACATCAGCTGAAACAAACAGACAGATAAAAATTTTAAAAATTGTTTTTTTTATCAGTACTGTATATAAATTTAGTCAAAAGCTGTTATTTTCACATTACAAACAGACACTTCAATTTCATTTATTTGTATGGATTATTTTTAGTTCTTTACTTTCAGAACTAGATTATGTAAAATTAGGTGAAATTAATTTTTTTGTATCTTATAAGTTTACCATAATTTTTTACAGGCTCTTTAGTGAATCCTTTCAAGGAGACCTTGAAACCATTTTTAAAGCATTACCACAGAACAGGCAGAACTTATTATTTTCTGCTACTATCAGTGAAGATGTCAAGGAGTCTAAATTGCTTCCTTTGAATAAAAGTGTAAGTTTAAATGTAAATAAACTTTAAAAAAAGCTTTCAACTGTATCACAAGTATTTTAAATATGAGTAAAAAAATATAAATATATTATGAGATGAACTGAATGTTAATTTTAATTATTATTTTTTATATTGATACATACTTTTAATGTCTTGTCCTCCATATATATAATTAGTAGTAGTAACATTTTTAAAAATAAAAAGTTCTAAATAATTTTCACATATGTTGGTTTGTATTTTAATGTAAAAATGAATAAGAAAGTCGTTATTTTTTACAGAAATTAATAACATGGTCAGAATCGGATCCACAACTAACAGTCAACACACTCGACCAACGCTATGTGGTATGTCCTGCGTATGCCAGAGATGTATACTTAGTACAAACTCTAAGAAAGTACAGAGAAACTAAGCCCAGCTCTCATGTCATTGTGTTCACTGATACTAAAAAGTGAGTGGTAAATAAATGATTAATTTTATGCAGATAAAAAATAATAAATAAAAATTAATTCATTTACTTCATTTATTATAAAAAAAATTAAATCCAAACTCCTACACATCCTTGATATTTTAAATAAAACTATATTTTTGGACTTTTTTTTTGCGGATTTGTTTTGGTTTTTGGTTCCCCTTTTTGATGTTTTTTTTTTTTTTTTTTATAATTTTTATAATTGAATGTGGGCAATTGGAATGGAACATAACAAAATATCTGCATAGAAAAAATTATATTAACTCCTATGTATGTTCTCTAAGTTATATCTATTTCCAGAGAGTGTCAAGTTCTTTCAATGATGTTAAACGCCATTGGGATGGATAACGTGTGTTTGCACGGCTTTATGAGGCAGAAGGAACGTGTGTCAGCTCTAACACAGTTCCGTAGCAACCTGAAATGTACACTCATAGCTACTAATGTAGCGGCAAGAGGATTGGACATACCGTCTGTTGATCTGGTTGTCAATCATAAACTGCCTTTGGAACCTAAGGAGTATATACACAGGTGGGTGTAAGAAATAAAATTGGGGTGTCTGTTTGTAATATCAAAATAACAGTTTTATAGTAAATGCACATGGAATTATATGCAGCACTTATAAGAAAAACTCAATTTTTAAAATTTTTGTCTGTCTGTCTGTTTGTTCCGGCTAATCTCCGAAACGCTGGACCAATTTTAACAGGACTTTCACTGGTAAAAGCTTATATTATAAGGAGTAACTTAGGCTACTTTTATTTTTGAAAAAGAATTAGGGTTCCGCTCAAAAAAATTAAAACGTATGTAGAGACGCACCCGAGCGAAGCTAGGGTAAGTCGCTAGTATGTAATAACAAAGCGGAATCTGTACATGAAGTATTTTTTTAAAACAATGACTTACATATTGTGAGTAGAATATAGAGGGCCAAAATAATAGTTGTTGCATTTTTCTTTTTTCTTTACTGTTTTGTTCTTTTTTTTTTGCTTTTCATGCAAAAAGTACTGATCCAGTTTTAACAAAATGTTGTGTAGTGATAACTTATTACTTGGGTCATCATTTAGGATACCTTTTACTATAGGAAAATACATAATAAGACATCGCATTGTCCTGTCCAAGTACCACTTGTCTTTTGGTTCATAATTTAAAAAACATTTTTATTTAATATAAGGAAAATGTGAGATATGTTTTTAATTTAAAAGATCAAAAGACACTATGCAGAAAATGAAAAAAATATTCTAGACCTGATTTCGGAAACCATCAAGGTGATCCTATAATTATCCAAATATATCATCAAAATTGGTCAATCCAAGAAGAAGAACCATTACGAACACACCCACATATTCATAATAGATTTGATTTTAATATCTTTTATTTGTGTATTGTCTAGAGTGGGGCGAACAGCTCGAGCTGGCCGAGAAGGCATGGCGATATCACTCATAACGCCATACGACATACTGCGGCTCGGGGAAATTGAGGACCAGATCAAGACTAAGCTCAACGAATATAAGATAGATGGTGAGTAGTTGTGTTCAATAGGATTTAGATTATAAAAAACATAGCGCGCGCTTCCATCGGGTTCCTGTCCCTTTTCACGAAATCAGTAATATTATTTTATGTTGTCGAGCTGATCTGATGATGGAACCAGGTGGAAAGTGGAACTCTTCAAGCCCTAATTCGAGGGTTTCCTTAGGGAAACTCGAGTTTGGGCTCATTTGATTCGAAACAGTCTTATACTTAACAATCTATATATATATTTCTTTTTCATTTTAATTACTATATTTCTGTACATATGATGTTAAAACTCTTACAGGGCAACTTCATCTGTTCATGTATCATAGTTTGTTTTCTTTGAATCTAAGAAGTAGAGTGTGAGGAACCCGGGCTGACACTTCTTGGGGACCTAAACTAATCGTCATTTTTTCTTTATCTATACTAATATTATAAAGAGGTAAAATTTGTGAGTTTGTGAGGTTGTAGGGGGTAATTTCTGGATCTACTGAAACTGTTTAGATGAAATTTGGTAAGAAGATAATATCTTGAGAAGGGTCTCAAGGAAGGGCATAGGATACTTTTTATCCCAGAAATCATCCTTTAAGGGGGTGTGAATCGGGATGAAAATTTGTATGGGGAAGCAAGCTAGGGACGAACCCGAGCGAAGCAAGGGTGAGTCGCTAGTAAAATATATAATGGCATATAGTCGTCGTCGTCGTCGTCGTCGTCTCAGCCGAAACACGTCCACTGTTGGACATAGGCCTCCCCCAAAGATTTCCACGACAACCGGTCTTGTGCCATCCGCATCCAGTGGGCTCCAGCGACTTTGACCAAGTCGTCGGTCCACCTTGTGGGAGGCCTGGTATATAGTATATGGCATATAGTACTAAACGAAATTAGTGAAACGCTATTGTTTGGTTCTTAGTCGATGACAGGGTTACTAGACCAAACTTTTATGGCCTTCATTTCTTTATTTTCATAAATTCACAATATTATCTATTGTTTTCAACAAGGTCCTGGGCTGTAGCCCAAAAACCCTATAAATACACAGATCCGCCCCTACCATTAACAAAATATTGAATTGAATAATAATAAATTGCCTGTTCTTCGGAGATTTCTTTTGTTATTGGTTATGGTTTTTGTTCATTTCAGACGACGAAGCAGTGAAAGTGTTCACGACGGTGAGTGTGACGCGCCGGGAGCAAGAGGCGCAGCTGGATAACGAGGAGTTCGAGCAGCGCAAGAGGAACTACAAGATCAAGCGGTGGATCATGGCGGGCGTCGACCCTGACGCCATGGAAGAAGGGTGGGTTTGGGTTTTTTCTCACTCATTTATTATTTTCAAATGAAACCATCTTTACAGATTTTATTGCGTTTTTATGTTATATTAGTGGCTCACCAAACAAAAACGGGGATGAAAACTGAAAAGTATCTAAAATGTTGACCAGGGATATGTGGTACCACTGTGGTAAATCGGCCCAACAGTTTCGAAGATTACTCCATACAAACAGAGAATTAAAAAAAACTGGATTTGTTCTATTTCTCTTCTTACATTCCCCCGACTCGGTTTTTAGCATTTTTTTCTATGTAGGTACAGACATTCGACCTCTACAGTTTTATTATATGTATAGATTTTTTCCCCGATATTTCAAAATCTCAACAACATTGCCGCCTCATAATACTTAAATCGCGACAAAATAAAAAAAACTGTCTTATAAGATAAAAAAAGAGGTTAAGCTCGGAGTAAAATTAAATAATTATGATATTTTACCTACTGTATAAGGTATACTTTAGTATTTTGTATGTAGGCTCAAGTCTCATATGAGCACATATCAAAAGTCGGGAAAATATAATAGGTTTAATTTTTGTAAATATTAAAAACTAGCGACTCACCCTCGCTTCGCTTCGGGTTCGTCCCTAGACAAAAACAAATCTATCCTACGGGAACCGTACATTTTTCCGGGATGATATATAGCCTATAACCTTCCTCAGTTAACGGGCTATCTAATGCAAAAAGAATTTTTCAAATCGGATAAGTAGTTGTTGAGATTAGCGCGTTCAACCAAACATTCAAACAAACAAACTCTTTAGCTTTATAATATTAATATAGATTAAAAAGGTATCTCCGATTCTAAGGTTAAATTCCTATATGACTGTTCTAATATTTCATATTTTTTATATAGGCCAAATAGTTTACAAGTTAGCTACTATGGAGATAAATTAAGTTTTTTTGTATTTATAAAATATTATTTTAAAATTTAATGTTATATCAATTTTCTTTTTCCTTCTAGATTGGAAGAAATGCATAGAAAGCGAAGAAAAGCGGCTAAAAAGGCAAAGTTGGCTAAAATCAAACAAATTCAAGCCCAAATCAAAGATGAAGCGGGAGAGGGAGATACGACTCGCATACAACAGAGCGAGATGGAGAACATCGATGACACCATCAAAGATGGCCTCAAGAAAGTCAATAAGAGTTTGATGAAAAAGGATGATAGATTCAAAGATGTTATTGGGAAAGTAAGCAAAATTAAACGTAAAGCAGAAAACTTAAAACAGAAAAGCTTAGAGAAAGAGACCAAGAAGAAAAAGAAGAAACCAGTTGCTTGATAAAATATATACATATTTAATAAAAAATATATTTTTTTATTTATCCTCGTTGTTCGTTGTTTTTAATTTTATTACTAATACTAAGAGATGGGGCCATGAAATTAGGGTTTGGGAATTCCCGACATTTCAAAGTCCCGGGAATTTCCGGGACTTCGGATTTTAATAAAAAAAATTTTTTGTTTAATTTTTTTAAGAGGGGTAAGTAAGTAAGGGGTAAGGTAAGAATTTTAGTTGAGTTAATTTCTGGTGAAACATATTAAAAAAAGGTTTTTTTTTTGAAAAAATTAACATTTATTAAACAGAAAATTAAATCTTAATAACTTTAACGTAATTTCAGTCTCAATAATTGCTTTGTTTATTTCTTTTAATCACACAAAGATTCACTTTTAAGCAGTTAAATTTATAGTTATAAAACGAAATTAGTTAAAATCATACTAATTCTTAATCATTTTACTATTATCTATTAATTCTAGTATCTAATCATTGGTCATAATCACAACATTGTTATTTCTCATAATGACAGATTTGTTTCATAATTAAATAATCTAAATATAAATAATAAAACAGACTTACAAATCAGTCTTTTAAATAATCTACTAACACATTACTTAGACTTCTTTGCTGATTTAAAAAAAATAGGCTTTTAAAAAATTCAGAGCGTCAACAGCTTTGTCCGACAATCTGTTTCTGATAAATAAAACTATCTTTTCGGATTTTTTTCGCGGATTTATTTGGATTTTTGGTTCCCAACGTTTCGATTGCTTTACAGCAATCATGGTCACGGGAGATACTAAGGTGTTAGATGTCTCAAAGGTATTTTATACTTGTTACAGACAGCCTACCTACAATATAATAAAACGAATTCAAAATTTTGAAAATTGGCATCAAAGTACTTCCAAAGACTTCGAGACATTAGACGTCGCGGGACCCAAACCCTACATTAAATAAATAATTTTATCCTCGAGAAGTCTAAGCTAATATTATTATATACAAGTAAAGTTTGTAAGTTGGTATGTAGGTGATCTCTAAAACTGTTTAGATCCAATACTGAAATTCTTTCCCTAATAGAGAGCAATATTGAAATATGAAGCTACCTTGTACTATAGGTAATTTTTGCCGATAAAAATGTTTTAAAATTTTTTTTAAAGTCAGAAAAATACTAGCCAAAAGACGCACCCGAGCGAAGTTTGTTACTAGTGGGCTATAAAATGTTTTTGAAGTTATACTTCTTTTGGCACGTTTGGAAAAAAATATGAAAGTAAAATTTTTACGGTGCGCGCGCACACATATTTTAAAGAAGTACAATTTCTTACGTGCGTACATAAGTACACACAGTTTTTTTTTTAAATCTTACTGTTAATTCCAGAAATTAAATAAAACATCTATCAAAAGTATCAAAGTATTACTATCCATTAATATGATTTTTATTTCCTACACATTAAGGAATAATGTCTATATCTTTTATAAATTGAATATTTTGTGTCGATTTAGTATTATTGAAATAAAACAAAAATGTCGGATAAACAATAATTTATTTATACATTGTATAATTAAATAAATACAACGATGGTTATAAACAAGCAAATCGTTGATGGCAAATGATTTGGCACGAATAAGCCGTGAAGCTTTCTTCATATACCTACTTCTTAAGGCCTAATCTATCTCTTTCTAATGTTAGATTTAGATAGAGACAGCACCATAGACCAGAATGCCCCCATAAGTAGCACAAAGTAGATAAGTTACATTTTGTAGATAATTAGAATATAAAAATACAAGCTGAATAATAATGATAACAACTTAGATTTAAAAAAATACAATGTTATATTGTCAAAAATTAATAATTATTTGTCATAGGCACAATAAATTCCATAGTTTAAAAAAATAACTATTACTCATAAACTTTATATAAAAGAAAAAACTACTAAAATCTATTTAACAAATATTTAACATTGATTGATTTTGAACTTAATATCAAAATACATTAAACAAGTGTTAAATCGACGATTTCATAATCTCATGCTTAATTAAAAAAAAAATGAATAACTTATACTTTAGGGCAATTTTAGAATAAATAAAACCTAATTCTGCTATCAAAATCATATTTCAATCATGTCTTTGAAATAAAACATTTTTGTGGTAATTGTTAAACTATTTTGATGTGTATATATTTTAATAAAGGTGAATTTGAATATCTAATGTATTTAAGGCATTTGCATTAAAATGAGCTATCTATTAGTGTAATACTAAAATCGGTATAAAGGTGAGTTCACATGTTTCAATTCAATTTTATTGTTAACGGCTTCAAAGCGTGCAAGTTAAGCACAGATTACTAAACCAATGTCACGTAGAATATAGAAAACACGAAGGAGTTCACATGTTTAATTCAGTATTGCTAGCTTCTAACACTGATATACAAAAACTCAAGTACACAATAAGCATCTCAAAAGTGTCCTCAAAAAGAAGTGCACAATTCTATATTGAACTACGAAATTGAATTCAGATAACAAAATTAAAACGAAAGTTGTTTCGTTTAAAAAAGTACTTTATGTGGTGTGCGTAAGTTCGAATTTGTGTTTAGACAATTCGAACTTTCGATTTTTTAATTTTATTCTTTGGTTTGACTTAACACATATCGATGCCAATTTTTAAAGAGATATTTTGTTAGGAAATGTGTATCTATGTTTTTTATATATCAATGATTTTCTAATCATAAATGTGAACTAAGCTTTACATTTAAGGGTGGAAGAATTAAAAAAAAAATATTAAAACCTTTCTAATACAATATTTATAAATGCTGTGCTATTGTGTCCAGTTTATTTAACACTAATGTGCTTTCTAAATCCTACCCTGCAAAATCTAAGGCTGCATAGTTATATTATAATAATTTATATGAAATAAAAAAGTTGATAATATAGAATTGAGTAAGATTGGAGAATTTGTATTGGTTTTATTTATTATATGAATATTAAAAGTGAGTTTACTTTTTTTTTTGTGAAAACTCAGTGAACTTTTTAACTAAAAAATTCAAAAACATTTTAAACATAACCAATGCGACCTCATGAAATTTATATACAAACATATTATAGGTTACTTATTGACTTTATACATAAAAAAGTATCATGAAAATCGGTACATATCAAGAACATATCACAATTTATAAATCTCTTGCAAATAAAATATTATAAAGTAAATATTAAATTTGCATCTACACAGATAAATAAAATTGAAGTGTCTGTTTGTAATGTCAAAAATAACAGCTTTTTACTAAATGCATGTGAAATTATATACGCTAGTTGTAAGAAAAACACAAGTTTCAATATTTTTGTCTATCTGTTTGTTCCGGCTAATCTCCGAAACAGCTGGACTGATTTTGACGGGACTTTCACTGGCAGATATCAGATGTTAAAAGGAGTAACTTAGGCTACTTTTATTTTAGAAAAAGAATTAGGGTTCCGCTGAAAATAAATTAAAACGTACCTGACCTGAACGTACCGGACGCACCCGAGCGAAGCGCGGGTAAGTCTATAGTTTTTAACAAAAATAAATAAATGTTGTATCTATTTACTGTGTTAATGAATACCGATATTGTTTATATGAATCTGCTTTATTTTAACCACAAGTTGAAAACACCAATTTTAATACCTACTTTTGACTATATTTAAAGATATTAGACGCGCTATAAAAAAAAGCAATGTTGAAGAGATTTGAAGTGCAATTTCATTTATAAAAAAAAAAAAAAAAACTATTTCCGATACCCAAATTGCATCTTAATATATAATACATCGATTCATTAAATTTATATAAGTATTTTATAATTTACAATTTTTATCATTATATGTTGCCAGATGAGACGAATTAACTTTAAATAGACATTAGTCTCGATAAAAAAGCTTTTATTAACGTTATGAAATTGATTATTAGTTTTTAAGTAGTGCAACATTTTACAATCACAGATAATATTTGGGTATTGCCCATAATAAATATTAAATAAGCCGAATACATTTAATCTGCGTTAATTAGGTAACACTTAAATAAAACTATCTTTTCGGATTTTTTTGCGGATTTATTTTGATTTTCGGTTCCCGTTTCGATTCAAAAATCAAAATAAATCCGCGAAAAAATCCGAAAATATAGTTTTATTTAAATGTCAAATATTCACGTAAATCTAAGAAAGTATTAGGTTATATACTTCACATTTAAACTTCGGCCATTTTATAGTAGTATATTAAATATTATTTTTTATATGTATTTCGAGTCATGTAAAATATATGTTTTATATGTGATCATTTAAATTATTCCGACATTTGTAATAGGGAATTTATAGTAGCATCTTTGTTTCCATGGTTCGCTTCCAACACTGATTTTATCACTTCTTTGTCGATGCTCGGGAACATTTCTTCGATCTGAAAACGGAAATTGGTAAGTTAAAAATGTGCCTTAATACAAAATCGAACAAGTGTGAGTCTGACCCGCACAATGAGGGTTCCGTAGCAACAAACATTAAAATTATAATCGCAAAGAAATTTTTTTATGATGCAACTACAAAAAGATTTTAGGATTTTTCCCTTTAAGTGTCCTATAAGACGTTGCTTCTGACCAAATTTCATGATTCTAAGTTAACGGGAAGTACCCTATAGGTTTTAATCCCCATGCGAATGTCAAAATATGCGGCATAAACAGCCGTATCTTTTGATACTTATTATATACTTCAACTCATTAGCGTCCGGCAATCCAGCCGGGCGCGAAGCCAAGAAACGCACCGGGAGGCGGCCCACTTCAGTGGGCGGTGTGCCATGCGGGTTGCTCCTGGTACTTCTCTGATAGCAGATTAGACCGTGGAGTAACCTCATGGTTGTTGGGTCTGCTTCGGCAGGCCTGCCTTCGGGGCATCGTAGTTGAGTGCGTAAGCGATCCTGCGACGCCCCAGTAAGACGGGGGAGGTTGGACTTTAATGAGTAGTGTTGGCTTCTCTAGCCGGTGAGTCCCACATAACTATCTGTATGTATACAGGTAGTATGCGTAAATGAACTTCCCAACATTTAAAAAAAAGTGCTAATGGTCGGTGTAGGGTTCATGTATAAACATATAAGGATATCACCTGTTGGAGCTGTTCCGCAGTGACGGGTGGCTGTTGCTGCTGCTGCTGCTGATACTGTTGCTGTTGCTGCTGGTACTGTGGCGACACCTGCTGGGGCGCGGGGTACATCGGCATGGCCGCGTAGCCCATGCCCGTGCTTGGGACCACCAGCACTGGGGGGAAGGTTGCTACCGCTGCTGGGCCCACCTGGTGGAAATGTATGAGTTAGATTTTAGGCCCATTTTGTAAGGTTTTTTATTCGTCAATATTAAGTAGTGCCACTTAGCTGGTTTAGAACTAAATTGCTATAAGTTAGACCATCCATCGTTAAAATTGTACATAATCTGTCTTAATTAGAACAGAGCAAATATTTCTATGAACAACACAATGACATTTACATTTTAACTAATCCACGTAGTTTAAACAGACATTTGTAGTAGAAAATATGTCAGTGACAAGACATCTTTCGTTGTTGGTGGCAATTAATCCGCGTTCAAACATTTTAATCCCTAACACCCATTACAGTAAACCTGTAGGGTATATTCTTATATTTTATGAAATCTATATTAAATCTAATATAATATATATTATAAGTATGTGTTATAACTTACCGAATAGCTGAGTACTAGATTGATCATGCCCTCCAAACCATCGCCTTGTTTACCGTTCAGGGGATACCAGTCTTCGTGTGTCTCTCCCTGAAAACAAATCAAGTTATTATATATCTATACTAATCTTATAAAGCTGAAGAGTTTGTTTGTTTGAACGCGCTAATCTCAGGAACTTGTAATCCGAATTTGAAGATCTTTATATATCATCCCGGAAACATGTACGGTTCCCGTGGGATAGATTTCTTTTTGTCTAGGGACGAACCCAAAGTGAAGCGAGGGTGACTCGCTACTATTATTATAACGCTACTACTATAAATGTTTATACGTGTGTATATGTTTGTTATTCCTCCCCGCTTAAACGGCTGGACCGATTTGGATAAATGTGTATTATGTAAGTGTTAGTAGCAAAATTTTGTACACAATGTATACAATATTATAAATTACGAATCGAAACAAAGTCGCTAGTTTTTCCATAATAAAAAAAAATGTAACAGACCAAATAGTTTTATAATAAAACTTATGAATTTATCCATTGATGGACTGACTGTTGGAGTCATGAAGACCTAAGTCTTAATTATTGTATTAAATATATTTTTTTTTTGTATATTTTCGATCGAGAGTTTCCTTAATCCCTAATATAAAAAAAAATAAAAAATATAATTCCACAACTATTGGCTTCTATATAAAAATTTCTTCTTAAGTAATTTTTTGTAATATATCTCAAAGCTCAACTTTAAAGACGTTTTCACTCAATACGTCATAATAATTATGCGAACCCAAAATTGGTTTTCACCTCTCTGTTACATGTACAGAGTGCCACTTATATTTCTTTTTATAATTTGACTACAGAATTGTAATCGATAGACGTTCAGAAGAAAAATATTACAACAACGTTTTTGCCTTTTAACTACGGAACCCTAAAAAATAGATAAATAAAAATTTCTTCATACAATATGAACAAATATATAACAATTAACTTACATTTAAGACAGCCTGCGGTATAGTGATGTGCGTCCAAGCGATGAGTTCATCCATCGTGAACGAGCATTCGTCGAAGATTTCCAAGTAAATGGAGTTAACGCCGGGGGGCAGCAGACTAAAAATAAATATCTTGTAGAGGGAAGCCATATATTTGTTAACCAATTTAAAAAAATGAGGAAGACCTAAATAGTATTTTCTTTTGTATTTGTTGCGCTTTGTAATATGTTGCGCCATATTTTCATTGGTTATGCAACAAAATAAATTGTGAAGTTTTTATAATGTGACGGTTGTTTTCGTTTAAAATTACATAAATCAATTAAAGCTATAGGTAGAATAAGTGTTTAAAATATGTCTTTACTTTTGAAATATAAGCATGTAGGTTGGAAGAATTTAACTTTACTAGTGATCTCCGCGTGGTTGAAAATCAACCATAATTCAATTTAAAATTTAATTACAGTATTAATCTATTCTCAATTTGACCACAAACTAACAATAAACGAAAGAGTATATATGCGTGTGTGTGTCAAATAATTGGTAGTGTGTGTAATTTATTTTTATTTATTTAACGTCTTTTTATGCATAATTTAAAAAAAAAAATAGCATTCCGCACTCCTTCTGTATATAAATTTATAAGTGTGGGAAATTTCATACTCCTCCGTCCGCGCAATTTCCTTAAAAAGGGGTACAAAGTTTTTGCTTAACGTATTAATTAATATAACATTATACTTAGTTTTATTCTTACCATCATCATTAAGTCGTAGGTAATGAAGCCTTCAACCAAAAAGTTGTGTTTAGTCTTATTTATCTAATTTGGGCATGGATTATACAACGGGCTTCGACGTAGGTTTTCTCTCTACCCTACATACAATAACACAGAACTCTATTTTTTTTTTTGTAAGGAAATCTGCGAGCAGTATTTACTTTTAATAGATATGTTCTAAGATTAAAGAATGAGATATGGGAATAAAATTTGTAACATTTAAAAAATAAGCGATGTTATCACATAAAATAGCAAATACAAATGTATCTTACTAATCCGTATTAATATTATAAATGTGAAAGTTTGTGAGAATGTATGGATGTTAGTTACTCTTTCACTCCAGAACGGTTGAACGGATCTTGATGAAATTTGGCACAGAGATAGATTATAGTCTGGAAGAGCACATAGGAAAAATTTACAGTTCCCGTGGAATAGATTTGTTTTTGCTTTTTTTGAGGCGAACCCGAGCGAAGCGTGAGCCGCTAGTTTTATATAAAGAATAATGGGCACTAATAATAATCTAAAACCACCTGTTTGTTTTTTTGTTATGTTTCCAATAAAATGTTAAAAATGTAGTTGTTATCACTGGAAGATACGCAAATAAGAATATTGTATTTTACATGTAAAAAGTTGCATCAAGTGCAAGTTGCAGTTTTCGCACTCACTGAAAATAATTTAAGGTTAACGCCCCCATGAAGTTAAATAAAGCAGGCGATTTAAAAAGAATGGTCAAGATCCGGTTTTGTTAAAATAAACATATCCCGTGAAGAATAAAAAGATAAAACAAGTAAGATTGGTAATATATTAATATTTCAACAAAAAACCAGTATAAACGCTGCTTTAGACAAATGTTACGCAAGTTTCTACTGAGCGATACGGTTTTATAATTTTTCGGATATATCTATACATATGTAATAGTAAAACTGTAGAGGTCGAATGTCTGTACATAGAAAAAAAGGGTAAAAACCGAGTCAGGGGATGAAAGAAGAGAAATAGAACAAATCCAGATTTTTTCAAATTTTTGTTTCTCTGTCTGTATGTATGTACGGGCTAATCTCCGAAACTGTTGGACCGATTTAAATGAAATTTTGTATGGTGGTACCTTATATCCCCGGTCAACATCTTAGGTATTTTTCATCCCGGAAAATTAAAGAGTTCTCGTTGGATAGCTAAAAAACTATAGGTAGTAACTTATACAACTCAATACACAGAAACTACTGATTGGATTTTAATAAAACTTTACAATAATATAGTTCATACATCAGAATAACAAATACGCTACTTTACTTTTTAAATTTACGGTTCTCGTGAGATAGATTTGTTTTTGTTTGTCTAAAGGCGAACCCGAGCAAAGCAAGGGTGAGCCGCTAGTCTCTAATATAACGGCGGATTTCAATAACCTATCTGTGGTTTGCTTAACTAGCAATACGAAATCAACATGATTTGTTTGGAGCTTAAGTCAAATTTCTATCTCCGTTAAGAGTGTTCATATGGCAATTTCGTACCTAGACATCGTAATTTATCTCAGAATCTGTGAATGTTACCACTTTGATATTCAGAGAAATAATGTTTCGGACTAATATCTTGGATTGCCAAATTTGAAAATACGATTGATGAATTTTTTTTTCGATAATATTTTTTTTTTTTTTTTTGAAAAATACATGTTTTGCACACACATTGCTATTTATCTCAGAAACAGGTTTTTATTTCGTTAGGAAGCTTAGAATTATTTCTTCAGTACTTAACCGAACTTAATTTTTCGATTATTTGTTTAATTAATTTATAGTAAATCAAAAACTGTTTTGGCGCTTAATCTTGTCATCCCGCTCTTCCGAATCCGAATCGTAGCGGTCTCATGGCGCATTATGTAATCTTTAGATACATAGGTTTATTGAGGAGCACCCTAAGATTTACTCCGCTTGACGTACGAAAATTATGGTTTCAAATATTGCGCTTTCTAACACTTGTAGTAGCTTCGATTGCAACTACGAGTAACAATTTAATCAAATTTTGGAAGTCAAATTTAACCAACTTATAATGGTCCTAGCATTATATTACTAGTTCGAATGACAATACACTATATATGATCTGTGACAATACTATGATTTGGTGTCTTGGAGCTGATATGATCAGCCAGGAGGTGGATAGTGGAACTCTTCATCGCCCACTCAGTAAACCTCTCGAGTTTAGGCTCATATGATTCCTTTTAATAAGTACTGAACTTAAACTACATATTAATAATAATAGTAATACTTTTTATTGTACACTAACAAAAAAAAAATGTACAAAAAAATATATAAAAAGAGCTATTTACAAGAGGCAGCAATATCGCTAAAACAGCGATCTCTTCCAGACAATGTTAAGGTGTATGAAATGAATTCACAAACTGTAAGAGGGAAAGTGTGAACAATATAGTAGGAAAACAAAATTGAAACAATAATAATTCAATAATTCATTAACAACACTACAATAATTCAAAAAAACAATAATTCATTTTTAATATTATAAATAATTTTACATACAAAAATACATATGTAAATATTGTACATATTGTATATATCATAATTATCGGACAGAACTTGATTAATAGTTCTTGAAGTTTTTTCTGACCACGGAATAGGTAAAAAAGGCTGGAAGGGTAATGTGGGCGTGACAGCGTCGCCGCAACTATGGTTAAACAACCATACTTGAACCGATTCATGCGTGCACCGCTTGTAGTTCGTGTTTAGAGTGCGTCGGGTACGGAGCTGCGATAAATAGTGTTATAATGCCGTGTTGTGCTATTATTACTTGCAAGACAAAAAGTCAAACTTCGAGTATCGATCGAGGAGGTATATCTTTTCATCGGTAAGTCAAAAATAATAATGAATATCTCTTTAATTTCAAAAATGTAGCAACGATTACAAAATTCAAAACAAACGATACTATTGTAATAAGCTAAAACAAACAATATACATTGCTCGCTATGCATGCGCATAATCAAAGCAACGCGCGATCGTTGTCTGCAATGGATAGCGTTCTCTGCGAAACCCACACTTTTCATTGCTTGCTTTGCGATGATTCACTTTTGTATATTATAATAGTGATGGCTTTTGTTGTAAGACAAAATAATCGATAAGGCAATGATTTTTGTATAATAATGTGATTAAATGCTTTTTATGGCAAATTTAAAGTTTATATACAGGTTTATTTTAGAAATAAGAAAAAAATATTTTGTCATGTAAAATGAGTGTGATAAAGAGAACTAACTTAAGAATTCACTTACCACGTATGTAACATTAAAAATACATTTATTATAAGTTAAACATTGTTTTATTTTATTTTTAAATTGAACTAATCTAATTCGTTTATAAAATGTGTTTTTAATAACTGTAAAATAACAAATATTATATAAAATTTATTTTAATACACTGACATAAATTATCGACAAAAATATCGTTAGCAAATATTATATAAAATTTATTTTAATACACTGACATAAATTATCGACAAAAATATCGTTAGCATTTTTTATTTTCAACCACTAGTCATTTTATTTATTTTACACAACACAGACGCAACACTAATTATCTATGTGTTGACCAATTACAGGGCTGCGTTAAAGGTTGCGTATGTGTGCGAATGCTTGTGTTTATTTGACTTGCGCGTGTAGTAAAAATATCAAGAAGGGATGAGTGGCGACAGTGGTTCCTATACAAATTACGCGTGATTACCATTCTACTATCTTTCATCAATTCTGTGTTTCTGACTTACAAACCGTCAAACAATTTTAACTCATTATAATAGCGGCAGTGAACTAAAAATTATAAAAAGCTTGTCACCGTTTTACACCACTCATATTGATGCATAACTTTCGCTTCACCTATTTTTAACCGACTTCCAAAAAAAGGAGGAGGTTCTCAATTCGACCGTATATTTTTTTTTTTTTACAAAAGGCTGACGTTTGGCGTTAAGTCAGTTATTTCGCCACAAACTACGTCTCAGATTATTTTATCATTTATGTTATTATTATAAAAAAGATCTAAAATTCGGCACTTGAGTGTATATTAAAATTTAATTTGGCTTATACAATAAGAGAAAGAATAACAAAATAAACTATTTCACGCTTTACTCTAACTCTGTTACGAAAAAGACGGAAAACCAAGACGTACCTATAATAAAAGTACCTACTACACTAACAGCTACCGATATCTGCCCCATTGACAACTGGTAGTTCGTTCACCGCTTTTTTTTACTCCTTTTAGTATCATAAATAGTTCGGGGCAAATATATTAATAGTTAATGCGAATAAACGGGAATCATTACAGAAATCGAACCTGTGACCTCTGGCATAGAAAGTAATGTTAGTCAAACACATTCTACTGCGTCAATTTAGGACAACATAGAGATACGAGACTTTGCAATAGCGTGTTAAACTTTCAAAGCTTATTTTATATCTTTTTAACCGATAAATAGATGTGCAAGAAATACGACGACGATAAGGATATAACAACATTTTTAGAAGTCGGTTAAAAGTAGAGTTCCCAATCGTCCCTTATTCACAAATATTTATGAAATACAAGAACATAATGAGGCATTTCATATGTAAATTGGAAAATGCCCTAGAAACATAAAAATACCACTTTAATATTTTTCGCCTTATTATACATTCGATTCTGCATATTTCTATTAAGTATAGTAATTTTTAAAGAATTTTGGTTACATATTATGTGAGATATTTATTATGTTGCAAATTGATTTATTTATTTAAAAATATATGTAAATATAAAGAGGAAAGATTTGTATGTTTGCTTGTACCGAATAAACTCCGAACTACTGAACCGATTTAGATGAAATTTGGTGAGAAGGTAGTTTGAGATCCTGGAAATAGGATAATTTTTATCCCAGAAATCATCCCTTCAGGGGGTAAAATTAGAATCAAAGTTTGTATGGGGAAGCAACCTAGAGACGAACCCGAGCGAAGGAAGGGTGAGTCGCTAGTATCTAATAGGAAGCAAGCTCGCTAAAACATAAAACACAAGTATTTTCTACAAAGACGGAAGGCGGAGAATTTGAAAAATCTTATACAGAATGAAGATAAATGAATATTCAAATTGAATGCCTAATCAGGTTAAGGTTGTAAAATATGTGCCAATATAAAAATTAAAAGTTCTACCAACTTATTATTATTATTATTAATAAGATTATATTTTTGTATTTTCTACTATAATTATTAATTATTTTCTATTTATATGATATTATTTTTTATTTAATGTACTTTTTTGATTTTTTTTAAAATTGTTATTAACTTGCTCGCATTATTCTATGTATTATTTAATTGTGGAAACTTTATTGGTCAATGATTTATATTTTATGTTTTTTTTTTTATTATGTTAATTTGTACTGTTTGTTTCCCGAAAAAAAAAAAAAACTTTTTTAGATTTACGCGAATATTTGACATTTTAAATAAAACTATCTTTTCGATTCTTCGAGTCATTCCCGAGATCATGATTAGATTGAAAGCATCGAAACATCGAGAACCGAGAATTAATATAAATATTAATACGTGAAGAGAAAACTTTGAACCCCTTTTTAAGCATATTGCATGTACAGAGGACTATGAGCTTTGGCATAGTTAAAGTTTATTATAGAAGGAGTGCAGACAGCCAAAATTAATTGACTTTCTTACCTTCTACTTGTTACTTGTCTTGCCTGTGAATTTTCGATGTACCCAATAAAGTGTTAAGTTAAGCTTTAGCTAATGTGATTTCTCATATAAGTGAATTGTAATATTCTTTTGAGAAATAAATGATCTTTCTTTTACCCGCAGTTCCGCTCGCTAGAAGATATAGCATGATTTTAGATGACCTTCATCAATATTATACTTATATAATATAAGGACGAAAAGTCTGTTGGTCTGTACGTGCAAATCTCTGAATCGATAGGCCCATTTGAAAATTCTTTTCTATTTTATAGGCTATTTACATACATAACTTTGAAAAAGATAATCTTAATATCGATCAAACTTAATTAATTATGGTTGATTTTCAACCACGGGGCGATCACTAGCTAAAATAAATCCGCGAAACCATACGAAAATAGGATAGTTTTATTTAGAAAAATCCACCAACATTTCTTCACAAAATTCACGACACTCTTGAAGTATAAATTACTCACAAAAAAAAAATCATTAAAATTGACTCATAATTCGATAAATTATTACGTAATATACAGACAAAAAACACTCGAATTAAGTCACCTAATTTTTTTTAGTTGATAAATAAATAACTACGAGTATCATGCTACTGGAAAAAAATATGTATGTTTAGATCAAATCCAAAACAATTTCAATTTTCAATAGATTTCATTGCAGACTTTTCAATCGGATAGACGGGGACCCTTATTCGATTTAATGTAGGCACTATATCTATTTTTTTTTACTTTGTTTCGGCTATAAGTAGCACTTAGATCATTTCTCGTCTACTGCGATCGCCGCATATTAGACCATCGATCAAAAAAGTATTAGTAACACAATCAGCGACAAAAAATATCCTCACTGAATGAGCGCTCATTTGAACATTTGAGCGCACTTTTGACAGTGACAGTTTTAAAAGAAATTTTGCATGGGATTGTGCATCAATTATTTTTTTGATCAATGAGAGTAACCCACTAAAGCTTACCGCTGAAACAAACTGCAGGATTTACTTAGGGTTTACATTCCATGATAGATTGGGCCTAAAAACTGTTTTCTAAGATGAAGGCAGACATGAAGCTCGACACTCCCCCAGAAGATGGAGTGACATTATAATGTACTTACCAATGTATAACTTTGTTCCATCTCGGCGTCTTCCCGCCGCTGGGGTCTGTATGCGTCTCGTATATGCAGTGGCCGACTCTAACACGGACGTACGGGTCCATACGTGTGAGACCTGTTTATACAAAAAATCTTATTTAAATCAAATACAACTATAATCATACATATTTCTACTCATATTATAAATAGGTAAATTAGGTTTGGATGTAGGGAGTAACCTCTGAATATTGTTTTGAATTTTTTTCACTAATAACGCTATATCATAACCGATTGATATCTATTTATTCATAGATTTATATATTACTAGCAACTCATCCTTGCTTCGCTCGGGTTCTTCCTTATGCACGTTTTAACGGTTAGTATGGAATAGATAGACACACATTTATATATATATATATATATATATATATATATATATATATATATATATATATATATATATATTACAGTAAATATAAACAGCGATAAGCACTCAAACGGCTTCAGATAATTACAGAACGTTTTCTACAATGCCTTTAAAGATTAAATAACACGAGGCCCCAACAGTGCTAATTTAGAACTACTTATTCTAATGAACAAGCAAATCCATACTCGTTGGAGAAAAAATACAGTTCATTATAGGACTATTCTATATAACATCGGTTACGATTTTCGTGAAAAAGTTTAAAGTTGAACTTTTGAAAAATTATAAAATAAGTTATTTATTAATATATATATATATATATATATATATATATATATATATATATATATATATATATATATATATATATATATATATATATATATTATGAGGTATATTTTTTAGGTATATTATGAGGTACGATAAAAATTATGGAATTTTCACTTACAAGTATCTTATTTTAATTTATATTTAATGAACAGCGTTACGTAAGTTACATAAGTATTTATTTAAATGCTTGATGACTTTTGTATAAAACTATTCAAATAATGGAAAAACTATGCACTATAAGAAATATCACGCAATTAATTTAAAAAAAAAACATTAAACACAAAAAAAAACAAAATAACGCAAATTATAAAGGACTTATCAAACTTGAAATGAATAATATTATTTGACAACACGTTTGGCTCAGTTTGTAGTAACCCTACTTGCTGTGCCAGCGGTCGCGGGTTCGAATCCCGCTGGGGGCGTTCATTTGTGTCATAATTATGCACGAATGTTTGTACTCCAGTCATGGGTGTTTATATTTATAATATGTATGTATGTATTTAAAGTTACATATGTGTAGTCTACCAACTATCTGGTATAATAACGTGTTAATGTCCCAACATAATATTTATTCATATTTACGTCACACATTATCTAATATATAAAAATCTCGTGTGACCGATTTTAATGATTTTTATAGACCGTAAAGTATTTTTCACCCTCCTACTCCTATCTCCCATTTTTAATTACGATTTTAGTATTTTTGTTTGAACAATAAATACATATCGAAGAACCCGAGCGGAGCGGAGTCGCTGTATAACATAAAGCCAAAGAGTTTTTTTTACATATTGAACGCGAGTGTAGCCGTGGGTTCTGCTAGTAATCATATATTAATAATTCTAACGTACAAATTGCCACTCGCTAACCAGTTATCTGTATATGAGTAACTAAAATACATCATACGATATATTTAGGAACAATCGATATAAACTCGATCAATACGAGATCGAGTTTCATATGAAATTATAAAATATTCAACTTGTTACAAATAATAAAATATTAGAGTCAAATAAAGTTAGCTCGCTTTTATTTTGTTTGCTTTTATTTTTTCACCGAGGTTCTTATAGTGTTTTTGACCGACTTACAATAAGGGAAAAGTTATCATTTCGTCTGTATTTTTCTGAGTGGCGGTATTTTTTAATGAATAAGTTTATACCTCAATAGTAGTCCATATAATTAAAAAAACAATACTAAGACAATACTAAATACTTTAAAGAGAATTTGAAATTTTTATTCGTTGTTTAAATCTCTATATATCCCTTTGGTTTGGACTAACTTAAATAAAACTTATTATAGTATATTCTGAAGAAATACACTTGTATTTGACAAAATTGTAAAAAAACTTTATCGTATTATATCCATCTAACATCCCCAAGCCCAAAGATTTTAAGTTCTACAATGAACTCATTCTAATTTAATTACACATTATATACTACTAACGACTCACCCTCACTTTGCTTGGGTTCGTCCCTAGGTTGATTCCTCATACAAACTTTCATGCCCATTTTCACCCCTTAAGGTTTGATTTCCGGAATAAAAAGCCTACTTGTTATTCTGATGTATAAACTATATTATTGTAAAATTTCATTCAAATCCAATCAGGAGTCTTTGTGTATTAAGCTGTAAAAATTAACTATAGTTTTTTAACTGTCCCATGGGAACTCTTTAATTTTCCGGGATGAAAAGTATCTAAGATGTTGACTGAGGATAAAAGGTACCACCATACAAAATTTCATTTGAATCAGTCCAACAGTTTCGGAGAATAGCCCGTACAAACAGACAGAGAAACAACAAATTTGAAAAAAATCTGGATTTGTTCTATTTCTCTACTTACATCACCCTGACTCGGTTTTTAGCATTTTTTTCTATGTACAGACATTCGACCTCTACAGTTTTATTACATATATAGATTAGGACAATATACACACTAAAACAAAGATAAGTATAAATATTTAGATTTAAATGATATGCAGTCTTGTTAGAAAAGCTAACACAAGAGCTATTAATATCTTAGGGCTTGAATTTAACATAGTATATATTCAACTAGTGATTCACCCTCGCTCCGCTCGGGTTCGTCCCTGGATATGTTTTAACAGTCAGTATAGATTTTTTAGAGAAGAGACATTTTCTCGAACTAAAAGTATCCTATATGTTGACCCGGATAACCAGCTATCATCATACCAAATTTCATCAAAATGTGTCTAGTGGTTTTCTTGTACTACGTTCCCAAATAGACATATAGACTAAAGCTCTAAAAACTATTGATTCGGTCTGTATATCGATAACATTGACTATTTCAATAAGATTTTGCATAAAATATTTAATGTACAGATTTAACTCACAATTTTATTATATGTGTAGATAAAATTTAATAATAGTATGATAAATGAATAGCAGATAGACAGATATTATAATAGAATGACAAATAGTAGCTTCAAATTACAAAATTAAACAAAAAAATATATAAAGAGTTATATTAATAATTGAACATGAACAAAAACATACTTTTGTTATAACTTAATTGTTTATTATCCACAAACTTTAAAGGTAATAAACTCGTAAAGATATTATTTTGTGATTAAGTGAAGTCAATAACATTCTGTATTGTTGACAATAATTTTGTAAGGTACTTTGGTGCTATTTTGGGTATTCTTTGAAAATCATTGTGAAATTTTGTGGGTAGGTGCTGTCTGTAACAATTATATAATGACCTTTGAGACATCTAAAACTAGTCTCTCATAGATAGTTCTATACAAAAATCAAAATAAATCCATGAAAAAGTCCAAAAATATAGTTTTATATGAAATGTCAAATATTTACATAAATTTAAATTATTATATTAGAATTGTTTATTATAATTGCAGAAGACATAATGACTCACCATAATTTTTGACCAGTTTTGCTTGGGCAATTGTAATGCTAAGTCTTGCTGTGAGGGGTGGACCAGCTGGTGGCATCTAAGATTTTATAAATATCAAATAATTAGTAGTTGCTATAAATAGAATTATTAATAAATAATAATTAAATATAAATATATACCGTTGCTCCACATAGTTGTTGTTGCAAGGCTAGTGCAGCTTGATAATCTGCATCTAGAGTATCAGGGGCTCCATCAGCTCTTAAGAATCCAGCTGGTAATGGACCAAGCAGGACCTAAGAAAAGTGTTAAATATTTTAACATTTTTTAACAATTTAAAAGTGCTTGAAAAAGTTTATTTGATTAAAGATTAAAATTAATATTTTGATTGAGTGATCTAACACTAAGCTATTTATATTGTATATGCCCAACTAATAATTGTAGAAAGTCAAAATATCTTTTTATTATAAAATAAAATATATAAATAACATACAACTTTATTGATCATTTAATATACATATTCTTATTTTTCCTTAAGGTTACACTTGTATGATTTCCATTGTTGTAAAAACTGCTGAGATGTAAACATAGCAAAAAAAAGGAACTAGAGCTGCTTTTAATAAGAGAACAATCTAGAAAAATGTCTTACAATATTTGTAACATCAAAGTATAAAAACCGGTTCACCTGTCTGAAATGTTTATCATTCTTTTGAGATAAGAGGAGAAAACGCAATAACATGAATCATAATAATATGTACTTTAGACTACATATTTATTATTGCTACTTTTTAAATACTGGTCGTACTCACTCTGCGTCGGCGTTCCTCATTTCTATCACTGGGCACCGTAGAAGTCATTATTAATTAAATCAAAAATGATAAACGCTTTTTTATATTGCAAAGTACAAATTTAAGTAATTGCAAAATGAAAACACTTCACTTTCTGTAATCGACTGATTCTTTGTGCAAGATGACAAAAAATCTGTCACTGTCATGACCAATTCTAAGACCCTCCCCCCCCCCCCCCCCCTCTCCTCTACAAGTATCGGATATAAAGCCAAAACACAAAATAATTACTATATGAAAGTTGTGAACTTCGCATTTATTCGTGTATAGGAGATTTTTTTAAATTATAAAAACGGGGATGATTTCGTAAAAGGATGGCGCTACGTGTATGATCTATTTACATTTAGTATGAAGTTATGCAATTTTTTATTATTAAATATTTTTAAAGAAAATTTTAAATCTTATATATTTAAACGAGCAATTCTTGTATATTTATATATTTATTTATTTATACCAGCGATCTCGGGAACGGCTCTAACGATTGTTACAAAACATATTTCTAAACACATCTTTTATTAAATAGAATCGTATTAATAGTGCTGTAGGCATCAATCGGCTATTTAATTCGTTATTTATATTTACTTAATTGCTATATTTAATTAATACTAAATTATATTTCAAACATCTTAAAATAGATTAGCGTTTTGTTTCCGAACGGGTTTTGTATTATCTTTCCAATTCACTCGTGTGTTTTATTATTTTGTATAAATAATTACTATTTATTACAGTCATAAATTATTTGCATAATTACATATCCAATATTTAATTAATGTTAAACTTATATTCAATATTTAATAATATAACAGAATCTATTATTTCTAATAAGTTGCTTTTTGATCATTCTGGCGTGAGTGCGGGTACTTGTATTTAAAGCCGTGTAATGGTGAAATGAGGGTTGAGTTGAATTCAGGCGGTGATAATAACGTTTTGCTATAACGATCCATAAGTGCTGTTCGCCACCTTCGTCTTGCTGTCTCGCTGCGCGTCTCATCATTTTGCTGAAATTTTGTATATGGGGGCTTTCGGGGGCGAAAAATTGATCTAGATTAGTCACATGTCTGGGAAAACGCGTGTTTTCGAGTTTTCATGCGTTTTTCTTATGCATTATTCTATGCAAAATTTAATAGCGACATCTATACAATTGTCTCAGTAACACTTAGTCACTTAATGTAAAATTATTTTTAAGCCAAATTAAAAAGAAAATTGTTCTTATCGTGACATCTATACAACTTTCTCAGTAACACTTAGTCACTTAATGTAAAATATACAATCTATCAAGAACTCCGAGCGAAGCTCGGTCGCCCAGGTACTATACTTTAATTATATATATTAAACAAATATACACTAAGTTATAAGTGTAAAAACTTATACTACTGCAATTTATTATGACATTTCTTTTGTACTAACGAAATCTTAATATTTAAGGCTATGTCATTTTACAGAAAGTGGTTTTAAAACTGTTTAATCGTACACAGGTAAATATTTTCTTTCATTTTTTGTAATTTTTTACTACTATTAGAACCATGTCATCCATGATTAGAACGCCCGACGCATAATAATATATACATAAACTACCATAATTGTTTTAATTGCAGGTTTTAATATACAACGTCGAAAGTTAAAAGGAGAATGCGGTGCCGTCTGTTTTCCCTTGGTCCAAATTTTTATCACCTTATGCAGCTAGGGAAGATAGCCTACGAAATAGGTATATATATGTATATATATATATATATATATATATATATATATATATATATATATATATATATATATACCTATATATATAGATTTCATCACGTATGTTACAACTCCTCTGTTTGTAAAAGGAATGATTAATTATTAAAATTAATTAAATAAGGTATATTACAATCATATATTTATAGAATATCTTTTAAGCAAAGAAAAAAATAATATTTTATTTCATTTGTCACACAATAACAACGGTTACCATGACAATAAACAGCTAGCTTCATCATGTCGCTTTTTGGTTATCGGGGGCGCGCGCATCGTAAAAATTTTCTCTCAGTTTTTTCCAAACGTCTCAAAAGAAATATAACTTCCATAGGCAATTTTGATCAAATAGATTTGATGATAATTAAATCTGAACCCATATTTTTTCTATAAAATGTTTATAAAACGCTTCCTGCGTGCATTTAAATTAAAAGTTCAAAGTAAAATATGAAATATTAGGTGTGTAACAAAATAATATCCCAGGTCTTGTACAAAATAAAATTTACAACTTAACTAAAATAATAATTTACTACTACCTTTTCAAAGATAAACTATCCTGTATTATAGTGTTTTGTGTTTTGCCTGAGAAAGAATAAAAGAAGAAGACTAATTTTTCAAAGATAATTCTATATATTTATATTCTTCATAAAATGTTATTCTTTGATTAAAAAATGGTGAAACAAATAAAAATCACTACTTTTCTTCTAAAATACAATAAATACCTAATTCCAAATTAAAATTACATGTACATGCTACGTATAATATGACTTAGGTTTTCTATAATTCGACAGTGGAATTATTGTTGAACGTGAACGTGCCTTTAATTTATTTATGTCAAGCCGATTTACAAACGTGAAATGTCAAAATATCTATTCTTTAATTTATCTAATGTCAAAGTTTTCGATTTATCTAAGTTGTTTTGTTTTATGTGATATTTAAGTAAAACATATTTAAGTTTACTGTGACATTAATAAAAGTGAGTTTATCTATGTCATTTTTTACTGTTTTAAGATATTCCTTTTAAAACTCTTTTGACTTGTTTACACATAAAAAAAAAACATATGTTTCTCGCAAGTTTTTCATTTGTTTAAGTGTTTCGATTGTGACCAATTTCTACGATGGAAACGCCCAAGGTAAGGCTATTTTTTTTAAGAAGCATTGTTGTTTTAACGTTCTGACATTTACACTAAATTTTCTACTTCAAAAGTGGGCGTATTTCGGAAATACATATAACGAGGCCTAGTCTATTTTTCTACATCCATATTTATGCAGACTGTAAAGTATTTCATACACTTTTAATGAGGCACATCTTTTTCATGTGAAAAATAATTGTCGTACTAAAATGATTAATTTAACAAGCTTTAAATGAGGGTAGTCTAGAAAGTATATTTTTTTCTTAAATATTCTTAGTAGAGACTCACCCTTCGCTTTGCTCAGGTTCATCCCTAGCTTGCTTACCCAATACAAGCTTTTCATTTTCACGCCCTTAAGGGATGATTTCCGGGATTAAAAGTGTCCTACGTCCTTCCCAGAATCACAAGCTATCTTCTTACCAAATTTCATCTAAATCAGTCCAGTAGATCCAGAGATTACCCCCTACAACTTCACAAACTCACAAACTTTACTTCTATATAATATTATTATAGATATACTTATCATTAGACCTTTTTTGTAAAACATGTTACTATGCTAGTAAGTGTTATGATAATAGCTCATGTTTGAGTTTGAAATTTTTTGTTTTGTACAATTGTTAATTTGTTTGTTAAGAAATCTGTGACATAAGATGCTCTGCCAAGGTATAATGATGTACGAGTTATCTTATAATTGGCTAAGTTTAGAATTAAGTAATATATGACAATGATATCAAGTTTGATATGACTTTAATTTGTGTTGTATTTGTACAAAGTAAAACAAACAAATCGGCTGTCATTCATTATTTAAATGTCAAATGGACACTACAAAAAGTTTATCAAAGTACACTGAATATTACTGAGAATTTCTAGGCAAATTATTTAAATCAGACATACTGTTTGTTGTATTAAAAAGAAAATATATTTAAGTTAGAACTATTCAAATTATATTTAAAGGTTGTTAGTTGGTCTGTTAATGCCAAACATTAATATTTCTTTCAATTATATTACAACCTAGATATAAAAGAAAACAATTGGACTATTGTATTCACACAACTGGAATTTTATCCTATTAAAAACTTTAAACTGAGATATAAAAAAATAAAATGTATATTAGAAATGACAGAATATAACATTCTAGTTCACATAAAGAAAAAAAAAAGAAAAAAAAGGGAAAAGGTCACTAAACAAATTGAAAAATAATTATTATGAAAAGAAAGTGCAAATAAAAGTATTGCTGTCTCTTTCAATCGCGCATGCTCCGTGATTTGACTTCTAACATACGAAAGTAGAGTTTACGGGATGAAGATAAGGTGTAATTTAGATTTATAGCGATTCAGACGCGAATATTTTGAGGATGCCACCGAGGGTGCGATTATTGTCTATTTTTTAGTCCCTCTCGCAAAGTCTCTAGAATAAGACGTCAACTGTAAATGCGCGGGAAAATTTGAATTTGCGTAATCGCTACAAAGCGTAATTTTTTTAGATTCGTTAATTATAATTTTAGTTTGTATTAAATATGTAATCCCTAATCAATTGATTTAAAATAATTGACAACGAATTATTTAAAAGTTTATTAAAACTAAAAAAAAGTGAGGGTCTCAAACATGGCTTTTAGTTCCTTAACTCCGTCAACGATGCTCGGTGAACTTGGTAGGCTGGCGAATTGGCTTAAGGGTGATTGTTTGGCCCCTGAGGAGTTTGGCGGACTGGCGGTTACTGAAAAGGTAAGAAAAAGCTTAAAAAAATATTGTTTCTTTTTTTTACATTTACCGCGTCTTTTCCCGCTAGTTTTGTTGGATTTACGATAAATTTGTTAAGGTATAAAACTTTTCAAAAATCCCTTTACAACTCTAGTGGAGGCATATGAAAATTACCCACATCAAATTTCAAATTTATGTAAAATTTGTATGTCTAACCCTTTTATGTAAATATGCAGAAGAAAATAAATAACGTACGGATGAAAAAAGTCATATAAAACGTCCAAAGCATATAATAATTTAAGAATATTGTTTTAGTTGTATTATTATATGCGATACTAAACTTATTAAGATTATTATTATTATTAATAGTAGGTTTAGTATGTAATGTAATGTATTCAGCCTTTTTTAACGTCCCACTGCTGGGCATGGGCTTCCCTTCAATACGATGGGGATCAGGTCATAGTCCACCACGCTGGCGAAGTGCGGGTTGGCGGACTTCACAAACTTGCTAGGTTTTCTCAGATACGCAGGTTTCCTCAGGATGTTTTCCTTCATCGTAAGGCAAGTGGCTGTCATGCTAGAAATGTTTCGCACATGAAAATATCAAAGGTGCGAGACCCGAGATTTGAACCCGCTTCACTCGGTTTCCTAAGCGAATGCGTTACCACTGGGCTACCACTGCCTTATATAATATAGTATGTCATAGTATTTTTTGGCAGTGGTAGCCCAATGGTAACACGGTCGCTTGGAAATCCAAGTGAAGCAGCTCTTTATGTGATGAATTTTTTATGTGACGAATAAACTCAAATAGTACTGGATACTGATTAAAATGAAATTTGGTAAGAAGATAGTTTGAGACCCTGGGAAAGGACATAGGATATTTTTTATTCCGGCAATCATCCCTTAAGGATGAAGTATGAAGGAAAATCGGGATAAAAGTTTGTATGGGGAATCGATCTAGGGACGAATTCGAGTGTCAATGTCATCATTCATAAAATATTATTAAAGATCAACAGTAGATGTACGAAGACAAGGCATTTTTATTTAGATCACAATCACTACATAATCTGTACTGCGCCGGGTGGTACAAACATGATAATGTATATCTTGATGCATTCAATATTCGATTGAAAGTCCTGTTCAGTTTATTATTGCGTTTTTTCAGATATGATAAAAAGTCCTAAGAGAAATTCGTCTAGCTTAGGGCTTCCCTACCTTTCTCCTGTTGAGCTTCCCCTGATTATTAAAAAAATAATTTCATGCCCTCCCTTTTTTGTTATGATAAAACACATTATTTTAACGATATTTATTTATGTTAATTTAAAGTTATACAAAATAAACTCTCTTCGCTCCCCTGGTTGGAAACTCCTGGTTTCAACTAGTCTTTACTCTTGAAGTGTTATAGATTTTCTACATCAGATAAAAATACTCAAGCAATTAGAAAACCAAGCCCCTTAAAAGTTTCTCATTGTTAACAATAGAGAAAATGATGTTGCAAAATGTTTTCACAGTATACATAAACAAAACATAATGATATGTTTGCCACCGTTGCGCGGTGCCCCTAATACACCACAAAAAAGGTCACAAAGCGCCTGCTAATAAGACCCAGATGAAAAACATTTGTATTTGGACTAACCTTATTAGGCACTTCGTTGGGCATTGTTATGAGGGGACTTCATTATGGAAATAATTTCATGCTTAAAAGTCAAGAGAATTGCAAACGTTTGGAGTTTTACTTTAATTTGTAGTTTTGTACCACTTAAAACCTTTTTAATCGACCTTAAAAAGGAGGTTTTCTATTCGGTTATATATATTTTTATGTTTATCTGATGCTATTTTCGCTTATTTTAAATCGTTTTGATTAATTAATTTTGAACAAACATTACTAATCCTATTCTACTAATATTGTAAACGCAAAAGTTTGTGTGGATGGATGTTTGTTACTCTTTCACGCAAAAACTACTGAATTGGGTTTGATGAAGCCACATAGGCATCATTTATAAAGATATGGTAACATACAATTGAACAGCGCTGGCGGAGATACAGGAAAATTCTATATGAATGGGTAAATTATAGAAGTGAAAACTTCTATAGGCAGGTTTGGATGTGGAGTAAATTGATGTACGTCGTCATCGACATGGTTACGTGACGTGTTAACGCTAACACTCAGAGTGCCGATAGATGTCAAAACCAGATAAATTTAAACAGTTTTAATTTACAAATTTTAATTTAAGACCAATCAATTAATTTGAATATCCAAAAATAAGAACTGATTGTTTATAGTTTTATTTTAAGTTTTCACTTCTGTCGGCAGTCCTCATGACAACTTTTTTTTAATTGTGTGTATTAATTCACGGTGTTAACCTATTGGTAAATGCTCGCTTGGAAAACCAAGCGAAGCGATTTAAACTCCAGGTATGCTCAGAGCTTTTCATGGATGAATAATTATTTGACATGATTAGGTCCCATATCATATCTATTTATGCTAAGCTTATAGTTACAAATTTTTGTAAGCAATCAATCATTTGTAGGGGAGCTTTTAACTCAATTTTGCTTATATAACAACATTGAGTGATTGATACCATTCATTGAACGACATCTGAATTATTTTGAAGTGTTTGACATTGCTTTACCTTTTCTATACTAATATTATAAAGAGGTAAAGTTAGTGAGTTTGTGACGTTGTAGCGGGTAATCTCTGGATTTACTGAACCGATTTAGATGAAATTTGGTAAGAAGATAATTTGAGACTCTGGGAAAGACATACGATATTTTTTTATCCCGGAAATTAAGTGGGTGAAAATGGGGATGAAAGTTTGTATGGGGAATCAAAGCCGGGACTAACCCGAGCGAAGCGAGGGTGAGTCGCTACTATTCAATAATTTCTAAATGATTCATATTTTCCCTTTAAATTTGTTTTTTTTTCTACATAACATTGAAGTTTTTAGGGCTTTGTACCTTAAAAGAGACAACCGGAATTCCTAACTTGTCTGCCTGTCTCTCCGTCTGTCACTGCCTTTTACCTCCAAATCTATTGTAACTACAGAATTCAATTAAAAAGGTTCATTTTAGGGACCAAATTAGAAATAAAAAAGTTAGTCAAATGAAAACGTTTGTTATTAGAAAAACAATCATATTTTTTATACTTATAAAACTTTTTATTGATTAGAAAAGTAGTTTAGATCTACATAACATTGAAGTTTTTAGGGCTTTGTACCTTAAAAGAGACAACCGGAATTCCTAACTTGTCTGCCTGTCTCTCCGTCTGTCACTGCCTTTTACCTCCAAATCTATTGTAACTACAGAATTCAATTAAAAAGGTTCATTTTAGGGACCAAATTAGAAATAAAAAAGTTAGTCAAATGAAAACGTTTGTTATTAGAAAAACAATCATATTTTTTATACTTATAAAACTTTTTATTGATTAGAAAAGTAGTTTAGATTTTTAACTATTTACACAATTTGAAAAGATATTATAAGAATTCTAAAGAAAAAGAAGAAAGTTAGCGACGTGGAAAAATATGTACAACAAATTCGTCAGTTTTACCTACTTGACCATAAACTCTTACTCTATATGTTGTGACCGAAGTAATAGCGCACAAGTTTAACAAAAAGTACATAACAATAATTAAATAGTTTAAAAGTTCAAACTCAATCTGTCTAGCCTTTAAATTTCGGTTCGTTCTGCCAAATTCATCCTTAGCGATAGTCGGAAAATTGCCAAGCGTTTCATACGAGTATACCGTGGTCCGTGTTTTGTCATTTTTAAGTTATGTAGTTTATAATTTATGAAGCAGACAGACTTTTTTAGTTGAAGACTGATTGCAGATACATGAAGAAATAAAATATAGCTAACTGTATCTGTACTATTTAATATTATAAAGCTGAAGAGTTTGTTTGTTTGTTTGGTTGAACGCGCTAACCTCAGAAACCACTAATCCGATTTCATAAATTATTTTTGCATTAGATAGCCCCTTAACCGAGGAAGGCTTTAGGCTATATATTATCCCTGAAAAATATACGGTTCTCGTGGGATAGATTTGTTTTTGTCTAGGAACGAACCTGAAGCGAAGCGAGAGTTAGGTTAGGGTAGCGAGTCGCTAGTATCTTGTATATGTACAACACAGCAATAACAATTTCTTGGACATCAATATTCTGGCAGACGTGCTGCTGTAAATCTTTACTTATATACTGACACAATTTTCATTTCGTCTAGTTTTACTTTAACTGTTCCAAGCTACGCAACTCGCAAATCCTCATGTAATTGAGAGATATTAAGTACAGCTGGCGCTCTAATAAACACGAGTTTCTAGCAAAAATGTTGCATATTTTTTATATGAAAGAAATATATATTTTATGACATTTTTTAATGTCACGTAGATAAATTACTAAAGTTGTACGTTTCGAGAAATTTGTTTAAATCTCATATATTTAAACGAGCATTTCTTGTATATTTATATCTTTATTTATTTATTTATACCAGCGATCTCGGAAACGGCTTTAGCGATTTCGCTGAAATTTAATATGTGGGGGTTTTCGGGGGCGAAAACCGATCTAGATTAGTCTCATGGCTGGGAAAACGCGTGTTTTCGAGTTTTTATGCGGGTTTCTTTTGCATTATTCTACGCAGAATATGCTCGAAAATTTCTTACACTCAGGCATAGGCATCGTGGTTTAGCGATCTAGATGCAAGAGTAACAATCGTAGGTGTGTCCGAGTTCGAATTTCGATTGGATACAAAGTTTTGCTTTTTTTTTGTATTTATTCAAGTTTTTAGTTTTTTTTTTTATTTAAAAAATACGATATAACAAAAAAGAACTCCGACCGAAGCTCGGTCGCCCAGGTACTAACATCTAAAGGAATATTTAATTTGACTCTGCAAATACTTTTAGGTGATCGAAGTTTTGAAGTATTTATTCGTCTCAAAATTTGTTTGCCTACTAGTTTTCTTTAGTTAAAGACTAAAGTTTATTTTACTTATCCAAAACAATAAATATATTTAGGTACCCTAAATATGTCCTAAAAATATTTTTTATAACACAATCCATAAGGGACTGAAAAAGGGACGACATAAAGCCGTAAATCCACGCAAATAAATAGAAATGGCTTGTTCAATATGTAAGACTAATAATAATTTGCAGGACTTGAAACCTTTGCGTTAGAATTTGAACCTGCAGTCCCTGTGGGGTTGTTCTATTTACGCTTGGTCAACTACGATACACTTGATACTCCCCTACATCGATATACTCTAAATGTCACACTGAATCGTTTCAATGTAAATTTAAAGTGGCAAATAGTATTTAAAGCGTGATTCCTACATATTATCTGAAAATATTAAAAAAAAAAACAATTGGTGTTAATAGTTAGCGAAGTGCTTTATGTGTAGATAAATGGGTTCTTAGTATTTTTCATAACACTGCTTAATTAATGGTTTCCACAAATTATTTTGATCAAAGTTCCTTGAACGTGACAATTATTAGTATGTTTAATAATTTCTAGATATGAATCTAACTTTTTTAACAGTGACATAAAATCAGAATTTGGCTCCAATGGCTTTAACTTGTTTTCCTTTAGATGTTATTTATATACTGAATAACCCAACATAAATAAACTAAAGAATACATAACATTTATTGCTAATTCTCGATGCTGGTACCAAACTATCTTGCGTTGAAAAATACCCGAGAAATTGTAAAATTTTATAAATAAATTGGGACATCCCACAAAGTATAATAAAACATGAGTCGACTCATATAAAATCGTCTGTATTCCCAAAGGTGAAATAAAACGCGGTTTGTGTAACGGATTATAGTAGTTACTTTTGTAGCTTTATGCTAGTCTGTTCTACAGAACATTTATCAAGCAAGGGTATATGGCGTTTTGATTGATGTTGAAGATTCATGTTTCTTTTATCAATAAAGCTCTTGTCTAACTTCAAAAAGGAATATTAAATTGTATTTTTCTTTTGTCATATATGATATCTTCGCCAATCGTGAATCGATTTTCATGATTCTTTTCTTAAAAGATATGTTTGTTTTCGCTTATACCCTCGGATGGTTTCATATATATTTAAAAGAAAATTAACCTTAAGAGTTCAATAATTACTTTAAACTTTAAAGTTATTAATTATTGCTATATTTTATTTTTGTATACTAGCGATTCACCCTCGCGCTGCTCGGGTTTGTCCCTACTTACGTTTTAAGGTTTAGTATAGATTTCTCAGAGATGAGATATTTTTCCGCAGTAAAAAGTATCGTATATGTTGACCCGGATAACCAGCTATCATCATACAAAATGTCATGAAAATTCCTCCAGTGGATTTTCCGTGACGCGGTAACAGACAGACAAAATTCTATAAACTATAGATTCGGCGTCTGTATCTTTAATAAGAACTATTTCAATAAGATTTTCCAAAAAATATTTAATGTACGTTTCAACTTAGTTACAATTACCTATATTATATGTATAGATACCTATATTATATGTATATTACCTATATTATATGTATATGTATATTTTTTAATTTTTGTTATTAATATTTATTATTACGTTACTAAAAAAAGTGATAGCAAAATGTGTTATTTTTCTCACAGAATCAAATTAAGGTAAAGCTTTAAGTTCAAAATTCTGAACTAATTTTGTACTGTCTGACTTTTATTTTATTCTCTTGGGTTTTTATTTTATTAATTTATTTATGTTGGATTTTTCTAAATTATTTTTCTTTATTAATTTTTCTGTTCATCATGAAACCCATTTAATGCATAAGTAGTAGTTTTGCAAATAATATGATATAGTTATCATATTGTTATATATAATATTATTCATATTAATAATATGCATAGTACACATATTTCAGTATACATATTTCAAACGTGCACTATAATTTAAAAAGGTCAGTACATATACTCTTGTTAAATATAACATATTATTGATCTATCTTTGCCCCGCCTCCGTCACTTTCGTGACTTTCACGTCTTAGAATGATCTTGCGTCCTGTAAAAACTTTTTTCGAAATTATCAAATTCGAAATTATCAATTTCATATCCCGCTCAGTGCTTTTTCTTTTTATGGGATATACAATAACCAATATCAATCGATAACTCTATCCGCCGATGAAATTGAACTCAAAGTTGAGTAAGCCGTTCATCTTCTATCCTTTATCCTGCAGGCATCAAAATAAAAAAAAAAGTCTTATGTCATGATCCTCTTATGAGTTCAGTACGGGGTGGCCATTTAAAAAACATATAAAAAGTTGTTTAATTTTAAAATTAAAAACAAAAAACAAGTTACGTATCTAATTATAGATAAAATATATTATTTTGGAAATATTGTCTATAAATCAATAAATAAATGGTTTAAATCAAATTGCTTAAGTTAATATTGTTTATGATTTTATTGTGTCACATAAATTATGTATAGATCATAACAGGCGCTACGAAGTAAATCATTTTATATTTACACAAACCTAATGTTAGACGAGATAAGTTATCTGTCTGTGTTGAAGCAAGTGGCGTTTATACAAAGAGGAAGTTAATTTTTTTTTTTTATTAAGTGTCATCTAGATTTTGTCCTACTGATATATTTAAAATTAAATGAAATGCTTTTTTCGTTCCAAAATATATGTAGGTAATACTAGCGACTCAACCTCGCTTCGCTCGGGTTCGTCTCTATAACTTTTTTATTTAAGAATCGATTAAATTAAATCAAATGCTAGATGTTAAGTGAACCTTACAACAATATATTACTAATTATAATATTATAGAAAACCACACCCAAATCGGTTAAGCCGTTCCTGAGATTAACACGCACAAACGCACAGGCATACAGACAAACATTCTGAAAATCATTGTTTTCAGTTCTATTGCGTTATTAATAGCAAAGACCCTGAATAATTGATTGATTGACTGATTTTTTTCAAATATTTTCCATTTTCAGACAGTATTAGTTACACTTTTATTATATGTAGTTATAGTTTTAATTTAAAATGAATATTTTAATTGTCTTTTGCCTGTTCTAGTTCCAGATCAGGCAAAGTAGTTTTTGGGTTTTCTGTCAGTAAAATTATAAGAGTAACAGCCCGGAATTGGAAAGTTGGCCGTGATTCAAACAATTGCTTGGGAGAGTGCGATCCTGCGCGTAAGACTCACTGTTGAGTTTAATTGTCATCCCATAGGAGTTTGAAAGTGATATAGAATCGCAGTTAGTAATATATAACAAAATACAAACTATAAAAGCCTACATTCTTCTCGTTTAATCATAAATGTTCATATTTCAACATAAATGAAATCCGTAACAATTATAAATAAATAATAAATATGTTGGGACATTAATACACAGCCCCGTCTAGTTCCATGGTAAGCAACAAGGCGTTATGGGTACCAGATAATTGATACGGTACACATATATAACTTTAAATACATACATATTATAAATATAAACACCCATGACTGGAGTAGAAACATTCGTGCTCATCACACAAATGAAAGCCTCCAGCGGGACTCGAACCCGCGACCGCTGGCACAGCAAATAGCTTCAAACTGAGCCAAGCGTGTTATCAGATATTTATTACGGATATTAACCCCTCCCAGACAAATTCTAAGAAATGCGTGCGAATTTCCGAGAATTCAATTGTTATTCTACACGCCGGCGTGTACACGGTCCTCGAGTAGTAATAAAATATACTAGTCTATGAACAATGAACATTGAACAACTATGGAAAATTTATTGTATTCACAAACTTTAATTCCAATATTGTCATCTGTTTAATCTTTAAGAGACAAGCTCATAAATAACTCAAACGTCTCGTGTCTCTATAACGTTAAATCTAGTGGCAAGTGAAAAGATATTGAGGGTAATCGATTTACCCGCCCCACTGAGCAGCGTAAACATCTCAAGATTGTGTTGACAATTGACCACAGATGTCTAATTAATTGTGTTACCTTGAGGTATTGTGGGTGGATATTTCAGGAATGTACTGAGCATACTTGTAATGAACAAACTATTCATGTATAGTAATAACTAGCGACTCAACCTCGCTTCGCTTGGGTTCGTCCGTAGGTTGATTCCCCTTATAAACTTTCATCCACATTTTCAACCCTGTCCTATGTCCTTCCCAGGGTCTCAGACTATCTTCTTACCAAATTTCATCTAAATCGGTCCAGTAGTTCAGAGGTTACTTGGTACAAACAAACAACAAACAATAAATCTTTCCTCTTTATAATACTAGTATAGACTAATAAGCCCAGCCACAGGTGTCCGACTGAAATAGGATTTTCAGCCGAAATCGAAACAAAGTTTGGCTTGGGTCTTATTTTTGACTGAAATTTAAACCGAAACTAAAATCAGTCATTAGGTTGTGAGGAAATTAGAGTAGATAGAGTACTTGTATCGTCTATAGTTTTTGCATCAAGTCATTTTATTATTAACAACTACTTTTTATACCCGCTTCAAACGGAGCGTGTTTGTGAGTTCACAGCTACCAAATAATCAGTTTCCATTTTCATATTGTTTCTTAATCTCGAATCAACTATTGGCAAATATTAATAACCTGTACTTCAAATGTTTCAAATATTAAAACGAAATTTGTAAAAGTTTCATAGTAGTTATGTCAAATATCTAACTTTGGAAAGGAAAACAGTCGACAAATGGATTTATTAACTTTAGAAGTTAATATATCAAATCATATCAAAATAAAACTTTTCCATACAATATCGATATTACTTGTATGACCAGTATCAATACACCTTCTATATTTATAGAACTAGTTATTTGTGTTTGACAAATATTGTTTAGTTTAACGATTTTATGTATTTTATGCTATTTTATGTATATTATATATTATACTATTATATGTATATAATATATAACTTTCCACTGTTTGCCTTAATAGGGATACAAATTCGACAGAAAGCCAATATTTTTATTAAAGACTAGCGACTCACCGTCGCTCCACTCGGGTTCGTTCCTCGTTATGTTTTAACCTTTAGTATAGATTTCTCAGAGATGAAGTATTTTCCCGCAATAAAAAGTACCCTATATGTTGACCCGGATAACCAGGTATCATCAAATTTCATCAAAATCTATTCAGTGGTTTTCTTGTTAGACAGACAGACAGAAGAATTCTAAAAACTATACATCCAATTTATAGATAAAAAGATCCAATTTATAGATATATAGATCCAATTTATAAATTTTCCAAAAAAATATTTCATGTACAGATTCGACTCAGTTAAAATTTTATTATATGTATAGATAGATGATTCATTTTTGAACCATACCATATTTAAGTAAGAAGTTAATTGTATAGATATAAAATAGATAGGTATATATACTAAAATAATAATAACTTTTTGACTTAAAAGTTAAATTAAAGCGCCCTTTAACTAACATTTAAGAGGGAATCTGAAATTTCAAGAAAAGCTTAACTAATTTTTCTTGAAATTTACTTCGTTTATCTTATAACTGTTCAATTTTAAGCTTATCTTAAAATCTAAGTGGGAATATTTTTGAGGTATATTTCTTTTTATACACGTTTGAGTTACTTTTTATTGTTGTCGATCTGGCATTATAATGATTTTATACCGCTTTTGAAGCACATTGATCAAAAAAGGAAGTAAATTATACATATCATATAATTTCAAAAGAACCTGCTTGTTACAAAGTTCAATTTCCCACCCCTATTTCCTTGAACTCCTAAGTCGGCAGTGGATGTAGCGTAAATAGGCCATATGACGTTCATGTCATATTATGTAGCTATATAATAAAATTGTTACTAAGTCGAATCTTTACATTAAATATTTTTTGTAAAAATCTTATTGAAATAGTCATTATTATCGATACAGAGGCCGAATCTATAGTTTTTAGAATTTTTATCTGTCTGTCTAACTCTCTGTCTGTTACCGCATCACGGGAAAACCACTGGATAGATTTTGAGGAAATTTGGTATGATGATAGCTGGTTATCCGGGTCAACATATAGGATACTTTTTACTGCGGGAAAATATTTAATCTCTGAGAAATCTATACTAAACATTAAAACGTAACTAGGGACGAACCCGAGCGGAGCGAGGATGAGTCTCTAGTGTAGCTATAAAGCTACAAATAAAACGTAGATTTATCAATTTCCAGATCAAAGCGAGATACAAATAATGTTTTAATTGATTAATGAGCAACGTTAATGCATTAATCTGTTGCACATTTAAAATGTACATAAATTATTTTATAGGTAACACTATATTGAACTTTAATTAAGCGCATGACTAAGCTTAATACCTTATCCACGTTTAAGTGAAAGATCCAGTTTTACCCAGCGCGTATTAAGGTCAAATGTTCCAGCTGTGAGATAGGGAATCTTAGAAGAAATACCTAGTACAGTATAAGTATTCAACTTCACACAAGTGGATTTGATCTCTGAGTAGAATGCGATAGAAACTATCAAAGTCTCGAGATCTATCAAAGGTGGCCTAATTAAAGGAAGACGATAGTTTAATGGTACACAAAGTAAAATTTTATAATTTTTAAATTAATTATTTGATTTTATTATCATTTTCAAGATTCCAAATTAAATTAGAAGCGTCTTCAATCCAAATTAAATTAGAAGTGTCTTCAATTATTTCTCTTTTTCCACAATTTCCTATTCGCGATACTGAATTGTATTGTAAATATAGTCATTGTGAATTTTGGTGTTCGATCTAACGTAATTATTAACAGTTGAATGGCTAGATTGATTGTAACAACAGGTAATCCCCTTGTCTGTTCAGGTCTGAATTTAAGATACTGCTTTACTTCAAGTAGTCTATACTTAATATATTTAAATCACAATAGAAAAACAAAAACAAATCTATCCCACGGGAACCGTACACTTTCCGGGATAAAAAGTACGGTTTAAAATTCGTGACTATGTCTGTGCCAAATTTCATCCAGATCTGTTCAGCCGTTCTGGCGTGATTAACAATACAATAATTCCTAATACTTCTACAGTTAGATGTCTCCATTTTTTTCTTTCTTTGGTTATTAATAGCTCGACCACAGCACCAACTATAAAGTTCAGGTACTGTGGTTGGTGTTTTTTTTATTTAGTTTTATCTGTTAATAATTTAAATACATAGACCGTACATACTATGCTAATAACGTGTAATTAGTTCATTATCAACCATCTGCAACGTTTCGACATAAATATTTTGTAGGAATATGTCTTCAATTATCCAGCTCGTTGAAAGGTAAAAAACGTATATACATATACATACATATATGTATGTATCGCGATTTTAAAATTTACGTTCTTACTGTGCTCGATGTCGATTACCTACACGAGAGCGGTAGTTGTAATTATGTACCTACATGTACATGTATAATGAATGAACATGTGTGTAATTAAAGTAAATTTACTATTCGTATGCGGGATATATTTTATGGTAAATTTTTACCATAAAATATATACTGTATGTATATCGATATTTGAAAATTTTACTGCATTCTAAGCTAGTAGTAGCTTTCTCACAGATTTGATAATTAAGTGTAGGTTTAACTAAATATTTTCTTTTTATTTCCTAACATAACTCATTACCTCTAGTTCGTGTCCCCAGGTGCAGACAGATATGCAGGTTGAAAGCAAAATATTAAACTAGTTGGATTTCTAATGAATGAACTCGGCGGTGCTTGCTCTGTTAGATGTACTCGAGTATTTGATATTTGAAATTAAACATTAAACAATCCTTTCGAAAACGATGAGAACAAAGATTCAAAAAGCGCGCTAGAAAATTTGAAAAAAGACCTAGGCATGGCATAAAGTTGTTCACTACTATTCGATTTATATAGCTTTTAAGGCATTCCGGTGTGATACGGTTCAAAAATACAAGCTTCAAAAACCTTTAGGGTATAATTTAGAAACATGTCATAGGTATTACAACTTAATAAGGTATTAGATTTATAGTTTGTTTACTCTACAAACAACTTATGATATACGAATAAGAGAGTAAATATTTTTTTAGGTTAACACAATTTTGCTACACCCAGAACATAGGCAGACATGTTGTGATCAAACAAACCAATTTCATAATTTGCGTGTAATATGGTATATATTATATTTTATGCGAGTGTACCAGAAAATATTCAATGAAACTCTATAGGTGGGGTGGGGCTATATTTAGAACTAGCGATTCATCCTCGCTTCGCTCGGGTTCGTCCCTAGGTGATTGTTTAAATTGACAATGAACTGATTGAAATAAAAAAAATACTAAATGTTAAATGAAGCTTACCACAATACATTAATGAAAACCGCACCCAAATCGGTTAAGCCGTTTCTGAGATTATCGCGCACAAACGCACAGACAGATAAACAGACAAAAAATCTAAAAATCTTTGTTTTGGGTTCTAATGCGCTATCAAATACCCCCAATAATAGTTTATCTCAAATATCTTCCATGTACACACAGCGATCAGTTACACTTTTATTATATGTATAGATTTAGAGGGATTTGAATCTATTCCATTTTGATTTCTGAGTCCCCAAAATGTTTTTGTTTATCAACAAACAGCGTATCAAGAGTTTCTTATTGTAAATAATAATAATAATAATGTAAATAGGTTTGATGAAGTTGATCGGGAATTGTAACATTATTTATAATGTTAAGTTGTGTCGTATGATGAATGAATGAATGAATAACTCTTTATTGTACACTCAAAAAGAGAGAGAAAAAAATATATACAAACAATATAGAAGAAGGTACAAGAGGCGGCCTTATCGCTAAAGGTGTAGGAAATAGTACTAAAATAGAAGGGGCGCGAATAATAAAGAGACAGTAGAAAATATATATATTTATACATATACGTATCATACAAATATATACTAAATACAAAATAAATATACAAGTACAATATAGTTAATCAATAAATAAATACTATAACTACATACATAAATACTATACCTATATTATACATATATAAATATAAAACAATAAAAAGGCAAGTTTAACAAGAATTGAATTGTCGTATGATGTTAATAGAAAACATATGTACATAAGCAAAAAAAAACTGTGATGGTTCTGATTTTCATATACATACATATAGCACAGCTTTATATTAGAAGATCCAGGATTATCCTTTACAAACAAACATTACATAAGAATACGATAAAATGTATGTCTACAATTTTTTCCACTTTAAGATAGTGGACACTGTTATATAAACATATTGTATTTGTATTTTGTAACATTAGCAGTTATCATTTTGTATTCTGTTATATAGTTCAAGTAAAATTTAATCCAATTGTTTCATTTTTGAGTTTTTAATGTACCTTAAATTATTATTATTTTTCTTTTTTCTAAATTATAAGGACATATTTACGACATTTGTGTGAATTAATAGTATTATCTATTAAGTAATAATCTTACTAATATTATAAATGTGAAAGTTTAGATGTTTGCATGTTTGTTACTAAATCACGGCAGAACGGTCGAACGAATCTGATGAAATTTGGCACAGAGATAGATTATAGTCTGGAATACCACATAGGTTTCTTTTTATCCCGTAAAAATGTACGGTTCCCGTGGGATAGATTTGTTAATGTTTTTCTGTTTTCTAAAATTTATATATATTTTTTTAACTGCCATTATCACTTTAATGATCGTTTTTTTATTTGTATTTTCTATTTCTATTTTCGTAACGTTATTGTATTAACTGTGTTTCTTCAAAAAACATGTGATTACGACACGAGTAGGTGCAGTATAGTCCAATTAGTCACCCTTATGTTTCCTTAGCGCTTTTTTATCTTTCTGTACACAAAGCTGTGTCTACTTCAAGTGTACATAAAGCATGAAATGTAGTTTTCATTATATTGGTACAGACGACAATAGTAATATAAAATACGTATCTAAATCACAAGTGTATACTAGAGTATATTGGATTTGATTCTAGGGTGTAGTAATAATTATAATTTTCACCAAATAAACATTTTTTTCTGGTTCCGTTGGGACCAGGATAATATGTTATATAAGGAGAGGTCGATAACTTTTATATCTGAAATAATTTTAGTTGGTATTATTATAATTACATTATTTTTCAAAAAAAAACTATAAAAAATTGTTTAAGGTGTGGTCAGTAACAATTAGATAATGAACTTAGACGCGTCTAAAATGACCACGATTAGATATCGACCCCGAGTGGTCCTACGGTTTTCCAGGGGTCGACATAAACAAAAACAGATTTTGAGGTTCGACGAAGTCTAAAAATCGACCCCCATTAATTAACACAAGTTCTTATTTGAAACTTTTAAAATGGTAATTATTTTGTATCAATAGAAAAAACTAGAGATTTTTTAAGTAATTTGGCTATGGGGGTGTGAGATATCAGTTCATTTTGAGAAAGGAGTCATTGGCTCAAAATAGTTTTGAATTCCCTGCTGTAAAGCATTCGATACGTCGGAAACTAAAAATAAAAATAAATCCGCGAAAAACCTGAAAAGATACTTTTACGTAAAACATTAAAAGAAAAAATCAAATAAAATGCTTATATATTTATTAATATTGTATTTTTTATACATATGTATTGTTTGTTGTTTCATATCAAAGTGGACTGTTTCTTAGGTACATTTTCCTCTGTTACTGGGCATATTTGGGTCGAGGAATGTGTAAGCTTGGGTTTTCTTTGAAATGTGAATTCCTTTATGACACAGTTACGGATAAGTTTAAGAAGCTTTACTCTCCTTTTTTTATGAAAAAATTCGACATTGAACAGCACCGTTCCACCTTTTCCATATACATATTTTCTTTTTATTCTGAAAATAAAACAAATTTTTATTTTTTATTCTTTTTTTTGCACATTATTTGCATCATCTAGTTCCATGGTAAGCTACGAGGATTATTTATTAAAGCAATATTATTGTAAAGCATTCGAAACGTGGGAACCAAAAATCAAAATAAATCCGCGAAATAATCCGAAAAGATAGTTTTATTTAAAATGTCGAATATTCGCGTAAATCTAAGAAAGTATTCCATTCGACTGTCTCAAAAGTGTATGTTTTTTTCGGGATAACGTAGTAACGATAATATGAAGGTCTCCACAACTAAAGCTGTGTCTATGTATCTTATCTATCAACTTTGTTTGATCCACTTTAATGAAAACATACTTTTTAAAAGTTATTAGCAAATAACAAAAATAGCAAAAAACTTATTTTCGTGACCGTCAAAGGTCATAAAATAATTATGTCGAATAAAAAATCGCAAAAGCGAGATAGTTTGGGGCTTTTGACAAGTAATCCAAAATAATTAAGACCTCTCGGAATTTGCAGCTATATGCGATTTTTTTCTAGTTTTAGATATATTTTTAACTTCTCTTATCCGCTTGTAAAGGTGGCAGAGCTGAATTTTTGCGTAAATTTGGAGAGATGGGAGCTACACGATTGTATTTTAATCATGTAGCCTCATTTTTAAATTAAACAAGCTAAAGCAACCATTTCGAATCTAATGTTAATACCTTAAAAATATTCAAGTTATTTTTCGCATTGCATTATAAGTTTTTGTTTTTGATAATTTCATTTTATTTACTACTAGCAGAACCCGCGGCTTCGCCCGCGATCAAACTACGAAAAAAATAATCTTTTTTCGCAATACATACTTTATTACTTGCAATAATATGTATAAGATATTAAGCGTGTATTCTGTAAGTAAATTTATACTTTAGGGATTTAGCAAGCTCCACTACCTGTATTTTTTGTACATTTTCTACTCCATCTTTCTAAAGTTAGAGGAAGAGAGTACAATGATATAATCGCATACAATGTTTATGACTTTAGAATCATGTATCTCGGATAATATGTGTTTTTTAACTAACATACTAACAGGCAAAAATCTACGTTACTTTTAAAGGCCCAATGCTATGTACATTGTACACCTGAAGCTTACAGTCTCTTACCTTCTCCTTTTTTAAGTTACATATATAAAGTGCCATTCTTATTTTGCTGTAGTTTTTGCCCACGGCTACGCTCGCGTGGACTAAAAAATTTGCTCAGTTTTAATTTGTTATGTCGAATTTTTATTATTATGTCTAGACTAAAACTCTAGATTCACTTAAGTTAGTCAACACTAAAAAACCAACCACAAATATAACATGATGTATGTTCTGTCTAGTTCTGGGTTCTGTTAAAATGCCCTGTGAGAAGCAATCCTCTCTTAAGTCTACACCTGCTACTTTTAAGGACTGGCCCTGAGATAAATTTGCAATGACCTTTTTATATAAAAGGTCATTCCTTCCATTAAAAGTAAATAATATAAGTATTAAAACTTCCATCATGCGAACACGAAAGCTTAAAATTTAATCTAAAATAATGGAAATCCTGATAGGTGCGAAGGTTTAAGTTCAAAGTTTGCGATGGTTTATCTCTTATAATCCTGCTTTAGGTACTGAAGGTACCTCTGCTATTTCTTTAGTGTACCTAGTGTACATCCTAACAAAATATCTAAGCAAATTTTTTACTTGCAAAGGTAGATTTTTCGCTAGAAAAAATTATAACAGCTTTACCCGAAGTATATTTATTATTTATACTTTAAAAAGTAGTATTGAATTTTTTTTATGAAGAAAATCCACCGACGATTTATATTACGTTTTGTGTACCGTCGTAAATAAAAATGTTAGCAAAAATTATAATTAAAAAATATTGTAGCCATACAATATAAAGCAATCTTTTTATAGAATATACATTTTATGTTGGCAACATTTAGTAAAATGAAATAGAAATGTAGATACTACTTGTTTTCTTAATAATCTATGTAGGTATATATTATAAAATTCTGAGCCGAATCTGTACATTAAATATTTATTGGAAAATCTTATTGAAATAGTCATTATTATCGATACAAAGGTCGAATCTATAGTTTTAAGAATTTTTGTCTGTCTGTCTGGGAACGCATCACGAGATCAGTGGTTACACTGGACAGGTTTTGATGAAATTTGGTATGATTATAGCTGGTTATCCGGGTCAACATATAGGATACTTTTTACAGCGGGAAAATATCGACGAACCCGAACGGACCGAGGGTGAGTCGCTAGTTCTTAATTAAAAGTTAAATTATTAGCTTTTAAATTGTAAAAGCCATTCGCAATTTACAATGGTATAATGTTACGAAACTAGACAAGGGATATCAGGTAGGATTTAATTATCACAGTTTGCAGAACGTAATTACATACAAGGCTTACTACAAATAGAGACTTGCACGTACTTGCAATAATTAATTAGGGTTTAATGGGAATCTGCATGTTAATTTCAGTTTAATCTGGGATAGGTTTTGTGATAATAGTACTCTAGCTGTATATCGAAATTTGTCACTTACTCAAACTAAACATGTTTCAATGGTACTTTGTATTGCGTCGGAGATCGTAGGTTCGTTTCTGATAAGGGGTAAATCTGTGTATTTATTTTATAGATCTCTAATCTCGTACCTGTGATATTTTCATATACGAATTATTTGCAACATAATTATAACTTGCTTAAATGTAAAGGAAAATATAAGGAATTCTAAAAGAACCTAACTTGTTTTCGAAAGACCTACATATTTACATGCTTAGTACACCACGCTGGCCAACTTGCAATTGGCCAGCCTGTATATGGGCTGATACTTTTCGCATTAAAGAAAAGCCCACGCCCAACAGTAGATGTTAAAGGTGTTGAATTATTAATATTCCGAAGGGATAATGTAAAGCCATAATAAATATGTTGAAACTTATGTAATGTACGAAAACTATTTTTCTTATCTGGGAACTGAGAAACTATGTTTTATTATAGGTTCTAGAATAACATTACCAATATCTATACATATAAATAAAACTGTAGAAGTCGAATGTCTGTACATAGAAAAAATATGCTAAAAACCGAATCAGGGGGATGTAAGAAGAGAAATAGAACAAATCCAGATTTTTTTCAATTTTTTTGTTTGTTTCTCTGTCTGTTTTGTTTGTTTGTATGGGCTAATTTATCTCCGAAACTGTTCGACCGATTTAAATGAAATTTTGTATGGTGGTACTTTATATCCCCGGTCAACATCTTAGATACTTTTCATTACGGAAAATTAAATAATTCCCGTGGGATAGTTAAAATTTTTTAGTAACTTATACATCTTAGTACACAAAACTACTGATTGGATTTTAATGAAACTTTACAATAATATAGTTCATACATCAGAATAACAAATAGGCTACATTTTAATGTACCTATAAAATAATAATTTTGAAAAATGTGCGGAGGCGAACACGAGCGAAGCGAGGGTGAGTCGCTAGTATTCGATATGTATGTATATAAGGTAGTTTATCTACATTTAACTTTAATACTATTGAGATCCGCAATATTTGCGATTCAAACATTCCTCTCAAAGGAAATCTATCTTCATTATTAGCTTTCCCTCTCGAATGGAGAGTGCAATCTAATCTATTTTCGATACAATCTATTAATTCTGAACGTCTCTTTTTAAAAAGATTTTTTTTTTTGTTTGTTTCATTACGTAGTAAACCTTAAAGTAATTAAAGTTCTACATCCAATAGATATAATAAAAGGCATATTGATTATGTGACTGGTCAACACTTAATACTTTTTTGTGAGATATGTAAAAAAATACATGTTTTGACTATACAGATGAAATTATTCTAAATATAGACAAAATGGAGGATTACTAATTAAAAATATGTTAGTTGAGTAATATTAAGTTAACATTCACGTAGATAATGCTTTTTTATCAGTAAAATACATAGGTACATAAATACATATGCCAGATGAAAAAAGTATTACCATACTATGATTATTGAAGTTATGCTTCCTTTGGCACGTTTGGAAAAAAGTATGGGAGTAAAATTTTTACGATGCGCGCGCACACCGACAGCCAAAAAGCAACATGATGAAGTTAGCCACATTCCTTTTACATACAGAGAGTTGTGATATATGGGATGAAATCTTTAGCTATTATAAAGTTCTTGAACAAAAAACTGTACGATAATAACTCGTCAAAGTTCTAAAGAACTTAAGTACGCTTCTCGAACTTCAAAATACAGCTTTACTTTTTTATTTGCTCTTGTCCAAAACTTCGTGATTTATGGAAAGATGAAACTTTCTACAAAAAAGAAATTTAGCAATTACTTTGAAACAAAGTAACTGTGATGTAATTCGCAGTATTTTGATACAGGCGATAAGTAAAAATACCTCTCTTTAGCGTTCAAAGAAAGAAGGATGTTGATGAGAAATATTTATCTAAAAAAAGATATATATTTACGTTAAACTTTTATACCGACTTTAAAAAAGGAGATGAATAATTGGGGAATGAGGTTTTATATGTGAATGTGTGTATATTACGCGATATCTAAAAAAATGATTGATTCACATTAAGCGATTGTGAATCGATCATTTTTTTAGCGTTGGGTAATGCATTAACGCATACATATATTACATACATATCTATAAATTCAAACATACCTAACATATTCACTTATGTCATGAGCACAACTGTTTGTACTCCAGTCATTGGATGTTTATACTTATAATATGTATGTATTTAAAGTTATATATGTGTAGTGTATCAACTATCTTGTATCCATAACACAAGCCTTGTGGCTTCCTTAAAACATATTTATCTTTACAACCCAACATATTTATGTTTAATACTTTCTTAGATTTACGCCTATATTTGACATTTGAAATAAAACTTATTGGATTTTCTTGCGGATTTGTTTTGATTAGAGAGTCTCTCCCGTGACCATGATTGCTGTAAAGCATTCGAAAAGTCAGGAACCAAAAATCAAAGTAAATCCGCGATAGAATCCGTTAAGATAGTTTTATTTAAAATATTTATATTTAATAGTTTAAAGTAAAGTGTTGGTGCCAGCCAATACAAATCAAAGCACACCGACTTCGAAAAAATCTGATTAAGTATCTATTCTAAATGAAAACCCCCGTTTACTTATTTTTTATTTTTCAGTGCCTGAAAGTTGGTTTTTATTTTTTTTTCTAAAGTTTTTATCATCTCTTCTAAACCTGCCTAGAAGATAAATGTTTTTCTTTAATTAGTTTCCCTACTGTATATATACATACAGAATGGAGACATTTCATACCTTTATACCTTTATCACTAGACCCGCTTTTAGTCAAAACATGTCCTTTATCCGAATTAATGATATATTTGTTTTGTTTCAGGTATGTTGGAGCTTTAAAGGTTTATGAATCGTTATCTGATATATTAGTAACGACCATTGCAAGGGGTATTTAAGACAATAGCATACATGTATAAATAATGTAAGTTTTAGTTTTTAGCATTATATCTTGGTTTGAGAGTGCTCAGCTTAGAATGCGTCTTGAGTTCAATTCCAGCTCCATGCCTATTATGTATAGGGCACGCAGTCTGCTTGCTGTTTGCTTTTCATGGAAATATAACGTTCAGATATTATCACATAATGACATCATTTTAAAGTGCCGTTTTTTAAGTTTTTATTATATTCTACTGTAGAAATATATAAACATTCTTTGATTTAATACTTAGATAACTTTATTTAAGGTATAAATATAAAGAATCATATCTTTTTTATGAAATTTAGATTTTTTAGAAGTTATCAAAATACGTATCAACGCAAAGTTGCACTGTTACGTTCGTATTTTGTTATAAGTTTATTTGAACACGGGGAAAAGGTGTCAGTGGCAAAACTTTCTTGAAAGTTTCACGAGCGGAGTCTAATGTTTACCCACGTCATTCAAGTTGTTAAAACAAAAGCCATAGATCATTGTACAGATGGTCTGCAGTTTTATCAAATTTGATCAATTTGTCATCTAATTTGCGGGATGGTACCTACTAAATAATAGGATAGACGGAGTGTACCTTAGAAAGTGATTGTAGCCTAAACTGTTATCATAGTTATCTATATTTCTATACTATACTAAGATTATATAGAGGAAAGATTTTTTGTTTTTTTTTTTATTTGTACCGAATAAGCTCCGAAACTACTGGACCGATTTCAATGAAATTTGGTAAGAAGATAGATTGAGACCCTGGAAAGAACAGGATAGTTTTTATCCCGGAAATCATCCTTTAAGGGGATGAAAATGAGAATGAAAGTTTGTGTGGAGAATCAATATCGCTAGTGTGTTTATAATACAATCCTTTAAATAAAACTATCTTTTCGGATTTTTTCGCGGATTTATTTTGATTTTTGTTTCCCGACGTTTCGATTGCTTTACAGCAATCATGGTCACGGGAGAGACTAAGGTGTTAGATGTCTCAATGGCATTATACAGTTGTTACAGACAGCCTACCTACTATTTTACATATTTGTATAATGCCATTGAGACATCTAACACCTTAGTCTCTCCCGTGACCATGATTGCTGTAAAGCAATCGAAACGTCGGGAAACAAAAATCAAAATAAATCCGCGAAAAAATCCGAAAAGATAGTTTTATTTAAATGTCAAATATTCGCGTAAATCTAAGAAAGTATTAATACAATCCTTTTTCTTTGTGAAAAATTGAAATATGAATAAATAATTATAAAATATCTATTCTATAAAAGAATAATGAAACGCTATTTGTAGGAAAGCGCTTCACAACGCTTCAGAGCGGCTGGGTCAAGTAAGCATTTGTTTTTATATGTACATAATGGTTCAATTGAATTTTTTAAGGAGAAAAATTGGTAAGGATGTCCGGAAATTGGAAAATTCGGGAAAAACTGAGAGTATTTTTTTCTATAAGATTATAGTATGAACATAAAGGTCGACAAACAATTTTTTTGTAAGTCTTTAAGTTAATTATTAACCTAAAATAACACTAGGGGACTTAACGCGTATATACTTGTGTTTTTTTTTTGTTTGGACAGGACAACGTTTCTTGGGTGATCTAGTTAACTATAATTATTAGAGTGACACATTTTCTTCGTTTATCTTCATTTATTGTTCTAAACACTTGACTATTTTATTCTTTATCTGAGTATTATGCCTATTTCTTCGTTCTCGACTTTCATGTATCCTAGATGTAAACGAAAAAAAAAAAAAGAGTCTGTTCTCATTGTCTATTGTCTAAAATTTTAGACAGTGAGAACGGACTCTCTACTTCGATATTCTTTCAACATTATATATTAGGTGACAATTTCTAATGCTTGCTTTGTCTTGCTATTGGTATCAGAATATCAAACAAAAATATTGGATCCTTAACTCCTCGGCCAACAATTTCTGAAGCAGAAAACAAGGTCAATATGCATTATACGATAAAGGACGATATTTAAAAATAAATCTTTACGTATAATAAAATTGCAACTGAGTCGAATCTGTACATTCAATATTTTTTGGAAAGTTTTATTGAAATTGTCATTATTGTCGATACAGAGGCCGAACCTTTGGTTTTTAAAATTTTTATCTGTCTGTATGTATTTTTATCTGTGTGTATGCAGACCTTTTTAACGTTCCACTACTGGGTACCGGCCTCTTTTCAATACGAGGGGGATCAGGTCATAGTCCACAGGACTTCACATGTCTTTCGAAAACGCTAGGTTCTCTCAGATATGCAGGTTTCCTTACGATGTTTTTCTTCACCGTAAGGCAAGTGTTTATCATATTAGAAATGTATCGCACATGAAAATATCAGAGTTGCGAGACCCGGGATTTGAACCCGCTTCACTCGGTTTCCCAAGCGAGTGCATTACCACTGGGCTACCACTGCCTTAACCGTTACCATTCATTAAAGTACAACCTATAAGTCAAAAAATAATCATCAAAATTGTCTTATAATTAGCAAATTTTGTATTACATACAAAAAAAAGTCACACTAATTTAGTAGGTACCTTTATCTTTTTGAATTTGGTAAAAATAATATAATATAGTTAATAAAAGTTTTGATGCGATAAAGAATTAAAAAAACTAAAACTATTTGGTATCGAATCTGAAACTTAGTTATAAGTTCTTTTGTGTCTAAAATAATAGAAATAAAGCAGTGATATTCAAAACTTGTACAAGTGAACCGCACTATGAAAAGATGTATAATGTATATCTACACTTTTATAAAGTGAAATTTGTTTGTTATAGAATTTGTAGGAGTACTAAAACAGTTGCTAAATTATCTTTATGTTGGTAATAGAAAGCTACACTATCGTTGATTAAAATTGGCTATTTTTTTCCAACTTACCTACAATACAACTGTACCGTGCTGTGACGTGGGCGAAAGAAAGCTTTGTAACTCTGAAACAAAGCACTTAACGTGTAGACGATATTCTATCGTCCAGGCGTAATGGGTTGACTAAAATGTACTATTTGTTCAAGCCAGAGTCACATATATTTTACACCCTAAAGTCTTAATTAGTGATGTCGGCGGTATAATTTTCATTTTGTTACAGCGTTTTTATAAATGTTACTGATATAGCTAGACTAAACCTATAATAGTTCAGTCCTTTTTAACTTCCCACAGCTGGGCACCAGCCTCTTCTCAATTCGAAGGAGATCAGGCTGTAGTCCACCAAACTGGCCTGGGAAGGTTGCATGTTTTCTTTGATGCAGGCTACCCCACGATGTTTTTTTCGCCAAATAAGCAAATGATAATCATGTTCAAAGATGCAAGACTCTGGTATAAACTCGCACTATCTGGTTTTCCAAGCCGACCGCATTATCAATGCTTAGGGGTTACTTGTTATTGTTGTATATTAAAATGTTAAAAATATACATATATTTAATGTCATTTAGCCCTTAGATACGCTTCTAATGTTTCTATGATATTAAAAGCTATCGTCTAATCGATAAGTGTTAAACAGGTTCCATTAGGGTTTCTTTGTTATTCTATACAATATCCCTAATGTATCGGTAACAAACCGTAACACGGCTGACATGAATACAGAGTGAGGGCAAACTTTGAATTCCAGAAGCTTTCTAAACTTGTTACCGCGTATGAAACGTAGTATGAACTACGAAAGATATTGAGCTGATACTGATATTGTATTTTTATTTTGGGAAATCATACTTGGTTTTTATTTGTATTGTATTTAGGATTCATGTTTGACACTAGCGACTCACCCTCGCTCCACTCAGGTTCGCCTCTACGTTTTAAGGTTAGTAGAGATTTCTCAGAGATGAGATATTTTCCCGCAGTAAAAAATATCCTAAATGTTGACCTGGATAACCAGCTATCATTGTACTAAATATTATCAAAATCTGTCAAGTGCGTTTCCAAACAGACAGACAAAAAATCTAAAAACTATAGATTCGGCCTATGTTTCGGTAAAAATGTCTATTTCAATAAGATTTTTCAAAAAATGTTTATTGTACAGATTCGACTAAGAATTTCATTATATGTATAGATAATATGATGCTTATTTGGAAAGTTACCTAATATGTACATCACACAGACTAGGATGACGACGATGTCTTGTACCGCGTTTCAGAATGGGGTTCAAAGAACCTGGTCGAGTTCAATGCCAAGAAGACGCAGGTATGCGCGTTCTCAGCAAAAAAATCTCCATTCCTTTGTCTTCCCTCTCTTCAGAACACACGCCTTATGATGCAGGGCAGCATCAACATCCTCGGAGTTAACATCCGTAGCGATCTGAACCAAAAAAGCCATATCGAGAGTGTCATTTCGTTAGCCTCACGTAAACTCGGGGTCCTAAACAGGGTGAAGCGGTTCTTCTCGCCTGAGCAGCTATGTCTTCTGTACAAGACTCAAGTGCGCTCATGCGTTGAGTACTGCTCCCACCTCTGGGATGGCTCTGCTAAGTACTTGTTAGACGCTCTCGATAGACTTCAACGCCGTGCTGTCCGCATAATTAATAAAGCTGAGGCTACTCAATATCTCGAATCTCTGCAACTGCGTAGAGATGTTGCTTCACTAGCCGCTTTTTACCGCCTATATTACGGCGAGTGTTCTGAAGAGCTCTTCCATCTTATACCCTCCTCTCCTTTCCTCTCCAAGACCACACGTGCTGGTCGGAAGTTCCATCCTCACACGGTACTACCCATACCATCTCGTACCAAAAGGTTTGGTAACTCCTACCTGTGTCGCACCATTAGGAAATGGAATTCATTGCCGTCTCACGTGTTTCCCTCTTCTTACAATCCTGGGTCTTTTAAACGGAGCGTGAAAAAGCACTTATGCGGGCCGACGAGGTGAGATTGATCGGTATCGAGATCATGTCCCGGAACCGATCGATCTCATTCTTGGACTCCACTGTTGCTTACCATCAGGCGACATGGAGTCATCTTGTCGAGCGAAAATAAAAAAAAAAAAAAAAAAAAAAAGGCCCAAGTAAATAATGAATATATTAGGACCTATATAAATATTTGTCGCAAACGGAAGCGCACCCACATTTTTTATATTTTATATCTTAAACTTGCCTACAATAGTACAATTAAAAATCTTTTCAATGTAAAGAAGAGGGTATTTCGAGATATTATTATCCTTTTGAGAGCACATCCTTAATTGTGAAAGCAATTAAGTATAAAAATTACTCTATTGTTTATGAACAATATTTCCCATTAAAACTCACTTGATTAAAATGTTGTTTATGCTTTTATGCTTTTAATACTAGCTTTGCCCACCAAATGTGGATTATTTTATATTTTTATTATTTTGTAGATCTATGAAGATAAATAAAATTGAAGTGTCTGTTTGTAATGTCAAAATAACAGCTTCTTATTAAATGCATATGAAATTATATACGGTACTCGTAAGAAAAATATAATCTATACAGATAAATAAAATTGTAGTGTCTGTTTGTAATATTAAAATAAGCTTTTTACTAAATGCATATGGATGTATACACGGTACATATACCAAAACAACATTTTTTACGATTTTTGTCTGTCTGTCTGTCTGTCTGTCTGTCTGTCTGTCTGTCTGTCTGTCTGTCTGTCTGCCTGCTAGTTCCGGCTAATCTCCGAAACGGCTAGACCGATTTTGACGGGACTTTCACTGGCAGATAGCTGCTGTTATAAGGAGTAACTTAGGCTACTTTTATTTAAGAAAAAGAATCAGCGAAGTTTTTTTCGTAATTTAATAAATATATATACATAATATACACTTTTAGTTTATCTGAAGTGTATATAAAAGCGAAAGTGAACGTAATAACGAAAAAAACTTTTCGTTATTGCGTTGTGCATTATTCATTAGAATTCTTGGCGACATCATTACTAATGCTTTGTCGGATTAGTGTCAAACAAAATAATGACATAATAAAATCTCATTATTATATTCTTTTTACTGATTATATTACACGAGCGACACAGACAGACTTACTAACTTTCGATTTTATATAGAAGTCCGATTAAACCTATTGTCGTAGATGTACTACTGGTACTGATGTAGCAGGTTCAGTTCCCGGAGTGGGTTTTAATGTTTGTCACATTTCCTATAGAGGTAAAAGAAAAATAAAGTGAAAATACAACTCAAGGGTTAATTACCCTACGCACATTATATTAGGTTTATTTTATTTACATTTTACTCCACAAGAGTAATTTATGTTGATATTTGTTTTAATAAGTACTAACGAGTATTATGCCCTTCAACGACGCGACGCGACGTGACGAATAGAGATCTGACAGGGCGTACCCAGTATTATTCTGTAAAGACTCCCTTATCTCCTGTTTGTTGAAGCTAAAAGTATATTTTTTCGGATCTATCATAAAATAGTTGCTTTGAAATATTTTCAATCAAAATATTAATAAATATGGAATGTAAAAGTTGAAGTCCTCGTAGTAGTTTTTTAATATGATCGGAACGTTTAATGTCCTTTATGGAATTTCATATAATATCGGCATTTCGACGTAATGAATTTCCTGTTATTGAGTCCCGTTAATACCTACGATGTGTTTTGGAATTTTTATTTTATAGGTTGTACCTATATATAATAGGAGACTAGTGACTTAACCTCACTTCACTCGGGTTCGTTCCTAGGTGAGTTTTAACGGTTAGTATGAAATAGATAGACTATATATGTATTATGTGATAAATGGCCTATAGCCTTCCTCAATAAACGGGCATCTAATGCAATAAGAATTTTTCAAATCGGATTAGTAATTTCTGAGGTTAGTAGTTCCTGAGATTAGCACGTTCAAATAAACAAACAGACTCTACCGTTTTATAATGTAAGTGTCGATTATATATGAAAAAAGTAATCTGTATTATTATTATAAATGTGAAAGTTTTGAGTAGGTAAGGATGTTTGTTACTCTTTCATGCCAGAACAGCTGGACGGACCACATAGGCTACTTTTTATACCGGAAAAATGAACGGTTTTCGTGGGATAGGTTTGTTTTTGTTTTCCTAGAGGCGAACCCGAGCGAAGCGAGGCTGAGTCGCTAGTTTACAATATAAATACAGTTAAAGATATTTGTATAAAACACTTTCAGCACGAGGAAGTTACTTCCTCGTACTGAAAGTAAACGAACGTACACACATATACATACAAATTTTGTATTTATTGTAAGTCCGATTTATTAAAGTCTTAACAAAAATGACTGTTCGTCTGTACCTACATTGATTTTATTTGATATTATCAATTGAAGGATGGATAGGAAAGGAAGGAAGTAGGAAAAGAACAGAGAATGTCTAAATGATAATATAATAATAGATTGTGAGAAAAAAGCAATTTAAAGTTTAGAAGTATAATATTTTTATTGAGATCAAAGTATGCAGTAACTTTTTACTATTTAGATTTTTGAATAATCTTTCTTTGGACATTCTCAGTTGTTTTCGCTTTGGGAATAGATAAAAATGTATTTTTAGCGCCATCCGTTAAGTATTTTTAAAAACAATTGGTTGAGAATGCAAGTATCATTGCATAGATTCCTTACCAGTACAAAATAAAAAAGAAAAACAAAAACTGTGACATTCCCTATTCTTTGCCTGTATCCTTCAATTTATTTTACCCCTTTCATCTATTCAATCTGTCTCTTATGAAGCCAAAGTCAGTGTCAGGCAATACAAATCAAAGCACACCGACTTCGAAAATATCTGATTAGGTATCCATTCTAAATGAAAACCCCCGATTTTACTTTTCAGTGCCCGGAAGTCGGTTTTTTTAAAGTTTTTATTGCGTGAAACGTCAAAGATGCACACGTAACGCCAAATTTAACATTTAACTCGATATTAGTGTCCGACCGAAACTGGTTTTTGCGACCGAAACCGAAACCGAAAACGAATTTCGGCAACATTCTCAGTTTCGGCCGAAACCGAAACCGAAACCGAAACTTCCTTACAAGGATCATGTTTTGATGGAAAAATAGAGAAAACGTTAATATAATCAGTCGGTCTTTATTTTTTTATCTTTAAAATTTAAATGACATAGCTATGCATTCTTCGATACTTTCACTTATTGATAATCAACTCAACCCCTCATTTAAGAAAAAAATATTGCGCCTTAAAAATACCTAAAATCTCATTTGGTGTTTTTTTGAGTAGGTAGGATTATTTCGCGGATTTATTTTGATTTTTGGGTCCCGACGTTTAGAATGCTTTACAGCAATCATGGTCGCGGGAGAGACTAAGGTTTTAGACATCTCAAAGGCGTTATGTACTTGTTACAGACAGTGCCTACCCACAATTTTACAAAAAATGATTTCAAAAATTCAAAAATGGCACCAGAGTACTTTACACTATTTGTTGATTTTAATTCTAAGCATTTGATTTTTTTAATAAGTATTATAATTAAACACAGTAATATTATTAATTTAATTTTAGCTGTTATTATTATAAATATTACAATTTTAAAAAAACTTTATTAATTCATAATATTATTTAGTCTTGCTATTACTACAATATGTATAACCACAAAGAAAATTAAAAAAAAATGAAAATACTAATTATTTATTTAAGCAATATTATTGTTTTGTAATTTGAAAAAAAATATTGTTTTATATGTAATTTAATTTAATAAAATTATTAATTTAGATTGCTATTATTTAAAGTTAAAATATTAAATAACGCTATTGCTATCTTTCCAGATAAAAAATATATAATAATTTGAATTACTCTTATTGTGATCCACACAGTATGAATTAACTACATCTTATGGTCTGTTATGTTTGTTTTTGTTGTTAGATTTTATTATGTTTATTACAGGATCCTATGATGATGGTAGTACCCAGCCATCTTCTCAGAAGTGAAACGCCTTTGAGATGTCTTAAAATCTTAGTCTCTCCCGTGACCATGATTGCTTTAAAGGATTCGAAATGTCGGGAACCAAAAATCAAAATAAATCCGCGAAATAATCCGAAAGGATAGTATTATTAAAAATGTCAAATTTTCGCGTAAATCTAAGAAAGTATTATATTAAACATAAAATTACTTATTTAAGTTGTTTATCATTAGGTACGTAGGTAAGTATTTAACTGTACTTGCCACTTGGATACCTTGGTTATAAAATAAAATAAGTATTAAAATGAACTTTGAAACTCTGAATCCACTAATATTATCACCACTAATATACACACTATAGTAAGTGCCAAGTACACTAATGTTTGTTTAGGTATAGCATTAGCGAAATTAACCAAAAATTTTTTTAGATAGGTTAAACTTGATTCTACTATAATCTATGTATTGATTTGTTATATTGAATTATTTTTTGATGTTTACTACCTACTTTTATGCTATATCATGTGATAAAACTTACTGAATTCAAAATAAATCACACGAAAACTCATAACAAACAAAACTAACTGCAAACACAAGCCAGTAACAATATGATTAAGCACGTGGACGCGGCAAAATGTCTTCATCGCTTAGATGGAATTCAATGCGTCGAACATGACCGATCACAGCGCGAGAACTCCCGAACGCAGTTTCGGTTTCGACCGTAGTTTCGGCAGGTTTGCCGCCGAAACCGAAATTAAACCGAAACCCGTTTTTTTGCCGAAACTCGACCGAAACCGAAACCGAACTTTCGGTCGGACACTACTCGATATACATTAATCTGACCTACATAACGCGATTTTCAGAGTATTTACACCGAATCTCTCCGTTTGATTTGCAAGTGTAGTTAAAGTTATAATTGGCCCGTATACAAAGGCACGATGCTGGCTAAGTATTCTTGTTACGAATTTACGTTGTTATGGTTGATCTCATTTTATATTCACTCTAGGGATGCTGAATTTTTACATCGTATTGAACACGTAAAATAATAATTTAACATATCGATTTGAAACTTTGTATATGGATGACAATATACAGTGCCCTCCAAAAGTTAGTTGAAATTTATTCACCTCATCAATGTTGCCATATATTTTCTAAAATATGCGGTTTCAATGATTGAACTGTTTACTATTTATGTTCGGATACACTAATCTAATGCGTATAGTTGGGAATTCACCGAAATTCATTTTGTTGTCTTCCATAATCCATGTTTATTTGCTCACTACTTGAATTAAGTGCGTCAAAAGTCAGTTGAAGTAGGAATCTATCACCGGTTTAGAATACTCTCGCAATTTTAAACTTATGTATTAATATTATTAGAGTAGTGTGAGTAGTTTTCATTAAATAATTAGATATTACAAGGTGATTTAACTGAGTACGAATAAATAATGGCTCCGAGGCGAAAACTAACTATAGAAGAGAGAACAAAGGTTGTGTGTGAATACAAAAAAAATAAAAACTTTAGTACCGTGGGAAAAATTATTTAAGTTAGTCCTAAAAGGGTGCGAAAAATAATAAAAAAGACTTTAAAATGTCTTAGTCTTGCAGATAGGCTACGGTCGGGGCGTCCTAGGGCTACTACTTCTGTTGATGATCGACAAATAGTACGGCAGTGTCAAATCAATCCCAGGATTATGATACGAGAGATCAAAGATCAGTTACAGGAAGCAGGAACCTTCGTTTCTGAAGCTACTATCAGGCGACGCCTGCATGATGCTTATTTACGAGGTCAGGTTGCCAAAAAGAACCTTTAACAACATCGATCCAAAAAACGAAGATTGGTGTCTGCCCTCAAGTATTCGGATAAGCCAATAGATTTTTGGAAGAAAGTTCCCTTTAGCGATAAATCGGAGTTCCAACTACAGGGAAATCGACGTCGGCAAACTGTATGGCGCAGTAGCAATTATAATTCCTACAACGACAAATACTTGCAGCCTACTGTCAAACACGGCGGTGGAGTGTGATGTCATTGGGGGTGTTTTTCTCGGTATGGTGTGATCCGACTGCAAATAATTGAAGGCAGGATGATAGCACAGATTTATTTTAATAATTTGAGTGAAAATTTAAAACAATTTGCTGAAACAATGGGGTTAGGTCGGACTTTCAAGGTCCAACAAGACAACGATCGGAAGTATACAGCAAGGATAACTAGAGAGTATTTTGAACATAACGAAGTAAGCTTACTGGAATGTCCTTCAATGTCACCAGATCTTAACCCCATTAAACATTTGTGGGATGAATTATATCGTAGGATCCCTATTTTCGTAAGGTGCAACAGAAATTTATTTTAAAATAAAGTTCTTGAAACATGGTCGACTATACCAGTCAAAACATTACAAATTCTTGTAGAATCAATGCCTAGACGACTTAAAGCAGTTCTGCAGAATAATGGCGGTCATACGAAATATTAAAAATTAAGATATTGGCAAAGACATAATCCGTATAATATTTTTTCAACAATTTCAACTAACTTTTGGCATCGTAACTTCACTGTTTATTTGCATAAATTGTAAATATTAAAATTTTTATGATTGTTTTATTAATAGAAATATTCTTAATTGATTATATTTTAATAAATAGTTATTAAATCCACGATTTTATTTGGTTATATCATAGTTTTCTTACATTTCTTACATTATTGATGATTTCAACTAACTTTTGGAGGGCACTGTATATGATAATTTCTTGATAATACGTATCTAATATTAGAGCTTGGAGGTGGATTGTCTACAATTTTTTCGTGCTTATTTTGAACTTAAGTCCATTTAATAGTTCTAATAAGTCTCATACAATACAATCGGTCAAAAGAGTATTTTATTAGTATTTTAAAGTTACAATTTTTTTCTTCAAAAATCTAGTTAATAATACAGAATTCGAAATGAAATTACTGAATAATATTCATCACATTAAAATTGTAACGTCTAACTAATTTTACAATATCTATGTTATTATTTATACTTATTTTATCAAAACAAAGCGAACTATATTTTTTGTTTGTCCGTCTTTTTATCCAACATTCACAGGTACATATTCACACTTGTCATATTAATACGCTACTGTTTATCATGAAAAAATCCAATTTGAAACTTAAGCCCGCTAGAAACTGAAGGCTGTTGTTTCACAACTGCTTGTTTTCAATATAAATTCAGGCGAGAAACTTTGATAAAATGCAGCATACCTGAGATAAATTAAGGTAGATCTTCTAGGATCGTAGAATTTCTTGGAGGAGTAAAATTTGTGCATTACAGCTGCTTTTTTACCTTTGCTTCGTTACACTTGATGAATTGTTTATATATTTTTGATGTGGTTTTCAATAACTTTTGAGGTTTTAGTAATATCAGTTACTTAAGATTTTTACATATAAATATTTATTTTTCAAACTATTTTGATTGATGAAATGAAACTCGAGTCTTTCATTTTGAAAATGAAAATGATTTCGTTACGTGACGAAATCAATATAAATGTAGCATAGAACTAAAGAAAATGTGTATTTTTAATTTTTTATTAAATAAAAATAACCGTTTTTGTTCTTTTTTTCTATTTTTTAATATTATTTACATTTTATATTTACTACACAGTACAAATCTAACCGGATTCTAGGGTGTCCTAGATAGACACTTTCTTAATATTAGGAAATGCACTTACGCATATTAACCATACATCTGGTAGTCATATACCATAACAACCATGGGGATGCTCCCACGGTGCACATAGATTGAGACAAGTAGATAACTATATAACCAGTATATTTATTGCAAGCGGGACCTGAACCCGCGACCTCAGACTTAGTTAAAAGTATTTGAATGACTTGGCCAGGCGGCCGTCCAATTAACACGATATATTCAATGGTTTACATTTTACAATGCTTCACGTTCTAATAAGATCGAAAAAAGCAGAAATAGATCTTGCCATATCGATTGCACTATACATATAATAACAACCAGACACTACCTAGTAATATCTTCATATTCTACTAGTGTAATAAACTCGTACCAGCTTATTTCTTTTGCCTCGATGGAATTGTTAGGCAATATATTCGGTATTGAAAATCGTTCTTAGATCTTTTGTACACAAAGGATTTTTCTCGCGCAATGAATGTTACAATAGTAACTAAAAGGTGTCACGACCTTATTACTATATGGATATACAGGTATAGCTTTATATATTTCACCGTAAAATTGTAAACACCGCTAGATTACAATTTATCTAGCGAGATTGTAAAGTGTCGAATCGACAGTTTGCAATCTCGCGGATAGATTACAATCTAGCGGCACTTACAATTTTACGGTGACATACACATATTTAAAACTAATAACGTTATGAGGTCCGCTTTAGATACATGTATGAAGAGTGTTTGTATGACGATAAATGCGAGTTTCATTTTGAAGCGCTAAAATTGCTTAATATGCTGTTTGCATCGCTGCACTTGAACTTGCGTTGCTCGTCTAAAATTTATCAAATTCTAAAATATTTTTTAAAGTTATGCATATATTTAAAATCCATACATCTATACAGATAAATAAAATTAAAGTGTTTGTTTGTCATGTCAAAATAACAGTTTTTTTACTAAATACATATGATGATGAATTATATATGGTACTTATAAGAAATGTAGTTTTTAAAATGTTTTGTCTGTCTCTGTCTGTTTGTTCCGGCTAATTTCCGAAACGGTTGGACTAATTTCGACGGGACTTTCATTGGCATATAGTTCATGTTATAATGGGTAACTTAGGCTACTTTTATATTAGAACGCGAATTAGGTTTCCGCTCAAAAAAATTAAAACGTACCTAGGAACGTACCCGAGCGAAGCGAGAGTAAGTCGTTAGTTGTAAAAAAAGTATCTTATTTTTTGTCTTATTTTTTATTACAGACCCTTTAACAACTATGATTTTTGAGAGATCAAAAAACCTTAAAATCTCTTCAGTTAACTTTGGTTTAAATGATGGCTGTCTTTTCAGTGTGAAGCAGTATGAAACACCTAAGCCCACTTAATAAATATTTTTTCTAGTATGCAATTACAGTTACAGTTGTTAAATCTATTTCTCATAGAGATAATGGAATAACAAACTAAGAAACAGGTATAGGTATACGACAAAATTACTTAAAATTTATTTATTCTCCTCCATTAAATTGGAATAACATAAATAATAATTAATAATATATTAAAAGAAACACAAACTTACCTTTTTATAATATTAGTATAGATTACTGTGTTCAATATGATATGTTTGATAGTTTTATTTCTAAGTTGGTATCATAAATAAAATGACATTTAAGCTCTATTTTTACTGAAAGCTACTTTAACCAGAAGTGAAAAGCACATATGTGGTATATACACGATTACCGCAAGGTAAATAAGCAATTCATTATAATATATTGAAAAATAACCTTTATTAGTTTATTAATTAGACACAAAATCCTAAGTTCGCTTAAGGATATATCTTTCAACTTGTGGTTGCGTCACCCTGACATGGCAAATGAGAAGCAACCTTTTTAATTAATTCAAGGTATTATCACATGGTTTTATAGATTTTCAGCTGTTTATGATGTCGGGAATTCGATTCCTGTTCAATGCATTCAAATAATTAAATAAATATTTGTATTAATAAAATATTGTTAGTTAGTATGAAATTAGCTATTTTGATTTTTGTCTGTTTTTGTGCTCTTATAATAAAATCTGGCGGCAGGTTTGCTAATTAGGAAACCTCTCCCATCGAGAGCCGCAACACATAAACATCATAAAAACTAACGGAGATAATGCATTGGGTTGTCAAAGGAATGTATTTTATGTAAAATATTCTTTACCATGAGGACGCAGGATGTTATTGTTAAAGTAATGCAATATTAGTGTGAAAAAATTAAAACAGACCAGTAGTATTTTATAGATTGATTTATTTTTCTTACTTGTGAACATTTGCTTCTTATTACTTAACGCCATGACAGGAAATTAAAACTATTTAATTAGGAACAGATTAGATGGCGCTACTTGTACAATTATAAAGATTATAAAATTTACCATAGATTATAACAGTCATGAAAATAGAGATAAAAAAATTGAGCTGTTGACAGGCTATAGATAATTTTTTTTTTCACCTGCAAACATTTTAAATTCCTTAAACAATTATTTTCCATGTATGCAACTTTTTTACTCTATTCATTGTTTCTACTAGAAAATTTAAAGTTTGAAATGTAAGCATGGTGTAATAATCATGTTCGTGATGCGTTCTCAAACAGACATACAGATAGACAAAAATTCCTCTGTACCGATAATAATGACTATTACAATAAGATTTTACAAAAAATATTTAATGTACATATTCGACTCAATTAGAATTTTATTATATGCACCTATAAATATATAATTTGTGCAAATAAACCCCTTCGCGATTGTAACCTTCGCAATGGGAGCCAATGCAACAGAAATATTGATTTTTAGGTAGAGTTAGTTTAGTACATATATATTTTATGTACATTATAGCTACTAGCGTTGCTCGTGGCTCCGCCCACGTAGTTGACTTATATAGGTACTAGCAACTCGCCCTCGCTTCGCTCGGGTTCGTCTCTACTTACATTTTAACGTTTAGTATAGATTTCTCAGAGATGGGATATTTTCCCGTAGTGAAAAGTACCCTATATGTTGACCCAGATAACCAGCTATCATCATACCAAATTTCAATCCCTCCACTGGTTTTTCCTTGATGTGGTCTCAGACGGACAAACGGACAAAAATTCTAAAAATTATAGATTCTGCTTCTGTATCGATAATAATGTATATTTCAATAAGATTTTCCAAAAAATATTTAATGTACAGATTCGGCTTAGTTACAATTTTATTATATGCATGGATTTATAGATGTGTAAGCAGAAATAACTCATCCCTATGTTTTTAGTGTAAGTTTTATGGTATTATTATGTACGAATAACATAAAATTTTTACATAAACTTACGATGACTTTTAAATTCTCTTAATTCACAAAATCTGATCTTTTTGTAATTGGCCATTTCGTTCCATGTATTCTCTAAAAATCTGATATCGTATGTATGATACGACAGAAGTCGCAGACTAGATACTTGCTAATTCTCAATTATTTACGGTAGTACAGTAGTTAAAAATGATTGTCGCATTTTTAATATCATTCAGGTCATCTTTATATGCACAATTCATTGATATATATATAAACATTTGTATACCATTTGGTACCAGTATATAAAAATATAATAAAGCTACCTAAAACGTTTAGCGTAGTGTAAAGTACTAAAATTTACTACGCCCGTACCATTACTGATGAAGGAATGACACATCTGTACATGATATGCAAAAGTTTAAAGGCATGAAGTAATAATATTAATTCAGGCATTTTCAACGGTTTACCACAAATATGGGTGTGAACTGCACACGTCTTTCGAGTACTAAGTAAGTTTTTTCAGACATCTCGTCTTGTCATCTCAGCCGAAACACCACACATTGTGCCACACGCATCCAGTGGGCTCCAGCGACTTTGACCAAATCGTCGGTCCACCTCGTGGGAGGCCTGCCCACGCTTCGCCAGTCCAGTTACGCAATCTAGCAATCCAGCCTGATAGCATAGTAGACCGTGGGAGCAACCCCTTGGTTGTGTGGTCTGCTTCGGCAGACCTACCGTCGTCGGGGCGCCGTGGTTGAGTGCGTAAGCGATTCTACGACACCCCATTAAGACGGGAAGTTCTGTTGTGTTTTAGTGGGTAGTAGTGGCTTTCTAGCCGGTGAATCCTACATAACTATCCGTATGTATACAGGTGGAATGCATAAATGCATTTCCCAACATTAAAAAAAAACAGTCATGTGTATTGGTTTTCCCAAATGTTAATGTTTACGAAAATAATAATAAGTATCTGAGGCAGCATTATCTGAACCCTACTTAACATATTAATTATTAACTTTGAGTAGTTCCAAAAATTTAATTTTCATTCAACGTGTATGTGTGGTTACTGGTGTGTGGATTAAGATGGTATGTGTGGTCTTTATTCGCGTGGGTGGGTGGAGCCATGTTTATATAATTTTAGTGTAATAATCGTATATAGATTACTTGAGTAAGTATGAGTTTCTCTTCCTAGTTTACATTATACAAGTATATTTCTAGCTGTAAATACATTATATGTATATTTAATTCATAAATTTTATTGTATTCTGTACTAAGTGTTCCTAGATTTTTAATTTCGGCCAAAACCGAAACTGTATTAGCTATAAAAATCGGTTAGGTAAGATTCTGACACAATATTTATATAATGAAGTTGCTTAGAAAAAATTATCTCAATTTTAAAAATCTATCCTTTGCTATTATTATTATTACTCATTTTCAAATTCTCACGAAAAGTTGTAACGACACTTTTTGCTCCGGTGTGTACCAGGCTCGCATCACTAAACAAGAGGTTGATATATGTATGTATATACATTATTGTCACACTACGTACTTGTTTGTTACTATGTAATCAGATATTTGGGTAATACTAGCGTTTCGGTATGTACTAGGCTCACATCGCTATACAAGATATATATATATATATATATATATATATATATATATATATATATATATATGTATTTGTTAATAATAAAAAAATATATTATTATAACTTAAAAAAAATAAAATTTTATTACAATTCCTTCACTAATTAATCGAAAGGAACTTCGTTCCATCCGGATGTCCCTTGACATCTGTATAATTTTTTATGGACTTCATTTTCTCTTACCCCTCGATTATGTATGTACATATATGGAATGCTACCCCTATTTTTATTTTATACCGTTTGCCAATAGACCTCCGAATCTAAATGAACCAGTAAAAATTTCATCACTACATAGTACATATTATAAAATAAAGTCTCCCGCCGCGTCTGTCTGTCTGTCTAAACGCAATGAACTCAAAAACTACCGAACGGATTTTCATAATGTTTTAGATGGAATGATTCATGAAGAACATTTAGGTAGGTGTATAATACATTAAGGATTTGTGTAAATTGGCTGAAATATGACGATGATTGTTGTGTCGACTGGGAGCTTTATTGGTGTGCGCGTACACTAATAAAGTTTTATAAAAACAATGTATTATAGAATTATTCCTCTTAAAAAGATCTTCATATTAAACTGTAGCAACGCTATGTGCACGTATTTAGGGAACCATCTGAGCGAAGCGACAGTAAGTCACTAGTCCCTAACTAAAATACATGGTTGATTTATCTTTCATAAACTATCATAGGCTGTTAGGCTTAGAATTTCGATAAAAATACAAGTTTGACGTTATATTAGATGAAATATAACGAAAACAGTCCATTACATAAATTCATTTCGGATGAGGTACGAAATTTTTGGTGTGCTATGTGAGTTGATGGAGTTATGATTAGTTTATGATGTGCCGAGTCGGACTTCAAAGTCGAGTCAAATATTGAAATTTGTTGTTACAAAATTCTCAGTCAGCCTCAATTTAGGAACTCAGTCTTGTTTCCACTTTTTTTGCGTAGAATATGTAAAACCGTCTGTATAGGTGTCATCATTTTTGTCGATTTCCTCGGTGAAGCTATACAGTCGAGAGTACAGAATGAGCTGAGCATAGTGCATACATATTGAATAAACGATATATAATTTGTCTTGAGAAGGGACGTAGTGAGGTTTGTCGACTAAGCGAATATTTCTAATTCTAACATTATAAAAACCTTTCCACTCCTTTCTTTCTATATTTAAGCACTTGTAAGTTCAAAGTTCAAAGGGTTACATTTTTCCTATAAAATGTAGGAGTTTCCTTTAACAAAAGCAAACCTTTTAGTGTAAAATTAAATTGTTTGGGCAACAAGGAAAACGTCAGATATTTCTTCTTATAAGTTTATTTCTTTGCTTAGTACAATAATTTATGCCTTGTTAATTTACATATAATAGCTATAATGTGCGCGTGCGCCGGCTCCGTCGTGTCTTAGTCGTAAGCAGTAGTAGCGGCGGCCCGAGTTGCATTCTGTCCCCCGCGCCCCGCGACCTATCCTCTCGCCTAAGTGTTGCGTGCGTAAACATCCTCCCCCGTTGAAGAAGAAGTCTTCAACCCTTCTTCATCCGTAGGAAGCCAAAGGGGACATATACGATTTAGTGCACGACGAACCACTCCATTACCAGTAGTCACGTCGGCAACCCGAGACTCACCATCTGTGCCAGGGAACAGCGCGTGTACTCGTCCCATACGCCATTTAAGTGGTGGCAGATTGTCCTCCTTAAGAACCACCATATCGCCTATTTTTAATGCAGGATGTCGCTGGCGCCATTTTGTGCGTTGTTGTAATTCAGCAATATATTCATTACTCCAGCGCTCCCAAAAATGTTGCTTTAATTGAGATAGCTGCTCATATCTATTAAGGCGGCTAATTTTAACATGCGTTAAATTCTCTGACGGTAATGCAGTTAACGACCTTCCAATTAAAAAATGCCCCGGAGTAAGCGGGCTTAAATCCGACGGGTCTGAAGATAAAGGGCAAAGCGGGCGCGAATTAAGAATGGCCTCGATTTGAGTGAAAAGTGTTGCCAATTCTTCGTACGTAAGATGCCTTTCTCCCAAAATTCTTTTCAAATGAAATTTCGATGATTTAACGCCAGCCTCCCACAAACCCCCGAAATGTGGTGCATAGGGTGGTGAAAAGTGAAATGCTATACCTTCATCAGAACTAAACTGTGTTACAGAATCTTGATTGGAAAAGAGAAACCTATCTAATTCATTCTTAGCTCCCACAAAATTACATCCGTTATCACAAAAAATATAACGTGGTTTACCTCTCCGTGATATAAACCTTTTTAAAGTTAATATAAAAGCTGCTGTACTTAAATCACTAACTGCCTCTAAATGAAGCGCCTTGGTTGCAAAACATACGAATACACATAAATAACACTTAGATATTTTACAACCACGGCCTTTCCTATCTGCTATATAAAAAGGGCCTGCGAAATCAACGCCTGTTGACTCAAACGGTATACCCGGAGTTAGACGTTGTTTTGGCAGGTTACCCATGACGGACTCTAAAGTTTTACTACCTATACGTCTACAAATAATACATTTATGTGGAATACTCCTAGCTAAATTCCTACCATTAACTATCCAATAGTTTTCTCTAACTGAAGCTAATAAGAGTTGAGGTCCAGCGTGCAAAAGGCGTTTGTGTTCTTCTTGAAATATAAGAAAGGACAAACGATGTTTTGAATCTAGAAGTATAGGATGTTTTTTATTACAATTAAATTTTGAATTTTGTATTCTGCCACCAACTCTTACTACTCCATCACCATCAATAAACGGATTTAATGACAAAATATTTGACCTTTTTGGCAATGATTGATTATTTTTAAGTACTTGAATTTCAGAATAAAAAGATTCTAATTGTGCCATTTTTACTAAAGCAATCATACTACTAGTCAGTTCTTCAACAGTTAAAATTATTGATGTTTGTCTCAACTTTGAATTTTTACAGTTATTTATAAATCTAAGAACATATCCTAATACACGCTTCAATTTACCTAATGTCGAATACCTCGAAAAGCTAATTATTTCATTCCTTGAAAAACGATGCAGTACATTACAATTTACATTAATACTATCATTACAAAACATATGAGGGCCATATTTTTCATTTGGCCACTCAGACTCGTGCTGAGTTAAAAAAGTAGGGCCTCCCCACCAAAAGCTGGCTAGCCTATCGTCAAAAGACTCAACACCTCGCGATACCAGATCTGCTGGATTGTCCTTAGTTGGCACGTACTTCCAATCACTATTTGGAGCTAATTCTTTTATTTTATTTACTCTATTCGCAATAAAAGCATTTAATTTTTGAGTAGAGGCAGTACGCAGCCATCCAAGGACAACCATGGAGTCAGCCCAATGAATACAACGCACAACTTGACAACGTAGTGCCTTCCTTATTTTTGCACTCATCTCAGCCGACAGTAACGCCCCACACAATTCCAATCGTGGTATTGTGAGGGTTTTTAAGGGCGAGACTCGAGATTTAGCACACAACAATTTTACATGAGTCTGTCCTTCACTATCTACTGAGCGTGTATAACAACAAGCACCGTAAGCTGACTGAGATGCGTCCGAAAATAAATGTAATTCAACTGATACTAAACTTCTACATAATACGTGCCTAGGTATAGATATACACGAGAGCGCATTAACCGTTTTTGTAAACTGCTCCCACATTTTCTTAATTTCCCCAGTAACTATTTCATCCCAATCTAATTTACATTTCCATATGGCTTGTAATATCATTTTTGCCTTTACTATAAATATACTTAAAAGACCTAATGGATCGAATATTTTAGCAACCATAGATAAAATAAGCCGTTTAGTAACATTTTCATTTATTTTAAAATTTATAGGAAAGACAAAAACATCGGACTTAGGTGACCACATAAGCCCTAACGTACCTGTACTGGTTTTTATATCGGATAAATTTTTATTATCAACTAAGCAATTCTCGTTAATTAATTTATTTGTATTTGAACGGAATTTTCTTAGCTCGAAACCTGCTTCATTTAATTTCATTGTAATTGTTTTACATATATATTGTAATTCCTGTTCACTTTCACTGCCAGTTAAAATATCATCTATATAAAAATCATACTTCATTATCTCCGCTATACATTTATCATTACATTCTTGGGCTAATTCAAACAAACATCGAGTGCTTAAAAAAGGCGCCGATGCGGTACCATATGTCACCGTATTTAATTTATAATGCATCAACGGTTCATTTTCATTTTCCCTCCATACTATCATTTGCCACTGCCTATCATCTTTATGAATCATAATCTGTCTATACATTTTAGTTATATCTCCCGTGAAAACAAAACTATGCTGCCTAAATCTTATTAAAATACTAAATAAATCATCTTGTATAACTTTACCTATACCTTGTATATCATTTAACGACCGCCCGGTGCTAGTTTTCGCGGACGCGTCAAATACAACGCGAAGCTTGGTTGTCTCGCTCTTTTCTCGCAACACCGGGTGATGAGGTAAATAATATCCAAGGTTAACCCTATTCGAAAGAGATAGGTGCCCTAATTTCTTATATTCATTAATAAATTCTACATAAAGTTTCTTTATATGTGGTTGTTTCTTAAACCTCCTTTCTAAATTATAAAACCGTTGTTTAGCAATATACAAAGAATCTCCCAATGTTTTAGGTGAAGTGTGAAAGGGTATTCTAACACAAAACCTACCGTTTTGTAATCTACGCGTATTTTCTACAAAATGACCTTCACAAAAATCTTCATCATTACTACTCTTTAATTTATCAGGAGAAATTTCTTCTATAATCCAAAATTTTTGTAACTGCTGACTAATATCTACATTAAATTGACAAATAAAATTACTACTTTTACTATTTTGAATACCTATTGGTCCGCAAACTAACCAACCTAAACTTGAATACTGCAAAGTGGGTTTACCCTTACCTAATCTTACCTGATCACCATTTACGATATCCCAATACAAATCCGCTCCGATCAAAATGTCTATTTCGGCCGGTTCAAAAAATTGTGGATCCGCTAAATCCACCAAAATATTCTTAGGAATATTTAAATTATCTATATTTACCTTTACATTTGGTAACATACTAGTTATGCGTGGAACTACCATACAATTAACATTCATAGAAAACTTACTGTTTAATGAACTCATTACGAAATTACAACTGTCCACTATACATAACTGCATAATATTTCCAATACCCGATACAGTCGTGGGCCGCTCGTTCTTAATAGTACATAATCCCAACTTGGCGCGTAGACTATCGGTAATCATAGTGATTTGACTCCCGCTGTCTAATAACGCGCGTACTACAAATACTTCATTACTACAATTATTAATTACACGAACGAGCGCCGTAGACAAAAGAATATGTTGACTCGCTACCTGTACGGACGCTGATAAGGAAACCGGTTCTAATGCCACTGCGTCACCGTTGCCGCCGGCGCATCGCGATTCATTCGTAGATACAAATGACTGCAATCCGCTTACTGGACTTTGTACCTTCGACCTATGCAATAATGTATTATGTTTCAATTTACATATCTTACACGGCTTATACTTACAATTGCTTGCAAAATGTCCACTATTTAAACAATTGATACATAATTTATGTTTAGATACTAATTTATGCCGATCGTCTAAATTCATAGAAATAAAATTGGTACATTCGTATAAGCGATGTAATTGTTGACATAATAAACAATTATTTTTATTACTATTTAACGGTGTATGGTTAGATGTTACAAAATTAGAAATCCTTTCATTTTTTGAGGTCTTAGTGATTTTAACTGTTTCTAAAAAATCGGCTCGGTTTCGTAAAAATATCATAAATTCTTTTAATGTAGGTACTTCGCCTAAGGTACATTTATGTTCTTCCCAAAGTCTACTAGTAAAATGATCCAGTTTCATAGTAATTAAATATATAACTAATGTATCCCAATGGTCTACAGGTTGATCTAAATTTCTTAATGCTTGTAAATTTTTTGAAACCTGGTCTATAATAAAACGTAACGAAATATCCGACTCCTTAATAATACTCTCTATGCTAAATAAAGCCCTTACATGATTAGTAATAAGTAACCTTTTATTATTATACCTGTCACATAGAAGGTTCCACGCTGCATCATAGTTATCTGCACAAAATTCTATTGATTTAATAACCGAAGCAGCGCCGCCTTCCAACGAAGACCTCAAATAATGGAACTTGTTAATGGCACTTAATGTTTCATTGTTATTTATTAGTGAACTAAATGTATCTCTGTATTCCAACCATTTATTGTAACACCCATCAAAGGTAGGTAATTTAATTTTAGGTAAAGCAATACTATTAAATGTACAGTTATCTAGACTTGATAGATTACCTACCATTGTATTGGTGAAACTCTGTCGCTTACCGCTTAAATTCTGTGCTGCATCTATAATTGATTGTATTTTAGACATTAACGAATAAAAATTATTTTCTATAATTTCTCTTTCTAAAAATTGCTCACTACAGTCGTCGAAGGACATTTCAATGTCAGTCTGCAAATTATCAAACAAATTGAGATTTTTATCTAATTTACTTAGTCTTATTTTTAATTCCGAAATCTGCTGGTTAGTTAATTTTGATACACTTATCTGCCCTATAACATCTAAATAATTTTTACATACAGTTAATTGACCTTTAATACTGCTACGTTTTTTAATTAATTTTTCTACATTCTCGTTAGTGTCTGTCATTTTGTGGAAATTAAGAATTATACCAAACAAAAATACCTTATTCAAGATTCTGATTACTATAAATACCTCTGTAGACTGTAATACAGTTTAATTGCCCAGAGCTACTTCTGGAATTTAAAATCTCCACACAATACACACCACAAGTCGGTAGAAATAGAAAGGCCTCAGCGATTACGTATCCTTTAAATCTCCTCCTCCTCTTATAAATCCTGGTCACGGCACCAATTTCCTTGTTTGGGCAACAAGGAAAACGTCAGATATTTCTTCTTATAAGTTTATTTCTTTGCTTAGTACAATAATTTATGCCTTGTTAATTTACATATAATAGCTATAATGTGCGCGTGCGCCGGCTCCGTCGTGTCTTAGTCGTAAGCAGTAGTAGCGGCGGCCCGAGTTGCATTCTGTCCCCCGCGCCCCGCGACCTATCCTCTCGCCTAAGTGTTGCGTGCGTAAACATAAATAAAAAAATATTTTGTTGAAATTGAAAATCAAGGTCAAAAATCTGAGTCGTGTGTAAAATAATATTATTGGGAGTATATTTTTTTTAAATATTTTATCCTTGCTATTGGAGTTTTTTCGTATGTTAGTTTTTACAGACATCATAAAAGATGTTTTTATATATGGGTTGATTGATCTAGCTTGTGTTTTATTTGACTTAGAGCTTTTTTTATAGTTACGAGTACAAACACTTAGAAGTTAAGATTTAAATTTTTTAAAGTTATCTATTTTTTATTACTTCTAACTGTTATATGCACTTAAAACATTGATAATAAAATTAATAAGTGTATCATAACATAAATTATTATGTCATTTATTTTTTAATAAGTATCTATTCCTTTGCAGTTTTCAATATATACCTATAATGTAAATAATATATGTACATATGTACATTGTACATTTCTATACCTGACTATACAGTATGCTTACTACAAGTAAATCTTGTATTGTGTTTGGTTTTTTACGATCCAAACGCAAATTAAAATATCATCTTGCGTGTGGCTTCGCTGTTTTATTAATAGTAATATAGTATCTTTTGGAAAATATTCGCTTTCCAAAAAATACTGTAATACTATATAATACGCGTATTTACGTCAAAATTAGACTGTTTTTGGTAACTTTGCAGCTAAACGTAATTATATAGCTTTATACATCTTAAGATGCTGGAAATTCATCTTACATGCCCTACGGGGGAGGGCTCAATGGTCTTGCATAGTTAATTTTCAGTGCTTTAAGCTACAGTACACGGCACCTTTGAAGTCGTACTAAATAAAATAACAAGACCCACTTAGAGGGAAACCGTGTCGTATTAGCAGAGATTTTGTGTACGTATAACGTAATATTCTAATTTATTCTAATGTATATATAAAATTTTCACTTATTATGGATTCCAGGGTTTAATTTCATGCAAAAATATATAATATATCGTAACACGCAATAATTTAGTATCTGGCTGATTCATTTTTTTTTAAATATATGAATTATCTGTCTAAAATGATTGCTACTTTACAGACAGACACACTATAGGTTCTATTATTTCATAGGTAAAGAGCCCGCAAATTAAATTTAATGAAAATATAAACGTACGAGCATAAAAGTATTTCGCAGAAGGAGTTGGTTTTTGACAAACATTTAAGGTTCTTATTTTTAAAATATTAATAAACAATAAACAATTTTTTTATATCTGAAGAATCATACGCAAATTATTATTTATTTTTAATGCCCTTACTTTTACGGGTCTCATGCCATAATATATTTACGAGTATCTGAGCCTAATGATAGTTCAAAGAAAATTTTAAAAACAAAACCTCTTAGTCCTAATTCTGATTCAAAAGATTTCTTTGATTTTACCTATTATGTAATCAGAATTTATTCGTATTATATATACTAATAACGGTATAATACGATGATGAAAATAATAGATTATAGATAAAGTTTTCATTCTAAGGTAGAGAAATATTAATTTTTTTGAGAAAATATAGCCGGATAATATATCTACCTACATATATGTATGTAGCTGGATATAATATGTATATAATATAGCTGCCGAATATATCGATATAATTATGCATTTTGTTTATCTTATATGTAACTAGCAACTCACCCTCGCTTCGCTCGGGTTCGTTCCTACTTACGAATATGTTTTAACGTTTAGTATAGATTTCTCAGAGATGAGATATTTTCCCGCAGTAAAAAGTATCCTACATGTTGACCCGGATAACCAGCTATCATCATATCATCATACAACAATTACATCAAAAACCCTCCAGTGGTTTTTCTGTGATGCGGTAACAGACGGACAAATAGACAAAAATTTCAAAAGCTATAGGTTCGGCCTATGTATCGATAATAATGTCTAGTTCAATAAAAATTTCTAAAAAATATTTAATGTACAGATTCGGTTTAGTTACAATTTTATTATATGTATAGATTTATATGTGTATGTCGAAGCGTCTATGTTATATATGTTATAATATAAAATGTTATATATGATATAATTTAAATAATAATTTTAAATTTTAACAATAAGTACTTTTAACAAGTCTTATTTATTAGAAAGGATTACCTTAATTTAGGCAATATAGCCACAAAGTTAACTTAAGTTTAAAAAATTTATTTACACACTATTTTATTCTGTTATTTATTTTATAATAAACATTACTAACAATATCGATATACATTTTAATTTTATCACGCCTTCTATTGAATGTTATTTGATTTTATCTTTCTTGGTAAAATATGTAGAAACTTAAATCAAGAGCAAATCAGAATAAGCATCTGGAGCTAAGTAACTTTGAGCACGTATGTATATACATACGTACATATGTGTATCTTGGGACCGTAATATCTTTTGGACCTCTAAACTAAGTTAGATTTAGTTCGATTCAGTTTAAGTTTACTAGAGACTTGCTTTGATGTCCGTCGTTGAAGTTTGTGAAGTCCTGAAGTTACTGAATAAAGTTATTAGCTCGAATATTAGGATTTCGTAGTTAATCTTAATGAAATTTATGGTTTACTAGCGAATCAAGCTCGCTTCGCTCGCGTTCGTCCCTAGGTACGTTTTCGTGGTTAACTATGTTTATACATAAATAGTAGCTTGCTACTCCTAAGATATTTATTTTAATTATATAGCGATTTACCCATGCTTCGCTCGGGTGCATACGCCGTACGCGGATTTTGTTCACAATTTCATGGGGTTTAATTTTTTTTCGCGGAATCCTAATTCTTTTCCTAAAATAAAAGTAGCCTAAGTTACTCCTTATAACATCAGCTATCACAGCACAGACAAAAAAAATAAAAAATGTGGTTTTGGTATATGTACCGTGTATACATCCATATGAATTTAGTAAAAAGTGATTATTTTAATATTACAAACAGACACTCCAATTTTATTTATCTGTATAGATAAAAGTTTGGAATCGGTTAAGTTTTTCATATTAAAACTTCGTTCGTTATTTAAATAAATGTTTTATCAATGACCAGTCCTTTTTATAAATGCGATTATTATTTACTAGCTTTTGACCGCGGCTTCGCTCGGACCGAGTTTGATTTCTAGACTATTTACCTCTTTTTACCTTCTGAAGGGGTTGTTTTTGAATGAGCACGAAACATGTGTTTATTTATTTGTTGACAGGAGTAATCCTGCGAATTTTCGAATTGATACATCTCTTTTATGTGATTTCTCTATAAAAATTTCTCCCCTAAACTCCTGTAATACCTTTGTAGGGGTTGAATTTGCAAAAATCCGATCTTAGCGGATGCTTACGCCATAATAATTATGTGCCTAATTTCAACCCAATCCATTTAGTGATTTGAACTATGCGTTTACAGACCAGTCAGTCAGTCACGGTTTCCTTTTATATATACATACAGATTGATTATTTTTTAAAGAAATTTACAAAATTTTTTTGTATGTATAGTTAAATATTACTGTATTTTGTTTTAAGGTTATTCATGCTTAAGTTATGCCACATATTTATGTTTAGTAATTGTGGTATCTGACATAGAGCGCAGTACTGACGGTAGGAATAATTATGAACGTTATTTTGAAAAAGTTGAAAAACTATCTATAATAGATATATGGGAGTCGAACCCGAGAGTTAATTAGACACAAACTTTTATTATTCAACGGCACCGATTTAAAAAATATCTCAGTTAAAGTTAAAAGTTAAATATAACCTTTAAGTTGCAATTCATTTCATACTATGACCGGTTAAAATATGAAGCTAAATATATCCATTTCAGATATTGATTTTTCCTTCCACAGCAATAAATATGATTGAAGTATGTATCGTAACTTGTAACGTAGCAGTCAATTCAATGCATGTCGGAAATTTGGCAAAATAAATACCTACTATTTACAGAGTACTTTAGTGGATTTGATGTTTGATTTGTTTAAAGCAAAGACTGAGTGCATAAATTCGAATCGCTAACTCTCGTGGCGTATTAATTAGCCCCATATATTTCCTCTTTGAAGTGATATATATTTTTTTTTTATTTTATACTAGCTCTACATATACATTTATTGTACTGATGTAAGTCACATTGACAGCTTACTTCAATTTATATAAAGTTATTTGTAAAGTTAATTATACAATATAATATATCTTAAATAATGATACAAAGAGTTTTGAATACTAATAACTTTAAATGCAACTGTGGAAGTGTACTGAAGAAACCGGTCGTATCAACTCCTGGATGTTCTGATGATTTCACCGCGACAGCTGCTCTACCGGACGAATGGGCACCAAGACATTGCGGACAAACTTTAAAAAACTTTTTAAAAGAAAATGAACAAGTATACGAAAGGGTTATTAAAGATTTTAATCAGGAAATAAAATTAATTAATAAAGATGTCGATGAGAAAATACGGCTTATTGCAGAAGTTCTGTTATCCGAAATTCGACAAAATCAAAAAGATTTGGAGTGTGTGACAAATAATTATGAATCATATGAAAATTATCTTCGAAATGAAAGTCGGAATGAAGCATTAAAACACATTTATAAATTATCTTCAAAACGAATACAGGATTTAGAGAGATTTAAGCTGGAAGCGTTTGTTTTGGAAAGACAACGAGCAGATGGTTTAAGGAATGCTATAAAGTCTAATTTCCAACGTTTTATAGCCGTGGGACATAAATCACCTAGAGATTTACTCCACGATTTTGACGAAAATATTTTCGAAATAAATCAGCAATTACTCAGCAATTGTAGGGCTTATATAGAATTAGAGGCCCAATTACGTTTACAACTGAGTGAAAACGAATTTCATGCAAGATCGACTCTAAATCAATTATGTCTTAGCAAAACAAAATTGTTAAGGCATCGAAGCGCTTTTCCTTGGACTCGCAATACAATAGCTGACAGTAAAAACTTTCCTAAAATAGAAGATGACAGTACTTTTGATTTGGAAAAATTAAAGAAATGTACATCTCAGTTGTTAAATGTATTTCAAGATGTAATTACGAAATTGTTAACTTATTATTTGCGTCTACTAGAAGATTTGTACAAAAATATTTTACACACTAATAGTACACGCGAGCAAGAAAGTGATGTGCTATTTTTTAACGATATAGAAGTTATTGAGCAAATTTTACAACCAGTTACAGATATTTTTAATAAGTTGATGATTTTAAGTAATATAAATTTAGATACAAATATACAAAAATATTTAAATAATATGCAAAAAAACTTGATGTCTCTAAAAGATCGTCTTCACGAAATATGCCGTATACTTTTTGATGCTGGTCACATTTGGGATTACCACGAAACACGTTTCGTGCTTGGTAAGAAATTAACTTTAGCTACCTTAGAAGACGTACAGGCAGTTCATGATACAATGGAACTTTCGAATGAAGTCAATATGAATATTGTTTTAGAACAAATAAATAGCGCACCTGATATAGAAAAATTAAACTATCAATTTAACTACGCCAACTCTCTTCTTGACAAAGCCACAGAAATATTATATCAACATAGAGAGGTTGAGATTAATAAAATTCAAGAATTTATGAATTTATCACCAATTTTGGTTGCTTTATTAATTTCCGAGTGTTCCTGCTATCTTGATAAATATCCGAAAGCACTCATTGTTTCCGAACGCTTGACAAATGTATCAACTGAATCGATAGATGAAATTACTTCGATTTGTAATTCTATAGTTGAAGGTGCCTCACAAGCCTGGATACACGAAGAATTTCTAATCAATTGGAGAAATAATTTTTTAGAATCTTTTGGAGATAATGTACGTAAAATCACTGAAAGAATAAAACGCGAGACACAAACATTTGTGGAAAAAATTGGTTTACAAGTAAATATACGATATTCTTTAAAATTGACATCGCATAGTATTCGAGAAGAGCGCCTAAAAGCAGCTCATGAAGCTCGATTAGTTCAGCTTCTAATGCACGAAGCACGTTTAACTTCACATTTAGATGCTATGTATAATCTTATTGACGAATTGCCTTTAGAAGCGTCCGAATTCCTATGTTTAGATGCTCAAGAATTATATCCATTTTGTTATTGGATTAAAAATATTCAATCGAGTGTGGAGATTTTGCTGAATCAAGGAACAGTGGACCCCGAGGTTAAAAGGCTTAAAATGATGAGCTACTCACAGCGTTTGACGAGACACCGACAACTTTTTGAAGAGTCACTTGATTCGGCCATAGAGGATTACAAGAAACAGATTGAACGTAAAATACAAAAGGCTCGCATTTCAAACGTAGGATTTTTGTCTCAGGTAAAACTTTTTGGTGAAGGAGGACAATATGCAGCGTCAGAGGCTCTGAAGACATGTATGGCGTTAGTGAAAGCGGCAGATGCTCTAGAGACGTGCGCACATCGCACTATAGACGCTTTAAATCACAGACGAATGCAATTATTAACTCTAGCAGATCAAAAGATATCTTCTCAACGTATCGATGATGTGCAAAAATATGGTTCCAAAAATGTTTCAGAAAGGAAAAAAGCATTTAATAAAAAGAAGTAGTATGTTTAATACGTTATACATCATAATTTCTATATGTATGTTATACATCAATAGTACGTTTATACATCACGGCCTATCTAGATTATTCAGCAATACATTATAATTTCTGTCTTCTCATGTTTTTTTTTTATATAAATAGTATTTATTTACATATTATCTTTATTTATGTACACAAATGTTGCTTAATTTCATTTTTCCAGTAAGACAATTATAATAAGTTATATTTTATAATTTTCTCAGACATGAAATAGCAATAAATTTTACGTTTACGATTTTCTTCGTGCTTTTGATGCTACATTATCCTTAGGAGTACATATAATATGTGAATATTTGTAATTAAAACTCCTAAATTAAAAATAAAAATTATTGATTTAGTAATAATAAAAAAATATAGTAATTTATTATTGCATATTTGCGTAGAGTAAAGCTATAGACCTAGCCTAAATTATACATAAATCATATACTTAGTTATTTTAGAATATAGAAAATAGAAATACACGCAGGCGGAGATTTAAAAAGAAACTAGAATTATAGCGAAATAATAAAGAGGTCGAGTATATTGTAGTTGAAATATAATACTAATTTTCCAACTTTACTTGACGTGAAAGGATAACAGACAGAGTAACTTTTATATTTACATATATATATTTATATGGAGTATGGATAAACTATGATAATATTCAAACACATGATCATTTGAATATTTGTCAAGATACGACTAAAGCAAAGTTTTAAAACCACCCTAAAACATAGAGAAAGCCGGTAATATTATTGTATTAATTTTGTAACTATGGAAGGTTAATATGATAACCAAGAAATGAATAACATTTCCTCTCCCGTCTTTTTCTTCTCAAAATACAGTGTAAACTATTTAAGCTAAAATAATGCAACCGTAGTTTTATAAAATTTTACTTATTCAACCTTCATGATAAATATAAAATAAAAAAAATATATAAGCTCCATTCATCCTAATTAATGTCTATGAATAGCTCAGGTTCTTACAATTTGTTTTCCTTAAGATTCTTTTAGAGCAAAGCAAGCTCTCGCAACTCGTAATGATACTCTTGGGATGGAAAATTCGGTTTGCGAAATAAATTTTCTCTTCGATTGAATTTATGATACTATCTTTCTGCTGCTATCTAACTTATCTTGGTTTAAGTTTAAAAGCTTTAAACAAAGTTAATAAGTAAATAATCTTGTGAACTTTCACGCTCACATTCTAATAAGTAGTAGTTTTTTTGGATAGGTATTACGTTTTTTCATAAGACACCAAATATGTATATATGTAGATCAACTTAAAGCAAAACCTTATTTATTAATTATTTCCTTAATTATTTCCGAGATACACGAAATAAATAACTATATATACATGGGTACAAGAATTTCTCATTAATCTATACTAATATTAAAAAGCTAAAAAGTTTGTTTTTTTTAAAAAAAATATTAAAAATTCCTTTTGCATTAGATAGCCCGTTAGCTGAGGAAGGCTATAGGCTATATATCATACCGGAAAAATGTACGGTTCCCGTGGGATAGATTTGTTCTTGTCCAGGGACGAACCCGAAGCGAAGCGAGGGTGAGTTAATTATTAATATTATAAGATAGAATTGAGGATATAATATTACATATTAAAGGATCTATCGTTCTGAATATCAGTTTCCAAAAGTATCTTTTGTATTTACCTGATTACAACAATAATAAAGCAATTAGGTTCGATCAAATTGGATTCTACCGTAGCTCATACTATTTAAATATAGATAAATATAGATTACTAAACAATAGTACAATAATAAGTTTTCAAAAAAATTGTAATAATTATAATAATAATAGCTAAAATTATATAAATAATATTCCATATTTCAAGTATAAAATAATTTAAATTATAAAAATGTTTAAAATTAAAATTAACAAATATTGTACTTTGGTACTTTGGTGCAAATTTTCAAAATTTGAATTCACTTTGTTATTTTGTGGGTAGGCTGTCCGTAACAACTATATAATGCTCTAATCTAACACCTTTATCTAACACAACAGCAACAAATGCACATATTTTGACATATTGATAAAATATAGATTAGATACTAGGAGCAAACTGGAAGTTAGAAGTAAACTGGAGACGAAAAGAATGTTAAAAATATTAAAGAACAAGCTTACTAATATTATAAATGTGAAAGTTTAGATAGATGTTTGGATGTTTGTATGTTTGTATGTTTGGATGTTTGTAACTCAATCACGCCAGAACGGCTGAACGGATCTGAATGACACAATTCCCGTGGGATAGATTTGTTTTTGTTTCTACAAGCCAACTCGAGCGAATCGAGGTGACCCGCTAGTTAAAAATAAAAGAATAAATATTTCAACTATGTTGCAACTGTAGATAGAACTTCACTGAGATTAGCTAACTGCGGGGGATATGGGTATACTCGTAAACTGAACAAATGTTTTCCGTTTTCGCATATATGTATGTAAAAGTACATTCTCTATTTCCTCGCTTTGACTCTCATAGTATGTACATTTGTAGGTACATATGTAGTACATGTATAGATAAAGCGTATAATAATCGTGTTGTAGTTATCAAAAAGTATGTTTGTTAGTAAGAGAATTGATACATTATAGGGTATATCAGAATATTATTATGTATGTATGTATGTATTCAGCCCTTTTTAACGTCCCACAGCTGGGCACGGGCCTCCCTTCAGTACAAGGGGAATCAGGCCATAGTCCATCACGCTGGCCAAGTGCGGGTTGGCGGACTTCACATGTCTTTTGAAAACTTGCTAGGTTCTCTCAGACATGCAGGTTTCCTCACGATGTTTTCCTTCACCGTTAAGACAAGTGTAATCATGTTGGAAATGATTCGCACATGAAAATATCAGAGGTGCGAGACCCGACATTTGAACCCGCTTCACTCGGTTTCCCAAGCGAGCGCGTAACCACTGGGCTACCACTGCCTTATATATTAATATTATTAATATTATTATATAAGATATGTATTTGCTACGAAACCATTCTAATTACTAACCTTGCACTATTTATCCATCCAACTGCTTTGTCTTTTAAGAATATATGTACATATCTTTTATAATGTAATAGGTAGCCGATGGAAAATCATACTAAGCATATACCTATAATAAGAAAAGAATAAAAATCCCCATAAAAGTTTTTATTTTTAGAATATTTTTGTTATATATAATATATTGTATAAGTGGTAATATGTATATATATGTATATGTATACAAGCGTTAACTGTTGTGTGATTTTATTGATAACGCTGAAGTAATTTAAAATGTCATAAAACCCGGCCAAACCAATATTCAACAAAAAGTTTTATATATATTATTTATTAAGAACACCAACAACATAACACACAAATACATTTTAAATTAATTAATCACCAGTTCTAGTATGTTAGACACTTACAGAGCAGTGACCAACAAATTATATACATGCACTGCTAATATAAAAAGAAAATAATATGACTAAAAAATAAGGGTAAAAAATATTAATCATTAAGTAATAATAATAATTACATCATTACATATACAATTAATAATAAATTACACTAAAATCACTTTTAATTAATAAAATCGAAAATTACAAATACTTAGTTATTACTGTACAAGTCATGCCCGCGTGGAATAGTGGCAAGAATGCTAGCCGCATTCTTCCGTTGAATGGCAATGCCGACTCTTTGGGCGGAAAATGTGCCAACTCTCCTGTCACCATTAGAGGCGATAAAACTAGGTGTTACGTCTTTTAAGAAGTGCTTAGCATTTTGGCTCCATGGGCCAAGAATTTCTACAGCAAATGGAATAAAAACATAATTTTAACTAAGGCAGGTGTATTAACGTAACTTAAGTAGTTCAGCAATTTCCGCCGCGGTTCCCACTCTCCCTGACACGAGACAGGGCCAATGTGTCAAGGCATATAGCGTATAATAAACTTATATTTACTACCTGCTTTATATAAGTAATTTTCATATTACTTTCTTCAAGAAGCCATCGAAACTTCTCCAAGTACATTTTATAAGGTGGTCGACTTTTACTCGTAAACTTGTAAAGCCTACTTAGCTGTGAGTTTTCCTTTTAACTTTGTTAAATATACTACTACCGTGACAACTAACAAAAACAACCATTTAATTGGCAGGGAATTCGGTTAGGGACGGCATTTGACTAATAAAAATTAGTACTTTAAAGCTTAATATTTCACGAACGGATCCCCTAATCGAAAAATTGTTTTAACAAACCCGCAATATTTTTAAAAAACCTACCCAACGAGACCCCGAGAAAAAAAAACATCCCCATTTTACCCATAGAGAAGGTACCATAAAAATTTTTTTTTCAAGATTTTATTTCACCACTTTGTCGGCATGACTAATAGGTAGTTCTACCATTACAATTCGTGTAAATCACATCTTAATATATATAAATCTCGTGTCACGATGTTGGTCCGGGATGAACTCCGAAACTACTTATCCGATCTTAACGTTTTTTTTTTCAAAATGTGTGATTTGTTCCAACTTAAAAGATAGGATAGTTTTTATTCTGATTATTTCCTTTTTTTATTGCAAAATTAACGATTTTCGTATGTGTGCCACAGCAACGCGTGGCCGGGTCTGCTAGTATCCTACTAAAAATAAACTAAACTACGTACCTACTCCAAAGAAGCCATTTTTTTATATTACAGATATTCTACATAGATATATTTATCTCCTAAAACAGATTTTTACAAACAGATTTTCTTTTTGAGGGTCATTCTTTTCATGAGATTTAGCCATCACCTATTGCGGCCTTTTTCGAAGGACTTTAGCCTTATTATGTCGTGCGAGGAATGTTAATGAGTGAAATGAGAAGCACAGCGCCAAGAGTCATTGGTAATACGATCGATATTTCTACGTTCTTCAAGGTTTTATCATTTACTTCAATAGTCTTGTGTTTGTAATATTTAATTAAACGTGAAGTAGATTCTTATTAAATTATTAGCGACTCAGCCCCGTTCCGCGCTTGTTTGCCCCTAGTTATGTTTTAACGGTTAGTATATAATGGGTAATTCTCACGAAATTCCGAAATTCTTGTCCTTGGAGTTTATATAAAAATCCGACAAAAAAATGGATGTTACTAATATTTTTATACAATCCACTTAACTATATCTAAAAGTTTCACATAAGATTTTAGAGCCGTAAAATAAATAAATAAAAATGCATAACCATAATGTTCCTAATATCATTCCCTCACTGTGTCCCAAGTACCAATTTTATTTACTTTTATTTACCAAAAAAGTACAAAAATCATTTGAATCATATTCAAGTTAGTTGGATTATTTAAAAATATTATCAATTTATGGGAAAAACGGAAATTAGCGTTAGAAAGTAATAAACGCGTTAAAAATTTGAATATTTATATGTGTCTCACAAAAATAAATCATTCCCTTACACTATTACTGACAGTTGATTTATGAACGCATTTTAAATAAAATACGAACGCTATCATTCGTTTTTGAAAGTTGGCACTCATGTCAATTTATCAAAATGGCGAATTTTCTGTGATTGTGTTCGGGTGGGCGCTGCAAAAAGATTTTATTAATTATATGGTTAAATAAAATTTTTGATCGTCATTTCATCACATACAAAAAAAACAAAAGGTAAGTACTTTAACTGATTATAAGTTGCACATATAAGATGGCTTTTGGGAGTAATTTCCTTAAGCAGAAAAATCGTTTTAAAAGTAAGGTTATGTCACGAGTCCTTTATGGTTATTCTTTATTTCGTCATTCCCTCAGCATCATTCCCTCATAAAAAGTTATGGTGAGGGAATGGTGATATATGATGGAATGATTTTTGGGTAGGCTAACTGGCTTTTTTTATTGTTTGCTTTTATTAGCTCTTGAATTTATTGTTGCAATATTGTTGTAGGTTAAAAAATGTCAAGAAAAAAGAAGATAAGCAAAGAAGAAGCGAAATTAAAAAAGCAAGAATATGACCGAAAGCGCAGGGAAACAATGAAAGCTGATCCTGTAACACTTGAAATACTTCGCGAAAAAGAAAGAATTAAATACCTAAAAAAAAAGAAATAGGTCAAGTAAAACCTATATCCGCAATGAGTTCCCGAGAAAGAAGGCAAAAAAGAAAAGACTGGAAGAAAAATAGCCAAACATATAGAGACAAAAAAGTGAAAGTGCGAAAAAATTTAGCAAGACTGTTAGATGAGACACCACCTCCTAGCCCAGAACCTATGCAAAATAATGATGAATTAAGAAATCTGGCAGTTAATCGGAGAAGGCAGCAACTCAGAAGACGTAGAGGAATACTTTATGCAAAAATATTCACATTACAGGAAAGACTGAAACAAGAAATAAGAAGAAAAGAGAGATACCGTAAGAGATGTCAAAGACAAAACAAAAATAATCAGACTTCACCGGAAGCTAAAGTATCAGCTCTCTTAAAGAACGTTCGAGTTCCTAAAATTGTGAAGAAGAAGCTTCTTCTTTCAGAAGTTATTACTAAACAGCTAAAAGACAGGTACAGTAATTTAAAGAAACATAGTGAAAAGAAAAAGTACTATGAAATAGTAAAACCCGATCTTTTGAAGAAGCATAAACTACTCAGCTTATCAAAACAGTTTTTCAAACATGATTGTTACAAAAAGAGCGATTCTAGGAAAGTCAGTGCTAAATTGATTAAGGTCAAAAAGGATGTTCAAGATTTTTTGGAAAAGGACGAAAGTTCTCGGATGGGCCCGGGAAAGAAAGATTTTGTAAAGTTAAAGGGACAGGTAAAACAAAAACGTTTACTATGCGATACTATGAAAAATTTGCACAGTAAATTCCTGACTACAGTTGAGTATAAAATAAGCTTGACAACTTTCTGCAGATTTCTGCCTTTTTGGGTGACTTGGGCAAACATAAAAGACCGTAACACATGCAAATGTGTAATCCACGCAAATGTTCAACGGATGATCATGAAGTTACATGAAAATAAAGTATTGCCTTGCTGTAATCTAACTAAATTTTTGACCATGAAAACATGCAATGTTTATGCAACTAAATGTCTTTTACGAGAACGTAAAGGTTGTGCAAATAAAATGGTAGAGTATTATCTTCCAAAGCCAAACAGAATAGTGACTTATGAACAGTGGATGTATGAAACTGTATCCTATGAAAAAAATGGAAAGATGAAGACAGTTAGAAAACCTATTTTAAAAGAGATCAAGGTTTCACTGAGATCATTGGTACTTCAGTTAGAAAATACTTTGCCTTTATTTTTTAAACACGTTGCCACGATAGCACACCAGTATCAGACCATATCAGAGCTTAAAAAGACTTTAGCTGACAATGAAGTCCTTATTCACATAGACTTCAGCGAAAACTATTGTTGCAAATATAACGAAGAGATTCAGGCAGTACATTTCGGAAGTGCAAGAAAACAAGTTACTCTACATACAGGAGTATTATATTTAAATATCTGATTAAGACTTTAATTGTAACTTTGAGATTGAATTGTTTAAGATTACAAATTTTAAAAGTAGGTAATTTCACTCTTTAATAGTACTACTAAATAAGAAGTATTTTATGTTTGGAAAAAAACCAGTTAAGTTATAGATTTTGTTTTGTTGATTTTGATACTAAACATTCATTTTATCTATAAGATTAAAGTTTAAAATAAGAAGTTTTTTTGTTGTTAAAAATGCAGTTAGATGAATCTTTAAGTTATCAAGGATTTTGTTGTCATTGTTATTTTATTAAGTGCCTTAATTAAGTGCCATAATAAATAAAAATAAGTTTAAACTAGAGTTATGCCAAAGTGCTGCAATAATTTTGTTATTTGCTGGAATTACTCATTGATCTTACTTATTGTTTAAGAACAAAATTTTATTTAATAAAAAGATTTCTTTGAAAGAAAACTAATTTTATTTAAAAAGCTTCATGACTTGTCTGCAATAATCATTCCCTCACCTTAATTGTCATTCCCTCACTTTGATTTTTTTTTATGTCTTCATAATTTTTATAAAACGCGATAATTTTTGGGACCACTACATAATTAAATTCTAGTAACATTAGTACTATCAAATTCACATAAAATAAATATCAAATAATATCAATATTTTTTGTCATTTTACGATAGCCGAATTTCGGGATTTCGTGAAAATTACCCATATATTTCTCAGGGATGAGATATTTGCCCCCAAAAAAAATTTCTTATACTAGCCTATAAGTAGTCATACCAAATTACATCAAAGTCCAGTGGTTTCCCGTGATGCATTCCCAGACAGACAAAAATTCTAAAAACTATATATTCGGCCTCTGTATCGAAAATAATGACTATTTCAATAAGATTTTCCAAAAAAATATTAAAAAAAATATTTTATTATATGTATAGATTTAAGAAATTATATTTTTAACGAGTTATGAGAAAGTATAAAATTGAACCGATTGTTAAAATAGAACTTGAACTTCTTTTTAAGAATAAATTATATAAGACTGTTACAATTTTCGAAGAAATGTTGCTATTTGTAAAGCTTCTCGTATATAACTAAAATATTTTTTACATTCATATTTATTAAGAATTTTTCCTTTAATAACAATGAAAAATCATTTCTCGCTATTTCTACTAGGAAAACGTTGTATAACAGTTGAATGAGTTTCAATCAGACGAGGTACAATCGGTATCCTCACCATAGAAAACTACGTAGAATAAAGAACATTATGTAATCAATTTTTTATAGTATATATAATATCTTATATTATATTATATATTATATTAATAGTATATATAATATCTGATATTTCGTCAAACAATCTAAAACATTAAATTTATTAGATTTTACCAAAAATATTTAGAATTTGTTACTGTTTAGATTTAAGTGGAAATAAAACTTATTATTATTCACAATACGTATTTATTGTTACATAAATTTTAGACAACAGTGACAGGCAAAGGAATAATGAAAAAATCGAAAAAAAGTGTCTAACCTAAAGTATTATATTTGAATTTATATTTTTCTTTTTTACCAAAATAAGCTTTACGATGGAACGGTTGAAGCTACTTGAATAAAAAGTATATGTGTAGGTAGGCAATGACTTGGAATAACACAACAAACTGTTAGGTTAGGCCACTGTTAGGCCGTACCTGGGCGAAGCGAGTAATCACTTTTATAGTGTAAAGAAAAATTTAAATTACGGATTTAAAAAATAAAATAACCTGTTCTTGACCTACCTGATGTATACGATGGGTATCAAAACAAAGCAAATTAGAAGATTTTAACAGTAGCCATTAAAGACTTCTTCACTTCAGTCTACTGTCACCATCAGTTATATGGCAGTTAAAAAATTAGGTTAATTTACTTTGAAGATTACGCTCTTAGATTTTGAATATGTGGATTATTAAACAAAACTATCTTATGGGATTATTTCACGGATTTATTTTGATCATTGGTTCCAGACTTTTCTACAACACTATACAGCAATCATGGTCACGGGAGAGATTAATTCCAAAATAAATCAGCGAAAAAAATCTAAAAAGATAGTTTGCTTAAAATCTAATTCAAGTGTTAGTTACAAGTTTAGTTAATATAAAAGGGCGTTAATTCTTAGAAAGACTTGAATTAACTTATTGTTTAATTGGTATAACAGGGGCTTACGTCCATTTCCGTATCTTAATTGATCTGAGCGTAAAGTCTCGATTTAACGATTAAAAATGAAGTCGGAAAATGCCTTGACTATTCAGTGTTTCATGTCTAAAGTATTTTAGGATTTCTGAGAATAATTTATTCCAAGAGTTATAAAATAAGAAAAAATAGCAAATGCAATAGCAATGTTTCGCATAGTTATCATTTTCGATTTAATCTTTTATATTTTTGTAAGTAGCTTCCTCAGAAACCTAACCTCCTAAAAGAAACCTATATCTCTCCGGCCCGACGAAGCTTATGGGAAATTACTTCAGTCATTGTTGCTACGTTGCTTCTTGAAAGTTTGATAGAATGACAATATTGAATTAGCTGTTTCAAATGTCACACAGACCTTCGACGGAAATGCGAGCGGAATTAAGCTGTGGTTTTTCACGTTGGCCTGATGCGACTTAGAGGATTTCACACGTCTTTCGAGAATTCATATTTAATATTACAAATGTGAAAGTGTGTTTGTTTGTTTGTTTGCTTTGACCTTTTTTCACATCAAAACGACGTGATGGATTGGCGTGACATTTTATGTAGAGATAGTTAGAAGGCTGCAAAGTCACATAGGTTACTTTTTACAGCGGAAAATTATCTCATTCTCACGGGAAAGCACGTTATAATACCTACAGCCCAAAAAAAATATATATGATCAGAATTATTTGAAACTTGAAATTCATGCTCTTCAGTAGGTACAATTAAATAAATACATGTTTTAGCATTTTTCGAAATTCATCCCTTAAGGGGGTAAAATATGGTATGAAATTTTATATGAAATCTACCTACCTTTTTAGGCTTTTTTTTCTGTAGTTTTAGCGGAATCGATGCAGCGGGTTCTGCTGGTTATTTTATATTACCCTTACATTATTTTCTTGCAACTTATTGACAATTCTTGCAGCGTTATCATATTAAAATGATATTCGCGCGTGAAAATTTCATCGATGCAAGACCCGGATTTATAACAAGTGTTTAACTTATAGTCTACCACTACACTTTCCCAAATATACATATGTACGTTAGCGTTAATAATTTGTAGAAAGCGATGTCCAGGAATAAGCAGTTTAATTTATATTAAAATTGCTTTGGCGAGAGTTAACGGGTAACTGCAATGGTATGCTTAGCTTTCTAGTTTATCAGACCTTGCGGGTATAGTTATGGTCTTAGCAAAGATTTATGTTGAAACAATATTGTTTCGTTCTGCTCTTAGTGTAGTTCAATGTAATTCCTTCTGACAACTGAATTAATTGACTCCTTCTTATAATAACTCACCAATTTCCAGGATGTCTAAAATACTAAATGATAGTTGTAAACATTTGGACCCTTTTAGGGACTCACTCAAAACATTTCGTAATAAGTTTTTGTTCAGCGATAAATTAAATAATTTTTATATAAACAAAATATAATGAACTAATTTTTAATATAATGAAGTACCTGTAACCTAAAACGATTTCATTTTGATAATTTTCACCATTAAGTTAATACGTCTTTAATATAATGTAATTAACGATTTATAAACTTCCTAATATTTGCATGCTGTATCTGCCTTAAAAGATATGCATTTAGAATTAAGCTACACTGTATTTCTTTTTACCCAATATTGTATTAATGTAATTATCACTGGTGGATCTAAAATAAAAATAAATAAATAAATAAATAAATGTATTGTATTGCATCCATCCACTGCCAGCCACCTGAAAAAGGTGGCTGGCAGTGGATGGATGCGGGCTGCCCAGGACCGGGATGGTTGGCGCTCATTGGAGGAGGCCTTTGTTCAGCAGTGGACGGCGATAGGCTGATTGATTGATTGATTGATTGTATTCAGTGTAATAGATTGATATTGAAGTACTCCAATTTCGGTCATATACTTTCTATATTAGCTTTTGGTATATTCTGAACGTCTTTCACTAAAATTAAATAATATTAAAATTAATTAACTGATAATGGGGGAAAAATTGTACAAATATTACGTGATAAAAAAAAGAATCAATTTTTTTTTTGTATTTTCAATATTAGTATCAAATATCGATTCACATGCTACAATTTAAAGTATTCTATAGTATATTGTGGAGGAATCTATACTAATGTTATAAAGGGGCAGAGTTTGTTTGTTTGTTACGCTAACGCGCTAATCGTAGGAACTACTAATCTGATTTGTAAAATTATTTTTGCATTAGATAGTGCGTTTATTGAGGATGGATGGATTGTTTATATAAGATATAGGCCATATATCATCATCCTACTGCCCCAGGGAGCGGAGCAGTAATTATAAATGTCAACAAATTAGGCAGACTTCCATTCATTAAAACTGATGTTTATAATCAAACAAATTTAACGCAGGCGAAACCGCGGGGCACAGCTAGTCTAAGTATAGAAAAGCTCTACTGTTATGTGTAATATGCTTAATAGCATCTGGCTTTTGTATTCAACCCTTTTTAACGTCCTTCTGCTGGGCACGGGCCTCCCTTCAATACGAGGGGAATCAGGCCATAGTCCACCACGCTGGTCAAGTGCGGGTTGGTGGACTTCACATGTCTTTCTAAAACTTGCTAGGTTCTCTCAGACATGCAGTTTCCTCACGATGTTTTCCTTCACCGTAAGGCAACTGATAATCATGTTAGAAACGATTCGCACATAACAAATATCAGGTGCGAGACCCGGGATATGAACCCGCCTCACTCGGTTTTCCAAGCGAGCGCGTTACCACTGGGCTACCACTACCTTTTAGGTCGATTTAACGAGAAAGCCTATCACATTCGTTTTAACAGAGTCTTATTATACCTACATGATTCTAATGTAAGCGTAGCAAGGGAGAATATAATTTACTTCACTTTCATATATTTCTCCCCAGTGATATATTTGTGAAATGTATGTACGTATCACATTGTCCTTAAAATCCTCGTTAAATTCATGCTGCATAAGCATGTGTACGATGGATACACTCATTCACATCCCCATGGGAATCGAAGCCAGGATAGGGCCTTCGAGTCTTTAGGCTTTATGGGCATTAGGCAGTGCCACTCAGATTTATATCACAATGATATAGCTTTATTACAACACCATATTTTATTATGTATACAACACCATATTGTAATTGCCTCGGTGGTGTAGTAGGTAGCATGTACGGTTGCACATCTGGAGGGCCTGGGTTAGTGTCCCGGGTCAAGCTAAGTTTAGTTATTGAGTCTTTCTGTTTAATAAGCCTCAGTAACAGCCCAGAGTTCGAAAGTTTGTGGTGTTTCAGCCACGTGCCTCGGGGAGCACGTAAAGCCGTCGGTCCTGCGCCTTAACTCTCACTGGTCGTGTCGAGCAGTCGTCAAATCGGAGTATTAGAGTGACAGGGATAAAGAATCCACTTGTGTCTGCGCGTACACGCGCTGCACTATAATATCTTCTACGTAGATGGCTAGTCTCAATGAGATTGGCTGCCGTGGCAAAATCGGTTGGGAAGACCTTATATTTTATTATTTTGTCTTTTTTAATTTGGTACTCTGATTGTATTGTTTTAATATTCCGTGCTCATATATGTTTTTAAACACATTTTTAATAGAAGTGCCATAAGTTTATCAATTGTAAGATTTTCCATACAAATCCATACTCTCTAGATTTATCCTTGAGACACTGTATATCTTTCTTTACAATCAGTACTCCTGTTGAGCGTTCAATAGCAAGTAAACAAACAAATAGGCCGAGTTATTTTCATATTTATAATATGACTAGCGGCTCACCCTCGCTTCGCTCGGGTTCACCTCTAGACAAACAAAAACAAATCTATCCCACGGGAGCCGTACATCTTTCCGGGATAAAAAGCAGCCTTTTGTTTATTCTAATGTATGAACTATATTACTGTCAAGTTTCATTAATATCCAATCAGTAGGTCTTTTGAACTAAGCTGTATAAGTTACTACAGTTTTTTTAACCATCCCACGGGAACTCTTTAACTTTTCAGGATGAAAAGTATTTAAGATGTTGCCCGGGGATAAAAGGTACCACCATGCAAAATTTCATTTAAATCGCTTTAATAGATTCGTAGATTAGCCCGTACAAACAGACAAACAGACAGAGTAACAAAAAATTTGAAAAAAATCTGGATTTGTTCTATTGCCCTTCTTACCCCCCCCCCCCCCCCCCCCGGACTTGGTTTTTAGCATTTTATTTCTATGTACAGACATTCGACCTCTATAGTTTGGTGTGCCCTTTTGAACGAAAGTCATAGTTAGGTACACTCATTTTCTTCGTATCTCAAGTTCAAAGCAGAATACGACAGTGAAACTCATATGAATCGCTTTTCTACATCAAGCCCTTATTGACACATAAGTTTCGATAAAGGTTGCCATTACGGAGCTGGTTCGCTGTACTTATCCGGCTAAACCCTTTCATCTAAATCGGTCCAGTAGTTTCGGAGGTTATTCGGTACAAACAAATAAACAAACAAAAAAGTCTTTCCTTTTTATAATATTAAAGCGGCTCACCCTCGCTACGCTCGGCTCCACCTCTAATCAAACAAAAACAGATTTATCCCACGCACCTTACCCGCCCAACGCACAGTACCCGCACTATGACTTTTAATGCCCTATGCACTTTACCCAAACTACGCACGTTACCCGCCCTACGCACTTTAACCGCCCTATGCACTATGACCGCCCTACGCCCTTTGACCTCGCTACACATTTTGACTCCTCCATGCACTTGACCCCTACGTCCTTTAACCTCGCTACACACTTTGACTGCCACACGCACTTGACCCCCCCCCCCCCCCCTCCCTTACGCACTTCAACCGCCCTACCCACGTAGCCCGCACTAAGCACTAAACCGCCCTGAACGCATTACCCGCCCTACGCTCATTACCCGCCCTATGCTTTTTACCCACTCTACGCACTTATATGGCCTTACGCACTTTTCCCGCCCTATGCACTTTACCCGCCCTATGCACGTTACCCGCAATACACACATTACCTGCCCTACGCACATTACCTGCCCTGCGCACAATACCCGCACTACGCATGTGCGTAGTGGGTATGTACCCAGGAGTATATATAATCTCACCGGCTCACCCTCGCCTCGCTCGGGTTGCCTCTAAACAAAAACAAATCTATCCCACGGGAACCGTTCATTTTTCGCTTATTTGTTATCCTGATGTATGATGTATGTAGAGTTTTATTAAAATCCAATCAGTAATTTTTGTGTACTAAGCTGTATAAGTTACTATAGTTTTTTAACTATCTCACGGGAACCCTTTAGTTTTCCGGGATGAAAAGCATCAAAAATGTTGACCGGAGATATAAGGTACCACCATATGAAATTTCATTTAAATTGGTTCAATAATTTCAGAGATTAGCCCGTACAAACAGACAAACAGACAGAGTAACAAAAAATTTGAAAAAATCTGGATTTGTACTATTGCCCTTTTTACAACCTTTGACTCGGTTTTTAGCATTGTTTTTTCTATGTACAGACATTCAACCTCTACTATTTTATTATAGTATAGATAGATCAATTATTTTAAAAAGGGTTGTTATTGTTTAAAAACATCTAAAAAAAAATATAATATGCTTTCAAAGGTTACCTAAAACCTCGCTTTAGTTTTAAGTTTCTAGCTTTGAAGGTTTTCGAGATATACGTTTTTGAACAAAAGTCATAGTTACGCTCAATTTCTTTATATCCCAAGGTCAAAGCGGAGTACGACAATTAAACTCTTATGAATCGCTTTTCTACATCAAGCCCTTATTGACACATAAGTTTCGATATAGGTTGCCATTAAGGGGCCAGTTCGCTATACTTATCCCGCTAAACCCTCTCATCTAAATCAGTCCAGTAGTTTCAGAGCTTATTCGGTACAAACAAATAAACAAACAAAAAAGTCTTTCCATTTTATAATATTATAGCGGCTCACGCTCGCTTCGCTCGGGTTCACCTTTAGTCAAACAAAAACAAATCTATCCCACGGGAACCGTACATTTTTCCGGGATAAAAAGTAGCCTATTTGTTATTCTGATGTATGAACTATATTATTGTAAAGTTTCATTAAAATCCAATCGTTAGTTTTTGTGTACTATGCTGTATAAGTTATTACAGTTTTTTAACTATCCCACGGGAACTCTTTTATTTTCCGGGATAAAAAGTATCCTAAATGTTAACCGGGGATATAAGGTACCACCATGCAAAATTTCATTTAAATCGGTCCAGCAGCTTCGGAGATTAGCCCGTACAAACAGACAAACAGACAAACAGACAAACAGACAAACAGACAAACAGACAGAGAAACAAAAAAATTGAAAAAAATCAGGATTTGTTCTATTGCTCTTCTCACACCCCCCTGACTCGGTTTTAAGCATTTTTTTTCTATGTACAGACATTCGACCTCTACAGTTTTATTATAGTATAGATTATGGGTATCTTCTATCAATTTTTTAATCAATTTTATAATTTATTATCGGCTCACCCTCGCTTCGCTTGGGTTCGTCTCTAGGTACGTTTTAACGGTTAGCATGGAATAGATAGAATATATTATATTATTCCTCCGCTCTCTTGGGTAAAAGCATGATGATATATAGCCTATAAGACTATCCGGACTATTTAATGCAAAAAGAATTTTTCAAATCGGATTAGTAGTTTCTGAAATTAGCGCGTTCAAACAAACAAACAAATAGAACTGAGTCTCTCTGTAATATTATATACTAGCGACTTACACTCGCTTTGCTCGAGTTCGCCTCTAGGAAAACAAAAACAAACCTATCCCACAAGAACCGTATCTACATTTTTCCGGGATAAAAAAGCCTATGTGCTATTCCAGACTATAATCTATCTCTGTACCAAATTTCACCCAGACCGTTCCGTTCAGCCGTTCTAGCGTGAAAGAGTAACAAACATCCATACTCACAAACTTTTACATTTATAATATTTATACAGATTAGTATAGATTTACCATATATTATTTATCTCACATAAAAACTAAGTAAAGTATATGTATGTATTTGTTCATAGCTTACGTAATAGTCGTGTGGTTTTGTTTACTTTACAGTCTACATTCTGAATGTATATAATTTATTTAAAACATTTATTTATTTTCTAAAAGTTTAATCTAATGAAAATAAACGTAAAACGAGATTTATCCGGCGACAAAGAAAAAGTGCGTTTTAGAGTTATGATAAGGGACCGTGATTTAGAAATGCCGTTGAATTTTATTTCTTCTTTACACTGTTTTGTCGGCACGGTGAATTTGCACATTTTTTGTATTTAAAAGGTGTTTTTGTTTATAGCAAACAATAGGAAAATGCGAATTGCGATCATTGTACCGGGTTCGATTAATTATCATAACTGTTATAGCAAGGTAAAATATTTGTATGAAACTATGGATTCGCATCTTTTTTCTGCATATTCAGCTGAAGCTCTGGGTGACCTTTAGGTTTCAAATACGTCGAGCACTCCCACATTTATCATAGTCGAATGCACAAGACGTTGCTATTTGTTAAAAAAAAATATAAAAGTCTAGAGTACATCCCTAAGTGTCTTTTCTATTTATAATATTAAATTAAAACAATTACAAATCTATCCCACGGGAATCGTACATTTTTCCGGGATAAAAAGTAGCCTATGTGCTATTCTGATGTAGCTATATTATTGTAATGTTTCATTAAAATCCATTCGGTACTTTTTGCGTGATATAGTAACAAACATCCGTACATACTCACAAACTTTTGCATTTATGATATTAGTAAAGGTATACATATACACGACCTATGTGCTCCAGGACGAAGTCTATCTATGTGCTAAATTTTATCCAAGTCTATCTAGTCGTTTCAGTGTGAAGTAGAAACTAGCGTATAGACACACTCACATATACACACATACTTATATACACACTCGTATAATATAAAATAAAATCTTATATATTATCTTATATATCATACCAGCGATCTCGGAAACGGCTCTAACGATTTTGCTGAAATTTGGTATATGGGGGCTTTCGGGGGCGAAAAATTGATCTAGATTAGTCACATGTCTGGGAAAACGCGTGTTTTCGAGTTTTCATGCGTTTTTCTTATGCATTATTCTACGCAAAATTTAATCGCGACATCTATACAACTGTCTCAGTAACACTTAGTCACTTAATGTAAAATTATTTTTAAGCCAAATTAAAAAGAAAATTGTTCTTATCGCGACATCTATACAACTGTCTCAGTAACACTTAGTCACTTAATGTAAAATATACAATCTTCCAAGAACTCCGAGCGAAGCTCGGTCGCCCAGTCGTAAGGTCGCCTAGTAATAAAGTAACTAATTCTGTACATGAAATATTTTTAAAAAACAATGAGAGCTACGTTCTTACTGTGTAGTTACAGAATATAGACCCCAAAACTATAATTGTTGAAAGTTTTATCTGTTTGTCTGTATGTCTGTTTATCCGTTTGCTGTTTACGCAGAAGCACTAAGTCTGTAGGTCGCTAGTACATTATAATAACTTTCGATTAATATATATTATAATTAATAGTAGTGTGATCATATAACTATTATTAATTCTTTTTTTTTGTGAATGTCGACATCACAATCTTTTGTTTATACACATTTTCGTTTAGAAAGCGAGGGTTTATTACAAAGATACCGCGGGCCATGTCTCCATAGCGATCTTGCAGATGTTATATTTGAATTTAATGAGATGAGATTTGATACCGCCCTTGAGCGATTACATGTAACGTTAAAGGGCATGTGAATATTCTTATGAAAACATTATCTTTAGAGATAATTTATACATGAAAATAGATGTTTAAATGTCTTTTTTATTATACCCAAAAATCTTTTACGTGATTCTCTTTTTTTGATAGACGTCGAATTTACTAACTACTCACTCTCGTTCCGCTCGGGTCCGTCTCTACGTTTTAATGTTTAGTATAGATTTCTCAGAAATTATATAGATATTTTCCGGCTGTAAAAAGTATCCTAAATGTTGAACAGATAACCAGCTAATACCATATCAAATTTCATCAAAATCCGTCCAGTGGTTTTTTCATGATGCGTTCCCAGACAGACAGACAAAAAATATAAAAACTATATATTCGGACTATATATTCGATAATAATGATTATTTCAATGAGATTTTGCAAAAAAAATATTTTATGTATAGATTCGGCTCAGAATTTTATTATATGTATAGATTATGACGTTCGTCCCATATCACGTTTTACGCTGCTGGCAATAAAATACTTTGGATAAAAATTATGCCCTCTCGATCGATTTCGGCCAAGGCGGCAATTATTCCAAGACTAGTCATTTCCGTAGGAGACACTATACATAGTACATACGTGTTTACGCAGACACAATTTAACATTGGACGAACGGTAAGATTTTTTTTTTTTTTTTTTTTATAGTTAGATTACATCCACAGGCTTTAATTGCCCGTGCCCTTTTTATACATTTTATTTTATTTATTTTTTGTTTGGCGATAACATTTTTTTTTATTATTTAAAACTAGCAAACGGTAAGAGATTAGACGCAGGTTCTATGAATTTACGCACTTTCGAAGGCACAGAAGTATAAAACCGCTAACTTTCTAATGGGCTCTTACCGGGATATGTATAGTGATACCACCTGCACGTACTTATCAGGCGCAACCCCTGGGCGGTGCGCCATAATGTTAGTTAAAGTTATACCATAGAATACTCTCTGTATTATAATATAATAAAAAATATATAGGTAATAATAAAAAAGATATTTACTTCTTTTAACCCTCAATATCTTTTATGGGGTTATTAAGAAAGACACATGACTACGGTTTTTACTCCTTATTGCCTTGTTCAGATGCGTAATAAGTAGTAATTTTCGAAATCGCACTGTCCTTTATGCTACGCCTCGTTTCTGGTTTTACTAAGTTACGTGTTTGTGTTGTGCTTACTAGTTTATTTTTTGAGAAATTTCAAAAATGAGAAGATAATTGATAATGATAATATCATATTACGACGACGATATCTTTACCTTCAAAATATTTGCAAGAGATGCTAAATCCTCCGTGTTTCATCAAGCTCGCTTTACACAGTGCGTGATTTTGTTGAAATCACGCACTGAGTTATTAATTGAAAAAAAAAATTAATTTCTAACACAAGCCTCTTGATGAGTCTTTTGGAATGAGCATGCGTATCCCTTAAATGTGGTCCTATTGTATCTATATGTACCTTTCATTATGTTATTATGTTTATAAGGATTTTGCAAGCATTTTATTCGCTTGCAATGTTCGTATGTACGTAAGTTTGTTTGTTTGTTTCAAAATTTGCAAAACCTTTTACATCCTGGTGTCCATTTGTACTGAAAGGTATACTTATACATATAATTTTTTACAATACCATATTATGGTAACATCGAGCTAATATGATGATGGACGAAACTTCCTGATGGTCAGGCCAGCCGAATTTGGGCTATAATTATTTTTTTTAAATTTTATAATAAAAACTTAACACAGGCAGTTGTTGCTCAGCGGTAACGCGCTCGCTTGGGAAACCGAGTGAAGCGGGTTCAAATCCCGGGTCTTGCACCCTTGATATTTTCATGCGCGAATCATTTCTAACATGATTACCACTTAACTTACAGTGAAGGAAAACATCTTGAGGAATCTCGCATGTCTAAGACAACCTAGCAAGTTTTCGAAAGACATGTGAAGTCCGCCAACCCGCACTTGGCCAGCGTGGTGGACTATGGTCTGATCCCCCTTTTATTGAAAGGAGGTCCTTGCCCAGCTGTGGGACATTAAAAAGGGCTGAATACAATAAAAGCTTGTTTATAAAAACCTTTTTATACTTTTAATTTATTTTAACTCTGAACAAAAAAATATAAATATCATCTTTGCAAATGTAGAGATTAATTATAAAGGTAAAATACAAGGCGTATCTGACGAATGAGTCGCTCTATATAACATTTCGGAAAATGAATTGAAGTATTCTAAAAATCTCCTATTTCCTCTACAAAAGCCAAGATATTATGCCAGTAATTACTTCTTATTATTTTAAACGTCGGATAAATTATAATAATTAAGATAAAGCTCTCAAAGGTGTGTCGGTAAAGCTTATTTAATGTGAGTAATATTAACAGAGACCTAACCTAATGCTATAAGAAATGACGACGTTTGGCCCTGTTTGTAGTGCTTGGCTATGCCAGCAGTCGCGGGTTCGAGTCCCGCTGGGGGCATTTATTTGTGTGATGAGCACGAATGTTTGTACTCCAGTCATGAGTGTTTATATTTATAATATGTATGTACTTGTGTCAATGTAAAAAAAATAAAACTATCCTTTTGATTTTCGAAACAAAATAAATCCGCGAAAAAATCCGAAAAGATAGTTTTATTTAAATGTCAAATATTCACGTAAAACTAAGAAAGCATTATGTGAATACGTTATTGTTTGTCTTTTTATAAAGGATTTTTCATATATATGTACATATATGTTTGTGTATATAGAGAGAGAAAAGGCTTTTCAACCCTTTCAATCTCAATCTCATGCCTTTGTTTAATTCCGCTCAAAGTTGGAAAGTGTGTTATAGCAGTAGTGTTGTATATTAAGTAATTATTTCGAAACTCACAATACAATTCCATTTGAATCATGTTGTGGTCCAGTATTTTAAGTACTTTTCTACAACAATGCTTTTAATTTATGATTATTTTAGACATTTCTTATTTTTTATATATAACGAGGTACTCGATTTTGATGTATGTATGTTTAATAGTGTATACGTTATGTGATATATTCGTCAATGGCTTGTAGATTTTCATAATTTTATCTTTAATAAATAGCTCAGGTACACCTGTAATATAGTCTCATATTAAAAAAAAAACTATATCTTTAGTAAATTACCTTTTAATGATTTTGAAGTCAGTCTACGTGACGAAAATTGTACATCTTGCGTTAATTTATACTTAGTATAAATAATAATAAACGATAACAACAGTCTTGAAAAAAGAATTTCTAATATTAAAACAGTGTTCTCCGTTTTTGCAGTTGGAAAATGTCCAAATGCTGGATAAGTATAATCTGCGAAATCCTTCGAAAGGCACGCTGTACTTCGCTACGACACACCTTATATTTGTCGATCATGAAATGCGAAAGGAGACATGGGTTAGTATCATATTTATATATTTATTATGAATTTCTATAGATTAGCAAAGATATAATATTATAAAGAACACTAGCGACTCACCCTCGCTTCGCTCCGGTTCGTCCCTTAATACGTTTTAACTGTTAGTATATATTTCTCAGAGATGAGATATTTTCCCGCAGTAAAAGGTATCCTATATGTTGTCCCGGATAACCAGCTATTCATACCAAGTTTCATCAAAATCTGTCCAGTGGTTTTCTTGTGATGCGTTTCCAGACAAACAGATAGAAAGACAGACAAAAATTCTAAAAATTTTAGATTCGGCCTCTGTATCGATAATAATAATGAATTTCAATAAGATTTTTCAAAAAATATTTAATTTACAGATTCGACTGTTAGAATTTTATTATATGTAGGTATAGATTAGACACTTTTGTGTAAACCCACGTCTATCAGTAATGAATCGTCGCTACTAACGTGGACGTGGTTGGATGTGACCCACATAGTATCAAAGTCTTTAGGTGAACTTCATTTGATTCGGCGTCTTAGTTCAAATTCAGTTCGAAAATTGTATTTAACACGTCAAATATTTACTTTATTAGCAGCAAAATAAGTCTATATTTCAAAGTATTTGTTTAAGAAGTTTCTTGATTAATAGTTATTAACAACAAAGTTATTTATACAGATGAGAAACTAAAAACGTATAACCGACAATCCGTATTAATATTATAGATGTGAAAGTTTGTGAGTATGTATGGATGTTTGTTACTCTTTTTGTTGGATGAAATTTGGCACAGAGATAGATTATAGTCTGGAATAACACATAGGCTACCTTTTATCCCAAAAAAATGTACAGTTCCCGGGATAGGTTTGTTTTGGTTTTCCCAGAATTGAAACCGAGCGAAGCGAGGGTGAATCGCTAGTATCTCATTAAATCTAAAACATTTAATAGGTCTTCAGAATTAAAAAAAAAGACTGATCATATATGATAGTAATAATTCTTGACAAATTAAATTAACGATAGTGTAAAAGACATAACGATAAAGTTGAGTGTGTACTGTCTTAAGATAAATTGAATATATAAATTATTTTTTCATATACTTATTTCAAATCAAAATTTGTTATAATATTGAGTTAAAATGTTGTTCCATGCAGGTATGATAAATTACTTGAATGTGTAGATCTGTATGTGATGATTAACAGGAATGCGAGGATGATGTGAAGCTTAAGTCAAATGTTGCCTTAAAGCAAAATAAAAATACCTTTTTTAAATATATATATATATATATATATATATAGTGTAGTACCTAAGTAACATTTGAAATTTTATTTTTGGGATTGGAAATTGACAAGGATCAAAGGTCGAATGCTTTGATGAGGCAGTTCTAAGAATGAATTGAATATTTTATAAGATTGAACCTTTTTCCTTTTATAAAAACTCGATTCTGTTTTTTTTACCTAATTACAATAAAATTTATATGGAGTATTAAATACGCCAGAGATAGTAGCTATGTTACGTCGCGACGTGATCCTGACAAGTAAGACGTACGTGACAAGCCATCTCTTGTGTTATTCAATTAGAGTTTTGATCGTAAAGACGACATTTAAGCCAGACTATTATGAAGATCTTTTGAAGTAATCTCAAATAATACAAAATTAGAATTCTTTTAGAATCCTTGCATAATATTAATATATAAGTATTTTTTTTAATATCTTCAAGTGTTTTTATTAAACGTGAAATTCGACTATAATCATTATTGAATAAATAATAATACTGAAGTGTTTTGTTTTTACCTATCTATAAAAAAAACTGTTTTCAATTTTTTTTATTGTTAATACTAAATTTCGTCAATAGCTTTTAAAAAAAAATCGGTTGACAATCAGAGGAGAAAAAGTTACTGAACTGTTTTGTCTTTGCTTATATATGTGTAGATGTATTAAACTTTCGTAGCGTATTAAAATTTATATATATGTATGTAATGTATATATTTATGTAAGTATAGTATACATAAACAAATAGACATACGTGTAAAATATAAGTTGTGATATATATGCCGAAGTAAATAATTAATATATTATATAGAATTGTCCCAAACTGCTATGCCAATTATTATTATTTACTTTTGCACTAATCAGATTAGCAAATATCAATATCGCCTTGTTGATACACATTTTAAGTATATAACTAACTACTGTAAGCATTGTATTTTCCATAAAATAAGAATTAATTAATTAATTTTGTTATATTTTTAAAACTAAAGCATTGTTCCATAAAGCCGAACGACCTTTAATCTCTGAGAGAATCTAGTAAGTTTTAGAAAGACATATGTAGTCCGCCCACCCGCTCTTGGCCAGCCTAGTGGACTATGGTCTGATCCCCCTCGTATTGAAGGGAGGCCTGTGCCTAGCAGTGGGACGTTACCAAGGGCTGATTACATAACAACCCTTAATACTAAAGTCATTACTATGAAACTAATATATGTATATTTTATTCGTTAGATACTTCTAATGCACATATCGTCAGTCGACCGACTGCCAATCACAACAACTGGTTCGCCCTTACTCGTGCGCACAAAAACATTCCAGTCGGTATTCTTCGTGATACCGCGCGAGAGAGACTGCCACGAGATGCATCAGACTCTACTGAGATTGAGTCAGCCTGGTAAGGAAGTAAAATTGTTTGCACTCTAGTTAATAATATATTTACGAATTGTATACGAAACGAATGAACGAAATAAAATGATAAAAATGGTTCTTAATTAGGTTAAATCATAACATTATTTAAGATGCTAAAACTGATATCTAATTCAGTAGTTACAGTTTTCAGTTATTACAGGCAGTGGTAGCCCAGTGGTAACGCGCTCGCTTGGGAAACCGAGTGAAGCGGGTTCAAATCCCGCGTCTCGCACCTCTGACATTTTCATGTGCTAATCATTTTCTAACTTGATTACCACTTGCGTTACGGTGAAGGAAAACATCGTGAGGAAATCTGCATGTCTGAGAGAACCTAGCAAGTTTTGGAAAGACATGTGAAGTCCGCCAATCCGCACTTGGCCAGCTTGGTGGACTATGGCCTGATTCCCCTCGTCTTGAAGGGAGGCCCGTGCCCAGCAGTGGGACGTTAAAAAGGGCTGAATACAATTCAGTAGTAGATGAACTGAGAGCAACAGAAAGGGGGTTCTATGAGTCTATTTCGTATATAATTACAATTATTAGATTACATAATATATACATAGAAAAATAAAGTTATATACTAAGTATATAAGTCAAAAGTTGTATATTAAATTATTAAAATAACTGCTGTGTGAACATATGACAATTTTGTTGTTGATATTTTTGGACTCCGTATTTTAGATGTTATTAGGCTTATTCTAAAAGTAGAATTTTATTACCATCGTATTCTATATTTTTTAAATAAATGACATATGTTGGGACATTAAAATACAGCACCATCTAGTTCTATGGTAAGCTACGAGGCCTGTGTTATGGATATCAGATAGTTGATACGCTACACATATATAACTTTAAATACATACATATTATAAATATAAACACCCATGACTGGAGTACAACATTTGTGCTCTACACATAAATGAATGTACCCAGCGGGACTCGAACCCTCTACCGTTGGCACAGCAAATAGGATCACTGCAAACTGAGCCAAACGAGTCTTTTTGTAATTTTATTATTGTCACAGGTAAAGTGATTATTTATGTGATTTGTTGATAAATTTTCAGTTCATTTAGACGAATTATACTGTTTCCACTACAAATCAACACCAGATGATTTACCAAAGACCGCTGGTTGGAACTTCTTCGATATACAAACCGAATACCAAAGAATGAATGTGCCAAACGAAAACTGGGTCCTTTGCAATGCAAATAAGGACTATGAGGTAAAAACAACTCATTTTTTCTATATCTATATTGTAGGAGGTTACCAATAAAACTTCAAGATATTCCTTACATATATTATTTATTCAGTACTTTTATAATCGTCAGTTCGTTTGTCCATATAAAAGCTACCACCGGAACTCGGAAAAAAGTGCTGCTGAGAAGAGCTGGCAAGAAACTCAACAGTTAATCTTTTAAATTATGAGTTACATAATTTACGACAATCATTTTCAGTATTACAAACAATCTATGATTAGTTACAACAGGATGGTGGTACCGAGATCTCCCCTCTGTCAAGCGCGGGAAAAACAAAAGATTCTCCGCGTCCGTTTTATTTTTAACTGACTTCCAAAAAAAGGAGGAGGTTCTCAATTCGACCGTATATACTATAAACATAATATATATACATATATATATATATATATATATATATATATATATATATATATATATATATATATATATATATATATATATATATTATGTTTGTTCGCGGATTTTTTCGTCATTTATGAACCGATTTTAATAATTCTTTTTTTGTTGGAAAGGATATTCCAAGAGTGGTACCATGATAGGGAAACCAGGATTTGATGATGGGATCCCAGAGAAACCGAGGGGAAAATTGTAGCGGTGACTTGTGCGTTTGTTAACATTTTCATTAGGTATTTTAAAGCACTACTATTTAATGAAGGTCTGGAGTCGATCTGATGATGGACCCGAAAGACAGTCGAGAGAACTCCTCAAAGATTTACAGCAATTACCTGGTGTTTAGGCTTGATTAATTTGTATTGTTGATACGTCTACACTATAAATGGAAAAATAAAAATTTAAAAAAAAAAAAAAAAAACTACTTCCAGGAACTGAAAAGTAAAAAATAACTAAACGGGGGTTTTCATTTAGAATAGATACTTAATCAGATTTTTTCGAAGCCAACCAATACAAATCAAAGCACACCGACTAAATACATTTAAATACATTCTTATCGGTCAAGGTTTACAAATTAATTAAATGTGTTATTTTCCATTAAAACGCTCATATATAAAAAATGCAACCTTACAATAGTCATCTAATTAATCTTATATATTTAAACGAGCAATTCTTGTATATTCATATATTTATTTCTTTATTTATTATATCAGCGATCTCGGAAACGGCTCTAACGATTTCGTTGAAATTTAGTAAATGGGGGCTTTTGCGGGGGGAAAAATTAATCTAGATTAGTCTCATGTCTGGAAAAACGCATGTTTTCGAGTTTTCACACGGTTTTCTTTTGCATTATTCTACGCAGAACACGGTCGATAATTTCTTTCACTCGGATGTAAGCATCTCGTGGTCAAGCGGTCAAGGCGCAAGTTAGACAACACATTTGCCCCGGATCGAGTCCCAGTCGGAATACAATTTTTTTACTTTTGTTTTTTTTTTGTATTGAAGTTTTTAGTTTTTTTTTTTTTAACTAAATAAATAAGATATAACAAAAAAGAACTCCGAGCGAAGCTCGGTCGCCCAAGTACTTAATATATTTAAACGAGCAATTCTTGTATATATTTATTTATACCAGCGATCTCGGAAACGGCTCTAACGATTTCGCTGAAATTTGGTATGTGGGTGTTTATGGAGGCGAAAAATCAATCTAGATTAGTCTTATGTCTGGGAAAACGCGTGTTTTCGAGTTTTCATGCGGTTTTCTTTCGCATTATTCCACGCAAAATATGGTCGATAATTTCTTACGCTCGGGCATAAGCATCGTGGTCAAGCGGCCAAGGTGCAAGATTATTAATCACATGTGTTTGTCTGGGTTCGAATCCCAGGCCGGTTACAAAGTCGCTAGTACCGAATAAATTTCCAACAATGACTGACTGACTAACTGACACTGTGATAATTAAAACTAAATTGTTTAGTTCTAGAAGCCTGAAATTATGCATAAGTGATATTATCTTTTATATTTTTTTCCCGATTAACTACAAATATGTGTAGAATATCTCAGGAAAAGCCAGCATCATGTTGCAAAACTTATAGATTTTAACTAGATTTAGTTACAATTTATTAGAAAACACTTATTTTCAACAATTGCTTATTTCTTTTGCTCCAGTTTAAAATCACGGATCGTATCTACCACTACAACTCCCCGCCAACCAATTCCCTCCTTTGTTTCTTACTTCTTTTTATTTTTAATTGTATTTTTATTATTATTTTTCGGCCTGAACAATCTCGTCATTTTTAACTGCCTGGTTTACAAAGGTATCATAATTTGTGCGTTCGCGTCGTCAGTAGGGCCAGTATAATCAATTAACAACTGTTTTATTATAAACTTGTTGTTTGATTCCCCATACAAACTTTCATACCCATTTTCACTTCCTTAAGGGATGATTACCGGAATAAACAATATCCTTTGTCCTTTCCCAGGGTCTCAAACTATCTTCTTACCAAATTTCATCTTAATCGGTTCAGTAGATCCCAGAGATTACCCCCTACAACCTCACAAACTCACAAACACACTCCTTATAATATTAGTATAGATTAAAATAGCGAAACCTTACACATTTTTGCTGTAAACATTCGAAATGTCTGGAACAAAAAAATCAATATAATATCGCGATAAAGTTAAAATAAGTTACTGTTATTTCAAATGTCAAATATTCGAGTACATCTAAGAAAGTGAAAATCCAGTAAAATTTTTATTGAAGTTAACTCAGTGGTTCTTGAAGTTGAAAATATGGAAATTTATGTTCTTCTAACTTTATTGCCTAAGGAAAATCCCCTACAGGCTTACTGTTTGTAATGTACAATTTTATTACCTATCTAAGAATGAATTTAAATGAGTAGTTTACAACGACTTGGCGTGTTGAAATGTTTTAATTGTAAGGGAGATAGGTCGCAGGTTCCATTTTCGCGTGATAATATTTGTGTGATAAATATAAATGCATGCATGGAGCTGGTATAGATAAGATGAAAGTTTTTATATGAGTATTTTTTTTTAAATATAGAGTGAAGTTTAATATGAAAAGATATATATAAATAATTAAATTCTCTAAAAGTCTTGTTATAAGTCTATTATGAAGTTTTAATGTAGTATATTTTGTTACACATTTAAATAGGGTAATATAACAATCTTAAACCACACACACAAAAACTCTATAAACTACTATAGGTATATAGCTTTGGATGTTTATCATGATTCATATTCGTGTATCTTATTTATAATATTAAATGAGCAAATTTTGTTTATATCTTTTACTAGCCACTCACCCTCGCTTCGCTTCGGGTTCGTTCCTAGACAAAAACAAATCTATCCCACGGGAACCGTACATTTTTCCGGTATGATATACCTTCCTCAGTTAGCGGGCTATCTAATTGCAAAAAGAATTTTTCAAATCGGATTCGTAGTTCCTGAAATTAGCGAGTTCAACCAAACAAACAAACTCTTCAGCTTTATAATATTAGCATAGATTTCTTGTATCTCTGAAACGGCTTTAACGCTTTGGATCAAATTTGTATTTAGATAAGGTTTTGCTTTTTATGTTAAAAAAAAACTAATTTTATATATTTTTTTTTTAAATGTCTAGCAAAGCTCTGTCGCCCAGGTACTATAGTATAAATCAAAGTAGCTATTTTGCTGCCTGGGCTACGTGCACATAAATTATTTTGGAATGCGCAATAAATTTAATATAAGCTATTCAGTATCATTTTAAGAACATCTTTGGTAAAGTTTTTATGATTTTATACTTTTATATAGATAATAATAAAGATATTTGACATAAAATTTAACCATAAAACGTGTTCTTTGAAACGAAATTTTCTAAAGGCAGGTTTGGATGGGAAGTAAGTTCATGTAAGTCGTCATCGACATGGTCACGTGACGTGTTAACGCTAACACTCAGAGTGCCGATAGATGTCAAAACCAGATAAATGTAAACAGTTATAATATACTAATTTTAATTTAAGATCAAACAATTAATTTGAATACTCAAATATAACAACTGTTTGTTTATAGTTTTAAGTTTTCACTCTGTCGGCAGTCCTCATGACTGCTTTTTTTTTGGCAAGTATTTGATGACTATCAGGCGTACTGATTAGAGTATTAGGTTCTACGTTTCAGCGTTTTTAATTACTATAGCCCTCAGTATATTGTAAAGCTCTATAGTGTGGATGATTTTTTTTTCAATTTATTTAAAATTTAAATAAAATGACAAATTATACAGTGCCAGGACGCAAAGAAAATGCATATCATTTGTTCCCAAAAAACAAAAGCTGAAGAAATTGTGGGCTAAAGCAATAAGACGTCCAAAATTGATGAAATCACAAGCTTCATATTTAAGGCTATGTGGACATAATTTTAAAGAACCATCTTTAATCCACTATTTTACCCACTTAGAGGATGAAAAAAAACAATATTGAAATCAAACAAATGAATCAATTTTCAATGAGTGGCCAGTTTTCGCGCATCGCTTGAACGCGGTTGCGAGGAACGAAGAGAGGGCAGCGGGGAGAGGGTGGTGTCAAGCTGTCTGCGGGTGCACCGCTGGGTGGACGGGCCACCCCTTCGAATTCACCGGCGGCAACCAACGGTCACTTGCGTCTCGCGTTTATACCATTAGCAATTTCATATTCAAATTATATATTCAAAATAATACAATTATTTTTATACAGTCCACTCTCTATCATTTTCCAATCTCCAACAGCCAGTTAGCATTTAAAAAATAAATATAATCGAGATGCTTTGGCAGCAGGCTGTTTCTCCTTAAATTTGTTAATTGACCTGCTTTAGAAAAAAATTCTCTCCGAGGAAACGGAAGTAGCTGGAATGCACGAATATTTTAAGTGTAACTTGTAGAGAGATACGGTTCATTTATCTTAATGCTCTTCCAATATATTAGAGTATTGCTTGTCCTTGCAAGGAGATACAATTCTAAGTATTGTCGTAATGTTATTATATTCTCAATTGAAGATGTAGATGTTGCGATAAAATTTGATTTCTTCCGCTCAAAATGATCCCAGATCGATGGTTTTGCAGTAACTTGCTCGAGTTGCTGTGGTTTTGTAATTACAAGCCCACTAGTCCCTAGAGTGCTGTTTCTGAGATATGTAAGTTCTTCCAGACAACGTTGTTGGGCATTTGCTGCATTACTGTCTGTACCGAACGCAAGTTTTTTAAAACGTGGATCCAGTAGACAAGCTAATGCTACATGTTTGTTACTTTCTAGTGTGCCAAGTCGTCTTTGTATGACTCCTAACAGTGTTTCTTTCACTTGACCTTCAGTTAGTGTTTCAGTGTTTGTTGCATTTAAGATATACTGCAGTCCTCGTATTAATGGAATTATCATTCTCATGGTAGGATATTTTTCTCCAGATAGTTGTTCTGTAATTTCTTCAATATTTTTCAGAAGTGCTACGCAGTCCGCTAATACTTTCCACTCATTATTATCAAAGTATTCCAGTGCAAGATCAATTTTTGCTAAAGCAATCGTAAATGAGATTTTAACTTCACACAGTCTCGCAAACATAATACTTATACTATTCCATCTAGTTTCTATGTCTTAGTTTTAATTTTAAAATTGGCATATTTATTGCTTTTGTTTTGCACACAGAATCTCAGTACTTTTGGCGCTATGTCGGAAATGGGCAACTATACGTTTGCATTTCTGAATTATATTTTGCAGAGTTGGATTTTTAGTAAGTGTTTCTTTAACACTCAGATTCAGAGTGTGTGCGATACATGGATGGTGGTATTTTTGAAGATTCTGATGTATCGCTTTTTCATATTGTGTGCATTGTCTAAAATATTGTAACTATTTTCTGTAGAATACAAAATTCTTCAAATATTTGACGCGAATGGTCTGCTATGTGTTCTGCGCTATGTGGACTTGGAAGTTCTCTAGTCACAAGAACTAATGATTGCAATTCATCCTTGTAAAGGCCGTGGCCAGTGATAGTGATATACGGCTTATTGGAATCAGATGTCCATATATCTGTGGTGGCAGCTATGTATTCCACATCGTTCAATATTACTTTCAAACGTGCACTTGCTTTTTCATAGTGCATAAAATAGTTTCTGTTAACACTTTTCTGCTCAGAGGTACGTAGACCATTTCACTGTCACAAATTCCTTGTTGCAAGATTCTAACAAAATTAAGTAATCCCTTATTTTTAGATACTTGCAACGGTTGGTAATCTAGACAAACTATTTGCAAAAGAGCAGAGTCAATATTTTGGGTTTGTTTCTGGTTTACTTCTTTTGCAGTTAGTGTAGAAGACAAACGTGTCTGTTAAATTTTTTTTTTCCACTATGTTCGCCTACCTTTGGTATATCTGATTCTCCTGTGAGCTGGGCTCCTGCTTATAGAAGGTTTCTGGTCTTCAATCAGATGTATTCTCTTTAAGTGTTCTCGCTGATTTGTAGTGTTTTCACAGAGTTTAATATTTTTTTACACTGCTTGCACGTTGCATCATGCCCAGTTTTGTCAAAATGTGTTCACACATAGGAAATACTATCACGGCGTTCATTTTAAAATTTACAAAAGTTTCCACTCAGAACTTAAAGTCGAAAGAAAACTATTTTTATACGTCTGAGATCTTGTACGTCTCATGTACCTATTAACCTAAAAGTAGAAACCGTAAAACAATGGGAAAAATATAATTCGGGATTTCCCCTATAATAGAGTACTTTACTACCATCCTTAGACTTTTTGCTAGTAAGAAGTACCGGGGATTCCCTTTGTATGTATGGCTACCATAACTTAAACTGTTTTCTCCCAATAATCGATTATAATTGATTATCTGAATGATAATCGATTGCAAACGATTATCTTAATAATCGATTCCGCACACCATTATGTTATATCCCATGTGGGGTAGGCAGAGAGAACAGAGTGCCAAGCGTTACGATCTTTAAATTGCCTTTTTCATCTTTACATACACAAAGGAATGATTACTTTGAATTGCTATAATCTATTCATAATTCTTTGTTTTCAGCTGTGTGATACTTACCCAAGTGAGATCTATGTACCTGCCAGAGCTTCTACCGCCATTTTACTCGGCAGTGCGAGTTTCAGGTCTCGGGGTCGCTTACCCGTCCTCGCATACTTACATCACAATAAAGCTGCCATAGCAAGATGTAGTCAACCCTTAAGTGGATTTTCTGCTAGGTATGTCTATTTAATTGGCTTGATTTATTTTTAGATACTTCAATTTTGATGTTTTATGCAAGTGCTTTTTACTTTGAGGAAATTTATATTGAACATTGAAAATAAGGATACGACAATATAACTCGCATGTTATGTTTGTGTATTCTATAACACCTCCAATACATAATATATATTTTACCTTACTTAGCAATTTAATGAATTTGAATTGATGAAATAAGAAGTTTTTAATAATTATTAGTGATTTTAACTTTTACTCAGTAATTTGAAATTTGGTTATCATTTTTATTACAGATGTTTGGAAGATGAACAAATGTTGGATTTGATCCGACGAGCGAATCCGAACTGTGGATATATGTATGTGGTGGATACGCGGCCCAGAGTGAGTTACTGTAGATGTTTTAAGTTTACCATTACAAGTTTAAAGACGTAAAAGTTAAAGTCTAAAATGTATACATTGGAATTATTAATTCAATAATTCGAATTATTTATTGCGACTATAATAATAACCAATAATAACTGACTGATATAATGGTAAAACCTAAAGTGGTACATGACACGGTACTTAAATTTAAGTTTAAGATATTGCAGTTCTCCTTTCGATAACACTAAGCATTGTATTGATATTAATAATTGATTGGTCCAGTGAGAGTAAATAATACGGGACATGAAAAATTACAGCATAGAATGACGCATAATATTTTGATTAATTTATAAAACTATTTTATATTACACGCTTTACAATAAATATATTATGAACAAAAAAACATTTCTATTGAAAATTATACGGACGGAATTTTCATAATAAATGATTTTTTCATGTCATAATCTTTATAAAATTTGAAAGCATATTATGTCACAAATACATATGTATGTGCAATCAATAATAAATAAATTAATATAAATATGTTACAACACACAGCACCATCTAGTTCCATGGTTCGAGGCTTGTGTTATGGATACCAGATAGTTGATATACTACACATATATAACTTTTAAATACATACATATTATAAACATATACATCCATCACTGAAGTACAAACATTCGTGCTCATTACACAAATGAATGCCCCCAGCTGGACTCGAATCCGTGACTGCTGGCACAGCAAGTAGGGTCACTACAAACTGAGCCAAACATGTTGTCCATAATAAATACGATATTAAGCGATTTTCATGGAAATTTCTAGATAAACGCAATGGTGAACCGAGCGGCCGGCAAGGGGTATGAGAATGAAGCGTTCTACGAAAACATCAAGTTTCAGTTCATGGGTATTGGCAATATACACGTGATGAGGAAGAGTCTTCAGAAATTGGTTGAAAGTAAGTTGTCGTTTCAGTGTTTATTTGTCCAAATGTCCAATTTACCGAAGAGTTTTTAATATAGCATTATTAAATTATTAATTTATTTTCATGAAAAAAAAAGATTATTAAATTACTTTAATAAAGCCGTAAATATATATTTTATCCACATATTATATATGTAGGTGTATGAATTATGTATGCATATACATAAATCTTAGAAATAAAAGTTTGTTTTTAAAATAGACGAAAAAACTCTAGTGTAAAGTACAACATGTGTTGGTCGTTGATATCTATTTAATTCAATTCTTATGTTCAATGGCTTCTAGGATTGTAATGTCAAAGTAACAGCTTTTTACTGAATGCATATTATGAAATTACATATGGTACTTACTCGTACAAGAAAAATACAATTGTTAAAATTTTTACTGTCTGTCTGTTTGATCCGGCTAATCTCCGAAACAGCTGGACCGATTTTGACGGAACTTTCACTGGCAGATAGCTGATGTTATAAGGAGTAACTTGGCTACTTTTATTTTAGAAAAAGAATTAGGGTTCCGCTAAAAAATAACGTACCTAGGAACGCACCCGAGTGAAGCGAGGGTAAGTCGCTAGTTAATAATAAAAAATGTCCTCCTAACCGATCTCGGTCATGACCACTGTTATTGAAACTAACCGTCTATATTGGAGACTTGGACATAGAACAATATTGTAACTTAATATACGTTTGAGTGTGTTCAAGTGGGTGTAAGTGGTTTTTACTCTTTTCTTTGCCCTAGAATAACACAGAGTACAGTTAGCAACAAAATATGCCGAAAGGTGACGGATATATATTATTAGTAAGTCGCTAGTTTCGTATGTTTAATGTTTAAACTAAAAAATACTTATATTTTATTATAATATTAAATGTAAGGTTATAATGTTGGGAGATTTTGTGTTTAATAGGTAATAATATGAAAGACGCATACCAATTATAGTATATTAATTACTGTACTATTATTTTCTAATTGTATTTAGCCCTTTTTAACGCTTCAACTGATGGGCACGGGCATCCCTTTAATATGAGGGGATCAGGCCATAGTCCACCGCGCTGGCCAAGTGCGGATTGGCGGACTTCACACGTCTTTCGAAAACTTGCTAGGTTCTCTCAGACATGCAGGTTTCCTCAAGATGGTTTCCTTTAACGTAAGATTACTGGTTATCATGTTGGAAATGATTTACACATGAAAATATTAGAGGTATAGAGAGAGTAGGAGGCCCAGGATTGGAACCTTCTTCTCTCGGTTTCTTAAGCGAGCGCAATACCACTTAGCTACCATTGCCTAATATTTTCTAATTAATAACATTAACTTACAAATTTGTGCTATTATTGTATACCAGTAACAAGTAATATAAGCTAATAAGTAGATAAACATTTTCAGGTTTAATGTCCTTTCTTAATTAAAGCTCTATTAAGTATTTTACTCGATAAATTAATTTTTAATTTGCTATAAACCATTATCTATCTATCATATCTATCATATTATAAAGGCGAAGAGTTTGTTTGTTTGTCTGGTTGAACGCGCTAATCTCAGGAACTGCTGATCCGATTTGAAAAATTCTTTCTTCATTTGATAGCCTGTTATCTGAGGAAGGCTATAGGCTATATATCATCCCGGAAAAGTGTACGGGTCCCGTGGGATAGTTTTGTTTTTGTCTTATTGTTGTTAATATTTTGTTGTAGCGTGCGAGCAGAATACACCCACGATGTCATCGTTCTTGAACGGCTTGGAATCTTCGGGTTGGCTCAAACACATCAAGTAAGGTTATTTTAACTGTATATATTTTTAATATATAAAATGTTTATGCATAAAAAAATATATATTTAATGTCTATACTAATATTATAAATGTGAAAGTTTGTGAGGATGTATGGATGTTTGTTGCTCTTTCATGCAAAAACTACTGAATGGGTTTTGATGAAAGTTTAGAATAATATAGTTCATACGTCGGAATAATATATAGGCTACTTTTTATCTCGGAAAATGTACGGTTCCCGTGGGATAGATTTTTTTTGTTTGTTTAGTGCTAGTATAAAATAAATCTTTAGATCTTTGTATTAATTTTTCAAAAACTAAAAGAAACAGACTGAGAATGACTGAGGATGTGTCGGATAAATAGAAGGATTTCCTTCCTATACTGTGTTTATGTGCTAAAATGTTATAAAGAATAATAATACTTTTTTAGATTTACGCGAATATTTGACATTTGAAATAAAATTATTTGTTCGGATCATTTCGCGGATTTATTTTGATTTTTTTTGTTAAATAGACCTTATTATCAATGCAGAGGCCGAATATATAGTTTTTAGAATTTTTGTGTGTCTGTCTGTGACCGCATGATGGAAATGAAAATTTGATGAAATTTCTTAAGATAATATCTGGTTACCCGGGTCAACATATAGGATACTTTTTAACTGCGGGATAATATCTCATCTCGGAGCTAAACGTTAAAACGTAAGTAGGGATGAACCCGAGCGTAACGAGGATGCGTCGCTAGTATAATAATGTAATAAATAAACGGTAATGGTAGCTTCCTCACGGACTGACTACACTGACATTTAATTTAAATTTAAAATGTAAAATTGACGATTCAAAAGTGCTTGTTAAAGTCTATTTGAATAAAGTATATTTTGATTTGATTTGATTTGAAACGTTCGCCACCAGATCAATCCTAGACACGTCGTGGTGGATCGCGCGCGCCATCGAGTCCGGCGTGAGCGTGTGCGTGCACTGCAGCGACGGCTGGGACCGCACGGCGCAGGCCTGCTCGCTCGCCGCGCTCTGCCTCGAGCCGCACTACCGCACCGTCAACGGCTTCCAGGTACTGCTCTCTCGCTCGCTCTCGCACTGTCTGTCTATATCTGTCTCTCTCGCACTGTTATTAGACACGAAGACCGCACGGCGTAGGCGTGATTACTCGCCGCGCTCTGCCTCGGCCGTACTACCGCACCGTCAACGGCTTTACGGTAGCGCCCTCTCGCTCGCCCTCGCACTGTCTGTCTATCTCTCTCTCTCACACTATTATTAGTCACGAAGACCACACAGCGCAGGTGTGATTACTCGCTGCGCTCTGCCTCCAGGCGCACTACCGCACCGTCAACGGCTTGCCTTCTCGCTCTCGCACTGTCTGTTTATCTCTTTCTCTCTCGCACTGTTATTAGTCACGAAGACGGCACGACGCAGGTGTGCGTTAATCTATTTTTATATACATTATTTATTTAATTCATAATAACAAAAGTATACTCCTTAATCTTATAACAATTATTATACGACAAAACATGGACAATGGAGTGCTGCGACGCACCCACTAGGATACCCTGTGCCTACGTCTAAACCTTCCACAGGTACATCTAAACTTCCGTATTGAGTAATTTGTGCTTGTCATCATCGGATTTGTTTTTACTATAATGATAAGTAAATATAAGGTCCTCTCTGCCGCAGGCTCTGATAGAGAAGGACTGGCTGTCGTTCGGGCACAAGTTCACGGCGCGCTGCGGGCACGTGGCGTGCGACGCGCGCGAGCGCTCGCCCGTCTTCACGCAGCTGCTCGACTGCACCTGGCAGCTGCTGCGGCAGGCGCCAGAGGTACTATACACGATGGAACTAGTACTTGTAGTGCTAGATTAGAAACTTATATTATGACTTCATTTCATAATTCATGTACATTTAAAGGGGTAAAGTTTGTAAGTTTTACATACAAACTTACGAACTTTATCTCTTTATATCCGTATCTCTGAAACTACTGATCTGTTTGTGGAAAATTCTTTCATTATAACACAAACACATATATAGACTAGGAATAATCACTTTACATACACATACACGCACGCTTACGCACACATACGCGCGCATACACACAAACGCACAACACGCACACGCTCACATATTATAAATAGGTAAAATGTGTAAGTTTGTATATATGGGTAATTTTTGAAACTACTAAACCAATTGTGAAAATTCTTCCATTAATAGAAAGCTACCATTAGATTTAAATAAATACCTTAAACTTGAAAATTAAATCACTTTGATTGATATAGCCAGAAAAGTGATAGTTAATTTGCTTTATTGGTGCGCGTCGCACAAAGAGTTTGAAGTGAAGTAATAAAATCTATTATAAAAATACTCCATTTCATAAATGGTGTACTTTTTGTTTTAAAAAAGTTATCACTCTTTTTAGTTTTAAAAATTCAAAACTTAGTTAAGTTTTTAGTCGAAATCTGGTCAATTTTTTCTTAATTAAATAACAAGTACTAAAGTTGAAAATGTGCTGTTAAAATTTGTTTAACTTTCGCGTTTGTTAACCAAATAAAAAATCCTACAACAGACCGACAAACACATTGTTAACAAAATACGAATGTGACGTCATCAAAAACTAATGAGTTTTATATGAATGCCAGGCGTTCCAGTTCAATGAGAGGTTCCTGCTGACCCTCCACGACCACGCGCACGCCTGCCAGTACGGCACCTTCATTGGGAACTGTCAGAAAGATAGGCGAGATTTGAGGTGAGGGGAAATTTCTATAGAATATATACTTAATATTATAAAGAGGAAAGATTTTTTTGTTTGTTTGTTTGTATCGAATAAGCTCCGAAACTACTGGACCGATTTAGTTGAAGTATGGTAAGAAGTTAGTCTGAGACCCTGGGAAGGACATAGGATAGATTTTATCCCGGAAATCGTCTTTTAAGGTGGTGAAAATGGGGATGAAAATTTCTATGGGGAATCAACCTATTATAAACATAAAAGATTTTGAATGAATGAGTTAGTATGTTTAAGGTTTAACAAAGACTGAAACTTAGTTAATGAAGCTAAATGTCTGCTCTGTGAGTTTTATTTTAAGGGTTGAGATGATGATACGTACGGAGTATTATCATGTACGCTTGCAGATCGACAAGTCGTGAGTTTGAGGCCCGGATAGGGTCAAAGTAGTTACTGGGTTTTAAAGCATGTTAAGACCCGAACCACACTATAGTACCGATCACGGTTCGTCCTCGGTCCGATATCGGTCTGGTAAAGTATTTTAATACAAGTAACAGTAAGTGTATTCACACTATCAATAAGAATCAAGTTCCGGTACAGTTACATTTCAGCAACGTTTTTTATATAAAAATACTTTACCACACCGATGTCGTGCCGAGAACGGACTGCGGTCGGCACTATAGTGTGGTGCGACCCTTATTGTCCTGAGTCTTATCTCTCACCGTAAGCTGTCGTCTCAGTGCTTATTTGTCCAAACCGCTAATTTTCCGAATGAGTTTTTAAAACAGAATTATTGACTTTTAAATATTAAATAATTCAATCGAAAATGAAATTAAAATGTGTTTTATCAATAGATGTATATAAATTTTAGAAATGATTTTTTGTTTTTAAAATAGAGAAAAAAAATCTATACTGTAAAGTATTGATCGTTTGAACAAATAAGGACTAAGGCGATGGAATGTCAAATTATGGTTTTATCGGAAGGAATAAGGAGTGCTTAATATGTCGCAGTTAGTGTCCGTCGCGGGTTCGAGTCCCGCTGGGGGCATGCATTTGTGTGATGAGCACCAATGTTTGTACTCCAGTCATGGGTGTTTATATTTATAATATGTATGTATTTAAAGTTATATATGTGTAGTGTATCAACTATCTGGTATTCATAACACAAGCCTCGTAGCTTACCATGGAACTAAATGGTGCTGTGTGTTAATGTCCCAACATATTTATTTACTTAGTCTTAGTGAGGACGTTATTATATTATGTGAAATACTTATTAGTTATTACATATGCTTTAGGTTATCTGAACGCACGTTCTCCCTCTGGGGTTATATGGCGAGTCACCTCAACGAGTACAAGAACCCCCTCTACAACCCCAAGTCTCATCTCGATGTCCTCAAACCTGACTTGAGCGCTCAGAGCATTAGGTAAGTGAATACATTGTACGTATAGTCTTTTTTACCAAAATAAAGATGTTTTTTTTTATTAAAATAGACTTTTACAACCACGTTTGAATGGTAAATTTTACATTTTTAATTTAACATTATGTAAGTCCTTGAGGAATCTACAACCGGCTCGGAAGGCAGTTCTGCTGAGACAACTCGGCGAGAAACTCAACAGTTGCTCTTTTTAAATATAATAATAATTTACAATGTATCGATACAATATTTATGTTTTTATCCTGTGTGAGTATCAACTGTTAGTTATCCTACACATTTGCATCAGCAAAGTATTCCGCGACGGAATAATATGCTTTGCTCCATACATTTATTATACAGTATACAGTGGATCCCGATAATCTGGCCCCTGTCTTATCCAGCGGTCCCTGTTTTCCGACATACCTATCACTGTTGTTTTTTTTTATGGTATTCGGTGATAAACGAGCAGACAGTCCACCTGATGGAAAGCAGTACCTGTCGCCCATAACACATACAGTTCATGCACTTAGGTTTTAGGTAACAAAAATACAGAGCCGCAGGTGCGTTGTCACTGTGAGGACTAAGATGATATGCCTCTTGCCTGTAATTGCGCTGGCTACCTTATCCTTCAAGCCGGAACACAACAATGCAATCATAGTTGCTTGGCGGCAGAAATAGATAAGGGGGTGGTAAAAGAAAGTGAAAGTGTAAGAGTAACGAACATCCATACTCACAAATTTTCACATTTTTAATATTTATAATAATACGGATATATTATACGTAAAATATATATTTCCTGATAAGTATATCTTTTTAATTTAGAACATACAATTTTGTAAATTATTTTTAAATATCTTTAACGACAAATTGCGCCCTCTATTGACATTCGTTTGAACAAATTCTTCTTTCTAATGCTATAATTCCTCCCTCCTGTCTTTCAGTCACAGGCAGGGCCTTCTTAAGCCATACGGGGGCCCCTCGGCACACAATAACTTAGGGCAATCTCGAAAGGTGAAAAATGTGAATGATAAAAAAATTATGTAAACTACTAAAATAAAATAAAAAATTAAACTCAAAGGCGTGAAGAAGTCAACTAAAATGATGGGAAAAATCGATGAAGGGACATAATATTATTCAATCTATAGTATACAGTGTATTATATACTAAACTTTGAGTTGTCTTTTCGAGGCCTTCAAAAGGCTTGGGGCCCTGGGCAAGTGCTCCGTGTGCCCTATATGGCAAAGACGGAACTGGTCACAGGTTATTTTTAACTTAACCTTGTATCATAAGTGTAATTAGGTTATTAAACAAAGCATTTTCATGGTTAAAAGATTTTGGCGCGGCATGTACTGCCGGCATGAGAGCGGCGTGCACCCGCGCGAGTCCCTTGCAGACATACTGCCAGCTGCCGTGGAACATTCTGGAGCTTTGACACACCATATTGATTATTTGGCAAAGGTATGCACTTAGATGCCTACTCGATTTAGTGGCTTGCGTGTTTTGTCTTTGTAGTCTATATTTTATATTGTTTTGAATGTTTTGAAGCCATTTCCAAAAAAAGAAAAATTGAATTGATTAATTTCTACATGAAATATGTGTCAATTGAAGTCATTAACAAGAGGATTGAAATTAATTAATTACATACATTGGACATTGATTGATAGATTTAAATCTTGTGGTGTTGCGGGTTATCTAATCCCTTATTAATACACTATTTTCGATAGAAAAACTCAACTACCATATTCAATTCGATTTAGGATTCGATCCCAGGACCTGCAACCATACATATAGCTATATTAGTTTTTTATATAGAAAAAAACTACATGTAAAATAAATTATATGTGCCTTCAATAACATAACTATATTTTATATACATATGTACGATGTTTCTATTACACTGTATAAATAATAAAATAATTCTTTTTCAATAGAGAATAACGACATTCAAAAACCTTTTATCGGGACGTAAAGCCGAGAAGGACCGGGACACAGCAGTAGTCAACTATCAAAATGGAGGCACCGATACTGTCGAGATTGAAACCAAAGTCGAAGGCTTGCAGATAGATAATAAGTGAGTTAGTTTGTTATAATAAAATACAATTTATCACCAAATTACTTGAATTTGTCTTTCATATCTAGTTTTTTCTCATAAGCATAAAAATTGAATATGATGATGTCCTCCTGAGTTCTGACCGATGTTGGTCACGGTGGCCAATCTCATTGAGACTAGCCATCTATGCAGGAGATATTATAATGTACAAAACACAAGCACACTCTCTATACCTGTCACTCTCAAATTCCAACGTGATGACAATTAGGTCATAAAGACTAATTCTTCATAATTTAATTAGGTTATAAAGTCTACTCTGAGGTACGGGGATTAAAGTTCCAATCTCCAATCTGTCACCGAGACTTTCTTAACAGAAATACTCAATAACTAATTTTTTTCCGACCCAAGACCTCCAGATTTCTGGCCGTACATATTAGCCACCACGTCATCGAGGCAGTTAACATTTACAATATACATTATACATAGATTATAACTCATCATAGAGTTACCAAGTATTTTCTGTCCCATAATAATTTTATGGGATAGCAGTAACGATCAAAAAAGTACTAGATACAAAATCAATGTCAAAAAATGTCCTCACCGAATGAGCGCTCGATTGAAAATTTGAGCGCGCTTTTGTATTAAAAAGATTTTTGTGAAAACAACTTTAAGCATTGCATTTAAGGTTCAATTTACATTTTTTTGTATATTTATTACAACTAGAATAATTATTACCCAAACACAATTATTGGTGATAGTTTTAAGAGAACTTTTGCATGTGATTGTGTATCTAGTAGTACTATTGATCGATGGATAGCAGTTATATTTCTCTTTTTGAAAGTTTCTGGTTATATAGATATTATATTTAAATTAAAAAAATGATAAGTCTAATAAATAATTCACTATGGATAAACAAATAGATCATTAAAAAAAATGTTAATGATTATTTTAATATATTTCAGATTACTATATGAGTCTGGAGGCAATCTGTCGGAGCTCGAGTGCGCGAACCACGACCATCCCCTCAAAGACACGGCCACGACTCCGTCCAAGCCTAACAAAATACCACTTATTACTGAGGTGAGATGGACATTTAAAATTCAACTTAATTGTAATTAAAGTTTTAAAATTATAATGATTAAAGATATCAATCACTACATAGTATAAAACAAAGTCGCTTCCCGCTGTCTGTCTGTCCCTATGTATGCTTAGAGCTTTAAAACTACGTAACAGATTTTGATACAGTTTTTTTAATAGATAGAGTGATTCAAGAGGAAGGTTTACATGTACAATACGTGCCTATTAGAGTACAGAAAAGCCGGAAAATCAAAGATTTGTATTTCATACTAACCGTTAAAACGTACCTAGGGACCAACCCGAGCGAAGCGAGGTGAGTCGCTAGTAGTAATACATGTTATAAATATGGGTGCGGAAGATTAATGCGTTTGTGTCTAGTACAGTGTATGGACAGTATAATGAATCTAAATAGCTCGTAGACTCTGGTGCAGATGAGTATATGTATGTTTTGTGACCATACATTATATTTACGCATTTTAAAAATCATTCACAAAAGACAGTGACAGTCGGTAACTGTATAGTAATTAGTGTGTTAGGATGAGGACAGATGGCAGTGCAAGTGCAAAACGGAAATGTATGTCTCCCGTGATATTGATTGCTGTAAAGCATTGGAAACGTCGGGAACCAAAAATCAAAATAAATCCGCGAAATATTGCGAAAAGATAGTTGTTTTAAGAGAATGTTTAAAAAAATTCAAATGAACCTCAACCTATGACCACATAAATGGATAGTAATTTTAGTTCTGAGATCTTTTGAGGTTTTATCGCGTGTTCTTTGTTATACCAACGTCCAATTAAACGATGTAACAACTTTACAAATCGATTAATTTAGTTACTTTTCCACAATGTCTATTATTATTAAGAGGAGGAGACTGTCGGGGACTCCGCTGTAGACACTGTGTCGCCACAGGTCTTATCTTAAAATTATGAAATCTTATTAAATCAACATGCAGATAAAAACATTGAAAAATTATATAGGCAAATAATTGGTATAAGACCAGATTTGTGTTTTGTATTCTCAATGTTGAGCCGGTATCAAAATTGTGAAAAAGATCTGGTACTTACTGCTTCCATAGAGTTTGTTTGTTTATTTGGTTGAATGCGCTAATCACAGGAACGTCTAATACAATTTGAAAAGTTTTTTTGCATTGGATAGCTCGTTTATTGAAGAAGGCTATATATCATCCTGGATAAATGTTCAGTTCCCGTGTGATAAATTAGTTCTTGTCTAGGAACGAACCCGAAGCAAAGCGAGGGTGAGTCCTAGCGACTCGATTAATAATAATCATTTTGCAACATGGTCCTGTGAGCCGGATATTGTCCTTACGCTATATATTATAGTATTTATTTTATTATTGTTTTAACAGAAGACAGATTCGAGTATCCCATCGAGCTTATCACAACTCGAGGCAGAAATTAACACCGTGGCTTTGGATTGGAAGAGTATCAAAAATGTCACCGAGTGCAGTTGCTCTACACCACTCGACCATTTTAGTAGAAAGGTATGGTTTAACTAGTCACATAAAGACCGACATTGACGAAATATTACATATTTTTATTATTTTTACGTAATATACGTTAAAACATACACAATTAATATCTAAATTCCATTTTTGAAATTTTCTCGCTATATGTATAATATTAGTTGTAATAATAAATATTATGTGTGTCTATATTGTCTTGTTCGTCTTCTACGCAGCAATAATAGAGTTACATGTGACAAAAATAACTAAGATATTATTTAAAGCTGAAACTGTTTCTGTCTGTCTCACTGTTTAGAGTGTGTTAAGAGGCCTCTTACTACATGACTGTGATTTTTTAATTTCACGCCCATCTTTGACGTTCTTATTTAGAGAAACTGAAACTCTTTGACAATTTTGATTTATTGTATGGTGAAGAATAATTATTAATATAGTTCATAGCGGCCTCGCTTTTCGCAAATTTTAATTATTAGTTGAAATAAAGCCAAAATTCCGAAGCAAGTTTTTAATAAAATACGCGACGACACTTTTTCAAGCTCATGGATTGAAATACTATACTAAGCAAATGAAATGAAAATTATATAATAATAATATCTCGTATATAGCGGCCTCGGAATTTAAAAATATGTATTGGACTTCTACAAAAAAAATCCTTTTCAAAATTTTAAAAACGAATAAAAACGTTCAGAATTAGCTGTAAATATATCCTTACAACATTAATATTATAAAGTAAAATTTATACCACCAGTTCAAAAGAAACGTAATTACATACTTTTTTTTTCATAATTTGTTATAAAATTTTACATAGAAGTAATTGCAACTGCAGAAAAAGCTAGAAACAGCGATGCGTCGGCCGCTCGAACTCAATACCATAGAACTCAGTACATTTTGTGATAGGCCTCTTACGACATCCGAATGTAGTGACAACAAAGGCTGGTATGAAAATTTGAAAACATAAGTCAATATTTTGGTATTAGCAATTGATTTCGAATATAAAAAATGTATAATCTGACTATACAAAAAATAACAAGTGTAACGCGCGGAGGGAAATCGTGCTTAAACATATAAGATCGTGTCGAGACGTGTTTTGGGTGCGGTCGTTAGTTTGTATGCCCGTGCCCCCCCCCTCCGTCGCCCGCGAGCGCTTGGCGACGGGGTCACGGGGTAGCGTGAGCCGACAGAGAGCCGCGAGCGCCGATAGTGTATAGACGTTACGAAATCCTCCACGACTCTCATTGCGCGCACTTTAAATGTATCTTTGTTTTGCCTAGTTCCCAAAAATAAGTGTCTGTTTAAAGATAAAGGTGTTTGATTAACGATAAAGTTGATAATAAATATATTTTTAATAGATTGTGTAGTAGTGTTAGTTTTCTAACATAATATACCATGCCAGCACCACTGCTGGGGCTGCGGGCGCTGCGTGTGCACGCGCTGCGTGTGCGCGCGCGCGCCGCTGCCCGCGCTGCGGGCGCCGCGCGCCGCGCCGCTGTGCGCCGCCTGCGCGCCCTCCACGCCCGCCACGCCCACCGGTACACCGACCATTTGTACTCTAGAGGCTATATGAAGAGGCATGACGACACGTTTGGTTCAGTTTGTAGTGATCCTACTTGCTGTGTCAGCGGTCGCGGGTTCGAGTCACGCTGAAGCATTCATTTGTGTCATTTAGTGATATGTCCCAACATATTTATTCCTAGTAGAAAGTTTCGTCCCTATTTTTTAAGGGACGATTTCCGGGATAAAAGGAATCCTATATGCTTCCCAGGGTCTCAAACTATCTTCTTACCAAATTTTATATAAATCGGTTCAGTAGATCCAGAGATTACCCCCTACAACGTCACAAACTCACAAACTTTACCTCTTTTTAATATTAGTAAATACAATACAAATCCATTACCTCATAACTGTCTTTTCTTCAAAATTTTATCAAATCAAATTCATTTTATCAAATATTACGTTAAATTAATGTTATATAGACTTAAATAACAAATCGATACATATAATACAATTGATATTATGAGACCCCATTACCCCATAGTAGTGGCGTAAACTGTTATCGTTAATTCCACAAACAACCACTACACTATGTAATAGCCGCCATTATGTTTGAATTCTTTTTTAATATGTATGTATATATTTTTTCAGGTCTGGTGATGCCCGCCACTTAATTTAATTTTTTAATTAAATTGTTTTCAATCTATAATCAAATAATGAATGTAAATAAATTTTGTACCTCTTTAATTTATAAGAGTTTTGTTACAAATTTTTGAAAGTAAACTTTCTGTATGATTAGGTTTGTACAATAATTTATGTATTAAGTATAAAAATATTATAGAATTTTCATTTTTTTTTTCTATTTTTAACAAATTGATATATTTTAATTTGTATGTGAATAAAGAGAACATTAAGAGTATTAGTTATATATCAGATTTATCTTTATTTATGAATGTTGCAGATAAACTGTAAAAACCGTTAAATTATAATATCACTAGTGAAATTATAATTACTGGGAGTTTTGTCATTATTTCTCTCCTTTTTTTACAATATTACAACAATTTTAGGTATATTATAATTTCACTAAGCGACATTCTCAGCGATATGAATGACTTGAACTTCAGTGCAATATTTTTTTTTCGCTGTGGAAATCCATCATGGGGATCCTGCCGGCCGTCAATGGGGTCTTACAGTACCCTTACTGTGAGACTCTTACTGACTAAAACCCACAGCGACCCGTCGCCGCAATGCAATGGGGCGTCGCAGGATCGCTAGCGCACACACTACAACACCCCGCGGACGGCCCGAGCCTCGCGGGCCTACCTCGTCTAAACCAGGATGTCCTCGATTCACAGCATCCCGACCGTTCTGATGACGCGCAAGGGAGTCAACGAGAGACCATCCCGCAGTAGCCCCTCTAGGATGGCGGGAGATATGCATGATATAATATGATATATATATATATATATATATATATATATATATATATATATATATATATATGTCAGTGCAATATGATCCAACTCTAAACAACACTTGTTATTATTTCAACATGATGGATATCATTATTAACATTTCCATGGTAAAACGATTGATCTTATTTATTGTACTATTTCATAATGTATATATATTTACTTATATAATTATAATGAGAAATAACAGTAGATATACAATTAAAAACAACAAAATATAATAAAAACTCATCAAATCTTCAGGAGTTAATGAAACAGTACCTAATTGAAATTGTCAGATTTTCAATAATATTATAATATTTATTATAAAGTTATGACCCATAGCACTATCGAACTCGATTTTTACTTTAAAAATACTTAAAAGTAATTGGTGACATTAAAAAAAATAAAGCTGTGAAATAAACGAATATGGATCGATCAACTTTTTCTTGCCAAAACCTGTCCCGTGCAAACTTTTCACAATTGTGAATATAAAAATCGTCTTTTTTGTTACTATTGTTGTTTAAATAACAAAATAGAAACCATTTATCGTATTATACAATCGCTAAAGTTCCGCAATGTTTTTTTTTAAATTATGCAAAAAAATATGTGACCCAGAGGATATTTAAGATTCATACTAATTTGCGCTGTCCCTTTAATGAAGTCATCAGCTGAATTACGATACTGTGTAGAAATATTCGTAGACGAGCCATATTTTTACTTAAGCGTTCAACACTGTAACACTATTAAAGTCATAAACGCAATAAAAGGGGTATTTACAGAAAATATTATACAAAAATTGATTTTTCAAAAGCTTGTCCTGCAAAATAAATTGCATTTCCGCTAAGTCACTAAGTACAAGTGCCCATAAGAGCGAAAGAGATAGACAGCAATAATGGGGATACTGTGGCGAAACATTAAAAGAGTTTTTATATGTTGTTTCGTTTCGCCTATTTTAAAAGAGGAAGAAAAAGTTAAGTTGACTTACGTCATGTAATATAGTTAGGTTTTTTTACATTATTAAACTAATGTAAATAATTCTATTAGAATTGGTTTTAATTTCTCTCATACTCCAAAATACTGCTTTGAGGTCAGGTGATCGCCGTCTCGCCACGCGGAAGTAATGATGGGTAAAATATCTGTTATAAAATAACAGGTTTTTTAATTAAAACTACCTTTGCAGATTTTTTCGCAGATTTATTTTGATTTTTGGTACCCGAGTGCGGCCGTACGACAAATGTAGCAGAAACTCGAAACTTCTAATCCAACAATGAAGCGATGAAATGCCAAATTTCAAGTGTTCCGTAATAATGTCTGTTTGAAGCATTGCATCAATGTCGTTGAAATTTTTTGATGTGCACTTACATATATAACAACGCATAGCAAAAGTTGTATCTGTCAATCAGTTACACACTTTGGTATCTATCATTGTTAAGGATAAATCATACTTGACACGCACGATTGTCCCATCAACAGTAGTTTCAAACGTATCGAGATTTTTTATTTGATCTTCCACCTCGTCTGTTGTTTTTTTTGTCGAGTCAACTGATTCCTTCGCACATTGAATTTTGATAGGTCTACAGTATCGTGGGGATGATGGTCTCGGATTTTTCCAGACTACTGTAGATTTCATTGTAATAGTGTCTATGTGTAGAAGTTGCAATGGTACAAGAGAGGTAAAAAAAATATGTTCGTCACTATCGTTTTCATCATCAAGCTTGTGCTTGTATTCATTATGGCCCGAGCTGCCATCGCAGCCCTACTTAACCCTTCTTTGCATGATTTTTTCTATTTTTTTAAAATAAATCAGGGTGATGTAATTTATGCTCTAGATTAAAGGAAAAATATTTAAAAAAATCCTAGTGTAAATAAAAATATGTATTATGTATATGATGGAAATTGACATCATCATGCATTGTCACATATTTAGCTCAGTACTAAATAAATAAAAAAAATATTGTTTACTCAATCTTCTTTATTCTTTATGATAATTTAAAAAACAATTATTATTTTTATTTAAGCAGAAATTGACGCCACATTTATTACACGAAATTGTGGAATAGCCTTTAGCCATTTCGGAAATTTGCACCGGAGTGACCCACCTACTTTTGGTCAATGTTCAGCATCATCTTTTCTTATGTCTTTTGGAGGTGGTGGAGCTGGAGAACCTTTTCTTTTTTTTGATTGTAATTCTTCTTCTAGTACACTGGTACTAGGACGCCCTCTTTTAGCTTCTTTGGTGGTTCCTCTGTTGCATAGCACAAAGGCCAATTCATTTCTGAATTGGCCCATTGTAAGCAGACTCTTTTTAGGTTTACCTCTTTCTTGAGCATTTTTTTATAAACAATCCAAGAGTTTATAATAGCTAGATCAAATAGATGAAAAAAAAAATACGCAAATACCACTTATAAGACCTCATTTAAATATGATTTCTGTCCAAAAAGCTATCCATGAGATCTACTCCTCCGTCCGTGTCCGTACTCTTGGACAATAAACGGGCAAGTAATATCAATTTATCCTTTTGTTATCCTGTCAAATCTATTGACTTTAGTTACAGGCAATGCTCCAGAATAAGAAGATAACAGGGTTACTATCTTATTATCTTTCCATGCCACACAAATCTATACCATCATGTACAGACACTCTTTCGTCAAAACTACCTCTAGGCACAGATCTTTTCATGAAATTTTTCTTCTCTGGAAGTTTATTATTTGGTATCCTGTTTTGTTGCATAGTTCCCACTGTGTGAATTCCTGATTTAGCTAAAAAAACTACCATTGGCAAAGAGGTATAAAAATTATCAAAGTATATGATGTGGTTTTGCTTTCTTGGCACTCCTCGAAGCAAACGAACTACAACATTTCCTGTTGCACCAAGATCTGGTTCATCTGGGAGTTTCTCGGTATTCTCTTGTCCAGAATATACCTCAAACTTGTGGGCATATCCCATCAAATCACAGAGAACATATAATTTGAAGCCCCATTTATGAGGCTTCTTAGGCAGATACTGTTTTAAAAAATGCCTTATTTTGGTAGAACAAATCTGTTCATCCACAGAAAGTCTTTGATTCATTGGCACTGTGGCAAACCTCTCATTGAGATGCTTGATAACAGGGCGGATTTTATAAAGACTGTCATGTTCTGGATGACCTATAGGTTTGTGAAGATCATTGTTATTAAAATGTAATGATAACTTTATTTTCTCAAACTTGTTCAGTGGCATTGTTGAAGAAATGGGCTCATATCCAAACTTTGGCGACCAGTATGATCTTGTGCTAGGAAATTTGATTACTGACATGTATAATAATATACCAATGAACTTATACAAATCATATTCTGTAAATGTTATAGATGAACTGGGATTACTCTGTATTATATATAAATTTGTCTCCTCTACTAATGTATTGATGAAATCTTCAGTGATAAAATGGTATATGGAGTTTCTAGGTGTGATAGACCACCTGAAGCAGTAGATCTCCCCAAGAAAGTAATTTTATCTGTGTCATACACCAGACTCCTTTTTTTCCAAATCAAGCTTCTTTTGTCAAATGGAAAACTGGATGAAGACTGCAAATGGATGAAGTTGATAGGTGAGAGGGTTCTTGATCTTCTGGTTCTAAAAGAGGAAGATCAATGTCAGCAGTTTCATCCACATCATCATCATCATCACCATGATCATCATCATCATCATCGTCGTTCACCTCCTGCAACACTCTTATAACTTCATCAGCATCGCGGTTTTCATCATCGGAATCTTGGTCATCAAGGCCATCTTCTGAGAGTCAACCGCCTTGTAACTTACTAAGATAATCTTTAATATCTCTTTCATTCAAGTTTCCCTAAAAACAACATAAAATAAACATTTACAAAAAAATGTTTGCCATACATTACAAGTGAAGTTACTGCATAGTGATGTAAATTTCCATCACATAGTTTTGAGAAATTTATTCACAGTGTTTTGATATTTGAATTTAATAACATTAAATGATTCATAGTTCTTTCCCTGCACAAGTCTCAGTGTTGGTGTCATACAATAAACTGAAGCTATTCTTCTGATCTTCAAAATGACATATGTCTCAACTTGATACACTCTGGGGACGGATCCCATACAAAGTTCTCCTTTGTAAGTGCCGCGAGATTGTAAACTATTGAATCGACAGTTTACAATCTCAATGCTGCTGTTTCACGCTTGAACTTTACGGTGACATATACATTTCGATCAGTCTATTTATATATGTACATAATTATGTGCATTTGTTTTGTCATATAGATACATATTTACATATGTTGCTGTAGGAAAATCATTGTTATAATTTTCTGACTCCCAATCGAATTCTCACCCGTTCATTATATTTCCCGCTGCGCAGAATACCCTTTCGCATGGCACAGACGACGCCATAGCATTTAATTTTTTAATTGCTATTTTGTACAGCGTTAGATATATGACGTTATGATCGCGTCACCACTTCAATGGACAATCAGCCCTACATATTATTTTGTCATCATAATACCGTTGGTCTTCCACAATAGCACGTGATTGCGATATGCCCTCGGGTTAAATGCCTTGCATTTTGTTTTCAAAGTCTTGCCATATAGACTGATGGCTGGGACGACGATGCGGTAGGGTATATAATTACAAACTACAGTCTCCGTTTGTGTGTTACATTGTGAATGTGTAGAGGCGACGAAAGCAATCATTCTTCGCTTATTTTCTTCCGCTAAATGCGTATCGTCGAAGTAAAATTTAAAGCGGGAGTCCAAAAATATGTAGTTACCAAACGTCTTGCTGTGGTTTATATTGACAAATCTTCATTTAATATTACCTATTAAATCATGTAGGCTGTTCGTTATTAGCAGAAAAATTATTTGACTGTCTAAATTTTCTAAGGCTCCTATAAATCCGATTGAAATAGGTATGACTAGGCTGCCGGTTATATATTTTTGACCACTTAATTCTGCTGACACTTCTTCACACTGCTACAGTACAGTGCATATTTCTGCATAAATGGTCCACTCATGTGTTAATATATCCATACCTAAAATTATCATTGCGCTATTAAGAGGCTCCTTTAGTTCCACACATCGTTTCAACTTATAATACGTCGATTTCCACCTCGTGGATACGTCCTACTAGCTGTCTAGTATGGTATCGGTCTGTTCATGGTGTCTCTTGAATTTATCCCAAGCAAGATTACTTTGTTTAAAGTGCCTCACAATATTTTTAATTTTATTTATAACTTCAGCCAGATTGATGTTTTTTAATGTATAATTTACAGCCAAGTTGAGAATATGAGTATAACACGGAAAATGCATCCAACCGAGTTCCCTTTCGTTTACGCTCTTGACGTTCCTCTCATTGTCGGTAAGTGAAAATTAGTGTTGAAAGAACCTTTTACGCGACTTTCTGCTATCATGCAGCTGCTTCCATCACGCTTATAACTGTTTTTCACTCGTCCTCATATATTTAGGATATTTGCGTAATTTTTTGAGAGAAAGACGGATAATCCATTAATACACATAATTCGCTAAATTTGTAATATGCGATTTCAGTTGGTATAATACCAGGAAGTTACGGCTTTATTTAAACCCAGTTTCGTTTTGGGCTCAGAAAAAAGATAAAATGTTAGGTTATACATTTGCAGGCCAATTTGTATTTGAAAAGTAAATAACGTAAGTATAATTTAAAAGGCAGTAGTTGATTGTTGTAAGATGTTGTTTAATTTGTATTCGAGGTGCTTATTCTAGAGCAGTTTGCTATCTAGAATGACACCCAAGTATTTGGCTTCATTTTTAAGTTTTAGTTCGGTATTGAAAACTTTTGGGAGTCTGAAGGGTCCAAGAGCTCTTCGGTTAGTTAACATGATCAGTTAAGTTTAGTGGGATTGATGGAGAGCTCATGCTTAGTGCACCAATTCTCGATTATTCTGAAAGCTATCCTCATGAGGTCACTTAAAGTGCTTTCAAAATTCTCAGATATTAAGATAGCTAATCATTAGCATACCCTACCGTGTAGAGGTTAAAAAAATATTGTGATGTGATTTGCGTTAGAGTCGGCAGCAATGATAAAGTCCAGATTCTACCGCTCGCAGTACTCAGCCAGGGATACGATTTCTGGCGTAGGCACCTCGCAACCACCACCCGGCAAGTAAGCGGAAGCAAGGACGATATCTGGAAGTTGTTGTTCAGTCCTGGGTAGCCTGACTGTTATTAGATCTCTTGGACATAATTCGTTGATTAGTAGAGTTTGTACATTTTTTGGCATGAATATACAAGTATGTATTCGGATTACTTACGGAGGTGTCAAGTAAAAGTTTTCCTTCGATACTTTCAAGGCCACATATTCTGCAATTCCTGATCCACGGCTATGTTTTCTTCTTTTGTGTGTTAGAGACCAGAATCTGATGTTTAGGTGGCGGTTCTGCCTCGTCAGAAGTTTCCTCAGCACTTCTGTATTCCCAGGGTAACCAGGGACCTGAAGCAAACAGGGGATCCTCCTTGGTATTGCAGATTGAGGCCGCACCACTAGTTTGATATTTGGTAAAGGGGACTCAATGGCATTAACGGTTCGAGTGAGCCAATCTAAAGTGTAGGTAGGCATCCTCGCACCAAGTTTTGAGGACGCCGTCCAAGAAATGAGCCTTACTCCGAAACCGATTGTTGTTGGGTTCCGTTTGTAGGGTAGCATCAGGGTCAGCCATAAGTTCATTCTGTATTATCACTTTTTACCCGTGGTCCGTGGTTCGTTTGCTGATTTGAGTTTCTTTTGACCCCTAGGTCTCATGCTGCGCAGATTTACTGCGGGTACTGCACCTTCCGACGCAGATATTGCTGTCGCATCATTGGGCGTAGCCATGCTTGGTTTGGCTGGGTCTGGGGCTAACTAAGACGCATCAGTAAACGCAACCTTATTTGGTGGGTTGGTGGACGTGGACGCTGAAGGCATGGTCTGAAACGCAGTCTGGTTTGGCACACCTTTTTATTTTATTTTTATTTTTTTATTTTTTTATTTTATTTATAGTTACATTACATCCACAGGCTTTAATTGCCCGTGCCCTTTTTATATTTTTTTTTATTTGGCGATTACATTTTTTTTTACTCAGAGCTAGCGTTACTTAAAGCTATAGATTAAATGACGTGGTCCGACACTGACTGGTTATTGATGAACATGTTTTTTTTTTGGCACATCTTTCCTTATCTATTACTCTCTTCATTGAGTCCCTGGACGCTGCCTGGATAGGCGCATCCTTTGTTGTTATTTTGTTGTGATTAAAGCGTACGTAAATACATTTTTGGTTAGGAACCTGTTCCTTATCTTTGCTTTATTCAGTTAACTTGGGAGAATATTCTCTCACAAAAAGCATTTGATATTGACAAATTTAAGAGAGCATTTGCAAAGTTTGCAATATTAGGATATTTTGGAGCACCATTTGCATCACGTATTTTTCCAATCGCTCCTCAGAATTTGTCCACACTTAACCTATATATTCCCCGAACTTTTTTTAACCGATTTTTGTTATTTTCACAAATGTTGATAATTAAGGACCACAAATAAGGGCTGTAATAGTTATTTGTTATTTTCAGTTCTGAAAGTAAGTTTTTTCAGTGGGTCGATAATGACCTCATGGGCATATGTAGTCACATACACAACTATGGAATAAGAACCGACAAAATAACAATGCTTAATAGGTAAATCAGTCTTTATTAGGAACATTAGTCACATTAGGCAGATAAAGATCTTAATAAAAATACACTATAATTATAATATTTATGAATATTATTACACTTTGTGTATGAAAAGCTGCATAACATTTGCTATGTAAATTGACGCTACATTTGCGACAAATTTTCACCATTTTACTTTTACATAGCACTCATCGTCTTCTGAATTGACCGGTGAGTATGTTCAGCTAAATGTTTTCTGACAGAAACAGGTACATTCGTCTTCACTTGCTGAGATGGCTCAGGCTGAGATTTGGTGTTACCATATTTCTGAAGTAGAGCCTTTGCAACAGATCGCCGAAATTCCGATGTTGCGTTACGTATACACCCGTTTGCCCCGTACGATTTGGACGACAAGGTAGCGTTGGTCAGAGTAATGTCAATCAACCACATCAGTATGGGCATGTACCATTTTTTGCCTCTAATGGCAATCCGATAAACTCCGACGTTAGTATTAAGTTTGTCGACTCCATCCATAAATCGGTTATACTGATGTACCTACATACTGGTGTACTTACATTTGGTTCATCAATATCAATTTTCTGTCGTGCAGCAACTGAATAGAGGCTCGTCTTTTGAATGGGGTGTCCTCCAAATTCATTTGACTATATTGTGACAATGCTGTTTTCATTCCATCGCACGGCGCAAATATTATCATTCGTGTCCAATCTGTAATCATAAAATCATCTCGGCTGCCTTTTGCAACACTTTACCTCCAGTAGACATTTATCGACTCTATTTTGACGAACAGTTCCCGTTATTTTTACATTATTTTCTTGCAAAGTACAGGGGAAATACAAAAGTTGTCGCAAAACACAGAAAACTCTGTTTCGGCGAATTCTTTCTTGACTATATTTGTCAATTTAGTAATAACATATTCCTAGACCAGGTCGGCAACTTTTTAAGTCGGAAGAGTCATAAATTACAATTTACAAAATTTCAAAGTTTTTAAAGAGCCACAAAAATTTTTCTTGCCATTAATAAAATGGTACTTGCATAAATAAAGTTTTTTGTTACACAATCTAATCTATTTATTCATATATAATTATGTAATTTGTTGGTCAGTGCTTTGGACACCTGTAAGTGTCTAACATACTAGAACTTGTGATTACCGATTACTTGTAGTCACCGAGGACGCCTCGGCGACAACCTGCACACCGCAGCACGAACGGAGTCGAGAAAAACTTCGAACTCCGCCAGGCTGCGGTTGGGGGAGAAGTACACAGCAATGATCGCATACTCTCCCCACCCTGCCACGACTAGTCCCTGGCCCCTCTCGATTGCCGAGAGACGGGGGCCGGTGCTGCTCCCAGACACTATGGCCACAGAGCCCTCCAGGTCCCCCACCCAGTGCGGTTGAGTGGGGACAAAGTAGGGCTCACAGGCCACCGCCAGATCAATCTCCCACTCGGCCATGGACTGCAGCAAAAGGTCCTGCGCTCCAGCTGAGTGGTTTACATTCCCTTGGAGGAAGCGTGAGTGCCTAACCATTATGATGACATCTCCGCTTCCTCAGCCTGGCGGCTTCCGGCACTAGCGACGGCTCCGGTCCGTTAAGCCGTCTTGCCTTTCGTGATGGGTGGGTTGCAGTCGCGCCCACCCATCATATGCCCAGAAGGGCGCCCAGCATCTGCGCAGACCGCTCAGCGAACTGCCTTCGCGGTGCAGGCAGCGGAATGGTGCTCATCGCTGCCGCACCGGAAGCACAGGCGCCTGTGACGGTGTGCCCTAAACCCATACACCTGAAGCAGCGTAATGGACGCTGCTCCAGTACCTCCACTTTGGCCGACGACTACCCAACCAGAAGTCGGCTTGCGTCGGCCACCTTTTTGGCTGCCGCAACTGGGCACCTTACGATAGCCATGCCCATCCCACCTTTGCCCGTGTGGACCTGGCTCACCCAAACAGATTTAGTTAAGCAGCCGCCCGCACGTGCGACTGCTTTGGCCACCTTCTCCTTAGCGGCCGCATCATCCAGGCCCGACACCCTCAACTCTCCCATTTTCGAGGGACGAGTGATGGTCGCCACCCCATCTAGAACCTGGCGGAGTTTCTCCGCCAGCCTGTCAGCTGCTTCCACCGGCACAGTAACTGGGAGCTCTAAGAGCCGGCCCCCCGTAGCCGCGACCCTAATCGAGAGCCCCCCCGTGATGCCTAACTGGGGCAAGTTGACGCCCTGCTGCGCGCGCTCCAGCAGCTTGGCGTAGGTGACGCCCTTAGACGCCGCCTCCTGCTGGAGCGTTATAATTACAGCCGCGGTGCGCGGCTGGGCGGCAACTTTAGGCTTAGCTGGTGCCGGAGCGGCCCTTGGCACCGTCTTAGCAGCCGCCAGAGCATCTGGGGCCGCTGGAGGGGAAGACTTCTTCCCCTTACCCTTGCGGGCTACCGTAGCCCAAGTTTCCTCCCCCGCATTGCCCGGACCCGCCACAGAGGCAGCCGGCGCAGGCACTGGAGGAGGCGCCGGTGCAGACACCGCCGATGGCGCAGGCCGCGGGCGCACAGGAGTCGCCGTCCTTCTCTCCTTGGATTTGCGCAAACGCGCCGCCGATCCCTTACCCGCTACTACCGCTGCCGGTGCTGGCATCTCTAGAGACACGCTTAGCGTAGGCGTAGGCGTAGGCGCAACAACCTCTTTCCTCCTATCCGCTGCCAACGGCGGGCGGACGGTACGCGCTGGCAGGAGGCGCTCCTCAATATTAGCAAACCTTGCTTCAATGAGGGCCCCCACCGAGGAGATAAGGGAAGCCCTTAACTCCTCCAAAGCATTCTCCTTCGCTGCAGCAGCTGAGTGGGACGCTCTCATCTCCTCAAACTGCTTCCTGTGCGCCTTTATTTCCGCTTTGAGGCTGTCGACCTCGCGGCGTAGCCTCTCGTTATCGGCAGCCACTCTGCGCGTCTCCTCGCTCATTGAACGAGAGGCCAACTTCTCCACAATCCTCTGAAGCGACATCGCTGCCTCCTTCAGTCCCTTCACACAAGTTCCCTTCAAATTGCCGGACTTAGCGGCAATTTCCAGGATTGTGGCCACGCTACGCCCAGCATCCGCTCGCAGACCTTGCGCATCCCTCCTAACCTCCTCCTGTGTCTCCGACATCGACATGTCCGACCCGAACTCAAAAACGGCCTCCGCAAGACGAGACTCTTTGCGAGACTCCTTACGGAAGGCCCTAGCCTCCAAAGCGCGCTCAAACTCTACCTCTCTCGCCTCCGCCTCCAACTCGCGCAATTCGGCGCGCGCGTGAGTCAAGCCCGAGCCACCTGCAGACCGTCCCCGGCGTGCTTTCTGCAATCTCGCGCCAACACGCTGCTCCGTCTCCGAGCCAGTACTCGGAAGCGGAGGCAAAGCATGTGTTCTCTTGCGCCCCATCGACGTATCCGTGTCCGCGCTGGCGTCTGAGTCAGCCATGACTCATTCGCCAACCGAACACACACATAACACTCACAAACAATACGAAAAACAAACAAAAAACAACAACAGTTCCAAACAAAAGCAAAAATCAAAAATCCGTAAGCAAAGCCAAAAAATCAAACATGTATTGCAAAAATCAGTATCCAATAATCAAAGCCAATCAGTATAAGTCGAAAACAATCAAAAAGAAACCCGTTCAAAACGTCATCGAAATGCATACCTCCTATTTCTTTTTTAACTACCCAGACTTACTTAAATACAAAACTTCATCTTCCTGCGTCAACGTTAACCCGTGCCGACAGAACTCTGAACATCTTGAAAATTGCTGTTTTTAACCCTTTCCGTTATATAGCTAAATCAATTGAAATATTATTTTTTTTATGAAATATTTATTAAAAGAAAATAAAATTACAGATCAAGCAGGATATTTTTTTGAGGGTCTCTTTTTTTCACTCTGGATACAGATTTCTATGCTCCTGAACACAGCGTAGCAAAAATTGCTTTTGCTCTTCCTTTGCAATGATCTAACTATGAAAATCATGCATAAGTTTTACAGCTTTTTCAGCTGTATCATTAACTGCCATTAAAGAAAGCACTTTCCTTTTCGCCTCTGAATAGACAACATCTTCATCCCATGTAGAAACGGGTCTCTGGAGAAATTTGTTATCAATTTTTAATAGAGAAAATAAATTTGTGCACTTGACAGACACAAAATCGCTTAATGATTTTCCTGCAACAATAAATAAGGCAGTATTATTAACAATTTATTAAAAATAGTATAAAAAATAGTACTATTTAATAAATGTACAATAAATACACAATATACAATAAATAGTATTTATTGTATTCCTACTTACTATACAAATAATCACACATATCTTCTTTAGATGGAATATATTTCTTTCCAGAATCATAAAAACTCTCTCTTTTTTTACTCTTTCCAGAATCATAAAAGCTCTCTTAGAGCTCTCCAGTTTGGGTACCTACAGCTAGAAGTTGTTCCTTTTGCTCCAAATGAAATTAAAATTGGCAGGCGCGTTCTTCTTTAGAACTTCTCACGTCAAGCCCAGGTAATAATTTCCCATCCCAGTGAACGGTCACTAATTTCAGGCACATAATTCTGAAAATCTGATTTTACAGATTCCGCTCTACATTTTCGACTCTGTGTGCGAATACGTTGAATAGACGATTTGTTTATCGGAAAATCATCACATCTAAGATCTAGTGCTTCTACTACAGCCTGAAGTATATAGACAGAATACCTTATGCTTAATTGACATCTATCTAAAGCTGCAACTAACTAAGGCGTAATAGTTTTTTTTTTTAAGTTTTTCTTTAAGTTTTTCCTTCTTCTTTTTGTAGTAGTTTCAGAACTTACCATTTGAGAGGTGAACGCCAAGGGTTCCTCAAGGCTTTCATCAGAGCTCGTAAGTTGACCGCAATTCAAACGCAAGGGCATCAGCCCTTGCGTTTGAATAGAATTTTGCGCAGTAACAGATGACGATAAACCTCTGAAACACATTTGCTCACATCTTTCTCTTCATTTAATTTCCTTTGCCTTGCCCTTTCTTCTTTTTCGGTTAACTTTTTGTCTACACCCGCTAAACACCTTTGACGCCCAGGTTCTCTTTGTTTTTGTAAAAATATCTTATCTTCTTCAATTTTCATCAGTTCTAAAGCATCAGCGTGTGCTATATCAAATAAATTATCTAAATTGTTCTTAAAGTCCTCCTCACAGCATCTTGTATTTTTTAGAATTTTTTTGCAACTCCCTCCATCCACAAGTTTTTTACACAGTTAGGTATAGCTCTGGTAGGTATTCTAGCTTTTACCCAAAATATAATGCACTCCCGAATGACGAGATTAGCGCTTTCACTAACAGTCCATTTAACTTTGCGAATGTTTAAAAAAAGTACTGCAAGAACTTGACGATTAGACGGTAACTTTGCGCCTGTTATTTTAATTATAATTTACGTCACCAACTAAGAAAATACATTTTTTATTGCTTCTTTATTCCACTGCCATCTTTTATTTATTTATATTTATCGTGTTGATTGCGAAAATAATTGAGAACAAATGATAAATGCCGTGAATACGCACCGCTACTGCCGCGCAATATGTATGAACATGATTCGATGCAAGTCGGCACGGGTTATCGCACTCCAAATAAGGTAAAAATTTATTTCCGAGTGTTTTAGAGGCAAATGAACAAAACTAAGACCTATGCGTTAGAAATTTAAAACTTTGAAAAATAAGAGACACCCTAATATATATATATATATATATATATATATATATATATATATATATATATATATATATATATATATAAAGTCGATAATCGAATGTTGTACATTTTTTAAAAGAAGAACTACATAGGTACTCTGTGAAAAAAGTTTCACTTAAAGATCTCAAACCATGAAGTTTCTATGTCAATTCGAAATACCTATTACAATAAAACGGCAATTTCATACTTTAACCCCTATTATATAAATGTGGATAGAGGAGACAGCGCTCATTCCACCACTTTAATGGATCATTCATTCGGTTTATAAGTGTTAAGATATTTAAAGTTAGAAGAAATTAAAAGTTTCGTTAAGATATTTATCCAGTTTCACTATGCTTGCGGCTGTAGGGTTTTTATTATTTCGGTTTCCACTTCTTTGTCAAATGATGCCCAGAAGCTGCCAGAAGTAGAAGGCTGCGGCTGGCTATCTTGTTCTAGTAATAGTGTCACATTTTCTCACGCAAGTGAAGTTTTCCTTTAATAGATTTCATGTAGTTATCATATTTTATTTTGTTAGTAAACGCATGCTTTTTAAAGCTGGGATACAGAAATGCTGCTTCTGCAGCCAAAACGTTACTCTCTACATCAAGGAAGCGATCGTTAAGCTGGTCTCGAAGACTCACAAGTAATTGAACATATTCGTCAGGTCATGCAGAAGGAGCATTTTCAGCTAGGCAATTCTCAACATGCATTTTTATTATTTTTACCAGCACCATAACTTTAGACATAGATACCGACTTCTCAGCAAAGTCATAAAATATTTTTAAAACTTGAACACATTTTTCTAAGAGTATCCAATCATCAAGCATTAGGGTATTCAGTCGGGGTTGTTCAATGGTTAACGTACTAATAACAGCATCTTTTATTTTAAGCAATCTTGCAAGGGTGCAGGGTAGGTAATTCCATTTGAATTTGCATAGCTGTCAGTCTGCTCTCAGCTGATAAGCTATGTTTGAAATATTGCATAATTGCTTTAACCTGATCAAATTGCTTTTTAATATTGGTTAAACTGTGTTGAATTACAGATTCACTGTGTGAGTGAAACAAGGAAAATGGCGCCAAGTTGTTAAATGAACGGCTGCCACAATATTTGCCCCATTGTCGGTTATTATTCCTGATATTTTATTTGAAACGCCCCACTGTTGTCAAATAATTGTTTAAGACTCGTGGCAGATTCTGTCGTGAGATTACGTTGTGCGAAAAACCAGGTGAAAATATTATAATTAACCAAAAATTGTTTATTATTATAACGTTGCTCCAATATATTCCAACACTGTACATAATTATCATTAGTTATAGCTATGTGTCACAACAACTGCTCTGCCTGTCCAGTTAAATGCCCCTTCAGATAATGTAATTTCTGGACGTTATCAATATCACCATTATTATGAATCAAAGACACAAACAAAACTCTAAACGTTATCCATTCTCTGTATCTGCCCGAGAATGTAAGAATTGCTATTTTCGGTAATCTTTCAGGTGTTTTCGTGACTTTCATCTCTGTGCAAGACTTCCTTGTCACTTCTGAACTACATTTAATGCCATCTAAAAGATCACTACAGTCCGATTTAAAGTCTAAATAGAATTCCTTAACTTCGTTGTGTATGTCTATTAGAAAATAACTAGACCCTACTGTTTCTTTACTTTTTAAAATCTCATAATGATTTTGAGAACAACTCTTTCCATTTATTGTTAATAATCTCAATCCTGGTTTCTATATACGATCTAGAAATTCTCTCTTTAGGACTCTTTTTGAAATTAACTTTTACCTTTTGAAGCTGCAATCTAATATCTTCTTGAATTTTTATAAGTTCCATTATGATGATAAATTATACAAATTAATATCCATGAAATTTTTAAGTGTTTTTTAGCTTGATAACTTCTATGTAAAATTGGGCATAGGTTTCCCGTATGATTCACTTTTTGCAAACTATTTTAAGTTCTACTAACACTTTATTATTTTCAAAGTTAATTTAGTTTAAATTTTCTAAGTCCAAAAGTTATTTGAATTTATTCCTAAGCTTTTTTATAATATAAAAGTACTTATAGTTTAATGTCCATATATCACTTATTCACTTCACTTTGTCACTTGCCCAGTAATCCGATCAAAGTTACTGTAGATATTCGCCATGTAGAGATGCCCCTCAGCGGTCTCAACTCCTCGTCAAGCCGCGCAATTACAAGTACAGTCAAGAATTCATAATTTTGCTGTGTCTACGAAACCATTACCCATAAAAAAAACAAAGTAAATATTGTCAAATTTTGGAGATTCCTGAGCTTGAATACAATAACTAGTGCGAGCAATAGCTAGATCATATGTGATCTCGATATAGGGAGCTTGTTGTTAGTTAAAAAAAATACTATTGTTCTGCTCAAACAACTTTATATTAATCAATATAATCTAACACACAAGATGGAGGTTGTGGTGACAAGCAAAAAAAAAAAAATTAAACTTTAAAGAAAACTTAAATCAATTCTAAGATTACAGTGCTGCCAACATCATGTTATAATAATTATATGTAACACAGATAACATAATACTATAATATGTAATTACATTGCCATTTTTTAACACCCCGCCTCAATGTAATTACCCTTAAAAATATACATACATATTATGCAAAATAACTAAACTAATTACACAAATCACATTTCTTAACACATTTAATAAACAATTCTTTATTTAAAGGTTCAGTAAAAACATCAGCCGGTTGCTCACTTGAATTTATGTAACTTACACTTATCTTTAATCAGATCCTTAACAAAATGAAGTTGAATGTCTACATGCTTTAAACGTTTGATAGACTCAGTTGCTGCAGTTAAGATTGTCGACTGATTATCACAAGAAATATTTACTGGGCAAATATTCTGGAAGCCAAAATCATTTAATAAATTTATTAACCAACAAGCTTCACTGGCAGCCATGCTCATAGCAACATACTCCGACTCAGTTGATAACGGGCTCACTGAGGCTTGTTTTCTAGAACTCCATAATATCAAGCAATCTTCTTCTTCTTCTCGTGTCGATGGCAGGTTCAAATTGAGTCAGCCCAAAACTCAGCCACTATTCTTGCTTTATCAGTGGCGTCCATAAGCTCCTGTAAGTTGCAGGTAACAGGGCAAGCAGGGCAAGTAAGTAAGTGCCTCATCGTTTGTGGGACAGTACCACATCTGCACTCCAGGCCACCCTCCGCAAATCCCCACCTGGACAAGTTCTCCTTGCTTCGACCTACCTGTGTCCGGAGTCTATTAAGGGACTTCCAGGTCTGCCAAGGCAAACTATGTCCAGGCGCAAGATTCTCAGACGGTGGAACGAATGGAGTTAACAAAGGACCATAATTGTCCTGCCACATCCTGCATCTTGCCTGTGGTCGTTCATCTCTAAGTGGTAGGACACACTTCATAAAGCTTTTTCGGCTTTTTAGCCTTTGTGGCACCAGGATATTGTCGTGCATGGGGTGTCGCGTGTCTTTTTCCATTTTGGTCCTTTCGCTTGAACTCGCCACTGCTCTACGGACTTCTGGAGGCGCAATTCCTGCTAGTGGGTACAGCATCGGTGTCGGAGTCGGGTTCAGGCAACCAGTGATAATGCGACACGTTTCGTTTAGTGCTGTATCCACTAGTTTAGCGTGGGAAGAGCGGCACCACACAGGGCAGGCATATTCACCAGCAGCAAAGGAAACGGCCAAGCCAGTAGTTCGTAAGACATCAGGCGAGGCACCCCACTTGGATGTGACTAGTCGACGCAGGATTTGGTTTCGGCTATGGACTTTCTGCTTGATGTTCTCGCAGTTTTTACGAAAAGTAAGTGACCTATCCAGAGTGATGCCAAGGTATTTGGGGAAGTTACTATGCTCAATAGGCACCTCACCCCATACAATGCTTAATTTACGCCCTGCCTCTCTATTGCGAAGGTGAAATGCGCAGGATTGAGTTTTGTTCGGATTCGGTTTTAGAGAGTTTGCGATGTAGTACTTGTCTAAGTTAGTAAGGGCATCTGATAGATTCGTCTCGACCTCCTCGAAAGTGGCGGCCTGGGAGGTGAGTGCAAGATCATCCGCGTAGAGGAAGCGGGATGTGTTTGGACTAGGTGGTTGGTCGTTAGTGTATATATTAAAAAGAAGCGGGGCCAGGACACTACCTTGGGGTAGTCCGTTCTTTTGTGATCTCCAACGACTTTTGTCTGAGAGGAGGTGGACTTGGAAACGCCGGTTGTGAAGAAGTTCTCGGAGTATTTTGACAAAATTCATGTCACTTATCATGGTCTCCACCTTCCACAACAGCCGTTTTAGGTTAACTGTATCGTAAGCTGAGGATAGGTCGACGAATACAGCGCCTGTGACCATTCCTGCCTCGAAACCATCCTCAATATATTGTACGAGTTTGAGGGTCTGGTTGCAACAGGACTTAACAGGCCTGAAACCGGCTTGCTCCGGGATTAGCTTAGGATCAATAGCAGTCGTAAGTCGGTTCAGCAGCAGTCTCTCGAATAGCTTATGTGTGTGACATAGAAGAGATATTGGTCGATAGTTCTTAGGATCATCTGCTGCCTTGCCTGGTTTCAAAATAGCTATGACCTTAGATTTTCTCCAGAGCCGGGGTATTGAAGTAGATTTCAGACAGTTGTTATAAAGTTGCAGCAACCAAGACACAGCAACTGGGCCAAAATGTTTGATCTGCTCAACCGATATTTCATCCACTCCAGAGGCTTTGCCGCACTTAAGACCTTTAATCGCTGTCACAACGTCAGCAAGGATAAACGGCTTACTGATGGTGTCGCAAGAATTCCCAGATGTCTTTAGTTTAGGTACTCTCGCGGGGCGAGCAGCTGGTTTTCCATTAAGAAGTAACTGATGGGCAATTTGGTTGGCGGTGAGTTGGCTTGGAGGAGAGGGTCGAGAAGGCTCGTTTGTCAACTTGCGCAAGGTGTTCCATGCCTTCTTACTGTTATGGGTCATATCAATACTAGTGACAGTATTGACCCATCTCTCCCGCCTATTTTTTCCAATTGTAGAAAGCAGCAGCTCCCCTGCTTCCGTGGTAGCCTCCGAAAATGGGTCCATCTGGTACAGTGACTCATACCGGCTCAACAGATCAGTGGACTCACTCGACAGTCCCGATATGTAAGAAGTCCTGCAACCCCTTGGAATATGTTTCCGGGATAAGGATTGTACGGTCTCAACAAATTGGTCGTAGTTTACTGGAGTTGGCACCACATTTAGGAGAGCGTCGTCGATGGAACTTGTAAAAGACTCCCAGTCAGCCTTAGTATAGTTAAATCGGCGCTTAAATGGCACAGTCATAGGTCGGACAGCGGGCTCGATGTTGCACATAATAGGTCTATGTTGTGTGCGGGGGATTGGAGAACATACGCTTTTTAAGCATTGTGAGCTGATGCAGGAACTGACGAAGATTAGGTCAGGATTGTACCCACGTTTCCACCGGCCACTATTAAAGGAAGTCGGTTGCTTAGGATTATGTAACAGGCACAAATCGTTTGTCTCAGCCCATGTTTCGACTGCTTGTCCATCCGTATCAAAATCATTATAGCCCCAGTTAGGGCTGCGGCTGTTAAAGTCACCGATTACAACTTTGACGGCTTGGTCGTTAAAATTTTCTGGAGGGTCAAATTTGAAACTGGTCCCAGGAGGTTTGTAGATTGATGTGATTGTACAGTTGCCAACATCGATGGTGATAAGTTCGATGCCGTTTTGGGTTGAACATTTGGTGGATCGGATGCTTACGCCGGGAGCAACAAACACTGCGTTACCGTGCTTCGGATGACAGATCTCGGCGATAAGCGTTAGTCCGGGAATGTGTGGCCGACTTCGGGTTTCGTCTCGATGGGTCTCTTGGACGCAAAGAACATCGCATTGTGTTTTGCGATATAGGTCTGAAAGAATTTCTGATTTGTTTTCTGAGAACCCTTCGATGTTAATCGAGACTACACACAAAGAAGGTTTTGTGAACGGACTTTTGATTGCCATCGTGGTGAAAGGATTAGCCAATCAGCGTTAATAAATTTCTGATTGCCCAGGGTGCGCCGAACGTATAGGTCGTACACGTCGCTCGGGGAGGCTCCTTTCATGCACCCCTATATCAAGCAATTAGAAAATGTAAACATATATCCAGAGGTGGACTTCCTATCCCTTAAATCACCACCCCAATTAGCATCACAAAACCCCTCTAAATTATCATCTGTACATTTATAAACTAATTTATAATTAATTGTTTGTTTCACATAGCGTAATACTCTTTTTAAAGCACAAAGTAATACATTATTCGCACAATTTTGATACCTGCTCAGCATTGAAATTACAAAACACAAATCAGGTCTTGTACCTTGTACAGCATACATTAAACTCCCTATTATTTGTCTACACACTTTTTCAAGGTTTTTATCTGGATGTGATTTTAATAAGATTTCAGAGTTAAAATTTCTATCAATAGGTGTGGTCATAGGCTTACAATTTTCCATTTTAAATTTTTTAAGAACACTTTCTAAATAATTCTGTTGATCAAGTTCAGTAACACCAGACTTTAAGTTTTGGTTTACATTAATACCTAAAAAATTTGATACTAACCCTAAATCCTTCATTTTAAATTCTCTATTCAAAACTATTTTAAGTTCATTAATTTCACATTTGTGTGTTCCAAAAATTAATAGGTCGTCTACATACATTAACAAAAATATTTTATCTTTACCATTAAATTTCTTATACAAACAAGAATCACTACTAGATCTATCAAAACCCTCTTTACACATTATATCATTAAATTTATTATTCCAACATTTAGGAGACATTTTTAACCCATACAATGATTTATTAAGTTTAACTATATTATTATTATTAGAATAAGCCCCATCTGGCAATTGTATATAAACATCCTCTTTAACTTCCCCATACAGAAATGCCCCGGTAACATCCATTTGATGTATTTGTAAGTTTAATTTAGTTGCAATGACCACAAAAATTCTAAAAGTTGCTAGTTTTGCTACGGGAGCATAAATGTCTTGATAACTAAACAAATTATCCTGCTCAAATCCCCTTGCTACTAATCTAGCTTTATATTGATTTAAATTTTTAATTTTAAAAATCCATTTACTACTTACAATTTTACTTGAATTAACAGGTTTATCACACACTTTCCATACATTATTGTCTCTTAATGTTTGTAACTCTCGATCTATTGCCTCTTTCCACTTGGTAGCATCAGCTCTATTCATAGCATCCCTATATGTCAAGGGCTCGGAATCACCATGCACAAGATTGCATTTATAAAACGAAGTTTGTTTCCTCTTTCTAATGGGTCTCTGATATTTGTAAGATTGTGTATTGTCATCACTAGATAAAGTTTCATTAGCACTTGGTTTGTATTCACTTTCCGATTCTGTTTCATATACTAAGTCTTCACTGCTTTCATCATTAGCTATATCCTCTAAATAATTTTCTTCATTTTCTAAAGTTTCAGGCTCATAGGATGGTTGGTATTCTAATTTAACTATGTCAACTGGTTTCTGAATCTGATCTGTTTTTATTTCATTTTCTAAGAAAACTAAATCTCTCTTCATTTCTATAGTATTTTTATGTGGAAAATATATCCTGTAACCTTTCACATCTTCACTATATCCCACCATTATTCCCCTTTCACCTTTCTTATCCCACTTTCTACGTTTTTCTTTTGGAATGTGTGCATACACGGGATCACCAAACACCTTTAATGTACTTATATCGAATGTCTTGTTTGTCCAAATTTCAAAAGGCGATTTTTCATCTATTTAACTCTTTCCAGTTCTATTCAGTACAAAAACAGTTGTATGTATAGTCTCTGCCCACAGCTTTTTAGGTAAATCTTTTGCATGCAACATTGTCCTGGCAGCTTCAACCAAAGTTCTGTTTTCCCTCTCGGCTTTTCCATTTTGCTCCGGTGAGTATGGTACAGTAAGTTGATGTGTTATGCCATGGTTTGAAAACATTTCTACAACCTCTTTATTTGTGAATTCTAAACCATTGTCACTTCTAAATATTTTAATCTTATTGCCTGTCATATTTTCAGCCTTATTCATAAAATCTTTAATACAGCTCTTAATTTCATATTTATTTTTGACAAAATAGACAAATCTAAAGTTTGAGAAATCATCTTTGATTAAAAGAAAATACTTCGATCCACCTAGCGAGGCTTCTTCTATTGGACCACATGTATCAGCATGTACTAATTCACATGTCTTTGTGCTAACAAAATCACTTTTTAAGAAAGGTAATCGGTGAATTTTTCCTAATAAGCAACTTTCACATTTAGGAACAGTATTTTGTTTGCAATCTATATTGTTTTTCTTTAATACTTTCTTTACATATTCAAAATTTTGTGTGTGAAGAGATATATCTTATATATTTAAACGAGCAATTCTTGTATATTTATATCTTTATTTATTTATTTATTTATACCGGCGATCTCGGAAACGGCTCTAACGATTTTGCTGAAATTTGGTATATGGGGGCTTTCGGGGGCGAAAAATTGATCTAGATTAGTCACATGTCTGGGAAAACGCGTGTTTTCGAGTTTTCATGCGTTTTTCTTATGCATTATTCTACGCAAAATTTAATCGCGACATCTATACAACTCTGTCAGTAACATTTAGTCACTTAATGTAAAATTATTTTTAAGCCAAATTAAAAAGAAAATTATTCTTATCGCGACATCTATACAACTGTCTCAGTAACACTTAGTCACTTAATGTAAAATTATTTTTAAGCCAAATTAAAAATAAAAATTGTTCTTATCGCGACATCTATACAACTTTCTCATTAACACTTAGTCACTTAATGTAAAATATAATAAAATAATAAATAAAAATAAAAATATTTTATTCATTAACAATATGCTTGGTAATTACAAACAAGGTTGAGATCGCCTTTTAAGTGTAATAAACACCTGTAACAGGCAATCTCGCTCTTCCATAGCCACATCATAAATAACTTGCTATAGCAACTAAGTTTTAAGTTTTACATTGTTTGCTAGTAATAAAATGTGTGTGTGTGTGTGTGTGTGTGTGTGTGTGTGTGTGTGTGTGTGTGTGTGTGTGTGTGAGTGTGTGTATATATGTATGTGCGTGTGCGTGTGTGTGTGCGTGTGTGTGTGTGTGTGTGTGACATATTCAGGAGATTGATTTCAAAAGTATTTCTGTATCCTCATATGTTTGAGAATTCAACCAATTAGTTAAGACTGATTTACAGTCGTGATGACTCAAAGGATAAATTTCTATAATTTTGTTTATTTTATTATATAAGCGTGCTGACTGAATTTTATATTGATGTGCCGCAAAAACTGTTTTGATCATAGGCAACTTAAGAATACCACGATTTCTTCTTTTATCTACTATGCTAGAATCAATAACCAAATTTTTATGTCTTTTTAAAACAACCCATAAGATGTATAATTTTCTAACAGACAGAATTTTGCTTTCTAAGTATAATTCATGAGTAGGATATATGTATGAGTTAAAGAACATCACTTTGAGTAGTGACCGCTGTGCCCTTTCCACTTCCAGAAATTTTGCTTTAGAGGCTCCCCCCCACACTGAGATACAGTAACACAACACTGATTGGGCTAATGCGACATATATTTTATTCAAAAGTACTTTAGAAGTTGAATATCTTAAGATCCTAAAAATCCATATTAGTTTTCTGACTCTGGAAGTGACTAATTCTATGTGTGAGTGCCACGAAAGTCTTTGATCAACCATAATACCTAGATATTTAGTTGTGGCTACTTTATTAATTATAGGACAGCTACAGTTTTGATGAGTAGTGCTTTTGCAGGAATGGATCTGTATGGTGAAGTTAGATGAGGGTTGTGACCGGATGTTTTTTGAAAAACAGATGTAGTTTGTTTTCTCAGTATTAAGCAAAAGCAGGTTAGCTCTTAACCAACAGGCAACTTTACGGAGTCCTCTTTCTACAGCTTCATGTACAGTATCCCACGTAGGCCCACTGAAAACTATAGCCGTATCATCAGCATAGGCAAAGATCCTGGCCCCGCTTATGTTTAAGTTACACAAATCATTAATATAGATTAGGAATAAAGTCGGGCCCAAAACGCTGCCTTGTGGGACGCCGTAGGTTATGTATGAATCGTCACTCAACAGTTGTCCAATTTTTACTTTCTGTTTACGATCACACAAATAATCTTTAAGGAGCAAAAGAGGGGTCCCTCTGATGCCAATATTTTCTAACTTTTGTACAAGAATGGGGACAGAGACGGTGTCAAAGGCCTTTTTTAGATCTAAAAATACGGCAAGACTTTTGTTACCTAAATCTAGATGTTCAACAATTAATGAAGTTAGGGCTGTAACAGCATCCTCTGTAGATTTTGCTTGTCTAAAGCCAAATTGAGAGTCAGATAAGATGTTAAATTTATTCAGAAAATGTATTAGTCTTTTGTTAATTAATTTTTCTACTATTTTGGAGATACAGGACAAAATCGAGATTGGCCTATAATTGTTGACGTCGTCTCTGGCACCACTCTTGTAAACAGGAGTGATAATGGCTTGCTTTAGTAAGGAAGGAAATATGCCCTTGTTGAAGCAAAGGTTAACCAAATGAGTTATGATGGGAGTCACTACATTGACGGCTAATTTTAAGAAACTAGATGGTATATTATCCCACCCCGGAGCACTATTAGATTTAAGAGACATTATCGTGTCATGAACTTCCATATCATCAGTGTCCAACAGAACAAAAGACGTCAAGTGTGTATAATTTGTTCGAGGATTCATTCCCATTGTATTACCCTTATGCATTTTTTCTGCTAGAACTTTACCTACATTAGAGAAGAATGTGTTCACATGATTCACTGATTCTACAGGTGTTGGTCTTATGTATAATAAAGGAGAATTATCAGATTTCTTTTGATTTAAGTGTGTTATATTTTTAACATTATACCAGAGTTTCTTGGAATTTTTTATTGATGCGTCCAGCTGTTGTCTATCATAATTACGTTTAAGCTTCTTTATTAAATTATTACAATGATTTCTGTACCTTTTATAGCTAATTTTTAAAATTTCATTATATGGATCACTTTTTAATTTTTTCTGCATATTATTTCTATTTCTAATGCAGCGTAAAATCCCCGGAGTAATCCAGGGTTTTATTATGCGTCTGTTTTTCGGAATGTTTCTTATAGTTGTATTTTCTTGAAGTGATTTGCGTATACTGTCAGTTAATCTTTCTATTATTAAGTTTGGATTGTCACAGAAAAGTAGTTCTTGAAGATTTTTCTCAGCTAAACTAAGGAGTGCTTTATTATAGTCTGTTATTTCTTTACTTTTTGTACATTTAATTTGATGTATTTTATGCCTAGATAAACATAACAATACCATGTTATGATCGGTAATTGTTGTATTAAGAACCGCGATTTGCGCAGCAATGTTTCCTTTCTCAATCTTAATCATAAAATGGTCTAGACAACTATTTGCTCTTGTAGGGATAAAGTGTCCTGATAATAAGCCGTGTGAGCACAGCATATTAAGGTAATTCGTTCTGTTGTTGCGTTCATAAGTGCCCTCAGATTGCTTTGAAATTTAAGTTTATATTCAAATCTCCTGTTATTATTATATTCTTTTGTGTCTTTATGCTGCCTAGATGTGAGTTAAGAGAATCAATGAAATTCACAGCATTAATATTAGAGGGTGATCGGTATATACCCAAGATAGTTGCATTATGAGTTTCAACTTGTAAGCAAGATGCGTGTCGGTCGCCCAGGTACTTTTTTTAAAGTGTCATAAATATCAAATTTGTTAAGAGTTTATTGACACTGATTACTACGACTTAACTGCAGCATATTGTAAAAGCTCAAAAAGGACCCCAAATAAAAAGAAAATGTTATAGCCTTAAAATTAAAAAAAAATATATAATTTTAATCGCTTTGCTATAACTAAAACTAAAACATACACCTTTGATATAAACTAGTGATATGAGTACAACTAGTTTTATGGCTTGTTAAAATAATCAACTAAAGTTAATTGGTTTATCGCAAACGTAAGTGATAAAAAAAAACTTCCATTGTAATTTGTATGTGTGAAACGTTGATGTTGAGAAATATGCTTTCAAAAGCTATTATTTTTCTTTTAATAATTACTATAGTTAAAAATGAAAAATACACCGAAGACAAAATGGTGGGATTGAAAGCTTTACATGAAGTTAAAATCGATAAAGACACGATTATTAATAAAAATATGAATCTAAGGAGTAAAAATCGTGAAAAAGGTAATTTAAAGTATTTTATTTTGTACTAGCGACTCACCCTCGCTCCGCTTGGGTTAGCTTACGTTTTAACGTTTTGTATAAATTTCTCAGAGCTGAGATATTTTCCAGCAGTAAAAAGTAGCCTATATGTTGACCCGGGTAACCAGCTATCATCATACCAAATTTCATCAAAATCCCTCCAGTGGTTTTTCCGTGATGCGGTATCAGACAGGCAGACGACAGACAGACGACAGACAGACTTGACAGAGTCCTACCGGTGGTAGGACTCTGTCAAGCCTGAGGAGTCCAGACTGGATGGGTACCACCCCCTTATCTATTTCTGCCGCCAAGCAGCAATGATTGCATTGTTGTGTTCCGGTATGAAGGATAAGGTAGCCAGCGCAATCACAGGCAAGAGGCATATCATCTTAGTCCTCATAGAGACAACGCACCTATGGTTCTGCATTTTTGTTACTTAAAACTTAAGTGCATGAACCGTAGGTGTTATGGGCGACAGGTACTACTTTCCATCAGGTGGTCTGTCTGGTTGTTTGTCACTAAATATCATTAAAAAAAACAGGCAGACAGACAGACAGACAAAAATTCTTAAAACTATAGATTCGGCCTCTGTATCGATAATAATGACTATTTCAATAAGATTTTCGAAAATATTTAATGTACAAATTCGACTTAGTTAGAATTTTATTATATGTTTATCTTTATTATAAATAGGCAAAGACAGTTCAGTACCTTTTTCTCCTCTGTTTGTCATTTTTTTTTTGTTTAGTAGCTATTGATAAGCTATCCTATGAGGATTAATAATTTTTTTTTTGGAAACGGTTAGTTTTTTGTATAGTAGTGGAGATGTCGCGAATAGTCGAATACCGATTAATCGCTATCCTCTATGGCGAATAGTCGAATAACTATCCATTATTATTCGACATAAAAAAGGAGTCTTCTGAAGAGCAATCCAAAAATGCCACTGTTTAAGAAATCGCCAACTACATCGCGTTAGCAAAGGCTGACAGAAGTATAAACCTATATGAATGGTGGGCTTTGAGTCCCAATAAGAATGGATTCCCCATTGCTGATGCCCGCGACTTCGTCCGCGCGGATTTAAATTTTCAAAAATCCCATGGTTTAAAAACTTCTGTTCCTACTTCGATCCTTTCTTAACAACAAGGCAGTCCTTTTTTTATAAGTGCAAACCAACCCAATAGATAGGTACCTAAATTCTATTCATATATATTTTCCTCAAATTTTCAATAATGATTATGGTCTTCACCTAGTGGTCGAATTTCCATCACCAGGTGAAGACTTATATAATACCAAGATGAATACTCCAAGCTACGAATAAAATATTATTGTTTGTGCCTTACATTAAATGAAGAATAGTGTAAATAAAATATAGGCAATTTTGAATAAGTTGGACCGAACAGATAAGACTCAAGTCACATGAAAATTCGTGGTTTTATAAATTTCTTTCACTCTTTTAACAGCTTTAGTTAAAATTTGATAAATATTTTGAAAGACAATATGAATAATAAATATTGCTGCCATATATAAAATAAAGTACCGATAACCGTATACACCATTCTGGGCCCATTACCATTAATGGGTCCAGAATTAGGTTAGTAGGTTAGTTTTTTAAGGTTCAACTGTTTTATTTTTTTCTTAATAAAGCTATTCTATAATAGTTTATATATATTTGTATTAAATTAACGGACAGTATTTAATATATTGTATAGCGAATAATCCCACAAATTCTCAACATGAAGCAAATCGAAATCCAGATTGGTCGTACAGTTCTTTTCCGATGGATGTCAAGAACCACGTAGAACAGTTTAAGCGGAATATGTCAGAATGCTTAAAAGAAGTACAAGCTAATGATAAAAGAGAAATCAAAAGCCTTTCCCCTAAAAAAGAGTCTCCTATACACGGGGAATGCCTCATCGCTTGTGTGCTGAAACGCAATAATGTAATCGAAAACGGCAAAATACATAAAGGTAAACAAACGATTATGTACATAGTGAATTATATATGATTTTTTTTAATAATATTAATAATTCTAAGGTGTATTAATAATTATAATTAAAAATAATAATAATATTAATAATTCTAAGTGGTAACTGGTAGCCCAGTATTAACGCGCTCATTTGGGAAACTGAGTGAAGCGGGTTCAAATCCCGGGTCTCGCACATTTCATATTTTCATATGCGAATATTTTTAACAAGATAACCACTTGTCTTATGATAAAGCAAAACATTGTGAGGAAATCTGCATGGCTGTGAGAACCTAACGAGTTTGCGAAAGACATGCTCATCCTGCCCTTGGCCAGCGTGGTGGACTATGGCCGGATCCTCCTCGTTTTGAAGAGAGGTCCGAGCACAGCAGTAAGATGTTAAAAATGGCTGAATACAATAATTCTTTATTCATCACTAGCGACTTATCTTCGCTTCATTCGGGTGGTGTCCTGAGTTCTCTTGTATTTATAATATTAAAAAAAAATACAGGTAGCGTCACCTTTGCCAAATTTTATTACTAGCAATAGCCTATGAGTTACTCTAGGTCTATTTGTGTCGTAAATTTCATCTAATTCCAGTCAACCGCTTCAGCGTGAAAGAATAAGAAACACACACATACATTTGCATTTAAAAAAATGGTCTGATAAAAATCTTTTTAGAATATAGAAAACAAATTATTTAATGACCATGGACTCACTCTCAACTCAGCATTGAGTGTCTATTAATGTCATACTATGTATGCCACTCTGTATGTATTAATAGCATGCCACTTTTTGCTCGATTTCTACTGGAATTAATATTATTATAGATGACATCTTTAATATGGCTACGTGAATGTTAAAAATTAACACGCTTTCATTACTCTCGCCTGTTACTGATTAATTACTTATGTTTATTAAAATTATCTTTTCACATTTTTTCGTGGATTTACTCGTATTATGATTTTTGTTTTTCGAAATTTCGAATGTTTTCGAATCAAGAATCAAAACAAATCTGTAAAAAAACCGAAAAGATAGTTTTATTTAAAATGTCAAATATTTACATTTTTGATTAAATCTTGAAAGTCGATTTTTTAATACCATTCATTTTGTCAAGGCCACTAAATAGCAGTCAGTCAAAATTTGAAGCGTCTTATATTATAATTATTTTCATGGAATTCACAAGAATAAATATAACATATATTTTATGCAATATTGTCTATTTGCACACGCAAATTATTTATTATCAAGAATATGAGTTAATGTAGAATATATTCTGTTTTGCAATCTTATGTTATAAATATTCTATAATTTCAGCAAACTTACTTTCATTAGTGAGAAAGTTCTACGAAAAAGACGAAAAACTAATGAAAAAACTAGAAAAAAATGTAGATCGCTGTATAGAAACAAGTGTCAAAAACAAAGACGATTGTGCGATAGCATCACATCTTAATGACTGTACCAATGACCTTATGGCAAATAATAAGCATAAAATTATAGTAAATTATTGATAATATAAAATGTATAGATAATCCTTATATTAAAAATAAATTATGTGTTATCAAAAAGACTTGTTCATATTTAATAACTATTATTTATAATATATTTTAAAATAATAGATAGAGTAAAAGGAGATAATGGAAGTCACTTAAGCGAGAAAACAAATAAAACCTTAATTTAAAATGATATATTTATTGCAACTGCCAGTACACTAAAACTTAATTAGCTGTCATTTGAGAGTCCCACCGACTATAGTCCGCGTTGTTTTTAATGAAATCACTTATTCTATGACACCATCTTTGACCAACCTTTTTCTTACTTCCTGCCACAGACTATATTATAACACGCGTAAGCCCATAACCCACATGAGGTACATCTGTACCACATCTTCCTCTACCATACCATATCTTACTGTTCCACTCGAAATTGTATCATACTAGGCATCTGTTTTCTAGCATCTTCTGTGTCGTCATCCTCATCATTTTTAAACTGACTTCAAAAAAAGAGGAGGTTCTCAATTAGTCGGAACCTTTTTATTTATGTATGTTCACCGATTACTCGATGACGCCTGAACCAATTTGGAAAATTCTTTTTCTGTTTCAAAGGGTATTATACTTCCCAGGTGGTCCCATTTAAATTTTATCGAAATCGGTCAAGCGGTTTTTAAATTAAAAAAAAAACCCTTCAAAAAATACACAGGAACTAAAATAATTGGTATTTACACACGATTTTCTACCAAAACCTATAAATCAAATTTATGTTACAATTCCAGTACAAAAAAATCAACTAAACTAAACACTCACTTATTATAAACATTACTGTTACTATACCTATGATAAATAAACTATTTAATACCAAATTAAAATTTATAATTATCTATTTACACAATCACAATATGATAATTCTTGTCTAAACCTGTTATCTATTGATTTAAATAAAATATTATATGTGCTAGACACCTACTGATGTGTTTGAAGTCGGTGCCAAGCCAAATATCAAATTTGTCCCCCGCTACACACCGCGCGTGTATAGCAATTGTTTCAGACAGGTCTTTTGCACACAACTGATCCACATAAGTAAAAATAAATCCATTTTTATTTTGACTAATATAATTATAAATGGGTCTGATCTGGGTTGTTACGGTGTAAAAAATAATCATCTAAGGTTATTACTTCCTCCCTTTATGGGCATAATTTTCTGTAATCATAGTCCCAATTTTCTTTTAAATCATAGATATAAAAGTTGCTGGCAACAAAATATTATTTTTGTGCCTCGCCCAGCCTAGATACCTTGAATACCCGAAATAATTCTTTACCCTGTCAGGCACGAACTGTAATAGTTGTTGACGGTCTCCCTTTCCGTCGTTCTTGTATTTACTTAAATATACGAGTAATATATTCAATTGGATACATGACGGGATTTAGTTCGAGCTCTCAAAAGAAAGCCTTCGACATTAATTCCGTATTATAAAGTCAGGAATCATTGTTTTGCATATTTCGTTGGTATACACACCATTTCTTATAAGTTCGCTCAGATAAGACCGGGTGAGCTTTATTTGGTAGGTGCCTAGAGCTATAAAAACTAGATCTTCCTTGCTTAATTCTGAGAATACTATCCCTCGAAGAGCTTCGTTAGTTATCATATGAAACACTGTTCTTTGTCGATTTATATTGTTCTCGACAACGTAATCACCCAAACGATTGGCTGATGTACTCTTTCCGAATTATTTTCACTATAATTTCGCTGGCATGTGGCGTATTTGCTACAGGAAATTTAGGCTGGCCTTCAAACAGTCGGATGGTCTCTCTGAATTCATGTTGCTAATTCATATTATTAATTTAAAAAGCACGGAATTGCATACAATTTATTCTCCTTAAACACTCTGATTTTTTCAGAGTATTAATTTTTCAGGTCCATCGTTCAGAATGAGCATTACGAATTCCGAATAGGAAAGATTAAGATTATTAATTCAGAACGCACATATTTCTATATATTTCTATGAGCGAACACACACACTCTGGAATAAGATTATGAATTATGTGATTTTATCTCTTATCAAAATTATAAATTCATTAAATGATGCTACAAACATCTTGTAGTAATCGAAGGGTCTCTCAGGGTACTGAAGAATTTTTTTCGCCATAATGTAGTACTGGCTCTCCGTTACTCTATTCACATTAAGAGAATGAATCCAGTGCTTTCGTTTTCTTTTCTTTGAGGCCAGCCTTAAACGTTTTAATTAGAGCGGCAGTAATTTTTACGTCTTCAAACATGTGAGGCAGGGCTCTGTTGAAATATCATGCTTTAATATTACAATAAAGCGAGAACACAAATGATTGAAACCAACTTACCAAAATACTTATGGGGGGTAATCATAATGTGCTAATATGCTGATATTAGCTGAATAAATGTCCCTCAGCTGCAATTAGTTATCGAGTATCTGTAGAAATTATGTATGGATAAAATACATATCTAAATTAAGAATTTTTGGATGTAGAGTTTGGGCAGTTAATATGCCAAAAGAAAACAAATTCGAACAGACAGCAAAAGAAATGAGGATGGTAGAATATGGTTTGAATGGTTATCGCCTATGGGATCCTGTATAATTATTTCTAGAGATGTAAGATTTGATGAATCTGATTTTATCTCCAATACAGTATATCATTAAAGAAAAGGTGAATGAAGATAAAAAGAAAGAGCAGAAAATAATAGATCCAGAAAATAAGGGAGAACAACAATAAGTTGAGCGAGACGGAAAAATAAGGAAAGTAAATTACAAAATTTATTAGAAAAAAGACCAAAAAGGAATAGGAAAAATTAAACTTACCTACGAGATTATAAACTTGACGAAAATGAAGCGAATATCGCATTTTGTTTGTTTACTGAACCTCAATCATAAACAATAGCAGTAGAAGATGCTGGGTGGCACGATTCTATCGACAGTGAATTAAATTCATTAAACAAATTAAAGTCATGGCAAGAAACTGATTTACCACAGAACAAAAAAGCTATTGATACCAGAATTTGGTCTTTAAAACTAAGCAGGATGAAAGAAAACAGGCAAGATTTGTAGCTAAAGGTTTCCAGACAGATACAAGATAAATAAAAATCATCGACAGATAATGCTAGAAATGTCTTAACATTATTAGATATTTTTATAAATAATGTTCATAATTAGATTTTTTGTAACCTAGCTCTTGTAAACAGTCTTCTACACTTTTATACTAAACCCTAGCAGACTGTTTTATTCCATAAATAGTGCTTTTTAATTTTAACACTTTACCTACATTGTTTTCACACTTAAATTGCATATACACAGTTTCTGCAACACAGCCATTTAAAAATGCTGTAGTGACATCTAGGTTATGTATTCAAGTTTGAGTTAACACTAATTGCTATTAATATAACAGCTTTAAAGTGGAATAATTAAGGACCGGAAAAAGTCTCTGTGTTGGAGATAGGAAAATGATAGGCAGTGGACTGTATAAAATTGGTTGTATTAATTATAATATTAGTATATAGCTAATGTAACACGCGAGACGTATGTGACCGCTAGTAGCCGCCGGTCAATTTGAAGTGGTGGCCCGCCGGCGCACCCGCAGACAGCTTGACGCCGCCCTCTCCCCGCTGCCCTCTCTTTGTCCCTCGAACCGCGTTCGAGCGATGCGCGAACATGCTCCCCGGGTTGAAGTGGTGCACTTCAATAAATAGGCAAGGGGCAAATGTTGTTGAACCCCCGCCGCATCGTGCCCTTCTTGGTTCTTAGCTCAAAGACGCGCGACACTCCATCACTGCCAGGATACACCTTCTCTATCCTCCCCAGAGACCAGAGAAGTGGTGGAAGTGCCCTTTCCTTAATTAGGGCCAGGGTTCCCACAGCAACGTCGCCGGACGATTTAAGCCATTTAGTCCTTTGCTGTAGCAGAGAAACGTATTCTAAATTAAATCTGTTCCATAAGTGCTGCTTAATATTTTCGATCCTTTTGAAGCGCTCAAGTCGGCTGATGTCGATCGAAGTGACCTGAGGATGCGGAACAGACATAAGTGGTCGTCCAATTAGAAAATGAGATGGAGTCAGGGCAGAAAAGTCTAAGGTATCAGAAGAAATGGGAGTAAGAGGACGGGAATTTAGGATTGACTCTACTTGCGTTAGGCATGTATACATTTCTTCGAAAGTGAAATGTACATCACGAAGTAGGCGTCTTAAATGATGTTTGGTTGAACGCACAGCAGCCTCGGCAATGCCATTGAAATGGGGAGAGTATGGCGGTGCGAAAGAAAATTCAATTCCCTCTTGAGCAATGTCCGAGGATAGGTTAGAATCCTGCAAGAATCGATAAATTTCATTAGAGGTGCCTACAAAGTTCGTTCCGTTGTCGGATAAAATGCTGCGTGGTTTTCCACGACGTGCAATAAAGCGATTTAATGCAGCCATGTAACCCTCTTTTGTAAGGTCAGTAACGAGCTCTAAATGAACCGCTTTAACAGCAAGACAGACAAAGATACACAGATAGGACTTTAATAATTTACAACCTCGACCTTTCCGGTCAGCCAGTTAGTCAGGACAGGCCCAGCATAATCGACACTTGTATTGAGAAAGAAAATTCAAGTGTACTTCTAGATTTAGGTAATTGTCCCATAATTGGCTGTATAGCTTGAGCCTTATGCCTAAAGCACGTTATGCATTTATTGACAGTGGATTTTGAAAGATTTCTGCCTCCTAAAGGCCAATAGCTTTGTCGAATAGTAGCAAGAAGCAGTTGTGGACCTGCGTGTAATAATTTTTTATGATACATTTGAAATAGGATTTTTGTTAAATGATGCTTACTACAGAGTAATATTGGATGCTTAACATTATAGTCGTAAGGGGAGTTATCGAGCCTGCCACCTACACGAATTATATTATTTGTGTCTAAGAAAGGTGTTAATGAGCTAAGTCTATTCTTACGTGGTAATGATTGCCTAGATTTAAGCATGTTATATTCATAGGGAAACATTTCAATCTGAGCTGTATGTATAATTAATGTCAATGCATTTTGTAATTCTTGATTAGTTAGGGATCCAATTATTTTATTACTTTTATTTTTTAAATTGAAAATAAATCGTAAAATATATGCTGTGATTCTTTGTAAGTGTATAAAATTAGATTTGCTATTTAATAGTCCTAAGATAGTTTGATCATTTTTTGTGTTATCTACTTTTTCCAATTCATTTGCGGAAAAATTAGAAATAACCTCTGGTAGATCTCGTTCTAGGGTTTGATTAGGCATTTTAGGCCATAAAGACTGTTTTTCTAATAAAAATGAAGGACCACACCACCATAACTTTGATTCGCTGATACGATCAGCCTTCAGCCCTCGAGAAACGAGATCTGCCGGGTTTTCTTTCGAGGATACATAGCTCCACGAAAAACCTGTAGTTGTATCTAAAATTTCATTCACGCGATTTCGTACAAAAGGTTTTAGTTGAGTCACAGGTGTTGACAACCAGCCCAGCACTATTGTGGAGTCGCACCAAAAGTAACAATTTTCGATCGGTATAGTGATTGATTCACAAACTTTACTACACAGTCTTGCACCTAACAATGCGCCACAGAGCTCTAAGCAAGCAGTAGAAATAGGTTTAATTGGAGCGACACGATTTTTAGAAGTTAAAATACGACTTGTAATAATTCTTTCAGAACTGTTGATAGAACGAATATAAGCATATAAGCATCAGTAGAGACATGTATGTAATTTTTAATTTTTAATATATTTATTTAATTTGTAATATTTAATTTTAATGATAAAATGTTATTTTACTATTAGATTGCCACTTTTTTCTTTCTTTCTTTTTTTTTTTTTTTTTTTTTTGATTTTACAAAACTACAAAATTGAGAATGGGATGAATTTAAATGAGTAGGTACCACACCTGTTACTATCCACCCAAGCTTACTCTCACACAATTTTGGTTGATTTTTACCTAAGTTAATATGATTATATAGAATTATATTCCAAAAACATTCTGCACCTACTAAAATATCTACAGCTGAGGGAATATTAAAAGTAGGATCAGCTAATTGTAATGTTGTCGGAATAGGAATATGTTGAATATCAATACAAGTCGTTGGCAATAATTTTGTGATAACAGGTAATACTATGCAATCTATGTTGAATGAATAGTCGCCGTAAAAAGACTCAATTGTGAGGTTACAAGACTGTGTACTATTACTGGTCAGATTGTTGATACCTGTGATTGTCGTGGAGCTTGCATCGCGTCGGAACAAACCAAGCTTTGTGCAAAAAGACTCCGTTATAAAGTTGGAAGTACTACCATTGTCGAGTGGCAAAGTAGGTGAAGGTAACAAAGTATTGCGATACTCTTCCCAATGTCTACTAGTTGCACTATCTAATTTCATTGACATCATGTAAATAATAAGAGTATCCCAGTATTGAGTAGGCTCGTTTAATATCTTAAGCGCCCGTATATTTTTATTAGTAATATCAATGAGATTACGTATGGAACTACTCGACTCTTTAACAATAGGCTCAATATTGAATAAGGCTTGCACGTGATTATTTATCAAAAGTCGACTGTTGTCATATCGCTCACATAATAAATCCCATGCTAATTTATACTGATCACTTTTAAAATCCATATTTTTAATAATTTCTGCGGCAGTGCCTTTAAGAGCGGCACGCAAATAATGGAATTTACTTATGTTATCGATAGAATTATTATTATGGATCAAAGAAGAAAATGTGTCTCTGAACTCAAGCCAGCACTGATAGCTACCATCAAAGTAGGGTAAATCAATTTTCGGTAAACGTATGAAATTGTGTTTAAGCCCACCTGCTATCGAGTCTTCAGAGCCCTGTTGGTAGCAATGTGTAAAACTATACATTAAGTAATTTTTTTTGTACTATGTTGGCAACTCTGCTGTCATGGTGGTTCCAGTGTGCGCTGTATAAAACATTCTCTCACGTTTTATTAAAAAGTCTTTTGAAGTTGAAACATTGTTGTGCTTTTATTTCTTCAGGTTATGGGCCCAGTCACATAATCCTGACAGAAAAATATAAAAGACAACAAACTAAACATTTTTGTTTCGTCATTAAAACATACTGCCGGTTGTTGAGGTTAGAAACCGGCGGGAAAACTTGCGAGCATGTGAAGCAAGCAAGGGCGGGACGACGAACAGAAAGATGGAAGACGACAATAGTTTCAGAATCCAGACGCACATAAAGCTCGAAGGAGCATCCAATTGGAATATTTGGAAATTCCAAACCATCGTTTTATTACGGAGTCAAGGCTTGTTAGAAGTGACAGACGGAAGCAGTGTGAAACCAGAGGCGGCGGTTGAGAAAGCTGCATGGGAAAAGAAAGACGCGAAGGCTCAGTCATGGCTTGTTACAAGGATGTCAGAAAGCGTGATGATGCACATTATAACATGTACTACGTCAGCGGAAATGTGGAGGAAACTTGCGAGTGTGTATGAGCAAAAATCTGAAACTAGTATCCATATTGTACAACAACGTTTTTTCCAATATAAGTACGAGGAGGGCACCGCGATGTCTACATTCTTATCAAAAATAGAGGAATTAAGAAACCAACTCAAACAGATGGGAGAAGATATTTCAGAAAAATTCGTCATAACGAAAGTGCTAATGTCACTCCCAGATACCTACAAGCATTTTGTGTCGGCGTGGGAGTCCGCGCCGGACGACAAGCAAACGCTGGATAATCTCGTCGCGAGATTATTGATAGAAGAGGAACGTATCAACGAAAAAGAGCCTCAAAACTCGTCAGCATCGGCGTATGTAGCTAAGAAAAACGTAAAATGTTATAAGTGCAATAAGTTAGGACATTATCAAAGCGAGTGTAATCAAAACAAGGGTTCGGGACATGACAATAGAACGATTAAAAAGTGTTATTACTGCAAAAAAACGGGACATACTAAAAGTGAGTGTTATTTCAAGAAAAATAAGGAAAAAGACAGTAAAAGTAACGCATTTGTGGTCATGAATTTAGATAGACATGTTAAACAATCTCAGTGGTTAGTGGACTCGGGCGCTAGTCAACATATGTGCCGTGATCGGAACTTATTTACAACATTTAGATCGTCGAACGATAAAACAGTGATAATCGGAAATGGCGAGGAAATTAGTGCGCTCGGATGCGGACAGGTGGCGCTACAGGTCTATGATGGCTGCGAATGGGTGAACACAACCATAGACAACGTACTATTCGTTCCAGAATTAAAAACGAACTTGTTTTCTGTCAAATTCGCGACAGAAAGAGGTTATGTTGTGAAAATGGACAATAACTTGTGTAAATTTTACAAGGAAAATACTGTGTGTGCCGTAGCGAGTCGTAACGGCGATATGTACTATATGGACGTGCGTTACAAATATGAGATAGCGAATACGACTGAAGTGAAATCTGAACTAAAAGAGTGGCACAAGAAACTTGCCCATCAAAACTTACAATATGTGAAGGGGGTACTTAAAAGTAATAACATTGAAGTGAAAGACTTGGATTTTAAGTGTGAAAGTTGCTTGGAGGGTAAAATTCATCGATTGCCTTTCAGTGCAAGTGAAAATAAAACGAGTAAGCCGTGTGAGTTGATACACGCGGATACGTGCGGACCCATGGAGGTGCCGTCCGTGGGAGGTTCCAGATATTTTGTTCTACTGAAGGATGACTACTCAAACTACAGGTCAGTGTATTTTGTTAAAGACAAAAGTGAAGTGAAGAAATGTATTGAGAACTTTTTGTACAAGGCCGAAAATGTAACCAAAAATAAAGTGCTGTGTTTTAGAAGTGATAACGGGTTAGAGTTTGTAAACAAAGAAGTTCAAAATCTGTTCGAAAAACGTGGAATAACTCATCAAACCACGGTGCCATATACACCTGAACAAAATGGCAAAGCAGAGAGAGAGAATCGAACTCTAATCGAATCAGCACGTACAATGTTGTGCGCAGCAGGTCTACCGAAGAAGCTGTGGGCCGAAGCTATTCATACTGCAGCATATGTACTAAATAGAACAAGTAAGAGCAATGAAACTGAAAAAATCCCATATGAAACATGGACAGGAAAACAATTTGACATAACGGGTCTTAAAATATTTGGAAATCCTGTTTATGTCCATGTTCCAAAAGAGAAGAGGAGGAAATGGGACCCGAAAGGAGAGAAAGGAGTAATGGTCGGCTACGGTGAAGATGTCAAGGGCTATAGGATATTCTTCTCAGAAAAGAACAGTGTTGAAGTGAAAAGAGACATTGTATTTCTAAAAAAAGGTGAAGAACAGAATGAGCAGTTAGTCATACTGGATAATACTATAAACAAAAATGATGACACTAGTCAAGAGCATCCTAGAGACAGAGAGGAGATGACTGAAGATAAAGAAAAAAGGATGGAGAAAGAGAAGGAAGTACAGTCTGAAGAGGAAGGAGAAACCCTAAATGTGTCTAGCGAATGTGATAGTGTCTACATACCATGCTCCAGTGATGAAGATTCCAGCTATGATGAAAATGAAGTGGTACCGACACGTGTAAAGAGTACTCGAACTAGGAAACAAACTTTATTCTACAACTGTCATCATGTCCATGTCGAGGGAAATGAACCAAAGACTTACCGAGATGCCATGCAACGGAACGACGCGAATAAATGGCAAGAAGCAGTTCAGAGAGAATTGAAAACCCTAAAAGAAAACAATACTTGGACCGTTTGTGAAGAGCCTGTAACGGCAAAGATAATAAGTAGTAAGTGGGTATTTAAAATCAAAAACTCTAATAATAATAATAATAATGTACAGTATAAAGCGAGATTAGTGGCGAGAGGTTTTGAGCAGTGTGATACTATGAACTTATGTGATATACAGGGTGTCCCGTAAGTAGTGGACCAACGGAACACTGTTGATGAAGGGGATCATTATCTATAGAAAACACTAAATTTTATTGTCCTAGGTTCAGTAGTTTAAAAGATATGATGTTTTAAGTAATATTTTGAAATTTTCGTTCTATCAACACAAAACTTTAAAACTTTATCAAAATATTTTTTGTTATACACCTTATTTCCATTTAAAGGGGTTAAGAAAACATGTATCCTTCTAAACAAATCAGTATTCATGCATAATTATTGCCACAAATAAAATGAAAAATCAAAACTTGTGCAAATATCAAATTACAAAATTTGCTACGTGATGTTTGAAAGAAGCTAGTGTAAAAAAAATGTATGACAGCCTTGTGGAACTTTATTTAAAAAAAAACTAAAACTCATACTGAATTCAAAAAGGTATAATAACATTACAGTTAATCAAGTAAACTTAAAAAAAAATACTATTAGTCTCCAGTTCGGAGAAATGTTTATGATCAGAGAGAGTGATTCTGAGAATTGTTTTGTTCTTTACTTGCTCATGTCGCTTTTTTGTTTATGATTTCCTATTGGCCGATGCCTATTTTATTACCCCTGGTCACTATGTTTCAACTCATTAGATGTATTGTTCAGAGACTTGCTTACAGCTCGTAGCTACACACGTGTTTTTAATTCGCTCCCACAACGACTTATTTATTGTTGACTTACGCTTGAATTGGACCTTGTATGTGCTTGTGATTTGGATATTGTTTGCCCGGATATTTTAAAATGCCTCATACCTACACTACTCGCGAGTATGCTGAAATGAATTTTATTTACGGTCTGTGTGATGGCAATGCTCGGCAAGCTGCCCGTACGTATCGTCAGCGTTATCCTAACCGTGATCGTTATTCCGATCACCGATTTTTTCTCCGCGTGAATAACGCGTATTTGGAAGGTAGAATTTCTGGGGCTGCGAATACTTCGGGACGGCCTAGACAAGTTGATGAAAATCAAGTACTGGCCGAAGTGACAGAAGAACCTTCTACCAGTGTTCGCCGTATTTCAAGACGTACTGGTGTCGCAAAAACTACTGTACATCGCATTTTAAAGCGAAACAATTTATACCCTTACCGCATACAACGAGTGCAAGCACTGTTACCTACGGATTATCAACGGAGGATAGATTTTTGTCGAGAGATGTTTCGCCGATGTCGACAAGATCCACTCTTTTTTAATTCCATATTATGGAGCGACGAATCATGTTTTAAAAGGATTGGAGTGTCTAATATTCATAATCTACATGAATGGACTGTAGTAAATCCACGAATCGTAAGAGAAGACAGATTCCAGCACCAGTTTGGAGTTAATTTGTGGGCTGGAATCTTAGATGGCAAACTTATCGGCCCATTTGAGCTCCCATCGAGGCTTAATGGTACTCGCTACCTACAATTTTTAAGGAACGACCTATCTAATTTATTAGTAGACATACCACAAGAAGTTTGCGAGAGGATGTAGTTACAGCACGATGGTGCACCCGCTCACTATTCAAGACAAGTGACTGATTATTTAAACGAGTCGTACCCAAATAGATGGATTGGACGCGGAGGTACAATTTCATGGCCAGCTCGCTCACCTGATCTGAATCCGTTAGATTATTTTCTATGGGGCTATTATAAGGAAGCAGTCTATGAAACATCTGACATGAATGAAAGGCAGTTAAGAGAAAAACTGAATGTTGTTACTCAAATAGTCAAAAGTAATGAACGGGCATTTAGAAATTTAAAAAGAAATTTTATTCGAAGGTGCTGGTTATGCATAAGAGCAAGAGGAAAGCATTTCGAACATTTGCTGTAATAAATAAATAAAAATGTCATAAGTTTCTACTTGTTTTATTGTCAATATCGTGGAAAAAATGGTCACTAATGTAGATTTAAAATTAATATTGTTTGTTGTTGTTTTAAAAATCAAATAAATTATAGCTTTTTGAATTCAGTATGAGTTGTAGATATTTTTAAAATAAAGTTCCACAAGGCTGTCATACATTTTTTTTACACTAGCTTCTTTCAAACATCACGTAGCAAATTTTGTAATTTGATATTTGCACAAGTTTTGATTTTTCATTTTATTTGTGGCAATAATTATGCATGAATACTGATTTGTTTAGAAGGATACATGTTTTCTTAACCCCTTTAAATGGAAATAAGGTGTATAACAAAAAATATTTTGATAAAGTTTTAAAGTTTTGTGTTGATAGAACGAAAATTTCAAAATATTACTTAAAACATCATATCTTTTAAACGACTGAACCTAGGACAATGAAATTTAGTGTTTTCTATAGATAATGATCCCCTTCATCACCAGTGTCCCGTTGGTCCACTACTTACGGGACAACCTGTATATGCACCAGTAGCAAAAATGACAACCTTTAGGTTATTTGTTTGTATAGCAACAAAGTTAAATTTGCCAATTAGTCAAATGAATGTTACAGGGGCCTTCCTATATGGAGATATTGATGAAAATGTATATTTAAAATTGCCAGAAGGTGCATATTGTAGTGATAAAAAGATAGTAAAGTTAAATAAATCTTTGTACGGGTTAAAAAAATCACCAAAGTTCTGGAATGACAAGTTTAATTCAGTAGTTATAAAACAAGGTTTTGTAAAATCAAAAAGTGATCCTTGTCTGTACACAAAATGTAAAGGCAGTGCTAATACATATGTTTTATTGTATGTCGATGATTTACTAATATTTGGTAATAATAAAAAGCAAATATGTGACCTTAAGTCATAACTGAATAATAAATTTAAAATGAAGGATTTGGGCTTTGTTTCAAACTTCTTAGGTATTCATGTAAAACAAGATTTAGATACAGGTATTACTGAATTAAATCAAAAAGAATATTTGGAAAATGTATTACAAAAATTTGATATGCAAAATTGTAAAGAAATATGTACACCAATGGATCTGAATTTTAACACTAACATTTTAAAAGAAAAAAATGAGTCTGTAATTGAAAAAAACATAGAAAATAAATGTAGACAAATGATAGGTTGCTTGTCTTATGCTGTGTTAGGAACAAGGCCTGATTTGTGTGTTGCTGTGTCAATTTTAAGCAGGTACCAAAATAGTGCAAATAACGCATTATTAACTGCATTAAAAAGAGTTTTGAGATATGTAAAATACACTATTAATTACAAACTTGTTTACAAATGTAATAGCAATTTATTATTGGGATATTGTGATGCTAATTGGGGAGGAGACATGACAGATAGAAGGTCGACGACTGGTTATTGTTTTATGTTTGCAGAGTGCTTAATTTCATGGTCTTCTAAAAAACAAGCCAGTGTCAGTCTGTCTTCTACCGAGTCTGAGTTCATAGCAATTAGTATGGCTGCAAGTGAGGCATGTTGGCTAATAAATTTGCTCAAAGATTTTAATATTGTTGAAGTGTGTCCTGTCACAATGTATTGTGATAATCAGAGAGCTATTATGGTAGCAAATACTGAAAGTGTTAAGAGATTAAAACACATTGATATAAGATTCCATTATATTAAAGAATTAATTAAAAGTGGAAAATTAATTTTAAAATATATTAAAACTGAGGATCAAACTGCAGATATGTTCACCAAAGCATTAAATAAACATTTATTGTTAAGATTTACTAAAAACTGTGGTTTGTATTGAATAAGTTTCTGTTTAATAAATATACCTAAATGTATATTTTTTTTAGTTTATCACATTGAAAGGGGGTGTTGGTAGCAATGTGTAAAACTATACATTAAGTAATTTTTTTTGTACTATGTTGGCAACTCTGCTGTCATGGTGGTTCCAGTTTGCGCTGTGTAAAACATTCTCACGTTTTATTAAAAAGTCTTTTGAAGTTGAAACATTGTTGTGCTTTTATTTCTTACAAACCCTGCTGAGTCACGCGCCTTCTCGGTGCCGGACAGCAAGCTTCGCGCTAACGCAGTCAAAGCATAATATTGTTCTTCGAACTGGGCACGAACTGTGTAGGCTTCCTCGGGCTTTTCTGATAATAGCTCGATTTCAGTCTGTAAATCATCGAATTCAGCATATAAAGCATCAAATTTACTATAGCGACTGTCTAATTCAAGGCGTTGTAAAGTGGATAAATTATCGCAACTTTTAAGCACATCTAAATAATTGCTGAACGTAGTAAGCTTAGCTTTCATTGAGCTACGTTTTTTAATTAATTTATCAGCCATTTTAAGCATAGAAAAGAATAAAAATAGTAAGTATGCAAAAAAATGCGAAGATTAAATAAAGTGCCGTAAGAATTGTAAAAACGTATAAAAATTACAAGATAAGATAATGAATGAATGCACCTGTTATTATTACATAATAGAAGCTAATGACTCGACGACACTCTCAATTTCTATGCTGTATTCACAATCTGGGTTTTATAGTCCGTCATTGTCTCACTTTTGTCAAGCAGAATTGAAATTAATTGACGTAGTAAACTGATTTTCCTTTGAAAACCTGAATCGTCAAATAATGCTTTCAAATGCTAAAAACATATCCTGAACGGTTTTCGCATTCTTTATATGCAGGTACAATGAGGAATATTTATAGTCATAATTAATTTTGCTTTTAGAGCTTGGGATTACACTATAGCATTAGAAAGATACATAAAGTTCGCCCTTTTTTATGTCTATTTCTTCTAGTAGCAGAAAATTCTCAGCGGTAAAAGCCCACTTATCATGATTCTCTCGACCCTTGAGATTTGGAATATTTGTAACTACCGGCCATTTTCAACAATTAAAGTGGTGTAACAAGCAAACACTTTATAAACAACAAATTCATCGAATCTAATTTGAAGTTTATATTTGCAATGAATAATAATCTATAAATTGCGAGGATACAGTCACGAACAACAGAATTTAATAACTTTTTGGATATGGGCTTATAACTTAATAAAAACGCAATAATCAGCTTCAACAGACTGAAAAGTCAGGCTTTATTTTTTTTAATAAATCACAGACAAAAAATCAAAGATAACATTTAAGACTTAATAGATAGCACAACTGGCAACATGCCTTATATTGATTATATTGTTACTCTACAATATAATTAATATATTACACAATATAAATAATATTTGCCCTCACATTGTATTGATTATGATTCATTTACGTTATATGTTCACTATACGTTTTTATACATAAAAAATGCCGCAACAGCAACTAAGGGAGACGACACGAGGGATCACTTATATGGACGTGTACAGATAAGTTGTTGACGAATATTTCAAAGATATTAAAACAATAAGAGTCCTGGCAAAAAAAATACAATGTTTGTCTTGTGACATTGCACAGGTACCCAAAAAAGTTAAAGGCAGGAAATACTAGTGCAATAGTTGGCTACCGTTACCGCTATTAATTTTTGAGAAGAAAAGCAAGCGTGCTTTCTCATGACAACGATACAATATACACATTCCGAGAGTGAGTAGGTACAGATAAAATATACATTTATTACAAGATGTTTAGCATACTCTTTCTTGCTTTTGCTTTCTCAATTATAGTTCTTTTCATTCTTTCGCATAATCCGTTCTGTTCAGGAGCATAATAGTTATCTTGAGCCTCTAATAGAACTATATTCCATTGGGCCATATATGTTTGTGTGAATAGTATTCAACACATATGTGCTTCTACTACCAACATGTGTGAATGGCAGCCGGGATTGTTTGCGTTTACAACAAACAGTACAGGTAGATTTAATGATGTCCACTTTATGTTACAAAGTGTTTCAGTCTCCTGCATTTTACATTTAATTCATGCAGTCACTATTTTTATGTCCAAGCCTGCGATGTCAGACTTCACCAGATAAGATTACTGCTGCAGATATGTTTTCTTGAATTTTGAACTTATAAACCCCATTTTCTAAAAATGCATAGGCAACCAGTGTATTTTGGTTAGATATTTCACAGGAATCATCTGTAAATTCACTTTTTTTCCCTTTGCGAATCAACTGACTTACTGATAATAGATTGGTCATTAATTTTGGTACACAAAACATATCATTTATATCCGCATCAAAACTGCAATCACCAGCAAGAGTGGTGATCTTGACATCGCCCGAACATAAAATCGGCACTTTCGTCTTGTCGGCAACCACAATAGCCTGATCCTTTTTATCGTAAGAAATACTCTGAAACCATTCGGTATTAGGTGTACGCTAACTCCAGAATCAACATCTTTGTTATTGAAATTTACACTATTGTTATAGATACTACTACTATACTGAACGTATATTGTTTGTTTACATTCATTTCCTTTATTATCCGATATATCCATCGTACATTGTGATCTATAGTGACCTATTTCTTTGCATGTATAACATTTGATTTCTTTCTTCGTCTTGTCGACATTAAAAATCCATTATGGCCGTCATGATAGTTGTTTTTGCAACCATTATGGAGGGTAGAGGTAAGGAGAGTCATCTTATATGGGAGAAAAGTTGAAAAAGTGTCCAGTTGTATGCGCTAAATAACAGTTCCAAAATCCTCCACAATCGCGCTGGTGGATGCACAGGGTATGGTATGAATGTAGCAATCGTGGATGAATTGAAGTATGCCGATTTAAAAAACTTAATGTCATTATCGACTAAAGTAGTTAATTATTGAGAATTTCAACAACTTACGTTGTACAAAATATTGTGGTAAATATAACCTTACAGAAAATGCCAAATTATTATCATAAAATCAATACTTGCGATATTTTTTTTAATTTTAATATTTAATTTATTATTGATAATGTTTGTATGACATTATGTCTTTTATTGCTGTTAATTTATATTGTTCATTACGTGTTCAGTCCATGTTACATGACTGCTTTTGTAGTAATATTGAAATATACTAATTTATAGAAATAAATATATTTTTTTTATCGAATAATATTGTTTTAATACGTTCATTGATTAAAGGTAAAAAAATAATCATATATTGTTTCCCACTTTATGCGGATTTTTAAAAGCGCGCCATAACTTAGCGGAAGTTTCTCTTTCCTTGTTTATTTTTGAAGCCTACTCTAACAATATTTGGCGCTTCTTTTAAGAGTTACCTTGATGCAAATGTGGCGCCATCCTAATTTAATACATTTTGACGGACACTTTTTCATATACGCAGATGACCCTCCTTACCTCTACCCTCCATAGCAACCATAGATTTCTTTGTCCATGAGTGTTGCTTGCATCTAAAACCACTGGCCAATGCACCATTTCCTTCATCGTTCATCTTTGTTAAATATGTTGTATTATGATTTGTTTCTTTTTTTATGTATCTTTATAAATAATTTAAGAATTGTTTCTCGAAATGTACCAACCTAAGCTCTTTCTGTTTACTTAGTTTTAACTTATAATACATAAATGTGGGAAACGGAACGTAAGAGCGAGTGAAAGGGACGAATGTATGGGAGAGAAGGGGACGAAGGATAGAACGGACGTAAGATGGAGGATTGTGTGCGGACGGTGCGAACGAGCTACACGTTAAGAAGTTTAAATAAATAATTACAAAGAAAATTCAGCTTTTACTTTGAGTATTTTCCACAAAAAATTGGGGGCTCGTCCGGGATTACTCAAAGTATAAAGGGTACGACGGAAGGAAGACGAAAAACGAAGTGATCGGCGCGGGCGTCCACGAGGCGGTGCGAAGCACGTCCGAAGCGGTCTCTAATCTCAATTTTTACAACGCGGACGCAAGGTCCGACCGACGGAGGACGGAGATTTAAGACGGAAGATTAGCGGAGATTTAAGATGGAAGACGGCAGTAAAAAAGACGGCGTGGCAAGTTCGTATGCGGCGGCAGCCGCCATGTTTTATAACTTCGAAGGGACCGTAGCTCAGTTCAATGGGGAAGACAAGTCCTACTTATCCACAAAATGGGCTCAGGATATCGAAGATAATGCTGAGATATTTAACTGGACAGCAAAAGCTAATAATAGCAAGGCGGTCGTTGTGTGGCACGGCAGGCCTTTGGCTAAAAGCTGAAAAAGTTTTTAAGACGTATGATGAACTGAAGGCGGCTTTGCAGAAGGAATTTCCCGAGGTTATCAACACTAAAGAGATGCACGAGCTGATGGCGGCGAGAAAGAAACGGAAAGACGAGAGCTATTATCAATATATGCTCGCTATGAAGGAATTAGGGAAAACAGCGAAATTTCCTGGTTACATAGCTATCCAATACATAATCGACGGTATCGAAGACCTGCAAGTAAACAAGGTTGTATTATATGGCGTCACAACCTACAGCGCTCTCAAGGAGAAGCTCCTTATTTATGAAAAGATGCAGGCAGACAGGAAGAAAGAAGCGCGGGTCGAGTCAGCTGTAAAGAGAAAATCAGAGGCATCATCATTCACTCGTCGGTGCTATAATTGTGGAGATAAGCATTTAGCAAGCCAGTGTACGAGAGGAATAAAGTGTTTCCGGTGTATTCAGTTTGGGAACCATATTGCATCGCGGTGCCCTCTGATTGGTCGCGGTGAAGGCGGTGGCAGCGCCTCTGTCGGCGCAAACGCAAAGTTCGAGACTCTAAACAACGAAACGTCAGTAAAGCAGTCTGCGGCGGGTTCGTCACGACTTCGTGCATTTCCGGGTCGTGGAACATCGGGGACTTCACTGTCAGTAAAACAGCGTTCCGCTATGTTCGGGTCATCAGCCAATCGTAGCGAGTGTGCGAGCGGCCATGACAGCGAGAATGTTATCAAATGTTATGCAAATTGTAAACAAAGAACTTCAATGCGTTAAAAATGTCGGAAAACCGGTGAAAACAGTGATAGTGGCGAAAAATCATAGTTCTAATGCATTAATAGATTCGGGCAGTGACGTAAATCTTATTTCAGCGGAGCTGTGTGCGAAATTATTTAACGTTAAGTTTGATGTTAGCGGTCTTACATTAACTGGACTTGGACGTTCGCAAGTGCGATCTTAGGGCAAAATTACGACGTTAATTAAATCGATGGACAGTGCTACGACGGTGTCACGTTTCATATTATACCTAGAGACTGTATGCCTTATGATGTAATTATAGGTCATGAGTTTTTGAAAGGAGTAACATTGTTAACCTTTAACTGGTGACGTGGGGGCCGCTCAGGCCTAACGAAAGTAATATTTTCGAATTACTCTCTTCTCCCTTACGCGACGCATATGGTGTTTCTAGTAGCTTCGAGTTTAGTCATTTAGAGGTCGTGAGTAGTGGTGTACGTGCTGGCACGAGCAATTTTGGTAAGTAAATTCATTTTAAAAAAAATTGTAGGACTCCCTGACCCCACATCAGTATTTACGTAACTTTTTTGAAAAGTTACGTAGGTTCATATTTTGTCTTTTTTTTCAGTAGTTGATTGAATAGCCTGAATTGGAACCCAGTACTTCATACTTAAGAAAACGGTCAATCAATACAGATGATAGCCCACATTTTTCTAAAACTAGCATATAAGTTATGCCTGGTAACAGTGATTTTGAGTCAGCTGTATTTTCCTGGATACATTGTGAGGACTTTATCAGCTCAAAGGCAGAAGATGTCGATAACTTGCTTATTGTCAAGCAACAGAGCTTGAAAAACAAGATTAGCAAGAAGTATTCTCCGAAGACGAAGTTCTACTGTCATTATTACAGTTTTACTACAGTAAATATTGGTACAAATGGACGCGTCAATGACATTTATTTTTTTACCACATGTTAGATATTAGCTCTGTCAATAGTCACTTATTGTATGACATACATCACGGAAAGGTTACTGAAAGAGGAATTTCCATAAAAGAATTGGCCCGCAGTTTGGTATTGCAATATATGAAAAGAAAAGTGTTGGACGAAAGACTGCCTGCTTGCCTGATCTGATAAGCCTGACCGTCCAGAAGTTCAAGAAGAAGAGCTGAAACAAACGAGAAGATGCAACATATGTCCACTCAAGCTTCAGAAGAAGTCTATACACACATTTTTCTTGTGTAAAAGCAAGTTTGCCTTCATTCATTCAAGCAAAGGAAGATTGTGCAAAAGGACAAAACCAATCCCCATACAAACTTGGGCCCGGTGTTACAGGCTTGAAAATTAGTCATAAAATAACACATTTAGAAAAACATCATAGGGCCAATTTTCATGGGCTCCAGCGATGGCCAAGTTAGTTAAATCGGGTTTTAAATACGCTATTTTTAGGTTAGATTTTACGTTACATTTTGACACATGAGACATCATTACATGACAAATTCAATAAGGTAAATGACATAGAGTATGTAACTGCTTTTGTAAATGATGTGCGCACAGGGTCTCTTACAGACACTTCTATAATTATATCTACAACATGTTACCGCGTTTTTTTATTGAAGCATTTAGAAAGCGCGTACGTGTCTTGTACGTATAACTACTATAAAAATAATCCTTAGTGTTTTAAATTAGATAAATCATAGTAAGATCTAAATTGTAAACTATAGTTGAGCGCACAAAACATGTTTACTTAATATGGACTAATCTGTTGCACCTACCTGCCACCCATTCTAATAAGACAACTTGGTGCAGTAATATGTAGGAATAAAAAAAAATACTTAGATGCTATAATTTATTTTATAAATCATCATCGACATCAGATTAACATACTAAAATATTGTCTAATAATTGTGCAGGTGTTATTAAATCTTGGTGTCGTACTCAACCAAGAAACCATATCATGTTCATTGTGCGGGCACAGCAACGCACTGTTCTTTTCCCCACAATACAGTTGCATTAATATCGCATTATTGCATTTCTCCCACTTAAAGAGCTGTCGACTAAAATATAAACAACATATATTTTATTGTTTATATGTCTTGATTTTATTCTTCCTCTTAATAACCATGTAGTTTCAGATATAGACAGCTCCTGTAATAACTCCCTGTTCACCTCTCTGTGCACTTCTATAACATAAGAGCCATTCGCCCTTACATATTTCCCATAATATAATCGGGCCTGTTTAATTTGATACATACCCAAAGATTCAATAATTAAATCACTATAACATAGCTCAGGAAAATCTTTTAGATTATTTGTATTGATACCTATTGGTCGGAATTGCGTCCTACGCCTATTTAAGTTATTACTTATTAGTTATTAGATATACAATCAATAATAATAATCGGTATACGTGCAGAAGTACAAGAAATTCGACAGAGATTAGGGATTCGGTTAAAATACATTTACTTGCGTATGTTAACTTATAGAGCTAACAGGAAAATTAAAAGAATTAGTAATTTTCAATAAATGCAATGTAATCACATTTTTTAGTATGTAGCACAGATAACATAGAGAGTACAGAACACAGAGCAAATAGAAAATTATCCACAGATTAAAGATAACATGTTCATGTATTGAACATAATTGCCACCCCAGAAGGTAAAGGATATGCATTATTATTATAATATTAACAATTAAGTATATTAAAATTATTACCAAAATTTTAATACAGGGAAGTATAACATATTTTTAGAGTAATAATATAAACTTAGATTCAATTTTTAAATGAATTTTAACAAATAACTAAACCAGTATTGTTTAAGAATCCAGTCATATGAATAGAAATATTGTTTTTGCGGTAAGTGCTTAAACTAAAACATATAAAATACAATTTTTAATTTTATATTGATACTTGAAGTATATATATACTGTTTCAACAATAAAATCTATTCTATTAACATAAAATTATTCATTTACAGGTAAAGGACATATTTTCTTATAAGAACGAATAAAGGTTTTATCAGAATTTGCAAATTTTAATTCAACCACCCTAACTTTTCCGTCCTGGCCGGGAATAGCCTTAACAATTCTGGCCATAGGCTATTGCAATGGAGCCAAATGGTCATACCTTACAATGACCAAGTCTCCAGTTTTTAAATTCTGATTGGGATATTTCCATTTAGGTCTGTTTTGTAACTGGCATAAATAGTCTTTAGACCAAGCTTTCCAGAAGTCTTGACTAATTTTAGTGCAAACATTGTAGAATTTCAGTCTATTAATTTTAGTATTAGTAAGATCAGTTTCTGGAAAACTTGTTAATGGAGCACCTATCAGGAAATGTCCTGGAGTCAAGTATGTCAGATCTGAAATGTCTTGGCTCATAGGAAGTAGAGGTCTTGAGTTAAGTACTGCCTCTATTTGTGTAACTACAGTATAGAGCTCTTCAAAAGTGAGACATAAATCGCCAACTACTCTACGCCGAACGCTAAAGAGAATATATTGAAAATGCAAAACACCCAAGAAAAGAAACTTTATACTCCAGAAGAAATAAAGAAAATAGCCCCAGGCTATAGAGGGAAACCAGAAAAGTTCGATCCGACTAAGGTTGGAAAGAAACGTGAAGGTCCACCTCAGAAAAAGCAAGGCCCGACTACGTCGAAAGTGCCTGCACCAACAGCTACGGACAAAGCCGCAAACCCAACTCCGCCAAAGAATGCTCCCATGTGGGCAGACTCTGTGTTCGGAATTGATGTGGCCGTACGTGAGCTAAACGTCAACCAGGAAATAACTCCGTCTTATGCGAGGTTACCTGAAGTTGTCGAGGAAGTCTACTCCGCTATTGGAGGAGATGACCAATCATTGAACAAGCAAATGACCAAAGGCATGCTGATGTATTACAGTACAGCAATGCTATGGGCACGCTTGCTCGATATCAAAGCCAAGCGTGGAAACACAAACTTGAGCTATGAGGAAATCGAATTCTGCAAAGCGATCATGCAGCATGAGTATAACATTCCCCAACCAATCTATTTGTTCCTGAAAGGCATAGGTGAGGTCAAAGATCCGACAGGTAAAACTGTCTATCTTGCAGATCACGCCCTGCCAGTGACAGTAGTACAAGGTCAAGGAGGTTATCACGCATCAACCGTGAACGCAGAGAACCACAATCTCTTCGAAGAGATCCCGTCACTGGGTATCAGCGGAGACGTTCTCATGGCGGAAGCATCGGAAGCGGCGCAACCTGTGCCAAACTTCCGTGTAGTTCCTCAAAACACCCGAGCAACACGCGCAATGTGCGGAAACTTCGGGCAAATAGGCGCTCGTAAAGAGGAAGTTAGAATCCTACTAAATTCAGTAGGAATTAGTAACAATCAATTTGACGAAGTCGTCGGACGAACACGTCTAAACATCAACTTATTGCAGAAGGTCAGCGACTATTTCGTGGGATGCCCAACATTCCGAAATGAAAAAGTCAAGCTGGACGCTCTTACAGTTGAAGGAGACGGTGTCCAACTCATTAAGTCTTTACCGACTAATGAGAACGTGAACCCAACTGCGCGCTGGACAAATTTGGTCATTAGGCCAAACTCAGCAAACGCAAATGCGGTCACAGTATTTGGTGCCTCATACATCATGGGATACCAACTACACAAAGAGGCTATCGAAAGTAGCAACGCAAATTGGTGTTGTCTCGAATCGTTAAGTCCTCAACATCCATGGAACATTCCTGCATCATGGATAGAAAACCGAAACGCAAGGCGCGTTCTACCACCTGGTTTTGGAATTGAGAGATTCGTCTCCATTTCTGATTCACAAAGGAATAGGACAAACGCAATAGTGCGTCGGATGATTATCAGTCCACGATAATCAAATTGAGAAACGACCGCGGCCACGGCGAGTAGCATCGAGGGTACAGTCAAATCTCAATACAAGTTTAGTTTTAAGTTCAATATTTACTTTAAACATACTTGATTTATTTTAAAATTTTAATTTTTGTATTTTAATATAATTAGCATAGGAAGTAGAGGTCTTGAGTTAAGTACTGCCTCTATTTGTGTAACTACAGTATAGAGCTCTTCAAAAGTGAGACATAAATCGCCAACTACTCTTTTTAAATGTGACTTAACACTCTTAACTCCAGCCTCCCACAGGCCACCAAATTCTGGAGAATAACCCGGTATGAATTTAAACTTTATGAGGTTGGTAGAGCAAAAGTTTTCTACCTCCTCTTTATGTTTATTACATGAATATGCCTTATGCAATTGATTGGCCGCTCCAACAAAGGTTTTTCCATTATCGCAGAAAATCTGTGTAGGCATCCCTTTCCGACTTATGAACCTTTTCAGACTTGCTAAAAATGTTTCAGTAGTGAGATCACTTACTACCTCAAGGTGAAGGGCTTTAGTGCTAAAGCACACAAATAAAGCAATGTACGCTTTGCTGATTATTATATTAAAGGGTCCACAGAAATCTATCCCTACAAATTGGAAAGGCCGTGAAGCCATAACTTTCTGGAGGAAGAGATCCCATCAGTTGCGAAGCAGCTTTGGCCTTAAGGCGAGCACATTTTATACATTTGTGAATTATCTTTTTAACACCTCTAATGCCATTAACAAGCCAATATCTCTGCATTATAGAGCTTAAAACATGCTTAGGACCTGCATGTAAAAGTCGTAAATGTTCTCTATTTATAATAAGGTCAGTGATGTGACATGACTTGGGCAATATTATGGGATGTTCAAAATTCCTATCCAATAAATATTGAGGTCCCTGCCACCACAATAAATTACTTTGAAGGTTTTGAGGGTCACAACCCCTTGAAATCTGCTGGATTATCACAAGACTTTACATAAGACCATTGAAACTTTTTTGTTGATGACAAAATTTGAGAGACCCTGCTAGAAACATATTTGTCTAACTTAAGTTTGTTAGAATTTATCCAGCTAAGGACAATTTGGGAATCTGTGTATAAATGCACCTCAAGATGAAACCTACCTTGTAAGGTTTCTTTGGTTCTGCTAACAAGCTGTGAAAGTAATAGAGCACTATTAAGTTCTAATTTGGGTATAGTTAACACTTTATTGAGTGGAGCTACTCTTGATTTAGAGCATAATAAATTAACTATAACCTTGTCATCTCTATCAATGAGTCTCAAATAGACACAAGCGCCATATGCTTTTATAGAAGCATCAGAATAGCCAACAAACTCGGCTTTGATGATATTTGGAAATGTGATTCCCCGAGAAACAGAAATAGTTCCCATCTGCATTAATTTAAATAGAAATTTATTCCAAGTTTCTAGTTGCTGGTGGGGCAATATAGTGTCCCAATCTATTTTTAACTGCCACAGTTGCTGTATGAATAATTTACCCACTACTACAATGGGGCCTATAAGACCCAATGGGTCAAACATCTTGCTAATAAAACTCAATATTTTTCTTTTTGTGTTTAAAGATTTTTCATTAGACTCAGGACATTCATATGTAAAGGTGTCTGATGCAATTTTATATTTTAAACCTAAAGTTTTTACTGTATTCTCTTTTTTGAGTTCTACTTCATCCACAAAATATTTGCTATCATTGTCAATTTCATTTAATGCCTGCTTAGAATTGGAACACCACTTATGTAGAGTAAAACCACCCTTTTTCATTAATGCGATTAATTGATTCTTGATTTCTATCAATTGCTTTTCTTCATCAGCACCAAAGATCACATCGTCTACGTAAGTGTGTTTAATTAAAGCTTCAGCTGCAAGAGGATACATATGACCATAACGAGATGCCAGTTCTAACAAACATCGTGTTGCAAGAAATGTGGATGCTTTAAGACCATAGGTTACAGTTTGCAGCTGCAAGCAACTGATGGGCTCCGAAGGGTTCTCCCTCCAGAGAATATTTTGAAGGCATTTATGATGTTCATTAACTTTTACCTGCCTGAACATTTTTTGAATGTCAGACATCAATGTATATAAAAAGGTTCTAAAAAGCAATAAGATGTCAAACAAATCATTTTGTACTATGGGACCATTAAGCATGACATCATTGATGATGATTTTATTTTTAGATTTCATACTCCCATTGAATACCACCCTGCATTTTGTAGTACGGTTCTGTTCATTCGTCACCATATGGTGTGACAAGAAATATACTGGACCATTGTAAATATCATATGAATTAATATCAACCATTTTAGCATGACCCAGAGATAAATATTCATCAATGAATTGTTTATATTTTTGTAAATAGTCGGGATTGTTTTTAAACTTTAATTCAAGGATAAAAATCTTTGTAATGCAGCAGAAAAGCTATCTCCGAGATTCAAATCCTCCAAGGGGAACACAAGAGGTATGTCTACATGAAATGTATTCTGTTCAAGTATAACAGATTTTTTAAAAGTGTCTTCTGCTTTTGCAAATTCACTAGAGTTCTTTTCTGAAGTTAAATTTTGAGGTATCTCCTCGGAGAGCCAAAACTGTTGCATTACATTTTCCAATTTACTGCTATCCCCAATAGCCAAATTATTTGTTAGATAATTATTTGAATTCATAGTTGGAACAATGCCGCCAACAATATATCCAAAAATTGTGTTTTGTAACACTGGACCATTTTTTATTTTAATATTGCCTTCCAACAATGAATTGAAATAAATATCTGCACTCAACAAAATATCAATATTTGATGGTACATAAAACTCATCATCAGCCAGTATAACCTCCTTTGGTAAAATAAACTTTGAAAGAATGTGTCTTTGAGGTAACTGTGTTGTGATAGAATCAATAACATGACACTGTATTCTGAAATTAATATTCTCATAAACACATGAAAATATGTTTATACTGACAGATTTATCAATCTTATTATTTTTATTACCAATACTTATAATATTAGTTTGTTGAGTAATAGGACTCAACTTTAATTTTTTAACAAGGGAACTTGTTATAAAGCATGTTTGACTACCACTGTCCAACATTGCTTTTGCTATGATATAATTATTTGTAGAGGAATCATAAATTTTCACTTTTACCGTAGGTATCAAAACAGTGTTAGACAGTGAATTTGAACAAAAATTAGCTATAGAGTTATTCTCTTGGTTGTTGTTAATTACAGGACTTAATACACAATTTTGTTGCTCACCAGGCTTTTCATTGCACAACAGGGTATTGTGGAGCAATTTTTTGCACTTTTTACATTTTAGTTTTAACTTACACTTTCCATTATGAGACTTCATACATATCTGACGAAGGTTATTGTCAGCGACAAATGATTGCCTCTGACTAACTGAAGCCAACTTGAACTTGGGACAGGTATAAAGCTGATGCGGAGCAGTTTGACAATATTTACAGTTTTGGTTACAGTTCACAACCATATTATTTACTGTTTTATTATTCAGTGTAGTTTTATGCAACAACTTGGGTGCAGAGCTATCTTCAAGTGCTGTTGCACGTTGTTCTAAAAATGTCATGAATTCAGATACTGTGGGCAACTTATCACAGTCCCTATCCAACTGGTAAGCCCTATGTGTGTATAAATCAAGCTTTCTGCTTAAGATTGGTATAAGAATCATGTCCCATTGTTCTACAGGTTGTTCTAAATTTTTTAGAGCATATAACTGCTGCTGTATTTGTGAAATAAATGACCTAATAGATGCAGCTGTACCGTTTTGTAGCTGAGGCAAGTCGAGGAGCAACCCTACATGGTTGGTAATTAGGCGTGACTTATTGTCAAACCTTTTGTTGAGCAACTCAAGAGCCTTTTCATATGAGTCATTTATAATTGGTAAATTTATAATTAAGTTAAGTGCTTCTTCAGCTAAGTATTTTCTAAGATAAAACAATTTTTGAACATTTGATAATGACTTGTTGTTATGAATTAATGCTGCAAACATTTCCATAAACGGTTTGAACTGTGTGAAGTCTTTTCCGGAGAATACAAAGAGGTCTATGTTTGGTAGTTTGGAATTTGACACATCAGCACTGGTTTGAGACGTTGATACACTGGTTTCTTTAAGTAACTTATTTAATTTTGATAGCACTGTGAAGTATTTATTTTCAATTATTGACACATCCTCACTGTCTTTTTCATTACGCTTTTCACAACACTTTTTTATTACGCTGTATTACGTAATAGTGCAATAGTTATCGTACTATAGGTACAAATTGTAAGCACTGTTTTTTTTTTAATACGATGTTAATATAGATTAACCACTCGCAATTTCTATCAACTTTGAAGTTTTATTTAACTCGAAGGACCACTTGTTAACTTATAGAGCTAAAAGGAAAATTAAAAGAATTAGTAATTTTCAATAAATGCAATGTAATCACATTTTTTAGTATGTAGCACAGATAACATAGAGAGTACAGAACACAGAGCAAATAGAAAATTATCCACAGATTAAAGATAACATGTTCATGTATTGAACAGCGTACAAATACGAAAAGCAAATGACAATATTATGTCATACGATTTTAGTATTCAGATATTTAACATCTAAGGAGGTTTTCATTTAGCGTTAAAAATAAATCATATTTTCAATTTTAGTTTTATTTTTAACGTTATACTTAAAATATAATTCAGCTTAAATTGTACAAAAATGTACGCAAACCACACAGTATCAATTCTCAAATAAATTGATTATAATTTTTAATAGAACAGTTCTATAAAATCATTTAATTTATATTGACATTTTACAAAATAAATAAGATATAATATCCGTTTATAGGAGCATTACGCAATATCGAAAAATGCATTTTTTCGTAACTTGGCCATTGCAAATATAATTAAGATTTTAATAGAATAATCAAAAAAAATTAGGGTTTTTTTGACATATATTTGGTTCCTAATCATCAGGGCCCAAAAATGGGTTTCTCCTTTGTGAAAATAGGTGCCTTGCAGTTTTTTAATTGGCTTATAGTAAGAAAGTTGATTATTATAATAAATTATAGAGACACTATTGAAGTTTTAAAATATAAGTTAATTTGTTTACTTTGTTAAAAAATTAAGATATACGAAGTGATTTCTGATCTCAAATAATATCTACCAAAGAAATGTTAACTCTATATTAATTGTCAAAAATAAGTCTTATTTAAATAAAAAAAATATTAGATTATTTAGATTGTTTTATTAATAAACGCGTATTTAATGTAGCTATTAACTATTTATACCAATAAATCCTCTTAATTCATTAAAAAAATCACATTTAGGTACGGGCCTCTCAAGCCCCCACGTCAGTACTTACGTAAAATAAAAACCACGTCAGTAGTTAAAGGTTAATGAAGGAGGGAAGCGTATCTATATTTAGAGATGAGAATGAGTGGTTAACTAGGGTAAATTGCATTATAGGTAAAGGGGAAGCTTTGGTGGAGCATATCGAAAACCCATTAATTAAACAGAATGTTTATCACTATATAGGAAACTATCATCCAGTCCAAGTTAAAGAAGCCCCTCTGGAGCTTAAGATTGTGTTGAAGGATGATGTGCCCTTAGCGCAGCGTCCTAGACGATTGTCTCATATGGAGCAGGGTATTGTAGAAAAACAAATTGAAGAGTGGTTGAATGATGGAATCATAAGGGTAAGTTTCTCTCCCGGGGGAGAGCTGACTCCTACCGGGCGTGTCCCCCAGGTGGCGGATTGGGGAACGCCACCCGCTTAGAGGGGCGGGTGGTACCGGAGAAATCCGGCGCGGACCAACAGCAGGGGGAGGGGTGCCTCTGGCCGTGGGCCGTCGAACGCGGTTGAGGCACCCCGGACGGTGCCGCTCTCCGTTGAGGCTTCGGCTTCCGGAGTTGCGGCCACCGGTGTGGGGGGGCCCACTTAGGTGGGCAGGACGGGTGTCCATTTTGGTGGACCAGTTGAGGCCTCTCGTTAGTGGCTGCATCTGACGGCGTTGCGGCCACTGACGGGGGGATGGTGGTGGATGCCCTGACCGTGGGCCGTCGAACGCGGTTGGGGTGACATGAGGATGGGGCCGCTTGTGCGGCCATTGGTGATGTGGACCCACTTCGGTGGGTGGCTTGGGTATCCACATTTTGTGGAGGGTTTGGGGCCTCTCTCTCGTCGTGGCTGCATCTGACGGCGTTGCGGCCACTGGTTGTGGGGTCGCTTTGGTGACCCCGCGATCGGATGAGAGGGGGGTGGACGTGGTGGGGCTGCAGGGGAAGAGGCGTGTTGGTGTTTCGTTGCCGCTCTTCCTGTCCTCTGCAGCCGAGGTAGTGTAGCCCACTTCGGTGGGCGGTGAGGTTTAGTGGGGCTGCTCCGGGTACTTCTCTGTTTTGCAGAGTGGACTTTGGAGCAGCCTCACTGGTTTGGTGGCCGATAGGCCTGCCGCCGGGGCGTCGCGGAAGTTGTGCGTGGGCGTTCCCGCGGCGTTCCACTAAGGCGGAGGGGAGGGGAAAGTTGGGGTTTAGTGGGTAGTACCGGCTCTTCTGGCCGGTGAGCCCCACATAACCACCTGGGGGTACAGGTGGTATGCGTAAATGCATTCCCCAACTATAAAAAAAAAAAAAAAAAAAAAGGATAAGTTTCTCTGAATACTCTAGTCCTCTGGTGTTAGTGAAAAAGAAAGATGGTACCACCCGTGTCTGTGTGGATTATCGACGGCTAAATTCAAAAATTGTAAAAGATGAATATCCACTTCCTCTTATCGATGATCTTATTGATAGGTTATCTCAAGCCAAAGTGTTTAGTGTGCTCGATTTAAAAAATGGATTCTTCCATTTAAAAATCAGCGAAGAATCAATTCCATATAACTCCTTTGTTACCCATCATGGGCAGTTTGAGTTTCTGCGAGCACCATTTGGGCTTTCAATCAGCCCTAAATATTTCATGAGGTTCATTAATGTGGTCTTCCGGGAGCTGCTAGCCCAGAATATAATGATGATTTTTATAGATGATATTATAATTCCAGCAGTTGACGAAGAGCAAGCATTACAGCGCTTGAAGCAAGTTCTAGAAATAGCTTCACAGTATGGGCTGAAGATTAACTGGAAAAAAGCAAAGCTAATAGAGCCAGAAATAGAATATTTGGGCCATGTAATCAAAAATGGTGAGGTACGTCCAACTACAGAAAAGACTGATGCAGTTATGAAATTTCCAGAACCCAGTACAAGTAAGCAACTTCATAGTTTCTTAGGGCTGACTTCCTACTTTAGGAAATACATAGAGTAGTATGCCGTTATTGCAAGGCCACTGCATGACTTGTTAAAGAAAGGTGTTGACTTTGTCTTTGATAAAGAGCAAAAAGAGGCTTTTATTACCTTAAAAGAAAAGTTATCTATAGGTCCAGTGTTAAAAATATTTGATCCAAATCTTAAGACTGAATTACATACAGATGCCTCGAGTACAGCTATCTCGGCTATTCTCATGCAGTATCATCCTAATACTGGCCTACATCCGGTGCACTATATGAGCCGTAAGACAAATGAAGCTCAAAGTAGGTATTCAAGTTATGAGCTTGAGGCTATGGCAATTATAGAAGGGATTAAAAAATTCCGTCATTATTTATATGGAAAACACTTTAAGTTAGTAACCGATTGTAAAGCTTTTCAGCAAACCCTGATGAAGAAAGATCTGACGGCTAAAGTTGCAAGGTGGGTGCTGATGCTTAATGAGTACGACTTCGAATTGGAGCACCGAGCTGGAGAGAAAATGCGTCATGCCGATGCTCTCAGCCGATATCCATATGTGGCTACAATAACATCCTTAAATCGTCATTTATGCTTTTAGAACTACATCCATCCTTCGATTTCACAGGTGTCGAGTCACTGGCAATCCCACGCGGCTTTTTAGATTTACATAGCGGACACTTCCAAGGCTGCTCAGTCTCAGTGATGGAGTCCTTTCTCTCGCTGGCAAATAAACATTTAGAGTGGTAGGCTTTTTTGCATATGCTGCAGCATCTAAATGATTCGCTTATTGACCCACTTTCACAACAACCCCAATATATACTTGAAGCCATTATAGTATGTAAAAGAATGACGATGAGAAACAACAAACAAAAAAAAATAAAATAAATAAAAGGAAAAAAAAGAGATCTTGGTAGTAGGATTAGAACTCTGATTCAAGGCGTGATCTATTACTTTAGCTACCTGTACGCCACTGACACATTATAACAACTTGTGAAATATTGATACAGGTCTTACAACATGACCAAGTTCAATGACCCTCAGTAAGCGTACTTATAGATGTACTGTGTGGACTATGTATATATATATATATATATATATATATATATATATATATATATATATATATATATATATTATGTTCACTGCCACTAGTCGCTTCGTTTAAATCATTCAACGTCTAAATTGTTTAGTATAATTTCTTGATTACACTCACTTTTTTGTAGAATTTTGCGCAATTTATACAGTTATTGAGATTAACACTTCACTATGACTAAATGTGTATATTTTTTAACTTTAAATCAAAACACTTTACCACTAATCTTCGTTATTTTTAACGGAGCAAAGAAACACACGTCTTGCATTGTTAACAGCGCCATCGCATAGGTGCCACCGTGTCTCTGATCGACATTAAGTCTTGGCCCAAGGCTAAGCCTGCGTCAGCAAATACTACCAGGACGACAGTCAGTCTCAGCTTCATAGTCTGAGCCCGCTCCAGCCAACACTACAAGGACGACGGTTAGTCTCAGCTGCATAGTCTGAGCCCGCTCCAGCCAGCACTATCAGGATGACGGTCAGCCTCAGCTCTAAATTCTGAGCCCGCTCCAGCCAGTGACTTCGGGTCTAACTCACCGAATCACCCACAAATTCCCGGTTAGGAATCCATCTACGCCAGGACTCCGACTCCCACGGCAGCGATGCGCCTGCAGTTCGTGTTAATGTGAGTTTTCTGTGCTATTATCAATTGATTCTAAAGTGATTCGCGTTACGAAATTAAAGTGATTATTTTAAGATATACTTATTATATATATATATAACTCTAATTTCAAAGAAATCTAACTTAATTCAGTAATTTATTTTAATTTTAAATTGTGTAGTCCAGCATAACATAATTAAAAATGTCGGTTAAATCAGAATCAACAAAGAAAGGCGATGCGTCTGAGAAAATAACATTATCTTTTCTTACTAAATTTATTAAAACCTACAGTGGTGACAGAGAGTCTCTCCCCGCATTTCTAACCAATTGCGAAAACGCTATAAGTTTAGCAAACTCAGAACAACAGCCAATACTATGTAAATTTATAATTTCTCAATTTCGTTTCACGTTTCACGTTTCAAAAACGTTTTCCAATTGGGAAGAACTTAAATTATTTTTAAGATCAACTTTTGGAGAAAAGAAACATGCCACTCATTTATTATCAGATTTGCAACATTCTAAACAATTATACCAGGTGAAGACGTCACCAAATATTCTCTTAGGGTAGAATCTATTTTAACTAGAATACAATCCGATATTCACTACAGTTGTAAAGATGATAGAGAACTCCCAGGCAGAATAGCTGCTATGGAAGATTTAGCGTTCAATTCATTTTTATTAGGGTTAAATCCGTCTATTTCTATGTGTATATGCGATGTAAAAATCCAACCACTCTCAGTGAAAATTAAAGTAGGATGGCCAAATCGTACCTGACGACGAAATGATGGCGTCCCAATATGACACATATATGAAAAATACCCTTATTTTTTAAGGTTTTAAAAAACACAAGAAATATCTCTTTAAGTAGCCACAAAAAAAAGTTATCAATTTATTTTGTTATTATTTATATAATAGTCTTTATTATTTGTTTTGTTTAACTGCGTACAACGGAACGTCATTTGTCATCGACCCGCGTCATTGATCCGACCCAGATCACCCAGATGTTGTTGACGTTGTTGTGAATTGTGATACGTAGTACGCTGTTTTTGATTTCCTTCTGTTGTTTTTACCTTGGCATTGTTTTACGGACTGATAACGATACTTGTACGACCTACCTGTGCTTTCGATTTCTGGACACCGATTTTGCTTCTTGGTTATTTGTAAGAGACATCATGCAGACGCCACAGTTAGCTCTGCGATTGCTATGTGTTAATAACATACGCATTGATACACTTCGCCGCCATCTCGTTGTTGAGCTTGATACGAGAGTAATTTCTAAGATCTGCGAGTGGAATTCTTCAATAGTAGTAAGTATTTACATACCTACTTATTTTAGTACACAAACAACATAAACCATCTCACACAATCATATATCATAATACAACTCTAATTCTTATTTTAGATCTCTGAAGAAGATTACATATGTGATGCCTGTAAACAATTGGCAATGCAGCATGTAAACGCCGGATTAGCTAATGAACCTGGTGCCTCATCTTCCCGTGGCCACATGCATGTTTGCATACTTTGTGGAAATTCTCTGTGGAAGCGTAAACCTGACCTTATTGTGAGAGAGAATCCATCTCAGTTACAACAAGCTATATATATTGAAGTTGAAAATAGAGTTGCCCCACGGCAGGTAATTATGATTTATGTACTTTTTCTTTCTATTGGTATCAGTGTTATAGTGCATTCATCACTGCAACCTAATATTGTTTTGTAACAATGTTTTTATTTGATTGGGTTCAATAATATTGAGCTGAAATATTTATATAGCTGTATGGTTGTTTCAGGTAACTTCATCAGACCATGTTTGTCATCCCTGTTGGCTGAGACTCAAGAGAGTTGCAATGCATAACATGCAGCAAAATATTGAGCAGCATTTAGAACCAGAGCCGGAGCCGGAGCCAGAGCCTGAGCTTCGACCCCAAGAACCTAGAAGCTCTCCAAACATCAACCAGCAACCTGAAGAAGTACCCGGGGTGATTACTTTATCGCAGTATAGACGAGCGGCTAATACTGCAACACATTGTGTTTTTTCTGGTTGCCAGAACAGAGATTTGCATAGGATTTCTGACCCTTTAAGAGCAACGACTCTAAGCAGATATAAATATTACTTGCCTATAAATGCTCGTATTTGTGTAGAACATACAATTAGTACTGATTGGGATGTGTTGTTCAATTCACAAAATAGTTTTAGCACATTTACGGCTGAACAAGTGGAACATGCATTTTCTTTTATAAATGCTTTTAATACATTTCTGGATTTCTCAAGTCTGGAAAGTGTTGAAAGAATTGATGAACATTTGTTTCATTATTGGCTTGGAATAAATAAACAGCAATTTGAACTTTTATTATATGAAATGCCACGTCTTACAGAAAGCAATAGAGGCATTTTGGGTTTAGGTGCTCTTCTAATGAAGATGAGAACTGGTGACTCTGACGACCGGTTATCCCAATTATTAATGGTTCCAAGACGAACATTAGAAAGATTGATGGATAAGGTTAGGGAAATATTGGTACAGGATTTTGTGCCTAGATATCTGGGACTTCAACATATATCCCGCGAACAATTGTTGCAACACAATTTAATGATTCCAAATGCAATTTATAACCAAAATAATGAAAATACGATAATTATATGTGATGGGACTTATATTTATATAAACAAAAGTTCCAATTATATGTTCCAAAAGGACACATATTCTCTACATAAGTATAAAAACTTGTTAAAACCATTTTTGCTGGTGACACCTGATGGCTACATTGTAGACTGCTTTGGCCCATACAAAGCTACCACATCTGATGCAGATATAATGAAGTCTCTTTTCAGAGATGATACCTCTCCTCTTAGACAATACTTTCAAAATAATGATATTTATATTCTGGACAGGGGATTTAGAGATTCAATCGGTTTATTAGAGGCTTGCAGCTACAAAACATATATGCCTGAATCCCTGCTTGAGGGTGAACATCAACTCACCACCCATCAAGCTAACAGAAGTCGTTGTGATACAATATGCCGTTGGGTGGTGGAAGTTGTTAACGGGTACTTCAAACGAGACTTTAAAATATTCCGGCAAGATTTTTTTAATAAAACTGTTCCTCATATGATGCAAATGTTTTCCATAGCTGCAAGCCTTTTAAATAAATTCGGTGTTCGTTTAAAAAATAGGAATGATGCTGAGCAAATCATAAATGTGATTAGGGAACGATTTTCATTAAATAATAATTTATCAGATTTTATAAACAGTATGAATATGAATAGACGAACATCAGATTTTACTAGTATAACAGCTCATTCCAATACTAATATTATATTCCCCCGCTTAGAATATAGTGATGTTATTTTATTTGCCCTCGGAACATATCAGATTCGACAGGCTAGGTCCTATTATAGTGAGCATGTCAGGTTTCATGGAGGGTATCGAATTGAAATAAGCAGAGAAAACATTAACGTAACTGAGTATCGTTTGAGAGGAAGTGGAAATAATTCTCTAATAAGAGGCAAAATCAAATCCAGACACATTTCGAGAAAAATATATTATGTTTATATATTAATTGAAAATAATGTGTCTGGAAGAGAAGCTATAACAGAATATTGCTGTAATTGTCTCGTTGGTAGAAGAACGGTTGGGTGCTGTGCACATGTCATGACACTTGTGTGGTACCTTGGGTGGGCCAGGCATCAGCCTACAATATTAGAACCAGCAGCATTCCTTGATGCTGTAGTTATTAGAGAGGATGATGAATAAAAAGTATTTTTGTCAAGCCTATTTCTTTCATTTTAAGTACCTACTCCTACCTCAACACTTCATTTACTCCTGTAAGCTACCATTACTCGATTTGTCAATATATATGCAACTTGCAATGAAGACTGATAGACAGTCGGTATCTAGCGACTAACTCTCTTCAGACAGAATTGATAGGGTCAAACCACAAAAAAGTCTTGAAGTCTTTTTAAGAAAGACTTTCCGTGTGAGGTTATGCCATCCTTGCACTACACGTGTAAGTTAAGAGCAATATAGAATTTCATTGAATTATCGGTTAAAATCTGTCTTCCAAGCGGACCAGACTCCACGAGCCGGCTGGTCAGACTGCCCTTTATGACATCGAACTCTACGAGTCTGATAGACAGATAAGGGGTTAGTGCGCTTTGAGAGATGTACTGCTTTGACAGATCTACTTTTTCGGTAATTCTGTGAGGGAAATCGAAATAAATAAAAACGAGATAGCTAATTACCCTCCTCGCTAATTCGTATATACAAATGTACTCTGTGATCGCTAACTACACTTTTAGGCTACGCCACAGTCGGGTAAAAGGTAGTTGTGGATTCTAACCTCAAAAGTATTGTTGACGTAATTATAAAAAATCGTGGCTATTTAGGTGTGACTTTTAAACAGGATTGTGTTTAGAACATAAAAACAAACCAATCTAACTATAGCTTATTTTGGGACATGAAAAAAAAAAGTCAGGTCCAGCTCCTATAGAAATTTGGCCATTGCACTTTCTTTTTTTATTTGAAAATTAAAATCAGAGATATTGACAATTTTAGATCGAAGTCAATGGGCACACGTAAAATCTAAAGATAACCCAGCTGATTGCGCATCAAGGGGTGTCAAAGTTTATGACAATTTAAACTTGTGGAGACATGGTCCATCTTGGCTAAGTGAAGCTACGATCAACTACAGTCTACAAGAAGAATGCCAAGATACTAAATTGGAAGAAAGAGATAAAAAACTTTGTCATACTGTAGATAGTGTTGAGTTAGATGAAGAATTACTTACAAGATTTTCAACGCTTCGAAAACTAATAAGAACTGTGGCTTATTTAAGACGTTATTTTAAATGGCTACGTTCCTCTCGTAAAACTGTTTTTCTTACTTATCTAACAAATCCAGAGTTGAAAGAGGCGTTAGAAAAATGTATAAGTTACTTTCAGAAGAAGTTCTTTGCTTGTGACATCGAAAGTATTATTAAATTTAAGCCAGTAGCCAAAAAGAGCAAACTCGTATCTCTTAATCCGTTTTTAGATAGTAATGGTTTGTAACGAGTTGGAGGACGTTTGCAAAATGCTGAGTTAAATGACGACATGAAACATCCTATTTTGATTCCGCGTAACTCGCATTTAGCACAACTTATCGTCGCAGATACACACGAAAGGACTCTTCATGGAGGACCACGGCTAATGCTTAGTTTTATTAGGACGAAGTACTGGATTATTGAAGCTAAGAAATTAGTCAAGTTGTATGTCCGCAAATGCGTCACATGTATACGTTATGCTCCTCCATCTAATCAACCCATTATGGGCCAGTTGCCTGCGTCTCGAGTGACAGTTGACAGACCTTTTCGTCAGACCGGTGTTGTCATCAACACCGGTCTGACGAACTTTTGATTTTGACTTTGTGGTTCTTATTGCAGGACCCATTGCAATAAGAACCACAAAGGGTAGAGGTCATCGCTCTACTAAAGGTTACATTTGCCTCTTTATATGTATGGCTACTAAAGCTATACATCTTGAAGCTGTGAGTGATATGATCTCTAAATAAGGATTTATAGCCGCATTTAAACGTATGGTGGCTAGGCGGGGTCACGTTTCAGATTTATGGAGCGATAATGGTTCTAATTTTGTAGAAGCTGAAAGGGAGATTAAAAATTTACTTCTTGAAGAAAGGTCGAGTGTATCTGTTGAGATTGCTAAATAGCTTTCAGGCAACGGCACTACTTGGCATCGTATCCCGCCTTATACTCCACACTTTGGTGGATTATGGGAGGCAGGAATTAAATCGACGAAGCATCACCTGAAGAGAGCGATTGGGAACTCAACTCTGACGTTTGAGGAGATGAGTACAGTTCTTTTCCAAATTGAGGCTTGTCTTAATTCAAGGCCATTAACAACTTTGAGTGATGATGCACAGGATCCATATCCATTGACACCCGGACATTTCTTTGTAGGAGAGTCTCTCTTACTTGTTTCAGAAGCTAATTACGAGAAGTCAACCATAACTAGTCTCCGAAGATGGCAGTATGTACAACGAATAACGCAGTACTTTTGGCGACAGTGGTCTAGTGAGTATTTATCTCAGTTTTTACACCGTTATCGTTGGAATCGACATTCTCCTGAGCCTAAAATTGGTGATGTAGCCTTAGTTAAGGAAGAAAATCTTCCACCAGCCAGATGGCTTTACGGCATTATTGTTGACAAACATACTGGTCAGGATAATGTTACGTGTGTTGTAAGTTTAAAATGCAAAGGCATAATCATTAAAAGACCTATTTCTAAAAGGAGGTGGGTAAAGATCAGCCTTTTTTCGCCTATCTTATTCGTGAAAATCCCAAGTTTCGATTTTGGCCATTATTATCATATGTATATTAAGTTTAAGTATCTTTGTATGCATCTACAATAAATTAATTAAAAAAATAAAAAGGCAAGTAACAAGAAAAACCCTTCAAACTTGACATGTTTATTGAATTTTTGCTATTTTTGGCGTTTTTTCGAACTTTGGTTTTAAAAAAATTCATTAAGCGCTTCGTGCACCACAATGATCTTATTTTTTTTTATATTAGGGTCAATAAGCATATAAACTAGCATTCATTTGTTTTGGTGCATTGAACGCATCTATGTGATACAAAACAAAACACTTTGAACGCGAGTTTACCGCACATGCGACGTGTACATGTTCCGACTTGTCTGAGGCTCATATTTATCGTTCAATTCTACATTGGATTTTTATTTTGTTTTGAGGACACATGTTAGCGTAATTATTTGTGTGCTTTCATATATTATGTCCAAAAATAATGCCCGGAATTCAGTGCGATTCTTGTAAAAAGTGGTTAAAAAGTAAAAGTGATTTTCGTGTTGTTTCTAATAACAAAATAATATCTGTTCTTAGACAGCATAAAAACTTTGCTTTACAAAAAGGACAGAAAGTATGTTCTGCATGCCGAAAATATGCATATCGTAACTTAAATACTAAAAATCGTTCTACATCTTCTTCGAATATTGCCGACAGTGTTGAACCGTCCACAAGTACGAAATGTGAAGCAGAAAAACCCAAAGTAGTGTTGTCATTACCTCGGTACCACAATTCAAATGTACGTTGTATAATATGTAATAGTCAGAAGAACCTTGTTACAGTACCTCATGCAGCTCGAACACAAACATTTATTGAAAGAGGAATATATGTAACGGCAGGAAAACGATGTTGCAAAGATCATCTTTCTAAAAAAGTATTCACAGATGCGTCGCTTGCGGATTTAAAACCAATAAGAAATAATACACATTTATATGAGAAGGATATTGAAACTCTTTTGCAAGATATTAGAGGAATCGCAAAAAAGAAAGGTCTCGATTTTGACACTCCGGGACAGTTAAAAGGTTCCGATTATTATTCACTAATGGGGTTAACTATTGAAAACTTCGATAAGATTTTTGATTAGTAATTCAGGCATTCATTCGTCAGAATACAGATCAAGACGCACTTGTTTAGCTGTATTACTTGTGAAGCTTAGAACGGGTCTCTCAAACGGAGTTCTCTCCGCATTATTTAACTTAAAAAAAAGATTGCTTGCTTTCTCTATACAATCTGCTCGACAAGCCCTGATAAAAAATTTTGTTCCATTATATCTTGGAACGCAGCATATTACAAGAACTAAGATTATTATTTATTCCGGACGATAATAATGAAAGTGTTGTTCTTGTCGCTGACGGCACATACATTTATATTCAAAAAAGTAGCAATTATTCTTTCCAAAGACGATGTTATTGTATACATAAAGGAAGACCACTTGTTAAACCCATGATGTTAGTGACGACAACAGGGTACATATTGGATGTTTTTGGACCCTACTTTTCCGATTCCAAAAATAACGATGCAAACATTTTTACACATATATTAAAAAAAGATGCTCATAATATCAGAGACTGGCTTAAACCTAATGATATTATTATCGTTGACAGAGGTTTCCGAGACTGTTTGAAGCTTCTCGAGGACATGGACCTAATTCCTAAAATGCCTTCATTTATTAAAAAACAGGCACAATTCGTGACGGAGGACGCTAATGAGACACGCTTGGTGACAAAAGTTCGTTGGGTTGTTGAGGCTGTAAATGGCCAACTTAAAAACTGGAGAGTACTGAATAATGTCATACCAAATGTCCAAATACCATATATTAGAGATTACGTTCAAATCGTGTGTGCAATTCTTAATGCCTTCCACCCAACAAGAATTAACAGTGATGAAGACGACAATATCATTGCCCAACGGATGCTTGATTTAGTGAAGAAACCTAATCACCTACAGAAGATGGTTGAAGAAAATGGGTGGGCAAGAAAGAAGGCGATATGGCGTCTGGTAAGCGAATCTGATCTTTCAGATTTCCCACAGTTAACATGGGAAGAGCTGCGAAATCTCACTCTTGGAATATATCAGCTAAAACAAAGCAGATCTTACACTCAGGAACACATTAGCGAAACGGGAATGTACTCCCTATACGTTTATCGAGAAGATGTCTCAGTTATCTGAATTCAGTTGAGAACACGACATACAAGCTCAAAAATATATAACATGTGGATAAGAACAGCCATAAGTCTTATCATAAACATTGAATGGTATTATCAGTGCAAAGTTGGCGCAAGAGTTGTCGGTTGTTGCGCGCATGTTGCATCTGTATTATGGTACTTGGGGTATTGGCGCCATAATCGTACAGAAACGAAAACACTAAGTCTTGAATATGCTAATAGATTTGAAGACGCTGCTACTGGATGGTCCAGTGACAATTCAGACAACCAACCTTACGAGGAAGCATAATTAAATACATTTTGTAATATAACAAATATACCGAGGTTTCTCATTTTTTTTTTATATAAATAAAAATATTTTCACAATAAACCTAGCATTTTTATTTCTACTGGGAATAAATATTAAGAAAATAATAATACATTACGAATTGCCCGATAGGCGAAAAAAGGCTGATCTTTACCCACCTCCTTTGTATTTTACCTGTTACCTAAAAATTAAGTTGAGAAACTAAGATAATGCGTAATGTTAGTTTAAGGTTTTAAATAAATTTTAAGGTTTGTTTCGTTTAAGTTTTGTTGAAGGTTTGTTTTGTATAAGTTGAGTTATTACAGAAGTTTAAATTCTATATATTGATTATTTGTTAAGTTTGTGTGAACATTGTTTATAAGTTATATATATTTTTTAATTGTTTGCACTTCACCCATGATGGATTAGACTTTGTCAAATTGTTAGGTTAGATTAATTTCTTATGAACCTTTCGGTCCATGGTGGGCGGAATGTACAATCTATGTTGTCGTTTGTGTGGTTTGGGTGTGTTTCTAATAGATGGCGTTAGGAGTCGATTGAATCGCGCTATTGTTTATTTCTTTCTGTTTGTATAAGTAATGTGACTTACAACTTTTTACTACGATTGAGAAATATACAGTATTACGATCCAGATCACTGGTTGTTTTATTGTATCACCAGAAGGAGACGAAGTGTCTCCTGAAGCTAGGAGTGGATCGTACAGGCACATTCCATGAGTTATCTAAAATTCTTAAACAGCTTTCACCGGCAGACATGATGGAGCAAGGTATAAATTTTACTTTTATTCCCGCGTACACTCCTCATTTTGGCGGCTTGTGGGAGTCAGCTGTTAAGTCCGTTAAACATCATTTGAGACGTGTATTAAATCTTACATTTTTAGATTACGAAGAAATGAATACTTTATTAATTCAAATAGAAGCAATATTAAACTCCCGCCCACTCACTCCTCTATCTGATGATCCCTCAGATCTTTATCCTTTGACTCCAGCCCATCTCCTTATTGGACGATCTCTCATTTTCGTACCGGAGTCCCAGATCAGCACCAGCAAAATCTCATCTCTTGCAAGATTCAATAGAATCCAACTGTTGAAACAACATTTCTGGAACCGATTTTCTAACGAATATATTACTTTACTTCAGCAGAAGACAACCACGACCACTACACACGACCACCCATCATGTGGCTACTTGGGCGAGTTATTCGAGTGCTGCCTGGAAGGGATGGAGTTGCCAGGGTCGCTGACATCCGTACAAGAAAAGGAGTAATCAGGCGAGCCTTTAACACAATATGTCCCTTACCGACATCAAACATTGAAGATGTCTCATCAACGCCGGGAGTATATGGTAAAGACAAGGTTGCGCCTGATACGCGTGAACAACGTGCGTTTCAAAGCGAGGGGTGCGGGACGGCGATATAAAAGGAGCGGATCGCCGGACGAGCGCAGAACGACACGTATCACCGCTACTATAATATTGTCGGGTTTACTCTGTGTGTGAGCAATAAACTAATTTAATACAGTCCATAACCCATTATTCATTATCACCAAGGGTAGTCAGTTTTCCCTATCACATGCTGAACAGGGCACTGTCCCCAACAATAATGTTCAAAATGTGTCTCAAGAATGTCTTTGTGATATTATTTTTTTTGTTTACTTCAACTGTAAGTTTTTTTTGTTAGATTAGATGACTGAGGACAGGCATGTTGTCAGGAAAAAAAGTTTTAAATATAAATAGTTATTGTTTTATCTGTGAAGTGTGAATGAAAGGAAGAATGAGTGAAACTGATAGTGTGTTGCGCTCCAATATACGCAACGGTAGATGCCGCCGGCGTCGCGGGCGTAGCCCTACCATCGAGAGCCAGGGCGAGCGGCCATTGCGTGACGGAGGCCCACTTACATCTCGGAGCCGTGGCCGACAGGACGACAAAATAACTAAATTGCTTTTCCCCCCTTTTATATACATATATGTAAACGCGTATTATACGGACGAAGATATCCAGCATTAAACATATTATACAGTCCACTTTTTATTTTAACGTCCACCAGGACCCTAACAGAGTGTGTTCGGGCATGATTGATTGAGTTGGAGTGTGGAACGGTTGAGTTTGAGAGAAGGAAGCGAGTTGCATGTGCATTGTAAATATATATAAGATAGAAGTAATAAACGTATTAAGGTGATATATATTATATTCTTACAAGTACCCCTCTCTCCTAACCCGGACCGAGCGGCAAAGCATAAATACGAAGGCTCAAGGCGCGGTGGCTCAATTGGTGGTTGTCACTTGGACGGGTCGGACGTTTAGGACGTTGCGTTTATCGTTCAATTATTATTTACTTTAGTAATTGCATATCAGTGTAAATTGTAAAAGCTTTAGTTCGATTAGTTGTGTAATAATTAATTTGGTAATACATATCGATTGTAGCTCCGTGTGTATTTTTTTTAATAAAACTTTCTTAGTGTTTGTAAAATCAGAAGTGGGATCACAAAAATACGTGATCCTACCGCTGGTTTCATCCGACTTAATTACGTAGTTTTGCTTTTTAAAATTCCGTTGGAATAATTTGATTTTATTCACATTTTTGCTGTTTTGTGTTCTACCCACATTGTTCCGTGATAATGTCTCGTCGTTCGTCTCGAGTTATGGATCGTGAATACGTTAGAAATCGTATCAGATCTAGGTCTAGATCTAGTGACAAGCATAGCATGTCGAGTAGAAATAATACGCCTCCGATAACACGTCGACATCGAGAACGTTCGAGTTATTCCGGTAGTTATCGCAATAGTTCTAAACGTAGACACGTGTCCCGTCACAGCCGGGATCGTTCTCATGAACATGACAGTGCGTTTGATCGAATACTTTCGCGATTAGATGCTATTGAAAGTCGAATTCAATCAAAATCCGAACCATCGTGTAGTCATAGTCCATCCCGTCCAATAAACGACCGACCATCACAACCGCCGTTGTTGCCTTCATCGGTTCCTACGTCTGTTATTAGTAACGAGCTTGGCTCTAAAACCGTTGACGAAACAACGACGGAGGGTAGATCGCAACACGGTGTTGCGGACGAAAGGCAAACCGTATCGAACGGGATCGCTGGGGTGTTATCAGAGTTTTTACGAGTGAATACTCATAGTTTTTATATTTCGCCATTCGATCCAAATATTCACGATTTTGACGATTGGTGCGCGGAGGTTGATCGTGCCCGTAACTTAAATAATTGGGGTGATCGTGAATGTCTAGGTCGTGTAGGTAGTTGTTTACGGGGTGAAGCGCGGTCTTGGTTAAATGATTGGGTGACGAAGGATAGACGTGGGGTACGTGGGGGTGGGGACGTGGGGTAATTTTAAAGTAGAATTTAAGTCATTGTGTCCCCGTTACATAGACTCGGCTTCGGTTTTATTCGACGTTATGTGTACCGACTCTAATAAGTACTCAACTTATGCCGAATACGCTCGTAGGTCACTTCTACGTCTTAATATTATTAAGTATTTGCCAGACTAATTAAAAACTTCAATTATTTTACGTGGTATAGTCGACCCTCAAGTTAAGGCGGCAGCAATTAATGCCAAATTATCACCTAATAATTTAGTCGAGCATCTTGCCGCGTACGTTAAACCTAAGATTGAAGTACGTAATTTTAACAATTCTGCTCGCCAGAATAACACTTTGCTGTCGCGAAAACGTTTTAATAATGCGAATGTAGGTAATAATACTAATAAGTGTGTTATTTGTGGTCAAGAGGGTCATAAAAATGGCATTGTCCCAAGAAGATTAAGGTAAACATTTGTAATTCCGAGCGTCTCTCTGAAAAACCAAAATCATACCCCTCGGTTTCTACAGATAAGCGATCCGCAATATTTTGTACCTTTTGCCGACGTAACGGTCATTTAGTTGACTTATGCTTTTCAAAGAAACGTTCACTTACTACAGAATCGAATAATAACGGTAGTGAGGTAAATTTTTGCAAAGATCTAGCTCAAAAGGGAACAACCTAATTTCAGCCATGGTTCAAGGTGTAAAAGTAGATGTTTTAATTGATAGTGGGTCCGATATCTCTCTCATATCTCAATCCGTTGTTAAATATTTTATTTTAACAGAGTACCTACATATCGTTTGTTGCGTGGAATAGGAAGTCAGGATATCGAGTCCACATCATATGTAACAACTATTATTGAATTCCCGGAATTAAAGCTTGAAGTAGATTTGTACGTTGTTTGTCCAGAGTGTATTAATGCTTCAATCTTAATTGGCACCGATGTACTTAATCGTTAAGGGGATAAAATACACTCGAATTGACGGTGAGCAAATATTAACTAGGTCTAATAGTCCGTTGTCAGTATGTCACGTAAAGACAGTCGAATTTGAGAATATTAGGACGCCATTAATAGGTGACGATAAAATACGTCTTATAAATCTTATTCAGGAGTTTTCTGACATATTTATTTCGGGTACTGCGACATCTACGGTTAATACGGGTAGTATGGAAATTAAATTAACTTCTTCTACGCCAATATGTCATCGCCCCTATAAGTTATCCGTAGATGAAAAGTGTAGAGTACGCAATATTGTCAATGATTTGCTTAGCAAGGGTACAATTCGCGAGTCAGGTTACCTACAGAGCTCCACACGGACGCCAGTGCCATAGGATTGGGAGCAATACTGTTGCAGGAGCACGACGGTAAGAGGAAGAGAGTAGTTGCCTATTTTAGTAGATCCACCCAAGGTGCAGAACCGCGATATCATAGTTACGAACTCGAGACTCTAGCCATTGTTCGAGCTCTTCAGCACTTCCGCCACTATTTAATTGGCATTGATTTTAAAATAGTGACCGATTGTAATTCTTTAAAATTGACTAAGCGAAAAAAAGACCTTCTACCAAAGGTAGCGCGCTGGTGGGTGTATCTACAAGATTTTAAGTTTACTTTAGAATACAGGAAAGGTTGTTTAATGCAGCACGCTGACTTCCTGAGCCGACATCCTCCTGCAAGGGTATCCCATATTCGTAACTCGAATAACTGGGCGAAAATCGCTCAGACAGCCGATGCAGAAACGCAAGACTTAATGGCTAAAGTAAGAGATGGGCAACTAGACCCTACTAGGTATGTAGTTGAGAACGGTTTGTTATTTTATAAGTATATTCCAATTGGGCAAGAGTCAAGATTGTTGTGCTTTATACCGAACATAGACTTAGTTTGTTAAGAGTTTTTCACGATTACCATAATCATATTGGCATTGACCGTACGACAGACCTTATATTACGACACTTTTGGTTTCCTAACTTACGTCGATTTGTTAGAAAGTACATAACTCATTGTATTATATGTTTGGCCCATAACAAGGTCCCTAGAGCTCCCTTACTGCCTATTGTATCGTGGACTAAACCCGATATACCTTTTGCTGTGTTACATGCTGATGTTTTAGGACCATTAACAGAATCAAACGGCTACAAATACATTTTAATTATAATCGATTCGTTTTTTAAATTTTGCCTATTATACCCGATTTATCGACAAGACAGTAATGAGGTTAAAAGGGTATTTTCAAATGCAATATCGTTATTCGGAACGCCTATTGTTTGCGATCGTGGGAGGATGTTTGAGAGCTCAGCTTTTCGAAACTTTATAAGCGAGTTAGGTTCCTCCATACACTATATCACGCCTGGTATGCATCGCGAAAACGGTCAAGTAGAAAGGTATTGCCGCACTGTTTTAAATATGCTTCGCGTTGACGTGGAGACCAAAGGCGTACAATGGTCTGATGTGCTATGGAAAGTGCAACTAACCCTCAACATCACCAAACTACCACACAGACTTCGCCGCTGCAGCTACTTGTTGGCGTGGACGCCGCTACTCCAGTCATCAGGGCCCTAGTACGGGACGTAGCACTGGAGACCTCTCAACCATACAACCGGGAGGCTCAGCTTATCCTCGATAGACAGCGGGCGTCCGAACTGCTTAGCACCAACCAACGGAGTCAAGACTAATACGTGAACAAGAGTCGTCGGCAGCCACGAACCTTTGCTGTGGGGGAATTCGTCTTTGTGATCAAGACCTCGCAAAGCACCGGGAAGCTGGACTCCGGCATGCGTGGCCCTTACAGAGTGCTTAGCGTGCTCCCGCATCACCGCTACGAGTTGGAGTTACTAGCAGGCGCCTATGGTAAAAAGACGCAAGCTGCCTCTGAACACATGGTTCGATGGCGCGGCGAGTGGACGCCGGACACGTGCTCTGCATTCTTCGATAGCGGTTAGTATACACCACCATGGTAACGGTATGGGCATGCAAACGTGGGGCCTCTGCCAAAACATACATACCATACGAACTACGACATTTCTTAGTGTTGTACATTTTTTTTTTTTTTTTTTTTTATGAGATTCAGTGACAAACGAGCAGACAGACCACCTGATGGAAAGCAGTACCTGTCGCCCATAACACCTACGGTTCATGCACTTAGGTTTGAAGTAACAAAAATGCAGAACCACAGGTGCGTTGTCACTGTGAGGACTAAGATGATATGCCTCTCGCCTGTAATTGCGCTGGCTACCTTATCCTTCAAACCGGAACACAACAATGCAATCATTGTTGCTTGGCGGCAGAAATAGATAAGGGGGTGGTACCCATCCAGTCGGACTCCTCAGGCTTGACAGAGTCCTACCACCGGTAAGATTCGTTAATTAGCAAGCAAACGTGGGGTCTCTGCTATATTTTGCATTAATCAGCATGCAAACGTGGGGCCTCTGCTGCAATATTTTTCATTCCTTTACGAATCTATGACGTATGTGAGTAGCGTCATACATTCGTAAACCAGCATAGAAGTATGCCGAATACTCTGTATGAGGATACTACGGTATCTTTTATACAGTTTTTATCTCATATTATGTATGGCGAATGATGAGAGTCCGGAATCTTATCAATCGCTTACATTGTTTAATAATTAAATTTCATCTCTTTAAACATTTAACAACGAATCTCATTTAGTTGAAACATGAAAATCGTTGCTTAAGGACGCTTGAGTGCACGCTTGCCCTGGCAGCAATGATAACGCGATTTTAAATTCATATCTAAAATTAATACTATCCGACTTATATTATATTTGTGCCTTGTGTTTTTAGAGAGCTTACAAGACGATGGTCAGGATGGGCGAGACAGTCAGGACGCGGTTGAAGCTGGTGAAACGATCGAGGACGACGTTGCGTCAGGAACGGCCGTCTTACAAGTACCCCTCTCTCCTCAACCCGGACCGAGCGGCAAAGCATAAATACGAAGGCTCAAGGCGCGGTGGCTCAATTGGTGGTTGTCACAATATATTAGTGTATTATCTATGATCAAGACCTCTCCACTAGCAACTGTCCAACGTTTCGTTTGAGATAAGTATTGTGAAATCAATTAAATCAGTTGACTAAATCAGAACAGTGACCAGTTTAGCGAGGCTCGGGGTGGCTATAACGGGAGGTTGGAGGCCACTAGCGAGGGACCAGTCCCTCGTATTTTAAATCAGTTATGTTCATTACTAACAATCAGTAAGTCACATGTTTAATAACAATCAATAAATCAGATGTTTAACAGTTACATTATAATAATTATGATATGTGCTGTCAGTACGTGTCATGTTGTATTCGTCTAATACCAAAGAACAGGGTATTTGGCGACACATACCGCTGTATTCTCTGTGTTCGAATTATTCTACTATTTGCCCACAAGATGACCGATGACAGTACTAAATACGTACCGCATTCGACATACATATATATTTAGGACAGATAATATCGATAAAAGACCAATACTCAAAAGAGATTAATAGAAGAATAAGCAACACCTGGAAACGGTACTGGTCTTTAAAAGAGATAGTTAAGAATGATATGATACCAATGTCAGTAAAAAGTAAACTTTATAATACATGTATTCTCCCATGTCTAACTTATGGGTGTCAAACTTGGCCTTCTACTAACATAAACAACCATAAACTTATAGTATGCCAACGAAACATGGAACGAAGCATGCTAAACATATGGTTACGGGACAGGTGGACCACTTCAAAAATAAGGAAAAGAACAAAGGTGAACGATGTTTTACAAACAATAAGAAAACTTAAGTGGAACTGGACCGGTCACATAATGAGAACGAACACAGAAAAATGGACGAAAGACGTAATGGAATGGTATCCCAGAAATGGGAAAAGGCAAAAAGGACGTCAAATTAAAAGATGGGAAGATGACTTACCAAAAGGATGGAGAAGGTTAGCTCGGAACAGAGATGAATGGAAGAAAATAGGGGAGGCCTATGTCGAAGCACAACCTGATCAACAAACTGGTTACTGAATAAATTAATTATACATTAGATTTTAAATATTGTTATGTTTTAAGTACCACACATTATGTAAGTCAAAACTGTACAAATGGTCAGCGAATAAAGGCTTTTATTAATATTATTATATATGTATATATAGCTTCACTCACATCTTCCCCTTATCTCAGTTCTGCTTTTTCAAGACAGATATTCTCCTCCGGATCAACAACCAAACGGAGACCCTATGGAGGGGCCGAGATGCGTGATTGGACCAGAGGCGTGGCTAGAAGGTCTTAGACAAAAAGGATGGACCCTAGCCACTATCCTGATCATTCTTAGAGCAGCTCACATATGTGACACAACCGCATCTCTTTTAGGACAGGGAGACAACCAAATTATTGTTCTCAGGATACCTTCCAAGACATACTTGGCGGAACGGGGCTTAACTCCAGATTTGTACACCCAACAGTTTTTGCATGTGTTAGAACAGACCTGTATTGAGGCAGGGATTGTTATTAAAGGTCCCGAGTCCTGGACTTCCAGACGGTTGCTGGAGTATGGACGCAAGTACTTTATCGATGGTGTTCAGGTTAGCGGTGCTATCAAGAAAGCCTCTCGGCTAACAAGTGAAGCAAACCAAACCATTTACACACTCAACACCGTCACAGGAAGCATCTCAAGCATCTCAAGCATCGCACGGACCCAACAACAACTCATACGGCATTCCTACCGGATTTAATTATAAATTCGGTGGAATCCGGCCGCGCACTCAATGCGCAGAGGGGAAACCCTCCACCACGCTGAAGCCCGACCATAGACGGTCGTGTGGGTTGCGAAGGCAGTCGCCCTAAAGAGCATCCACCACCGCTATGAGCAGCCAGCAACCGAAGCCACCGAGAGAACGGCCGCGGAGGAGGTCAAGACAGCGAGGAGCAGCGCCTTCCCGCCGCCCGTCGACCGCGCCGTCCCACCGCACCCCCCAACCCTTCCCCCTCAGTCACCATCACCCCTGGCCCCGCCCCAAACCCCTCCCCTTCCTCCCCTCCCTGGTCTCGGACCCGCCCCTGGCCACGCCCCTCCCTAAGCCCCACCCCTCCATACAACTTGGCCACACCACCTTCCCATTTGGCTCCTTCCCTTTCCCAGGCCACGCCCCCCCCCAAACGTTAAGAACACCGACGCCAACACCAATCGGGCCGCGTGATCCTCGCGCCCCTCGCTCCGCCGCGCCGCGCGATATACTCGCGCAGGCCGCGGAACACGGGCCGACTTCACCGGCACCGCAACGCATCACAGGAACGCCGCTAGCAGACGCCACCCCGACGAGGGCCTCGCGCCCTTTGGAGAGGACAGCGACGCAGCAACGCTCCCCATCCGCCCCTGCAAGGACTGAAGCCCCGCTCACTCCGCAATCTGCGCTCAACAGAGACCTGTTAGTAGTAGCAGAGTTGCAGCGTAAAGGATGTCTGTCGGCCCAGTTGATGGAACACATTTCAGTGTTTCTCAACGACCAGCTGCAGGCGTTCGAGCGCAGAGAAGAGCCGACCCACGTAGACGCCCTCACCACCCCCATTAGACGCCAGCGCACCTCGGATGAAGGAATGGATGCGCAAAGAAAACGCCACTGCCCCGAGGAACCATTCCCAAGGGATCCACGCCTCAGAAGCCGTGACGCCCCGGGCCCAAGCACTGCGCCCCCTCCAATCACAAGCTTGCCTCCGGCGACACCTACGTTCGCCGACGCACTACGGACGCAAACACCTGCTGTCCAGACGACCGCCACCGCCACCACCGCGCCTCCCGCGCAAGCGCAAGCAAGAGCGCCAAGCGTACCCCGCTACCCGCCATTGGTAGTGGAGTCGTTGCCGAATTGGGCAACGCATTTCAAGATAATCAAAAGCAGACTCGGCCATGCACCCAACGCACGCCCCTTTGGCAAGGGTGTGCGGTTCTCGCCCAAGTCCGAAGAAGAATACCGAGCTATTCAAAGATACCTATACGAAATCGAGAAGTCTGACAATATCTCATGGTTTTTGTACTCGCTGCCAGCAGAGAGGAGCCTTAAGGTAGCGATCCGAGGGCTACCTGTCAGTACGGAACCCCATGAAATAGAAGAGGCCCTCAGAGACCTGGGGTATACCCCAGAATACATTCGACCAATCAAGGCCAAAAAAGGACGCCCCGGGTGTATATACATATATACCTGGCGATATTGAAGAATACCCCCGGCCTCATTCCTGGGATCTACAACATTACTGAACTGTTGTATATGCCGGGGGTAAAAATAGAAGCATGGAGAGCCAAGAAGGGCCCAGCGCAATGTCATCGCTGTCAAGCATTCAGGCACTCAAGCCATATATATATATAATTGCCACCGACAACAGGCCTGCGTGCGCTGCGGCGGCGAACACGCCGCCCGCGACTGCCCGCGTCCCCTCGAGGAACCGGCCATATGTATCAACTGCGGGGGCCCTCACCCCACAAACAACGTTAAGTGCCCTCAATATAAGAGAGAGCTAAGGAATATGAAGGCAGGAACTGTGGCGGTAACGTAGCCGCAGAAGCCCGCCCACACCAACGCAGCCGCCACCACCGATACCGCAGCCACCGAGAACCAGGGCACCACTCTCATGGCGCCCGCTAACGAACCTATTCCCAGAGGGGCTACAGTAAAGCCTCGAAGAAAGAAGAAGCGAGGGAAGAGGAAGCCAGCCGCAGAATTAGCGGTAGCATCTGCCCCTGTCTCCACCCACGCTGCACTCCCAGTTCCTGCCCAAGAATCATCAGCACCAGCTACGACCACGACCCAGGCTCAGCCTCGCGCACAGGGCTTGGGAAACAAGAAGACTCTCGAGACTGCAATCGAGATCCTAAAAGACATCCTGATTGCACTGCAGACGGCGGGGGACCCGACTGCGGTGGCATTGAATGGAATCACTACCCTTATTCGCAATGCCTGAATTAAGGGTAGTGTTTTGGAACGCCAACGGCCTGCGGAAAAAGGGGACCCTACTGCGCTGGCTGCTAAGAGAACAGAGAGCTGATGTAGCCCTGGTCAACGAAACCTACCTCGCCCCACCGGACCGCTTCAAGCTCCCGGGCTATTATGTGTACAGAGCGGACTACACCAACGGCGCAATAGCTTCCAGGGGGCTGGCAATAATGATTAGAAGATCTATACTCCACCAGATTCTACCGCCACGCAGCTCTCCCACACTCCAGGCACTGGGAGTGGAGATATGTGTGGGAGAGACCCCCATGCGTTTCTTTGCAGTATACAGACCTCCGGCAGCCAGGCTCCAGCTGAACGAGGTCCGCGCACTCATGGACGACGTAGTCCCATCCATGGCCGCGGGCGATTGGAACGCCAAGCATCGAGCGTGGAACTCCAGCACGATCAGCACTTCGGGGAGACGGTTATACGAGGATGCAGAGCGGGCCGGATACTTCGTGTCGGGCCCAGAAGCACCCACACACTATCCGGGGAGCCCAACACACACCCCCGACGTGCTAGACATCGCGGTCCACAGGGGTCTGCCCCAGCTGCTACTGGAAGTGATTCCGGACGCCCTGCAGTCAGACCATCTTCCGGTCCTGGCGACTATTCTGTCAGCACCTACTTGCGTCGCCCCGCAACCCCTAAGACGACGCACGGACTGGCAGGCCTTCACCAGCCACCTAGCCCTGCACACCCCGACGATCACGGAAACTCCGACCACACAGGAGGGCGTTGATCAACTCGCCCGATCTATTACTGAAGCCATAAGAGAGGCAACCGAAGGTGCACAGTTGCCCTCCACCCCATCCAGGCGCCTTCCTCCGCTTCCTCGACGACTGCGGTGCCTCATCGAGGAGAAAAGGAGGTCTCGTAAGCTCTGGCAATCGAATAGAGACCCTGCCACCAAGACGAAGCTGTGGGCTTAGTGTGAGTTTTTCTTACTACTCGATCGCGTTAAAGTATACTCAAATTTGTATGGAGTTGGATCAGCGCCGCCTAGCGGAAAGTTTGTAAAACATATTTTGTGAGTGCGAGATTGTTCGTTGACTTGTCGGTCGTGACCGTCGACTAACTTTGTCGAAGTGAGGACGAATAGGAGCTTGAATGACGTTTTTGCGAGTGTGAGATTCAATTTATGTCAATTTTGACAGTTCGATTGTAAACGTCTTCACTTGCGAGCGAGTTAATTGTCACTTAGATTTTTGTAGTGAAAGTGAAAACGTTCATTAAAATACGAACATTTTTTTACAAAGTTCATGATATTATGTATATGTTGTGTTGTTTTAATTGAAGAAAAAACATGTCAGCTCGTAATTTTTTCGCTTGGAGGATGTTGTCGACGGCAACAGCACAAGACGAGCGTAATCATCTAGCCAGTGTTCGTGCAGAAGCTCGCATTTCCTGATAATTCACTATTACATCTTCCAGAGACTGAATTTAAAAGAAATTATCGCCTTTCAAAGAAAGCGTTTAAAGTGTTGTGCAAAGAACTAAGACCATTAACTAATTTGAAATCTACTCAACGGATTACCTTGGAAGCAAAGGTAAAAACCATTTAAAATCTTAAACATGCACCCTTCGTGTATTTTTTTATCAATTGTTATTATTCTAGGTACTCACTGCACTATTTTTCTTTATAATGGGGTCTTATGAAACGCGCAGCGAGAGAGCAAGACGAAGATGGCGAACAGCACTTGTGGATCGTTATAGCAAAACGTTATTATCACCGCCTGAATTCAACTCAACCCTCATTTCACCATTACACGGCTTTAAATACAAGTACCCGCACTCACGCCAGAATGATCAAAAAGCAACTTATTAGAAATAATACATTCTATTATATTATTAAATATTTAATATAAGTTTAACATTAATTAAATATTGGATATGTAAATATGCAAATAATTTATAACTGTAATAAATAGTAATTATTTATACAAAATAATAAAACACACGAGTGATTTGGAAAGATAATACAAAACCCGTTCGGAAACAAAACGCTAATCTATTTTAAGATATTTGAAATATAATTTAGTATTAATTAAATATAGCAATTTAGTAAATATAAATAACGAATTAAATAGCCGATTGATGCCTACAGCACTATTAATACGATTCTATTTAATAAAAGATGTGTTTAGAAATATGATTTGTAACACTTACTAGCGGCCAGTTGAAGTTGCAATATCTCCCCAAAAATGTGAGAAGAAGTAACCACAGCATTAATACATAAGGATATGTTAAATAATATATTTACTTTCCTGACATTCCAAATGCTAGACAAGCAATTAGTCAAGGTACTTATGTTTTCATAACTATACAATACATATCCTGATATCACAGTTTTGTATGGAATTACAAAAAATATTGATACGTAAGATTAAACTTGTTTATTTTTGGACATAAAATTAATATAAGTTTAAATGTATTATATCTACCTTTGTTTGTTTTAAAACTATTAAGTATTTATTTTAATAATTAAAGATTTTACTATAATTTTGTTTATATTCAATAACATACCTAACAAGCTATTTTTATTCAATAAAATAAATTAATTAATTTTCAGTTTTGGAACATGATAACATGCAAGACCATAATGAGAGGATTATCACTATCATCAGAGAGAGAGAAGTTCCGCCACGGATTTAATTAGAGGAAGAGTAATAAAGGATCAATTAATAAGAAGATTACAGCAGCAATAATTATTACCTTTTATGTTATAAGTTTATGTTTATATTTGGTGGCAGTCAATCTATTGTAATTTACCACAAAAAATATTGTATCATGTATATCTATCTATCTATGAATAGAATGTATATAAATTGCTATTGCTAAATTGTATTAAAAAATTCGTCTTGCTGTCTCGCTGCGCGTTTCATGACGCCTCGGACACCCACGTAGGTGCAGTATTGCAACAATTTATTAACAATGCATGGTCCCCATTAGGTTTTTATTCAAAAAGTCTGTCGAAAACCGAGCGCAAGTATAGTACATATGATCGCGAGTTATTGGCAATATATTTAGCTATTCGACATTTTAGGTATATGGTCGAGGGTCGACAGTTTACTGTATATACCGACCACAAACCACTAACTTTTGCATTTTCTAAAGTTAATAGCGAAACTGAAACGCCTAGACGAACACGTCATTTAGTTTATATTAGTGAATTCACCACGAGTATTAAATTCATTAGTGGGGAAGATAACAGAATCGCTGACGCTTTGTCTCGCGTCGAGACTGTCGATTGTCCCACGGTTATAAATTACGATGAACTCGCTAAGGCACAGGAACATGATAATTATATACATATCACAGCTATTGAGTAGTACTAATTCTCAGTTTTTACTCAAGAAAGTAAGATTGCCTAATTGTGAAAAATATATATTTTGCGATACTTCGAACGATAAGATTAGACCCTACCTAACAGAAAGTTTTAGGCGTATTGCTTTTGATTCGGTTCACAATCTTTGTCATCCCGGAGTTAGAACATCTAGAAAAATGGTACAAGATCGATTCTTTTGGCCTAACATGAACCAAGACGTAGGTCTGTGGGCTAAAACGTGCGTGCAGTGCCAGCGGGCTAAGGTAAGTCGTCACACTACCTCAGCGTTAGAAACATTTTTACCATGTGACAGATTCGAACATATTCACGTCGACATCATAGGTCCTTTACCGACGTCATCTGAAGGTTTCAGGTACTGTCTTACTATAGTGGATAGACGCACGCGATGGCCTGAATGTTTTCCTGAATGTTTTATTAAGGACATAACCGCGGAAACTATTGCACGGATTGTATACGAAGGATGGGTATCTCGTTTTGGGTGCCCTAAAAAGTTGACATCGGATCAGGGACGTCAGTTCGAGAGTAGGTTATTTAGCGAATTAATGAAATTATTAGGAATTGATAAGTCGCGTACCACACCTTACCATCCACAATGTAATGGGGCTGTGGAACGCTGGCATAGGTCGCTAAAAGCCGCGTTAACTGCTCGTTTATGTGATAAAACCTCATTGCCTTCGACGGATGAATTACCAAGCGTATTACTAGGTCTTAGGACAGCAGCTAGGAGTGATAACGGCGTGTGTGCAGCCGAGTTAACGTATGGTACAACTTTACGACTGCCAGCGGATTATTACGACGGCAAGCCAAGTACATCTATAGATTTAGATAGTAGCTGTGAGTACGTAAATAAGTTACGGGATATAATTCAGCAGTATAAATCTATTTCCGTTAGGCAAAGCAGTAGTCCTAATTTGTTCATACATCCGGATTTAGGAAAATGTGAGTTTGTATTCATACGGAATAATGCTATTCGTAAACCTTTACAACCGACTTATGATGGACCTTTCCGTGTACTAAGTAGGAGTGGTAAAGTCTACGAGATACAATTACCGGGAAGAAAAAGTAAAATATCGATCGATCGCTTAAAACCAGCCTATTATATTAGCGACAGCAATGTAGCACCAAACGCTAACACTGATAGTCCAAATCGCGATTTACCCAACACTTACACCACACGAAGTGGAAGAACGTGTAAGCAAACGGTACGTTTCCGAGACATATAGGTAACGCGTCATTACTTAACTAGTGTATGCTACTGGTTTTTATCCGAACTATTTTTATTACTAATTTTAGTAGAGTTTTATATTATATTCCGATAATTATATACATTTTTATACAGTGTACACTTTTACATGTTATTATATTATTTTACATTTTACTTTTTATTATTTGCATACATATACATTTATTTTAATATGTAAGAAGTTTTTTTTTTTGTGTCGTTATGACAAATGAAAATTTTATATAGATGATATTTACATTTATTTGCAGTAAGCAAAATTGTAATCCATCTAGGTCAAAGAAATAATATATAAGCTGTAGTTTGTAAGTTATTCTTTCTTTAATCACTGATTATTCGATAAGGCCAATCACGGACGTATATATATTTTAGAAATCATACCTATAGTAAAATGGGTAAAGGTATCAGTAAAGAGGCAAAGCATGACAACATAATTGTTGCTCAAAGTGGAACTAACTCTATCCAGATGGAGCAAAAATTGGAGACTTTTGGGGTAATGACTTTGGTGATGGTGGTGCTATTAGCAGTTATCATCGCATATTGTGTTTACAAAAAGCTGTATACGAGCATCAAGGCTTGGGCTCGCAGACAGATCGTTTTCGTAATGAAGTCAACCCAACCAGTTCAGGTGGAACCTACACCTGTTAGCTATGCGTGATTAATTTAGTGTTTTGTGAAAATAAGTATGTAAATAAAATAATCAGTGAGTAAAGTTAGGATATAATATAAAGTAATTGTGTAATACGTAAAACCCGGTTATAACGTTTCCCGCATTTTACGTTTTCCCGCTTACAACGTCATTATCATTCGGTCCCTAGAACTTTCCTATTATTGACCATACAATATAATACGGATATAACGTTCCACTTTATTACGTTTTCCCGTTTATAACAACTTTTCACTTCGAGTCGGGACGTTAATCCCCTATGTAAAATTATCCGTTTATAACGTTTTTGTCTTTTTCGTATGGGAAATTTTAACTTTTCAATTTTGACTTTCTGAAAGTGTCTTTTGTCACGCTCATTAAGGGATTATGTCTAAAAATAGAATTCGACCGAAAAGGTCAAGACAATGCATCCTAACATTAAAAGATTAGGTCTAACAATAAAATGTTTCTGTGAATGTTAGAAATGGTAAAAACAATGCATCCCTTTTCTTTTTTTGTTATCTATGTCTAAGAAGTCGACCGAAAAGGTCAAGACAATGCATCCTAAAATTAAAGGATTAGGTCTAACAATAAAATGTTTCTGTGAATGTTAGAAATGGTCAAAACAATGCATCCCTTCTCTTTTTTTTGTTATCAAAAGACTTGCAGGTTGTTTCCCATACTAAAATTTGTCTATAAATGCGAAGGTCGTTGGACATTTTCGTTAGTTATCGATAGTCCTTCAATACTGACTAGCAAGTATGAATCCTTTCAAACGGAAGGCTCTGTCTATCGAAGAGAAATTAAAAATTCTCAAAGCGTTTGACAACCGCGGTTCGTCTGATTCATTAAAAAGTTTTGCTAAATCGCTAAACCTTCCACCGTCTACATTGCAAACAATCGTGAAAAACCGTGTAAAGATTGAAGAAAGTGCTACGAATTCTTCTGCGGGTCGGAAAAAAATGAAATCGGCTAAATACGAAAACGTCGAGACCATTTTACTTGAATGGATTACACAAGCGCGGCACGCCAACATCCCTCTGAGTGGACCAATCATCCTCGAAAAAGCTGCGGACATTTCGAAATCTCTCAACATCGAAAATTTCAACCCAGGAACCGGCTGGCTAGATCGTTTCAACAAACGTCATGGCATTGTCTATAGGCAAATTTGTGGAGAATCAGAATCTGTCAACACGAACGACGCTGATGCGTGGATCAACCATTTGCTACCAACTTATATCGAAAGATATGATCCTAAGGATATTTACAATGTAGATGAGTTCGGTTTGTTTTTTAAACTTACCCCGAACAAATCTTACACATTGAAAGGTGAAAAATGTCATGGCGGGAAAATGAGCAAGGAACGTCTTACTGTGCTCGCTGGATGCAACATGGATGGATCGGAGAAACTGAAATTGCTCGTTATTGGAAAATCGGAAAACCCGCGGTGTTTTAAAAATGTAAAAAAGAACAAGCTGAAATGTGAATACGCAGATCAAAAAAAAGCTTGGATGACTGGTGAACGCTTCAAAAAGTGGCTGAAACAAATTGACCGCGACATGGGACGAAAGAATCGGAAGATTCTGTTGTTTGTCGACAATTGTCCAGCACATCCTAAAGATGTTACACTGCAAAACGTCGAACTGGTTTTTCTTCCGAAAAACACAACGAGTAAATTGCAGCCGATGGATCAAGGAATAATCAAAGTGCTTAAACAATTTTATCGGAAGAGGCTCGTCATTCGGCACTTGAACGAAATTGACCATCCTGCAACCGCAAAACCGATTACCATTTTGGATGCCATTAATTACATCAGCTCTTCTTGGGATGCCATTACACCAACAACAATTGCCAATTGTTTTCGAAAAGCTGGATTTGTGAAAGTAAGAATTTATTTTTTAAACTTTATTGAAATTCTTATTAACAATTAACTGACAATTTTACGTACTTTTTGTTCATAGGACAATCCTGATACTACAACGGACATCGTTGCTGATGATCTCCATCTTCCAAATGAATTTGACCACCTGGGGTTTGATTTCGATGACTACGTTTCAATCGACGACGATGTAACAACATCCGAGATGCAAAGTTTGGATGCCATTATCGCGGACAATGTGACTCAAACCGAGTCAGACGAGGACGATTTAGAGGACGAATTAGATTTAGAATCACAAAAAATTCCAAGTCGGAATGAAGCGTTATCTGCCATCGAAACTCTTCGACGATACTTCCAAATGGCAAATGTGAACTCGAATGAAAGTGAAATTTCAAAACTTAATTCGTTAGAATTCGCAATGATTTTGAACAGTGCGACCTCATCTGTTCAGACTACATTAGATAACTTTTTAGTACGGAATTGATTTGTTTTTTGTCTGAATTGAAATTTGTATTTTGAATTGTGAAAATGTCGTATTTCGCATTATGAATTATGTAATTACTTTAATATGTAAAATTATATTGTTTATTGAATTTCATAAATATAATAAACTGTGTAAATAACTTTAAATAACTGAGCAAAAACTTCATTGTTTTAAAATCGTTGATACATACATGAGTATGTCCGGAACGCTTATAACGTTTTCCCGCTTATTACGTTTTTTTCTTTCGGTCCCTTGAAAAACGTATTAAACGGGTTTCACCTTTGTGAGCATTCCGCCAGTCGACAGTAGTGTAATACGAGATGCATGTTATTGATAGTATTCTATTTCATAATTTAAGGTGATTGTACTTGTATCCTGCATGACAATAAGATTTTAATTAATGTGTAATGAATGTAATAATTGTTTTGGAAAAATGTATTGATAATTTTTTTTTGTAAGGGGGGGAATACTGTAGGGACACATTACTACAGTTATGCATACCATGCACTAGAGTAGTATATATAATTATTTGTAATGCACCGTCTCGCCAGTCACGGGGTAATCGGGTAGCGAACGGTCGCATTCTTATTTGTAATATATATCGTAATTGTGTGAAGTAAATAATATACACATTATATATCACCCATAAACTTTTATTTTGCCCCGAACCCCGTGCCTCAATAACATAATACGAATTATCAATTAAAATATTAAGATTTCTTTCTTTAAAAAAATTATATATGTAGTTGCAAATATAAGATCCGACTCCGATTTCCTCCATATTATGTAAAAGACTTCTGATATTAATGTTATTATATGCATTGTCGATGTCTATAAAGCATGCTATAGTATACTCCTTCCTTAAAAATCCTTTCTCTATAGTCAATACTAAATCACTGAGATTATCAAGTGTAGATCGGCATTTTTTAAACCCATTTAGAAATATTTTTAGATAAATTATATAAACGATTAATTCGCTCGAAAATTGTGTCTCTTTTGGCAGTTAATTGAGCAAGTTTTAATTCAAGCTTATTGGAAGCCATTATATACTTAAATATTAATACAATTAACAGTAATAAACGTGTTACACAAACTTTACTTACTACCTCCTTACCATTAATAAAAAGATATATAGAAACGAGATATTTTAAATATTAAAACAATTCTAGTATACCTATTCCTAAACTGCTGTATAATAGGTTACATTCCAATATTACTTTTATGAAAATAAACGGGCATTGAGAAATGAAATACGCATTATGTATATTGTAAGTATTCTCAAATCACCCTCAACATATTTAATAAATGTTGCTTAGTTACATTTAATTTTTTCTTAACAAATAATTATCTTCTATTTTATAATATAAAGTGCGCTATAGCTTGGAATAGAAAGATATCGTTATTCTTGTAAGTAAAGCAAATTATTTTGGAAAATAAAATTATTAAACTTAACATACAAAATGGCGGTTAATGCGGGTTAAATAATTTAACAAATATTATTGCTGATACCTATCCTAGGCTCTAAGGACCATAAGATGGAGTGGCAGGCGTGTAAATAGCCGTGCCCTCTTTTGGGAACTTTTGGTGTGGGAACAAAACTACGATCCAGCGGGTGGAGGACGCGTGGACCCAACACTGTCCTTAAAAAACGTATTTGGCGTATGATGCAATAACAATACAACTATGCGGGATAAAACAAGTCGCTTACCTGGTGCAGCTCGCTGGTCTTCTTGGTGGCCACCTTGACAACTCACTAGCACTTCACAAAAAATAGCGGGCAAAAGAAATAGTCAAAGCGGTACATAGGCAAAAGGCGCGGTATAAAGGTAATGCGGCCGCCGTGTCATTGCGGGCCTTTATATATGTTATGAGCCGCACGTGTCGGCAACAGCCAATCAGAATAGCGACAAGTAGCGCCCTCTGCGGGATTGCGACTGCAACCCGCAAGTCGAATGCTATAGATCATCCTTACCAAATACATTAAGAAAGGACAATCCAAGGCTAGTGCTTGCCACACCATGTTATTTACTCTAGAAAATATGCTGTTTATAACTGTACATTCTATGAGAGCCAAACCAAAATAGGACATTGTTATATATGGGGAGAAAGCGATGGAAAAAGGGGTTGCAATGAAATTGCTACTTGTATTTATAAATTCCTACTAGAAATTGATAAACGTCATGTTAAAAATGTTTTACTTTATTGCGACTCTTGTCCTGGGCAGAATAAAAACAAGATAGTTCTCACAGCCCTACACTGCTTTTTACAGAATTCCAAAAACATAGAAGTAGTACAAATTAACTACTTACTAGCTGGACATACTTATATGCCCGTCGAATCAATGCATGTGGTCATTGAACGCGAGGTTAATAGTAGGGGAGCCCAAGAGGGGATTTCGGGAGTTACTAAAGCGCGGCAGATTAATATACAGGGGGATACCTTGTACCCAGTTAAGTACTTCCACCCGTTACGAGCCTTATATATATGGCCGCCCGTCAAGGATAAAGGATCAGATTAGTAAAAAAAAAATTGGTCATTAGATAATTTCGAGCGCGTCAGATTAAAGTAGGGTGAGTTAGTTACATGTTAGAACGTGTATATTTCACTAATCTGACCATTTGAGAGTGACGTAAAGAAGAGGCAGGGCTACGAAGCTGTAAAAAAAACGTCATCTCGACATTCTCGAGCATGGCTAATTTTTTTTTATTTTGAAGGAAATGATTCAAGGATTACGAAAAATATATAATCTGACGATTTCCACAAGCCGAAGTAACAAAAATTCATCGATAAAGTTTAATACGTGCAGCTACGTGATGCCTATATTCCCCTCTCCGCGTTTCTATTCCTCTCTCACTCTTTCTCTACATATTACTCTCTCACTCCGTCCCCACTCTGGTGTCTGTTGCCATGACACCATGACAGCTGATCACACAGACTTGTTCGAGGCGTGATATTAGTTACAACGTATTTCCAACGTTTTTGTTTATTTTGTGATTTCAATATAAATTATGTGAATTAAAGTTTATAAATATTCACTATGAGTGACATTAATATAAAGTGTGTGTTTTGTCGTGAAATTACTTTGCAAAAAACAATTAAATTTACATTAGAAACATTACAAAAATGTATAAATATTTTAGAATATCGTCGGAGCAAACCGGTTCTCCGAAAATCCCGGACAACATACGATAATCTTGAACTTTCGATAGAATCTTCATTAAATGAAGTATATATATCACGCACAGTGCTATAAATTATTTACAGCAATAAAATTACCACGAGATTTTGAGTATTCAGTACAACAGCAACGTGTAGTGGAATATGACAATGCGTTGGAAGTTTCTGGAAGTAGCTCCGAATCACATGCTCCTGTTTCTAAAGAGTGCTCCGAATCACATGCTACTGTTAATTCCACGTGTCCAGAGACTGTTGGTACATCAACAAACGATTAAGTATTAATATTACTTCATATAATAAATATTAATGCTGTTTGAAGCTATGAAATAATATATGTTATACTAATATTTTAATTTCATGTTATTATCATCCACTTTCTTACATTATTGTTAAAAAATTTGCGGGAGAACATAGCAACATTCAAGAAGACTTGAAAGATTTCAATGATTCATTCAACACAGATAATCTTGTCGCTCATAACGATTCAGCATCACAAGCGTGTTTTATTTGCGAAAAACAACGTAAACGGTATCATGGTCGTGAAGTTTGCTTAGCTGTCAATAGATTAAAAACTATAGAGAAATTAAAAAACGCGGCCATGGAACAAAATGATGTATTGATGTTGGAAAAACTTAGTTCGTTCTCCGATGATTCCGAAATTACTTACCATAAATGTTGTAAGGATCAATACTTGCGAGAAATTAATAAGGGTGAAAATAACGAATTTCTAAAAAAAAAGAAAGTTTACAATACAGCGTATACTATTCTTTGTGATATGCTAGAAGAAAATGTGGTTCAGAATAATGAATGTTTGTTTTTGACTATATAAAAAAAGAAAATCAAAAATTGTTAGAACAGCAATTTAGTTTATCGTCTAATTCTATTTCTATTTATTCGTTCTAAGACCGTCATTTGGAAAGAAAATTAATGGAAACTTTTGATAAAAAGATTAAGATTATTTACGCTAAGAAAAAAAATATTTTTGCTCCATTTTCTGCCACTCTTTTGACCTACAAGGATTTATTTAAAACGATGGCAGTAAAAGAAACTGTTCGTTCAGTAGCAACACAACTTCGCGAAGAAATCCTCGAACTAACCAAAAGGGAATTGCCTGAAAATTGTACGGCTGAAGATTTGATGATGGGAGAATGCGATTACGTGCCAGAGCTCCTTACTTGTTTCTTGGAATCATTCATTTGGGGCAATGTTTCTCATATCTCCAAAGATAAACGTGAAATTAGAAAAAAACAAGAACGAACTTTCTAATTTTTCAATTGGACAAGATCTGATTTACGACACTTTAGGCCACAAAATTAAAACATCTAAGCACATTACATAAGCTCTTTACTGCTAGACCTAGGGGTCTAGCAGTAAAGAGCTTATGTAACAGTAAAAAAGTTATAAACATACTGTCAAAATATGGACACTGTTGCTCTTACACAACTCTACAAGAGCTAGAGACTAAGCTGACTATTTTCAACGGTAAATAGTACTCACGTATGTCCTGAAGACATTCTACGACGCCCGGACTTGAATACTGGTGTCGCATTGGATAATTTCGACCGCTTCGTAGAAACCCTAAACGGCAAAGATACTTTGCATGATACGGTTGGGATAATTTGGTGTCTGTGGAATCTTCTAGTCTTAGTGTACAGGAAAACTCAACGGATGAAATTGTGCGTGGTAGTTTTTCTGAATTACCTGTATCAGCACAAAAACAAAAAACCGAAAACGCAGGGCTTTTGAAGAAGTCAGTTTTGAAATGCATCCATTCACCAAGAAATTAAAAATTACCACCTGGAGTCAGCTTGAAATCTCAGAGCTTAGTAAAGCTCCAGACAATTTGATTATGGCGAAACAGCTGGATATCACGTGGATGTTATTACATAAGTATAAAATATCGGATGTTCCAATGTGGGTTGGTTTCACAACCAGATTTTGGTAGACGATTCACGAGTACAAAAAGTTTCATATCTTACTCCCATAAATGAATCTCCCACCAACACTTCAACTGTTTTGAAAACGCTAGAATTGAGTCAAGATATTGCAAATGAATGTCAAGCTCCCTATATCCAGATCACATATGATTTTGCAAAATACACCAGAATGTCTGAAATTAAAAATAAAACATTCTGAAACACTGGCCAAACAATTTGTTAAGAATGTCACTGAACCAATTAAGAACCTAATTCAACTTTAAAATAAAAAAAAACCAAAATAACAGTAACTTCTAATATAGTTATAAAAGAAGCTTCCCCTGAAAGAATTGTTTTACGTAATAAAAATAATGTCGCAAGGATGCCGCATATGCCATCAGCGAGGTATATGTACAGGAACATCTACATATGAGTTGAGTTGCTTCAGTTTTACACGTGTTCGCGGTTACTGATTTGTAAGCGTTTTAATTAAAAAATATATAAGCCGACTTATTAAGTCCAGTTGTATTTCAGATGGAAAAGTGGCTGATAAGTCACCAAAAGATTGGTGAGGTGTTAGGCAATACTGAACAGTCACCTGATAATGATGTGTCATCCTCTACCAGTACTCCGACACAAGAAAAAAGAAAACTTGATAACAAGGAATCGTCTCTCAAAAAAAGGAAAAATGATGGAAGTTATATTCAGTTTGGTTTAACAAGCTCTGGAGACCCTGATTCTCCATTGCCACAGTGTGTCGTTTGTGCAGAAACGCTGTCAGATCATTTGCTAAAGCCGTCTTTACTACGTCGCCATTTAGAAACTAAACATGCTAATTTGAAAGACCAGTCTGTATCCTTCTTTCAACATAAATTAAAAGATCTCAAACATAGACAAAAATCTATTGAAGCGCTCTCCCAAAACACGAATGACAACGCTTTGCGAACCTCTTTTAGAGTGAGTTATTTAATTGCTAAGCAAGCGAAATCTCACACTATTGGGGAGAACCTTATATTGCCTGCAGCAAAAGAGAAACTGAAACGTATGTTTAAAGAAAAAATGGCACGAGAACTTGATGTTATTCCTATGTCAAATAACACTGTCTCTCGTCGTATTGCAAACATGTCAGAGAATCTGAAAACTCACCAAATTAAACGGATTTTAGAAAGCGATTACTTTGCCATACAACTTGATGAATCCACAGACATAACAAACTTGGCTCAACTTTTAACGTACTGTTATATCCATTATTATGTTATAATAATTGTCCATTGTCTTAGTAATATAATATATAATATAATGACCTAATATATGACCGAATAATATTAAACACGTACGTTCGTTATGTTCATTCCAAAAAGTTTCATGAAGAATTCCTGTTTTGTCGTGTCTTTTCGATTCGCAACACCGGAGAGGATATATTTCATATGGCCGACAGTTTTGTAAAAGAAAACTAATTGGATTGGTCAAAATGTGTAGGAATATATACTGATGGTGCTAGAGCAATGACTGGTCGTTTTTCAGGACTTGTAAAGCGCATACAAGATATAGCAGTCGTTTGTAATGCGCGCTAGGCAACGGACGCGCATTATACACACGACTGACCCGAATTTTTATTCGCGTACTGCGCGGCCTAGCCGCTGCCGGAAACCGTCGCTATGAGTTCCGAAAGACTGATAGCTAACGAGCGGTTGGCGTTTATACAGCACGCCATCGACACCATGGACGAGGTCAGCATCATGCAGATCTGCAAGTCGAGCTTCAAAGAAGAGGAGATTTGCAGAAGCAAGGTGCTGCTTTACGACACTCTCGGCCAGGCCGACCGAATGCCCACACGCAGAAGGGATGAAAAGGGGGAGAGAAGTCTTCAGGACATCATTAATCTCCTGAAGTCAACCGATCCTGACGACGTGCCCGCCTTCGTGGCGAAGCAGCTGCACAAGCTGCCTCCCGTTACGTTCGATCACGTCGACGTCACCAGGCTGCTTAAGGACATCACCACGCTGAAAGCTGGCTTGGCCGAGGTACAGTTTAAGTTAGTGATTTCCGAATCTACCATCAGTGAGCTGCGTGCAGAATTATTATCATTAAAAAATAATGGTTCTGTAAGTAGGTCGCCGGAGTTCGCTAACGTAAACACACGTCGCGGCGCTCAAATTGACTCCATCAGCAGTTTGTCGTCGCCGCCGGTTAATGCTGAGGTGCGCGAATCGCGCAACACAACGATGCCCGCCACCCGCTCCCCTGCCCCGCAGATGACGTCGAGTGCGAGCGCGGTCATGACCCCGCCGCGTGCATACGCCGCAGCCGCAGCCGCGCCCGCCCCCGCCGCTGCACCCACCCCACCAATCAAGCGGCCCTCGAATGGAGGGAAAAAGAAAAGCCGGAGCAAACCAGCTGTCAAGCAGATGCCACCGTCGGGATCGAAGAAACAATCCGACGAGGAGGGCTTCATTAAAGTGGAGAGGAAGAAGAAGAAGCCCTCATGCCGTAACATCTGTGGCACAGCCCCGAACCAGCTAGACCATCCGCTGCGTCCTGCCGTACCATCGACGCCGCTGTATGTGTCCCGACTGCACTGGTCTACGAAGGTCGAGGATGTCGTAGACTACGTCCAGAAGAAGTCCAACTTCAAATTGAGGGTTGAACGGTTGGTACCTCGTCACAAAACGAGTTTCAATTCGTTTTTGGTGAGAGTGCCGACTCATCATCTGCCAACCTTCATGGAGAAGGACTTCTGGCTGCAGGGCGTCGTGTTTCGGAAGTTCCGAGGTCGTTTGACCGCTGACACACCGTCGACACGTGTTAAATAGATTTATAGATTTTATATATATATGTTAGTTTTAGGGTATATATACTATGGGCCTCTGTTTACATATTTAAGATCTTTTTGTAAATATTGCCTGAAATAAATGAATAAATAAAAAATAAATAAATAGCCACAGAAGCAAAATCGACGCATTGTGGAATTCTCTAAATAATCTAATAGAACTATGTAACTATAACTATGACAGATTTGAATCTTTAACTAATAAACATATTTGTAACTGTACTCAGCAACAATCTAATGAAAAAAATATTCAAAGTAGTTCTGTGGGTGTTGGTGTGGACTCAGTCATAGACACTGAGCAAACTCAAATTCATTACCAGAAACAAGAAAATTATAATTATAACATAAAAAATTCCTCCGAGTCTCCTGTCCAAAAAAAAATATCAAGTCAATGCTTTGGTGCTTTGCTTGTAAAGCACATTAATAATGTACAAAATATATGTTCGCCTGGTGCCAGTTTCCAGTATAATATTAAGAAAATTTTCTCAATGGATTTGTGTGTCAATAGTACTATAGTACTACTTCATGGGGATAGTTCTTCTGTAAGGAAACAGGATGTTATAAATAGTATGGAAACTTTGCTAAATTTACATAATAGGACTAAGTGCAAATTTATTATTTGCTCTTTTCCTTATTCCTCTTCCCTTACAGTTGAACAAAACAATTACATATATAGCCTTAATATGGCTATTTATAATACAACTCACCGTCATAGTGACGCATTCTTTTATTTTGACATTAATAAATTTATTAACTCTAGTCTTAAGGAGACAAAAGGTACTTTGTATCTGCCTTTATATTATAAGAAAAAACTTGCTACTTTAGTCGCATATAATATACAAAACCCAGTTGTACATAGTACAACTCTGAATATTAACATTAATTATAATTTATTGGAAAAAAAAATGTAATTAATTTAAACTAAACTATAAGACAATGCCTAAGCCTAATACATTAAATATTGTCCATCAAAATATTCAAGGCTTAGGTGGCAAAGAACTAGAACTAGAACTTTACCTGGCGAAATATGACATTTATATTATATGTTTAACTGAGCCATGGCTTAAAAAACATAATAATAGTTTAAATATTGAAAATTATAAAATGTCAAGTTCGTTCGTTAGAGTGAAAGCTACTCGCGGTGGTTCTCTTATATTAGTTAGAAGTGATGTAGTCTGCAAGGGCCGACAGGATATAGTGGCACTCTCTGTCGAACGTTCCATAGAAGTATCCTGTGTTGAGTTTCAACAGTTTATTATATTATGCGTGTACCGGCCCCCGTCGGGTGATTTTGATATCTTTGAAAATAGAATGGATGATGTCCTTAAAAATTTATGTACTAATAGTAAAGCTGTAATCGTTTGTGGAGATTTTAATGTAGACATACTGCAAGTAACACTACTCAGTAATCGCATTCTAAATTTATTTAAATCATATAACTTAACTAATATCTTTTGCGAACCAACTCGTGTTACTAATATATCCTCCACATGTATAGATAATGTGTTTTGTAATTGTGAAGTACTCGATGTATCGATTATAAAAAAATTAAGTTCAGACCACTTTGGTCAAAAATTTTCGTTAGCCAACAATATTACCAATAAAAGACAAATAATTAAATGTAGATCAGTTACAATAAGTAGAATCAATTCTTTCAAAGATAAAGTGACACGGCACTTGCATAAAATGGAAATGACTTCAGCTCATCCAAATAACCATTATGACATTTTTTTCAACTCACTTTTAAAGTCATTTTATAACATTTTTAAAGAAAAAACTTTTTATAAAAATACTAAACTGAAATTTAGCGACTGGGCAACTGTCGGCATATACCGAAGTAGAGATAAATTATATGAATTATATAGCGTGAGGCAGTGGAATCATGACCCAATGTTCCATAGTCGAGTAAGAGCGTATTCAAAGATTTTTAAAAATGTTTGCATTCAAGCTAAGTCTATATTTATTAGAAATAAAATCATAAATTCAGAAAATAAAATAAAAACAACTTGGGATGTAATTACACATACGGCTGGAAAATCTAAGATCGATAGGCAACCTGTGAAGCTAACAATAGATAACGTAGTATTGAGCTCAGACGAAGATGTTGCAAATACTTTTGAGAATTATTTTTCTGAAATCCCAATAAAGGTGACATCTTCTTTAAAATCATCTTCCCTAGACGCGATTAACCTCTTACATAAACATACTCATCACTGTGATCACCAGTTTAAATTTTCGTATGTAGATGCACAAGATATTATTAAAGTATTCAAAACCATTAACCTTAAGAAAACTGGTGATTTGTGGGGCATGTCTGTTAAATTACTCAACTCAATAATAACTGATATTGCACCACATTTATCCCTTATTTTCAATAAATGTGTAGATTATGGAACTTTCCCTGATCTTATGAAACTAAGTAAGATAATACCTCTTTTTAAAAGCGGAGATAAAAATGATCCTGGCAATTATAGACCGATTTCTATATTGCCATCTATGAGTAAAATTTTTGAAAAACTTATTCTAAACCAATTGTTAATTCATTTCAATATTAATAGCATCTTCCATAGTGAACAGTATGGTTTTACCAAAGGTAGTTCTTACTTTGGGTAGTTTCTTTATAGTAGTCAAAGAGATGCCAAGGGTAGATATATTGTAAGATTACCTTTTAAGACGATCACACCAGAGTGTCAACCCTCGTAATACGTGTGCATGCAAAAGGCATGAAAATTTACAAATGAAAGCTAATGAACTCAAATCTATGGGCATAATTGAAACAAAATTACTTGATGATATTTTGTTAATGGTTGGGTGTGATGCCAAGAAAATAGAATGTACCTATGGTGAATGTAAAGATTGCTAGTAAGAAGCTTTAGAATTTAATCTTCATGGAAAAAGTCTACATGATTGTGTTTCATGGTCGGAATGGGTACAAAAAAGTCATGAATATGACTACATAAAAGGTGATGCATTAAAAAAGATAACTAAAGGAATGGTCAAGGATAAAAAAAGTTGGTTTTTTACAAGAGCTTTTGCATCTTTTACAGACGAATTAAAACAGTTTAAGACACATTCGTATAATATTATACACCAATATAAAGAATATCAACACTGCATAAAAAACCTCGATGATCAGTCAATAGCCATACACATCGATTTTTCTGAAAATTATTCATATAAATTAAGTACAGAAATTCAAGCTATGCACTTTGGTTCCTCCCGTCAACAATTCACGCTACATACTGGCCTTATATATAGAAAAAGAAGAGACCCAATGTCATTTACCTCTATTTCACCTTGTAACAACCATGGACCAGAAGCTTTATGGGTCCACTTGTCTCCTGTTTTACAGTTAATAAGACGAGAATTCCCTAATATACATGCTATACACTTTTTTTCTGCAAAGTCCAGGAAGGGACTTCTAAGAAGTGGTTTAAGAAGGACGTGTTTTAATCTCATCCAGCATGGAGTCCTATGTGCCTGTAAAGAAATTATCCAGTAATATTTGTCAACGAGACGTCGCTAAATCAAGGCGATCCATCCATATCACGTTGGAATGTTCCTGCCCGTCGACGTCGCGTTGTTATCTGCTGCCCACGCGTTTATACTGTAAGTCTTTGGTCATTGTTTATCTAAAGAATTAGGATTCATTGTATTAACTAAACTATTTGAAGCAACTAAATTAATTCTATTGTAAGGTTCATGTAACTCGCAACTTGTTTTAAATTCTTTAATTTGGGATATTTAATTATGCTAAAAGTGCCTAAAGTTAAAGACAGCAAAATTCATATTGGTATTCCCGAGGTGCGAAAGACATAACGAGTAAATCGCCTGTAAACTCCCCTCGTATCACGAGGAGAACTGCCGCCACACTCGCGATGGCTGAATTATAACTAAATATCTTATTCAAATTTATCAAACCCTATGATGGCAAAAGAGAAACTCTGAATTCATTTCTTATAAATTGCGATAACGCCTTTGAATTAGCATCCAACGCTCAAAAGCCTACAGTAGAACCTGCTTAATACGATCACGCTTAATACGATTTCTCGCATAATACGCCACTTTACGCCAGTCCCTGCAACTTGAGACATATTTTCATACATTTCTTAACGCTTAATACGATTCGTCATCCCGTTTAATACGCCCGAGCCTAAGCCGAGAGAAACCGAGCGCTCTAACGCGAGCCCCCAGAAAGGCCCCCCCGCCCGCACGTGTTTCTGTTTGTCGATCGTCATTTGTTGACTTGACATGTTGTGTCGCGCGCGCGCTCTGATGCTTTGGCAATAGTGCATCATTTGTTTGTTACAATATGACTACAATTAAGCGAAAGGCATTGTCACTTCAAGAAAAAATTGAGATATTGAAAGTTTTCGATAAAAAATCACAAACAACAAATCAAACTCAGCTAGCTGCTGAGCTTCACTTACCAGTTTCTACGTTACGTACCATTTTAAAGAATAGAGAAGAAATTAAAGAAAAATACAGATTGGGAAGTGTGCAGAGAAAAAAGCAAAAGGTAGGAAAGTACCAAAATTAGTAGGAAAGGCCAAAATTTACATCTAGAGCTTGTTTCGGATCTGACGAAGGAAGCGTTTATAGCGGCTCTGAATAGATTTACATCTCGTAGAGGTAAACCACGAACCATTTATTCTGATAATGGAACCACATTTGTAGGCACATTCCATGAGTTATCTAAAATTCTTAAACAGCTTTCACCGGCAGACATGATGGAGCAAGGTATAAATTTTACTCTTATTCCTGCGTACACTCCTCATTTTGGCGGCTTGTGGGAGTCAGCTGTTAAATCCGTTAAACATCATTTGAGACGTGTATTAAATCTTACATTTTTAAATTACGAAGAAATAAATACTTTATTAATTCAAATAGAAGCAATATTAAACTCCCGCCCACTCACTCCTCTATCTGATGATCCCTCAGATCTTTATCCTTTGACTCCAGCCCATCTCCTTATTGGACGATCTCTCATTTTCGTACCGGAATCCCAGATCAGCACCAGCAAAATCTCATCTCTTGCAAGATTCAATAGAATCCAACTGTTGAAACAACATTTCTGGAACCGATTTTCTAACGAATATATTACTTTACTTCAGCAGAAGACAAAATGGATGCAGTCACATGAGACACTTCAAGAAGGGACACTTGTTATCATCAAAGACAAGTCCAATCCACCCATCATGTGGCTACTTGGACGAGTTATTCGAGTGCTGCCTGGAAGGGATGGAGTTGCCAGGGTCGCTGACATCCGTACAAGAAAAGGAGTAATCAGGCGAGCCTTTAACACAATATGCCCCTTACCGACATCAAACATTGAAGATGTCTCTTCAACGCCGGGAGTATATGGTAAAGACAAGGTTGCGCCTGACACGCGTAAACAACGTGCGTTTCGGAGCGAGGGGTGCGGGACGGTGATATAAAAGGAGCGGATCGCCGGACGAGGGCAGAACGACACGTATCACCGCTACTTTAATATTGTCGGGTTTACCTTGTGTGTGAGCAATAAATCAATTTAGTACAGTCCATAGTCCATTATTCATCATCACCAAGGGTAGTCAGTTTTCCCTATCACAAGCTGAGCAGGGCACTGTCCCCAACAAACTCCAATCAGAAAAATGTCAATTCCTCCGTCCGGAAGTAGCCTATTTAGGCCATGTTATAAACAAGAATGGCGTAAAACCAAATCCGGAGAAAACGAAAGCTGTTTCCGAGTTTCCAACACCTATGACCCCAAAGGATGTCAAATATTTTCTGGGTTTAGTCTCTTATTACAGAAGGTTTATACCCGAATTGGCAAAACTCGCCAAACCCCTCACGTCTCTCCAGAAAAAGAACATCCCTTTCGACTGGCGTAACGAACAACAGCTTGCTTTAGAGTCTCTGAAAAGTAAACTCACCTCCGCTCCAATTCTAGTATATCCTGATTTAACACAACCTTTCCTTCTAACTTGCGATGCTTCGCAGTTCGCAATATCTGTAATTTAATTACAAGGATCTGTAGGACAAGATCGTCCTATCGCCTTAGCATCTCGCACGCTCAATCGTGTCGAGTGCAATTATAGCGTCACAGAGAAGGAATGTTTAGCCGTTATTTTCGGCACCAAAGTATTCAGGCCCTATTTTATACGGGCATCGATTCACGGTCCTAACGGACAATAAACCATTAGAGTAGCTATTTAAATGTAAAGATCCAGAATCACGCATTATTCGGTGGCGTTTGAAACTAGAAGAATTTGAATATGATATAAAATGTAAAAAAGGGAAAATCAACACGAATGCCGATTCCCTGTCTCGATTCCCAGTGAATCCAATTCAGCCTGAATATTCTACGGAGACTAATCTAAATATAGGTGTGCCCATTCAAGAATCGGATAGAGATTTAATGGATCAACTCATATCACCACCTTCTTTCAACCCTGACAAGTTAATTGTTCAATCTCCAGATCCTCTCCAGCCTAACGATAACGTTGCGATACTACCCCCCCGCCGCTAAAATTAATTCACCTTTTCCAAATCCTAATCCTGACAGAGATATAACATCAGCTGATGCAACCTTACCTTCCAACGCTCCCGAGAGAAGACGAATAAAGAAAAATTGTAATATTTATTATAATAGCTAAAATTAAGTAAATAATATTGCTATATTTAATTATAATACTTATTAAAAACATTAAAAAAAATTTAAAATGTTTAGAATTAAAATCAACTAATATTGTAAGGTACTTTGTTGCCATTTTTGAATTTTTAAAATCATTTTTGTAAAATAGTAGGTAGGCTGTCTGTAACAACTGTATAATGCCATTGAGACATCTAACACCTTAGTCTCTCCCGTGACCATGATTGCTGTAAAGCAATCGAAACGTCGGGAACCAAAATCTCATCTCTTGCAAGATTCAATAGAATCCAACTGTTGAAACAACATTTCTGGAACCGATTTTCTAACGAATATATTACTTTACTTCAGCAGAAGACAAAATGGATGCAGTCACATGAGACACTTCAAGAAGGGACACTTGTTATCATCAAAGACAAGTCCAATCCACCCATCATGTGGCTACTTGGACGAGTTATTCGAGTGCTGCCTGGAAGGGATGGAGTTGCCAGGGTCGCTGACATCCGTACAAGAAAAGGAGTAATCAGGCGAGCCTTTAACACAATATGCCCCTTACCGACATCAAACATTGAAGATGTCTCTTCAACGCCGGGAGTATATGGTAAAGACAAGGTTGCGCCTGACACGCGTAAACAACGTGCGTTTCGGAGCGAGGGGTGCGGGACGGCGATATAAAAGGAGCGGATCGCCGGACGAGGGCAGAACGACACGTATCACCGCTACTTTAATATTGTCGGGTTTACCTTGTGTGTGAGCAATAAATCAATTTAGTACAGTCCATAGTCCATTATTCATCATCACCAAGGGTAGTCAGTTTTCCCTATCACAAGCTGAGCAGGGCACTGTCCCCAACAAACTCCAATCAGAAAAATGTCAATTCCTCCGTCCGGAAGTAGCCTATTTAGGCCATGTTATAAACAAGAATGGCGTAAAACCAAATCCGGAGAAAACGAAAGCTGTTTCCGAGTTTCCAACACCTATGACCCCAAAGGATGTCAAATATTTTCTGGGTTTAGTCTCTTATTACAGAAGGTTTATACCCGAATTGGCAAAACTCGCCAAACCCCTCACGTCTCTCCAGAAAAAGAACATCCCTTTCGACTGGCGTAACGAACAACAGCTTGCTTTAGAGTCTCTGAAAAGTAAACTCACCTCCGCTCCAATTCTAGTATATCCTGATTTAACACAACCTTTCCTTCTAACTTGCGATGCTTCGCAGTTCGCAATATCTGTAATTTAATTACAAGGATCTGTAGGACAAGATCGTCCTATCGCCTTAGCATCTCGCACGCTCAATCGTGTCGAGTGCAATTATAGCGTCACAGAGAAGGAATGTTTAGCCGTTATTTTCGGCACCAAAGTATTCAGGCCCCATTTTATACGGGCATCGATTCACGGTCCTAACGGACAATAAACCATTAGAGTAGCTATTTAAATGTAAAGATCCAGAATCACGCATTATTCGGTGGCGTTTGAAACTAGAAGAATTTGAATATGATATAAAATGTAAAAAAGGGAAAATCAACACGAATGCCGATTCCCTGTCTCGATTCCCAGTGAATCCAATTCAGCCTGAATATTCTACGGAGACTAATCTAAATATAGGTGTGCCCATTCAAGAATCGGATAGAGATTTAATGGATCAACTCATATCACCACCTTCTTTCAACCCTGACAAGTTAATTGTTCAATCTCCAGATCCTCTCCAGCCTAACGATAACGTTGCGATACTACCCCCCCGCCGCTAAAATTAATTCACCTTTTCCAAATCCTAATCCTGACAGAGATATAACATCAGCTGATGCAACCTTACCTTCCAACGCTCCCGAGAGAAGACGAATAAAGAAAAATTGTAATATTTATTATAATAGCTAAAATTAAGTAAATAATATTGCTATATTTAATTATAATACTTATTAAAAACATTAAAAAAAATTTAAAATGTTTAGAATTAAAATCAACTAATATTGTAAGGTACTTTGTTGCCATTTTTGAATTTTTAAAATCATTTTTGTAAAATAGTAGGTAGGCTGTCTGTAACAACTGTATAATGCCATTGAGACATCTAACACCTTAGTCTCTCCCGTGACCATGATTGCTGTAAAGCAATCGAAACGTCGGGAACCAAAAATCATAATAAATTCGCGAAATAATCTGAAAAGATAGTTTTGTTTTGAAATGTCAAATATTCGCGTAAATTTAAGAAAGTATTTTGCAGAGATAGCAAGTACTCTAACAAACCTTTTGAAAAAAGATGTTAAGTTTAGTTTTAATCAAAAAGAAAGACGAGCGTTTTACACATTAAAGGAAAAATTAACCAGAAGTCCAGTTTTAAAGATTTTTAATCTAAAATTACAAACTGAATTACATACAGATGCACCATGTTTTGCTATTGCAGCAATACTCATGCAACGTGATGAAAATAATGAACTACACCTTGTTTATTACATGAGCCCTAAAAACAGTCAACAGGAAGAGAAATATTCAAGTTATGAATTAGAAGCTATGGCAGTTGTCGAAGGAGAAAGAGAGGAGAAAATATTTCAGAATTCACTACAGACATATTATATATTCAAGGGGCAGAAAGCATAGTAGTAGATACAATGTCACAAATTGAAGCTATTAACATTAATGAAGATTTTAATGAGTTAGCGAAAAATCAATTTTGTGATAGTGAACTTCAAAAATTGCTTCAGGACAACACAACATCCTTAAAATTAGAAAAAGTCATAATACCAGGAACTGCACGACTAGTTTATTGTAATTTGTACATAGATTGTTATAAGGTAATATATGTATATATTTCTTAACACGTGTCTTAGCGTCGACCAGGAGTGTGTGTCCTCTGTGTGTGTGATATCAGTTGTAGCAATCTTATGAAAGATTTGCTGTATAAGGAATGCATAAGCCACATGAAGTCCATCAGACATGAAAATGTCTTCAAAACATTGCTATAGATCAGCTTTCAAAAGAAATCCTGATCCTAATAGAACTATGTGGCTTATTTATTGACGAACAATTACCATATTTACGTGTCAGTCCAGATGGAATATGTACAGATAATGATATGGTTGTAGAAATAAAATGCCCTGATGCAGTGAAACAAAAAAGGTCCCGTTTTATAAACTTAAAGATAACAAAATTGAAACAAACAAAAGCCATAACTGATATTACCAAATTCAAGGTCAATTGCATATAACAAAAAAAAACAAAATGCCTATTTGGTTTATGGCTGGATGAAAGTGTTCCTGTGAAAATAAAAATTATTATAAAAGACGACCAGTTCTGGATTAATAAAATGGAACCCAAGCTAACAAAAGTTTATTTAGATTGCATCTTACCAGAATTGATCGATCCTTGATTTACGAGAAAAATGACCATTCGAGACCCTGTATATATCAGAAAGATTCAGAAAGAATGTATATACAAGAAGTTAAAGAAACAAAGACCAAAAAGAACCTTTCGAAAAAAAGCTTAACAAGAAAAGAGGTAAATCTATATGAAAAAAAGGCAAAGAAAATAAAGAAAAGAAAGTTTTGAAAGAACAGATCATGAAGTCACAGAGCAGAATCTGTTCATACAAAAAAGAAAACAACAGAGAGGTGTTGATTGCAAGAGTTCAAAAAACTTGCCCAAAATATCAATTCAAACATTCGGTGAAGTAAGCGATGATGATGTTGATAATGAAAAAAATCCAGAAAAAAGAAGAAAAGTATGAACCTTTAGACAGACTAAAGATGCAACTGTAGCGAAGCTACCACTGTATTTAAATGTGTAAATTAAAACTAAAAATATTTATAATATTTTAAAATAAAAATAATGAACGAACGCTTGGACAAACACATAAGCATTTTATATAGTTAATAGCTATCGCTTGTGGGCGGAGCCAACTGCCCGGCCGTTGCATCGGCCGCGGCGGAATTGTATATTTAGGTCGAGTGTAAGAAATAGACGACAGTTCGCATCCGACCGCTAACTACGCCTGACGCATATCGCTCGTACCAGTATTTTCTATTACGTGTAATATCTAAACTGTTAACTTCTCATTTCTCTCCTTCTGTGTTTCTTGTTGTGCCGTATTATTTCTACACAACCTATAGACAAGAGTCTTGTCTTGTCTTATTAAAAGACAATTATCGGCCCTTTAAAATCCTATTACAGCGAAGAAATACGTCAGTGGTCAGTAAAAATTCAAAAAGCAGAATTGGCTATTGTTGTTGTATCTATCACTTCTCAGTGCTCTGTGGCAATCCAATGTCTTTTTTACTTATGAGCATAAGCTCTATGGTTCACTCTATCTCTTTGCTTTTTCCCAAAATTATGATAAGTTGTATATTCTTTTGATCTTAATTAAATAAACGTATTAAAATAGCAATTCTTATTTTATTGCCATTCTCCCTCTTCCGCACAAGAGCTATGAATGGATTTAAGACAACGAGCATTTATCCCCTCGACAGGAACATTTTCACAGAGCCAACTTTATAATTGAAGATCACGGAGCACTGTGCAATCCCAGAAGAAGCCTTTGCCATATCTATTCTGACTGTACTGTTATGTGACCTTCAAATTCTCCTGAATGTGTATAGGAACAATATTTTATTTATGTTGAATACATTATTAATTAAGAAAATATTATATGATTAATATTTTTATTATATTAATGTAAACTATTTGTAAATTAAAATTATAAAATATACAAGCTATATGCAAATAGAAATCCTAAATTAAAATTAAAAATGTTTGAAATTAAATTATATAATAAAATTATTCAACAAACACTTGGGCAAATGTATCAGCATTCAATATTAGTTAATCGCTATCTTTTGTAGACGGAGCCAACTGCCCGGCCGACGCCTCGGCCGCTGCAGAATTATTATTATTTTTTTTTTATGGTACTCAGTGATAAACGAGCAGACAGCCCACCTGATGGAAAGCGATACCTGTCGTCCATAACACCTACGGTTCATGCACTTAGGTTTTACGTAACAGAACCGCCGGTACGTTATCACTGCGAGGACTAAGATGATATGCCTCTTGCCTGTAATTGCGCTGGCTACTTTTTTTTATTATCACGCATTCTGCTCACATCCGCTATCAACGCTAGGCTTGCATCTCTTTTCTCGCTTTTTCTTATAATTTACGCCATCTTCCTTTGTGTTCTTCTGTCTAACTTTTAACTGTACATTTACTATATATTGTGCAATATATCGCATTCAAGAGTTAGTGGCTTAACGCCTCATCGAATAACTTCTACCTCAACCACCACGCTGATGACAAGTTTTACATAACACCTCTGATGCAAATATTTCTGTCTTCGAAAAATTAGCTCCATTCAGAATTTAGTACTAGTAAGAAAACAAATTCAAGAGAAAGAACAATTTAATAAAAATATTGTACCATAATCCTTCTACTGAATCTTCAGCAGGAAATCTTGTTCATGTTTGTCTAAAAGGTGGTTGGCAGAAGGTTTTAGAGTGGCGGCGTGACTATCTTTCTCAAGCTCTTGCAAAAGTTGATTTTGTGTCACTATTGAAAAAAAAAAACTTAATAAATGCGTTAAACCAGATACAATTGTCAATGGTTTCCGGGCCACCGGTCTTTGTCCATGGGAATAAAATACTATGAACTACTCAAAATGTTTAGGGAAGAATATGAAGAATAAACAAGAAAGTGAGGCAATACCTAAACTTCGAGAATAATGAACAAAAAGGATTTTATCAGAAATGCAGGACAGTCTACAATAACAGATCTTATAATCAAAGAGGACTTGACAGCTGCTAAGAAAATTAAAAAAAAAACCTGAGGTACTTCTCGATCTCTCGATGGAAACGAAAACAAGCAAACACATAAAGAAAACTTTGAAGATCTTACGGCTTACTTTGATTAAATTTAATAATGTAATATAATGTACTTCATTTATATTTGATATACAGGGTGAATTTTTCAAGTGGGCGTGCATGGCTAAATCCGAAACTATGAGGAATAGCGAAAAGTACTCAAAGGAGTCTCGGGCCCAATTTTTATGAAAACTAAAACTGCATCATTGGATTTCTGAAAAATCAATTTTCCTAGCCAGGAATCGAACCTGTTGATTTTGAAAAAAAAACACATACTGTATAATTACACCATTCGATAGTGTTGCTAATAAGGAACGAATTCTGGGAAGTCATGATGATACAACAACAGTAGCTATCTGTACCTCAGCTCCTGGAAATGTTGTGATGTTCATCTTTTGCAGAAAAATGAAAATGGAATTGATGGATGGTGTACCTCCAAGTTCCTTCTTTCTAGGTATCCTTTTATACATACATGTATAAAATGACCCCTTATTAAACTTTTAGAAAATACGATGAAACTAATAACCCACATACATGTTATGAGAAATAAGTATGCAGTTGCAAAGATAAGTAAATTCACTATTCTTGACCACTTAAATCTTGTGTTTTTGGAAAGAACAAGTAACCTCATTCTTGCAAAACTTGAATACGCAGGGAGCAAGGAAGCACTCAACTTCGCTTCAAAAGAAGAACTGTTTTTTTGGCGTCGCCTTCATAAATTGCCGAAGAGGTGGGAAAAATGTATGTAATGTATGTATGGAGATTATTTGGAATAAAATATTTTTTATCGTTTTTCAACAACAGATGTGTAATTTTTACAAAAAAAAAATACGGTTTCATACTTCTAGACATAGTATATATTTTTTTTCTCTTCAGTATCACTATTTTTGATTAACAAATCTGGACTGGATGCTTGATTTTTCCTTGATTAAAACCTTCTTCCTGATTAACTTTGGAGGGCTTTCAAGCTTTATAAAAATTTCACACTAAAATAGTGTTTATTGTTCATCTGAATTCTTCTGAATCCGGAATTTCATTTAAAAGTTTTAAAATATCCCGACTAGCACAATCTGCGTCTAACTTTTTCATATGGTTCAGTCGTTCAGTTACATGCTTCCCAAAAAACCAATATTGATGAGTTTCATAGTTATCAATTAATGGATTCATTGCTTTTATCAAATCATTCAAAATTTGTTTACAATTGTCCTTATCTTTTTTTTTTGCCCTTCTACGAGGTCTGTCTGTTCTTTGACCACGTTGTCTAATACCTAACTCTATATTGAATTCAGTTGGCCTTTCTTCCTTTATATCTACATCTGGTAAAATATCATTGTAGCTTGTTGTATTAGCATAATCCTAAAATAAAAAAAAATAAAAAAAGTTTAATATTATTGTTTTACTACCCTTGCTTTGCTCTGGTGTATCCCTCAGTTTATTGTTTTTAGGGGACCCTAATCCTCTTTTTTAAAATAAAAGTAGCCTAAGTTACTCTTTATAACATTAGCTATCTGCCAATGAGTCTCGCTTAAAATCAGTCCAGCTATTTGGAGATTGGTCAGAACAAAAAAGACAGATAAAAATTTTAAAAGTTGTGTTTTTCTTATATGTATCATATATAATCTCATATGTATTTAGTAAAAATATGTTATTTTGAGATTATAAACAGACACTTCAAATTTATTTATCTGTATAGATCTCAGCAAATACTTTTCAGTGTATATCTAGATGTTAAAGTATAAAATAAATAGAATAGAATTGGCTAATCTATATTAATATTATAAAGCTGAAGAGTTTGTTTCGTTGAATGTGCTAATCTCAGGAACTACAAATCTGATTTGAAAAATTCTTTTTGCATTAGATAGCCCGTTAACTGAGGAAGGCTATAGGCTATATATCATCCCGGACAAATGTATGGTTCCTCTGGGATATATTTGTTTTTGTCTAGGGAGAACCCGAGTGAAGCGAGGGTGAGTTGCTAGTGTATTTATATGATAGCAATAGAAGGTCAAGCATCATCTTTGGATTCACTTGGACTGGTTAAAATATATAATGATTCATTTAAATATGTCCAGGTAATCTGGATTGTTACACAAATAAATAAAAGTTACTTCAAAACCAAATATAAAAAGAGATTTTTTTCTAAACATATGTATACAAAAAACATATGTACAGAATTATTTAAATAAGATCACAATATGTATTAAACCTTGGATAATGTACATAATAAACAATAAACATAGAATATGGTAAAGCCAAGACAATTTTTGAAGTTTGTTATAATAAATAAATTATATGAACTTAAAAATCTGTTAAAATAATATGTAAATATCAAAGGTACTTTTCCTCTCCATATGGAAATTAAACTTGAAACCCATCTCTAATAACTAGATACAGAACTAAAACGATTATATAATTTATCAAGCACTTTATAATACTTACTTCAAAATTAACACCATTTTCCTTTGCAGTAGTAGCCTCTTTAAGAAATTGCATTGGTTTCCATAGCGGCCAACACGGTACATATAAATCTGATGCTGACTTAGCCGATTCTTTTGATTTATCAATTCTCCTTAAGTTGTGATTGAAAGTGCTCCGAATATTCACCCATCTATCTCTCACAGAGCGAGCTGAAATATTTTTATATCTTTACAAAATTATCTAATAGAAAAACTACCTAATTATAGTATATTCTGCTTTTTGAGTCACGTGGAAGAGATTTCATTACTGATGACTTTTTTACCAATTGATACAACTGCACAAGGCCGTTGAATTCAACAATTTTAAATAGGTAGGTATTTATAAGAACCTGAATGTTATAAAATATATAATATACGAAAAAACCTATACTTAAAGTATATAATAAATACCTGTAAATCCACGTCCCAATCTTGCTGCAAATTCAGCATAAGCTTTATATTTTTGTTGAATATGATGGTTGGTGTTCCCAATTGGCTTCCATATAAATTCTCTTTGACGAACAAAATCCACTAATTCTAATTCTAATTTGCGAGTCCAGTAACAAGTTTTTCTTGGCATTTTATCATTGTTCACTTTTAATTTTTATAAATATTCAAAATGTTATGTTACGTATAGTAAAAAATAATCTCACGACTCACGTTCTTCACTTTTCGGATATAATAATCACACTTCACAGACCAGGATTCCTGGTCCAGGAACAACAAGATAATAAATAATAATACATTAATACATATTATATTCTGAATTCACCACACTATACAGAGACAAGGAACAACAAGAACACTAATTACTAAATTTATGCCCATTTAAGTTAGGTACTTTATGTTTTTGCCATACGCCATAGTTATTGTTCCTTGTCTCTGCGCCATAGGGCATAGTTCATAATCCATAGATTATAAAATATAAATATGTACACAAAAATAACAGATTGGATATGTGAATGGTGTAAACTTTCTTAGTGTAAACTATAAATTTTTATAAGATATTCGAAGCAGCACAGGTATGTTTAAAAATTTAAAGGAACTATAGGGGAAGAATTTTGCCCTTTTCTCTTATTTAAAATTTAGTTAAAATTACAAATTGTACAGTGTCAGGATACAAAGAAAATGGATATCATTTGTTTCCATAAGACAAAAACTGAAAAAGTTGTTCTCTAATGCAATAAAACGACCAAAATTGGCAAAAATACAATTTTTATGTTTAAGGCTATGTGTACATTATTTTATAGAAAGTGATTTTAAAACTTTAAAACATCGTCATCGAAAAAAAAACAAATATAATATATTTGTTTTTTTTTTTATTATTTCTTATTTCAAAGAAACCATTTTCTGTGTATTTCACATGAAGAATGACAGAGTTTTATACAATCTTTAATCTATTTTACCCTTAGGAATGAATTTTGAAATGTCTTTTCTTATCGTATGCCTACATTAATAAGGAATACGCCCTCAAAATTTCACGTTTCTACGACCAGCGGCTTATGCTGAGTGTTGATCCATCAATCAATCAAGACCACCACAGGATGCAACTCTCTTTCTAAATTCTTCCTTCAGCTGGTCTTATTTTCAGGTACAGTAAGATACGAACATAATAGAAGCAAAAACCAGGTACAAAAGAGATATCATAATAATTTGCTTAATCTCAAATTGAATGTAAATAGATCATACGAGTAGCGCTCTCCTTTAAAAAAATCTTTACCTTTATAACAAAAAAATCTATAATACCACAGATCATATAATAATATAATATAGCTACTATATAGTTCCCAAACATTGGGTTGAAACTTGAGTCTTATAAACGAGGTAGTTCTGACTATAAATGTAAGATGGCGCTGTTGGGTATTTCATATTGTTTTATGTGAAAATTTTCAAAATAAGTAGTAAATTTAAATATTCATGATAAACAATAATGTTATTACATATTTATAAGCCATGATTAAAGTTGTTAACTATCTACGATATTAAAAAATCCTCATATTTAAAAAAATACATTTAGTTCCACAAAAGGTGTGAACTGGACACACAATTCCAAATCCTTAGAAACTTATAATAAACTAGCATCTTACCCTCGCTCCGCTCGAATTCGTCCTTTGTTACCTTTTAACGCTTAGTGTAGATTTCTCAGAGATGAGATAAATTCCCGTAGTAAAAAAAAAAAAAACCTATTTGTTGACCCGGATAACCAGCTATTATCATACCAAATTTCATCGAAATCTGTCCAATGGTTTTCTCGTGATGCGTTCCCAGATCGACCGACAAAAATTCTAAAAACTATAGATTCGGCTTCTGTATCGATAATAATGACCATTTCAATAAGATTTTTCAAAAAATATTTTATGTACAGATTCGACTCACAAATTAGAATTTATAATATGTATAGAAGTTATTATCTTATTTTCATTACTATTTTAAAATATCATCACAACTGCATTTTAACGAAACGGTAATGTGTCCGAAGCGCTTCGGAAGAGGATGTAATAAACCATCCGGTGGGTTTCGATAAGCTAATGTCAAGCTCAGCTGTTAATGCGGCCATTACGGCATGCAAATTTTAATGTTGTTTCTACACATAAGTTTGCTCAACGCTCACACATTGTATCTATCCTTATATACTTGTAATAATATTGTATTTAGTCACGTTTGCGTTTTACGTTTATTATTATTAGGAAAATTCTATCAACTGTATGACTTTGATAATATAATTGTAGCTTGATAATAAGTATAGCTCTTCCGGGGTATTTTAATTTACATCTATCCGAGAAAAATGTGTATTTGATGCCATTTGTAGTCAGCAGCTTCAATACGGGCATTAATCGTTACTTCGTTATGTTGAATGCTGATCCATGGATTTCAACTCATTCGTTGTCACATACATCGTCTTCCTCACAATACGTGACACTGGCAGAATGTTTGCGTCTGTTATCGCAACTTTATGTAAATAAAGAAAAAAAAAAGGATTTCAATAATAAAAATTATAGGTACTGTAGAACGATACTTAAAAAACATGCGAGAACGAGATATTGTTATTTTTGAAACATCAACTCAATTTTTAAGATTGTAGATATATTCCGTGAGAAAGCAAAGGAGCTAAGAAAGCAGTTCTGGTGAAAAGAGCCGACAAGAGACTCAAGTTATTCTATTTTATATTAAGTTACAGTACTTACAAGTATTAGAAGTTATTATTATATTGTTAAGTACTACAATCAATTCATAACCAGTTACTACAATTTACAAGGTGATACCGATATCTTTCACTTTCCCACCAAGAAGGGGACAGATATCAAAACCCTCGCTCTTTTTTTAATACATTCTTATTAGCCAACGTAGCATAATCAAAAGCTTTAAAATACAAATTAGTCAAATATTTTAGATTTTTTATTAAGAAAATATGTTTATTTAAATAAACGAGACCTGCTGATCTGAAATTTTGAAAGCAGGGACAAGCTTGTTTGAAATTACAAATTTTAATTTGTTGTAGAAACAATAATCCGCTTAGTAGTCAGTACGGAATACAATAAGTAGTACTAAAAGAATTGAAATAAAACAAAGCCATGTTTCATTTCACTCAAGTTATATTATTAACTAGCGACTTACCCTCACTTCGCTCGGGTGCGTCCCCCGGTACGTTTTCACTTTTTTAAGCGGAACACTAATTCTTTTTCTAAAATTAAAGTAGCCTAAGTTACTCCTTATAACATCAGCTATCTGCCAGTGGAAGTCAAAAGTCAAGAAAAATCGGTCTAGCCGTTTCGGAGATTAGCCGAACAAATAGACAGACAGACAGACAAAGAGACAAAAAATTGAAAAATTGAGTTTTTCTTATATGTACCCTAAGTATTTCCATATGCATTTAGTAAAAAGTTGTTACTTTGACATTACAAATAGACACTTTAATTTTATTTATTTGTATAGATTCTCCAACAAAAAATAAGAATATTATGAAGAGTTCATACTGACGCCACTTCTGTCTGTACAAATAGGTATATTATTAAAAAAAAAACAATAGACCACAGAAGAGCAAAAATGTTTTTTATCTTCTGTGCAATAGACAATATATTTTGATACAAATAAAAAATCTTAAATAAACACAGATTTTTTAATTTGAAAGTGTCATTGCAAACTTATTATCTGTCGATTTGAATAAAATAATAATTAAATATTTATATTGAAGATAAAGACGGTGAATTTAATTATTAAACGTTTAATAATAATAGCTATAATACCTTAAAACCACAGAGTAAATATAAGGGTTAACACACAGGGAACGTTTTTCAAATTAAGATTATAACATTATTTTGAGTAATACGTGGTCATGAGTGGACAGTCATTTCAGTACATCATTCTAATTTGGCTAGGTGAGGCGATGGCAATATGTGCAAAATGGCTGGCAGTGGTTATAGATACAGAGGTCTTGGGTTTGAGCCACGGGTCTGGCCAAGTTTAAATACTGAATTTTTTGGTTAAGAAATTTTTTGTCACAGTCTCTCGTGTGGTCTTGAAGAACACATAAAGCCTATGGTCCTGACCTTTAACTCTCACCAGTCGTTTCGAACTTAAAAAGTGAGTGCACACACTTGTGCACTATAATATCTCCTGTGCAGATGGCTAGTCTCAATGCGATTGACCGCCGTAGCTGAAATCGGTCAGAAAGACATCGTTAATAATAAACTTTAAAGCTTATTTGAATAATTCAATTTTCAATTTCATTTTAAATACAATAATGTTACTCTGCCCTAGCTATGAGCTTGGATTCAGGATTGGCATTTATAATGAAGATACTGTATTTCCTACTCTGTGACGTCAATCAGCGTATGACTCAACACATTGGAGCTGTTACGATACAAGTTGACAAGTTTGCCTTTGCCCAGCTATTAATCACCCGCCAAGTTAGAGGTGCCGTTGACAACTTGCCTACACACTGACCTATTTTAATTTCGCTTATATTTTTTATCATAAGATCATAAATCATATGGTAATGTCTTGACGTTTCTTTCAGATATTTGTATCTACATGAATTAAAATGGTGGTGATAATCATGATCAGGGTACGATTTCCGTGTAGAATCCATATTAATATTATAAATGTGAAAGTGTGTTTGTTTGCTTGTCTTTCATTTTTTGTGTAGATAGTATGAGGGTTGGTTCGTTGGAGGATGAAATACTAAATGTTAAGTGAAGCTTACCACAATACATTAGTGAAAACCGCACCCAAATCGGTTAAGCCGTTTCTGAGATTAGCACACACAAACGCACTGACAAACAGACAAACCGACAAACAGACAAAAAAACTAATAACCAATATTTTGGGTACTATAGCATTAATAAAGGTCCCCAATAAGAGTTTTTTCAAATATCTTCCATGTACAGATAGCGATCAGTTACAATTTTATTATACCCATGTATAGATGCAGTTAGCACCTGACTTAATTAATATAATATTTTTCGACCTTTATAAATTTATTAAACAAGTAGTAAAGTTAAGTTAGTGAAAGTAATTGAACTCGGGTAATTATATACTAGGTTTTTGAGCCGGGCACACCCGTCATTAGTATAGCCCTTCTTAATGAGCTCGGATACACGAAGGTGACCATGATTCATCTATGGTTTTAGGAGACATTATATTATTATATTAATATGTTAGAAGGTTAAATATTTTTTATTGTTTAATGTGGTGCATCTACTCTTATTTATAAATTCTGCTTTTTGCCTTACTATAATACTATTCTTATTCTTAACCATAATTTTCTTTTTGGTACAGACATTAATCTTTTAATAGATATAGCAAGTAAGCTCCCCCGGGTTTCGTCTGTTTATTATTTTAATTTGCCTCGGTGGTATAGTAACTGATATGCATAATACACATCTTGAGTTCCTGAGCTCGAGTCCTGGGTTGGACCAAGTCTAGTTATTGAGTCTTTCTGTTAAGAATGTCCCAGTAACAGCCTAAAGTTGGGAAATTGACTGTGTTTCATCCTCGTACCTCAGAAAGCATATAAAGCTGTTGGCTTGCGCTTGATCTTTCACCGATTGTGTTGAATGTTGAACAAGACGATACTTATCGGAATTTGAGAGTAAAAAGAATTGCAATACTTGTGCATTAAGTGGTAGCTTAGTCACGAACTGATTACGCTGACGCTCTTTAAATTGACGATTTAAAAGTGCTTTTAATAGGTTTATTTATATAAAGTTTCATAAATTAGCTTTTAATAGGTTTAGTTGTATAAAGTTACTGTTGGCTAATCTCAATGAGATTGCTCACCATGGCCTCAATCGTCATCATCATCATTTTAATTTGTAACTTCCCGAAATAAATATCATTGCTCCTTAACGGATTGAACTTTTAAACATGAAAATACGCGTTTTATTTCATATTTTGAAAAATTCTAACAGTAAATTCTACATTCCAAGTAAAATTGGCCGGAAAAATATTTTTATTTTCCATATAAACTTTTCCACTATTTCTCATACCTTAGGGATTAGATACCTACATTTCAAAAAATCCTTTCTTAATGGTTATCTATGACATAACAGGAATACGCTGTCAAAAGGAATGCTTTCAAAAGACGGATATGCTTTCAAACAATCTTGGGTCTGAATATATAAAGGTGAAAGTGGTTTCAATTTAAAGTTAGAATATTACTTAAACTGATTAAAGAGATTTATAAGTTTTTGTTAAACTAACAGTGTAGTATACAAACACGACAGTATATGCATAATCTATACAGATAAATAAAATTGAAGTGTCTGTTTGTAATATCAAAATAACAGCTTTTTATTAAATATATATAAAAGTATATAGGCACGGCACATATAAGAAAAACACAATTTTTAAAATTTTTGTCTTTCTGTCTGTCAGTTTATTTCGGCCAATCTCCAAAACGGTTGAACTAAGTTTAACGGGACTTTTACTGGCAGATAGCTGATGTGATGGGACTTTTACTGGCAGTTAAGGAGTACCTTAGGCTACTTTTGTTTTAGAAAAAGAATTAGGACGCACCCAAGCGAAGCGAGGGTAATTCGCTAGTATATACATCAGAATGTGTTAACTAGATATCTCTTTTTGACAATTTTAAGTTACTAGTAAAAATATATCATTTTTCTTGCAGATAAAAATAAGTTAAACTAAGATAAATAGACTTTTATGCAGGATAACTATTGTGTTGTATTAAAATTGTTGTAATTGGATTTTTCTTAGCAGCAGGAAATTATTTCAATAAAGGCCACCGATAAGTTAAATATAAACTCTAAGCCACTAAAGAAAAAAAAAAGAAAAGTCAAATGTATTTACTATGTATTAAAATACTGTTGGATCGTGCTATGCAAATATACATCTACAAAACATATGAGTTTTTTTGTTGAAAACCTGACATGATTTTGAATTCCATATAGCAAAAATGGAGACACTAGACTAGAATGGAGAGACAGTCTCCTCTGTATATTTGCTATAAAGCATTCAAAGCGACGTGAACAAAAAAAAAAAAAAAACACGAAAACATAAAGAAAATAACAGTTTTATTTAAAATGTTATTTTAAATGGCTATGAATAAAATAAATTAAAAAAAAACTTATGATTTTAATCAATAAATGTAAAGAATAATGTATTATAAAACAATCTTCATATTAAAGTGTACGTATTTTAATTGTAATTTAGTTATTACCTATACTATAAGGAGGTAAAGTTTGTGAGTTTGTGAGGTTGTAGGGGGTAATCTCTGAACTACTGAACCTGAAATTTGGTAAGAAGCTAGTTTGAGACCCTGGGAAGGACATAGGATACTTATTATCCCGGAAATCATCCCTTAAGGGGTTGAAAATGGGGATGAAAGTTTCTATGGGGAATCAAGCAATGGACGAACCCGAGCAAAGCGAGGGTGAGTCACTAGTATGGTAATATAATGATTATTCTAAAATTTACTGCAAATATTAATTTAAATGCTGAAGTCAAGGAAATTCTTTTACTTTCGTAACCCTATAAGTTTAGTTGGCGTGATCAAATACCATCGATTTTATTTCTTTTCCTCCATAGAAAATTAACATTGAATTGTTAGCTTAGTTGTAAAACTTCTAAATCGTTCATTTTTATAACACATAAGACTTTATACTGTCTTTTTTCTTTGATGACCATTTTTTTAACGTCAGGAAAACCCCTGACACGGGTACCCGCTCGCTAATGGGGAAGCGAGTCGGGTTATGTGGGACTCCTGCCGCGATGTGCGGCAGCCTACCCACTAAAAACCTGACCAAACTCCTCCTCGTCGCCATAAGGCCGGGGCCGCGGGTACCAAAAAGACTCTTCCGCGACCCCGACGGCGAGTGCCTGCTAAGGCCCGTCTCCGCGTCAGAAGCTGAGATGTTCGACCATCCCTGACGGCCTCCTCCAGCCAGAACAGTGGACGGCCGGCCTCCCCCAGCTCTGGCACCCCCACTGTCCACCGAAGCGGGCAACACCACCTCGGCTGCAGAGGACAGGGAAACGGCATCGAAACACCAGCCCTCTCCCCTGCAGCCCCACCGCGTCCGCCAACATACGGTGGCGGCCCCGTCTAGACCGCGGAAGGCGGGGAGGCCAGCACCGAGGCACCAGCGCTCCCCTCCCACCGCGGCCCACCCCTCTACTGGTTGCGGGCAATTAACACAGTCCCGCATCCGGCCTCACCCCCCGTCCGATCACGGGATCGCCAAAGCAGTCCCGCCACCGGTGGCCGCATCGTCGTGGCTTCGCAAACGGAAGCCTCGTTGAGCGGCCCCAATCCGCCCACCGAAGTGGGCCCCCTTCACTCGGCTGCAGAGGACAGGGCGAGCGGCAACGAAACACTGACACTCCTCTTCCCCTGCAGCCCCACCGCGTCTGCAATCGAAGACGGTGGCAGCCCCGTCAAGGCCGCGGGGGGCAGGGAGAACGGCGCACCGAAATATCGGCACTCCTCTCCCACCGCGGCCTTCCCCTCTACCGGTTACGAGCTTGCCCTCTCATACAGTCCCGCAACCGGTCCCCGCCCTCCGGTCGCAAGACCGCCGAAGCAGCCCCGCTCCCGGTGGCCGCAACTCCGCTCAACGGAGAGCGGCCCCGTCTGGGTAGTGCCCTTCACCGCGTTTCTCGCCCCACGGTTAGAGGCACCACCATGCTGTTGGTTCGCGCCGGATTTCTCCGTTACCACCCGCTGCCCAAGCTGCAAGACCAAGCGGTTGGCGTTCCCCTATCCGCGACCTGATAAAGGTACCTGTTAAGGTAGTACGTACCTGATAAGGTAGCCAGCGCGATTACAGGCAACAGGCATATCATCTTAGTCCTCACAGTGATAACGTACCGGCGGTTCTGCAGTTTTGTTACGTAAAACCTAAGTGCATGAACCGTAGGTGTTATGAGCGACAGATACCGCTTTCCATCAGGTGGGCTGTCTGCTCGTTTATCACTGAGTACCATAAAAAAAAAGACCTGGGGACGCGCCCGGTAGGAGTCAGCTCTCCCCCGGGTTTCTTTGATGACCATGTTGTAACTTATTATAACTGAAAAAAGAAAAATATATTTTTTATTAACAAACATGGATAACACGCTTATTGATTAAGGATTGATTAATAAATCGACTAGCCACTACAAACAATTATACAAGGTAAACTTATGTAAAATTTAGTAGATTTTAATCACTCATGGCTACCCTAGTTACATGTGACCTCTATAACGGTATTGCATTAAACATCGAAATAAATTTTAAATTATTATACGAAAATAAGTATTTTATCATACATTAAATTGTCAACTAAATGATCTCAGGTTTTTTATAGATAAATAAAAGCTTTATATATCAAAGGCCTGAACTCATTAAAAAAGATTATAATTTTATTTGAATTTCATGTTAACTAATAATAAAGAACTATTGTTGCGTCGTAGTACTTTATGTATAGAAAGTATGAGGTTGGTGCTGTACTGTTTATTTTGACACAAATCACGTCATGTATTTTTTTTAACTATCACTGCTGGGCTCGTACCTGCCTACAATGAGGTGATCAGGTCATAGTCCATCACGCTAGCAAAGAATAGGCTGGTGGGCTTCCTATGAAAATTTGCTAAATCCTCTCAGACATGCACGACAAGCAAAGACAATGCAAAGACGACACGTTTGGCTCAGTGTGTAGTGACTCTACTTGCTGTGCCAGCGGTCGCGGGTTCGAGTCCCGCTGGGGGCATTCATTTGTGTGAGCACGTGTTTGTACTCCAGTCATGGGTGTTTATATTTATAATATGTATGTATTTAAAGTTATATATGTAGTGTATCAACTATCTAGTATCCATAACACAAGCCTTCGTAGCTTACCATGGAACTAGATGGTGCTGTGTGTTAATGTCCCAACATATTTACATGCAGGTTTCCTCTCGGTGTTCTCTTACCGTACGATAAGAGATGATCATATTGAAAATGATTCGAACCATAAGAATTGTGAGATTTGGGATGAAACCCACTTGTATCTATTTCTAAACCAACCCCATTACCACTAAATCATCATCCTAGTCTTACACTCAGGATAAATGTTATTAAAGACAAAAAATGTTGTGGTTTTGTTGGGACAAGTGTACCAACAAGTGTGTTTAAAAAAATAAAAGTGAAGAGTGATTCCGTACTATAATTTTTGTCTTTTTATAGCTTAAAAGAAGAAGATTTAAATATATTTTATATATTTTTTAGAGTTTTTTAGAGTTAGTTTTAAGCAGTGGTAGCCCAGTGGTAACGCGCTCGCTTGGGAAACCGAGTGAAGCGAACCGGGTCTCGCACCTCTGATATTTTCATGTGCGAATCATTTTCTAACTTGATTACCACTTGCCTTACGGTGAAGGAAAACATCGTGAGGAAACCTGCATGTCTGAGAGAACCTAGCAAGTTTTCGAAAGACATGTGAAGTCCGCCAATCCGCACTTGGCCAGCGTGGTGGACTATGGCCTGATTCCCCTCGTCTTGAAGGGAGGCCCGTGCCCAGCAGTGGGACGTTAAAAAGGGCTGAATACAAGAGTTAGTTCCTCATCAGACTTTGAGAGTATTAAGTAAGAACGGAGAGTTGTTTTTGCGCATACACTTACTGCACTATTATATCTACTATGCAGTTGGCTTATCTCAGTAAAATTGTTTACCGTGGGATATAGAGGAGAGAGATGAGCTGCTAGACCATAGTAGTAGTATAGTATTAGTATAGTATTATTCAAATACTATACTAATTATAAAAAATATTAATATTATTAAGTAATTATAAACATTTGACCTTACAAAAGTTATGTAGATCTGGTTTAACGGCTAACGAACATGCAAGCAAAAACTAAAGAGGGTAGATTAAAATATATTTAGCCATTTTCGAGAGTATACACTATGCCTTATTTATAAACATAGTATGTATGAATATGTTTAGAAAGTAAGTTGGTGACCCTAATTTAGAAGTGATTATTATTATTTTGGTGCAAACTTTACTCATTAGTACAACTGTTGTCAACTTAATTATTAGTTTGACCTTTGTTTTCGTATAGGTACTATTTATAAATATCACGTGTTAATTATATGATAAAAGGCAATCTCATTTGTGTCGTATTTAGAGTAAATGAGTCTTAAGTGTTCAATGTAAGTTTTATGGATATGACAAGTTTGATTTCCTATCTATATATATAATAAAACTGTAGAGGTCGAATGTCTGTAAATAGAAATAAAAATGCTAAATGCTTCAGATTATTTTCGATTTTTTTATTTCTCTGTCTGTTTGTCTGTTTGTACGGGCTAATCTCCGGACAATAATATAGCTCATACATCAGAAAAACAAATAGGCTATTTTGTATCCCGGAAAAATGAACGGTTGCCGTGTGATAGATTTGTTTTTGTTTGTCTAGAGGCGAACCCGAGCGAAGCGAGGGTGAGCCGCGTTAGTGGGTTAGTATTTATGTTGGGTATATATCACCTGTATGTATGTTTGTATAACTTTTCGTAAGTTAATACGTAATCTAATTAAAAAAGGTAATTTTTTTAGTCCTCCATTCTATGTGGCAAAGTAAAATTGTAAAAAAAAAAGTAAAAAAGCAAAATTGAATTGAATAGATTTTTTTTTAGTATAATTATAGGTTCAGTAGTTTTAGTAAACAAACATATTTTTCCACTTTATAAAACTCTCTAAAGTACCTTGATAAGAATTCTAATAAATAAATATAAATATGTTGGGACATTAACACAGCACCATCTCGTTCCATGGTAAGCTACGAGACTTGTGTTATGGATACCTGATAGTTGATACGCTACACATATATAACTTTAAATAGATACATATTATCAATATAAACACCCATGACTAGAATACAAACATTCGTGTTCATCACACAAATGAATGCCCCCAGCGGGACTCGAACCCGCGACCGCTAGCTTAGCAAGTAGAGTCACTACAAACTGAGCCAAACGTGTCGTCTGGTCTAACATTGTGAAGTGACAAAACATATTTTTTTATCACACCACATTAAGATTTGCAGATGCATTGGATTTATGTAATGGATTCCACACATTATGCTATCTATATCATCGCATTACTGCTATCGTTTACTTTATGCCTTCCCTTTCCTGGTGGGAAGGTCATGTGGACGTGTGCGTTAGATAAACGTTGTTGATTTACTTCTTTTGCGCGCTTAACGTTGCTGTTGTTTATAAATTATAATAGAATACAACTTTATCTATACAGATAAATGAAATTGAAGTGTCTGTTTGTAATGTCAAAATAACAGTTTTATACTAAATGCGTATGGAATTATATACGGTACTTATAAGAAAAACTCAATTTTTAAAATTTTTGTTTGTCTGTCTGTCTGTTTGTTTCGGCTAATCTACGAAACGGCTGGACCAATTTTAACGGGACTTTCACTGGCAGATAGCTGATATTATAAGGAGTGACTTATGCTACGTTTTTTTAGAAAAAGAATTAGGGTTCCGCTCAAAAAATTTAAACGTACCTAGGGACGCACCCGAGCGAAGCGAGAGTAAGCCGCCAGTTATAAAGTAAAATACAAAAATATATTTTACTATCTCATAAATGATTTGTTTTATTACACTACTTTTTTATTACATCTGTTGCTGAATTCTTCCCTTACTATAAGAACACAATATTTTTTCGATGCTGAATGTGAGGGAACCTTTAGATTAACAAGACTTAAACAAATTTATTTAATAACTAGCAGCTCACCCTCATTTCGCTCGGTTTCACCTCTAGGAAAACAAAAACAAACCTATCCCACGGGAACCGTACATTTTTCCAGGATAATTAGTAGCTTATGTGTTCTTCCATACTAGTTCTGGCGTGAAAGAGTAACAAACATCCATACACACAAACTTTCACAGTTATAATATTTAATATACAGATTAATTAATCCGTAAATAAAATTATCGTTATTATTTTTTAAATTCAATTATTTACGCTTTATTTTTATGAGTACACACCAAATTATTTGTTTTTTGTAATTCAATATTCGTAATTTTACATAATATGTTAAATATTAAAAATAATATCCTTACTGTACCGACCGTTGTTCACCTCATCTCTGTAATGTCATCTCGACATACATATGTAGTTTATACCCTATTATATAAAAATGGGTGTTGCCCTCCACTAAGTTTTTTAAATATACATAGAATTCATCTATACTAATATAAATGTAAAAGTTGTCTAAGCATATAATAAAATTCTAACTGAGTCAAATTCAAATTCAAATAATTTTTAGAAAATCTTATTGAAATAGCCATTATTATCAATACAGATAACAGAGGCCGAATCTTTAGTCTTTAGAATTTTGTCTGTCTGTGACCGCATCACGAGAAAACCACTGGACAGATTTTGATGAAATTTGGTATGATGATAGCTGATTGTCCGGGTCAACATATAGGATACTTTTTACTGCGGGAAAATATCTCATCTCTGAGAAATAGGAACGAATAGTACTATTATAAATTTGAAAGTTTAGATGTTTGGATAGATGTTTGTTACTCAATTACGCCAGAACGGCTAAGCGGATCTACATAAAATTTGGCACAGTGATAGATTATAGTCTGGAATTATTTCTAGATCAGTACTAATATTAGATTTTTTTATTATAATTTATAACTATGCTAATAAATATTTTGCTCAATAATATTATACATATATATAAAAAAAGGAATAAAGCCAAAAAAGCTAATATTTGCAAAAAAGCAGACAATACGTTACGGTGGCTATTCAAAAATAGATACTTTGGGCTCAAATATTATGTGAGCTTTAATAAGGTGTTGCATAAGATTAAGTGGGTTATATTATAACTGTCGTTCCCATTTTATGGTTTCCGTTTCCTGGCTGAGGCTTTACTTATGAATAGTTGGGTATTCATAAAATATATTTTTCACAGCGAATATGGGATTTTACTCACAATTTCTTTTAAATTATTTGACTTTAAAGGTAAAAGCTACATAACAAAGTAGATTATAAAGGTTTATTTTAATGTAGGTGCTTCTGATGGATGAACTTCCAAAGAAAGAACTTCCGAATCTAAGATTATTTTGGGTACACATATGTATTTCGACGTGAAAATCAATATTTATTACGATAAAAGTGAAATACATTAAAAACATTTTTTTGTTTGATTTGATTTTAAAAATGAAATACAAATGTAAAATAAATCCATATGTATATCAAAATTCAGATCAATTGGAGGTATGGGCTATTCAGAAGTACACCCCTTCTGATGACTTTAATAATTTTTTTAAATAACTCAATAACGTGAGGTATATCCATAAGATGTACTTTAAAACACAAATTCATATTTTGGATGAGTACATTTAATTGATACCGTTTAAGAAAACTAAAATTGTCTTTTCGGACTTTTCGCGCATTTAATTTAATTTTTGATATCCCATGTTTCGAGTGTTTTAAAGCAATTACGTTTGTTATTTAAAATGTCAAATATTCGCGTAAACCAACGAAAGGATAACCTTTTAAGGAATTTTCTGAAAAATGTATATTTAAAAGAGGATAATCAGCGTAAATTTGACATCGCTACAAGTTTTTTTCATGCTTAAATAAAGCTTTCGAGTCCAGTGAAAAAGATATTAAAGTTTGTAATAATTGATAAAGCTTAAAAAATGTACACAAAAATATTTTTTCTTACTTGCGGACATTTCGAAATACGTATACATTTTAATCTTAAAAAAATTGTATTAAATACTACTTCGATGTGTAAAAAATAAAATATGAGAGGTTTTTATCAAGAAAATGTATTTTCCAATACCTTATTTTCTTGATGTGTTATTCTTTTAAACAGATTGTTTTAAATTTTATAACAAAAAATTATACTATAAAGTTTTGGAATAAATATCCTTATGTATGAACTAGCGGCTCACTTTCGCTTTGCTCGAGTTCGCCTCTAAACAAACAAAATCAAATCTATCCCACGGGAACTGTACATTTTTCCCGGATAAAAAGTAGCCTATTTGTTATTCTGGTGTGTGAACTATATTATTGTAAAGATTCATTAAAATCCAATTAGTAGTTTTTCTGTACTAAGCTGTATAAGTTACTATAGTTTTTTAACTATCCCACAGGAATTCTTTAATTTTCCAGGATGAAAAGTGTCTATGATGTTGACCGGGGATATAAGGTAACCACCATGCGATATTTTATTTAAATCAGTTCAACAGTTTCGGAGATTAGCCCTCACAAACAAACAAACAGACAGAGAAACAAAAAAATTGAAAAAAAAAACTGGATTTTGGAATTTTTTTTCTATGTACAGACATTCGACCTCTACAATTTTATTATATGTATAGATACAAGTACTCAATTATCAACTATCATTAAGAACGCAAGGTTAAAAAAAACCTTGTATGTACATACATTACTGCTATACCCATGGTTCCCAGTACAAACCAATTAATCGAAAACATTTTGATTGCGTTCAAGGATTTATGAGCGCAGATGCCTTTGCCTTCCCTGCATGAAAGCATATTAAAAAAATTACTTTCCCTCACATCGTTTTACAGCAAAGCCGTGTTACATTACTATAATATTTTTTTCTCTATATATTATTATATTAATATGAAATTATTTTAATGTGCTCCATTTTTTCTATTTAACGGTTAGGGGATTTAAGCATTTTTGTTTAAAAGTAAGTAAAAGAATATTTGAGATTTTAAATAAAAGAATTTTTTGGATTATTTCGCAGATTTAGTTTGATTTTTGGTTTCCGACGTTTCGAATACTTTACAGCAATCATGGTTACAGGCGAAACTAAGGTTTTAGACGTCTCAAAGGCGTTAGGTAAAGCAATATTATTTATTTAATCAATTTTAGCTGTTATTACTATAAATATTACATTAAAAAAAACTATTATTTAGAGTTGCTATTATTATAATATGTATAATCGCAAAGAAAATTAAAAATTAATAATATTAATTATTTATTTAAGCAATATTATTGTTTTATATATATATATGCTTTAAACTTAAAACAGTAAGCAACATTATTGCTACCTTTATAAATAAAAAAATATAATCTGAATTACTGTTATTTCGATCCACACAATATGAAATATGAACCAACTACATCTAATGGCCTGTTATATTTACTTTTGTTGTTTTTATTATGTTTATTACAGGATCCCACGATGATGGTAGTAGGTGCCCATTTATTTAAAGTGTAAATGTGATTCATCTCATGGGATTTAGACAAGATATTATTCTATAATGATTACTACACAATATTACACTTTAATCCTTTCCATATATTATTCTAGATTTCTATTCAACGATTGTAGAAAAACATTTCGTCTAAATCTTATAATTAAAAAAAAAAACTTTAATTATAAAAGAAATATTAAATATACAGAGAACCAAAGGATAAGGAAGATTATTTTTTTTTGTGTGTAAATAAAAAAATAACCAGATCATATGATAAAAACAATTAGGTATACAAATTGAATTATTTAATTTTGTAAAAAAATATATTCGAATTTCTTTATAAACATTTCATGAAAAAAAAAAAATTAGACATAAATACAAAATGCCAATTTTATATTTAAAAAGTGCGTGTAACCTTTACGCGCGGTTAAAGTAAAACTTTTAAAAACGGACGTATTGCTTTAAGATATTATAATTTATAATAAACAAAGCCTTATCTTAAATAAAACCTTCTTATTGTTCGTTTTTTTTTTGTGAAGAGTAGGTATCTATTTATTTCATAACGTGCGGTTGAAGTAAAACTTCGTGGCACTGTGACAGATATCGCAATTAAATTAAAACAAATCGAAATATTAATATAATAATTCTTATAAAATTATTAGTAAATAATTAATAAAATAATTATTATTTTAATATTATTAATAATAAATATATATTTTTATAAATAATAATTATTTTAAAAATATAATATATTTTTTTAAATTATTAATAATTTTGATTTTGACTTTCGCGACACCCACTTCCGCGACACTCATTTTTCCAATTATTGACTTACCCCTCAGTCACGCTTAAAGTTGTACTTTAAAAATATTCACAGTGAATGTCAGGATCCGTAACATGTACGGGCATTATTGGAAAGAAGGCAGTATTGCGAAGGCTTGATGTCGAACAATATCTATAAACAAACGTGTTAAGGAAATAAGATATTGGTTTTGCTTCCTTTTTTATTACGTTATTTGTTAAAGGAGTGTAAATATTCTGTGCTGTCGAATTTTTTTACTGAAAAAGGTATATTATGTGCAATATATTGTATAAAAATAGGTTTCTGAACGTGATATAGGTACGTTTGTGATAATAGTGAGCGAGACGAATGTTAATATGGATCCATACCAAATATATGTTCAACATACTAAGCAAAGCTAATTTAAAGCTGTTTTCAAAGTAATCGTAATATTTCTTATCTATTATATACTAGTGACTTACCCTCGCTTCGCTCGGGTTCGTCCCTAGTTACGTTTTGACGTTTAGTGTAGGTTTCTCAGAGGTAAGATATTTTCTCGCAGTAAAAAGTATCCTATATGTTGACTCGGATAACCAGCTATAACCATACCACACCAAAATCTGTCCAGTGATTTTCTCGTGATGCGTTCACAGAGAGACAGACATACAGACAGACAAAAAATCTAAAAGCTATAGATACGGCCTCTGTATCGATAATAATGTCTATTTCAATAAGATTTTCCAAAATATATTTAATGTACAGATTCGACCTAGAATTTTATTATATGTATCGATTAATATTTACGATTTAAACTTTCTTACTTTACGTAAAGAATAACTAATTTTACAAGATAAATAAGAAAAAGATACAGATTTTTTATAAAACAAAAAGTAACTTACATTTGTTAAGGTAGTTTCCCAAAGTTTGTTGCGTAGGAAGGAAGTTCATATTTAAAACATGCTCCATGCACACATACTGCGTAGCAAATTATACTAACGTAGCGTCCGTAGAACTTAATAGGCTACGATGCTACGGCGTAGTTTATATGAGTATTTTCATGGATTTTATGTTTATTTTGCTGTTATCATAAAAATAGACTCATTTTATACTACTATATGTCGCCGTGAAGATTATTTGTCTGGTTAAACACATTTATTAAAATACTAGCGACTCACCGTTGCTCCGCTCGGGTTCGTCCCTAGTTACGTTTTAACGTTTGGCTCAGAGATGAAATATTTTACCTCACTAAAAAGTATCCAATATGTTGATCCGGATAACCACCTATCATCATACCAAATTTCATCAAAATCTGTCCAGTGATTTTTTCGCGATGCGGTCACATACAGACACACACAGACAGACAGAAAAAATTCTAAAAACTATAGATTCGGCCCCTGTATCGATTTTATTTCAATAAGATTTTCCAAAAAATATTTAATGTGCAGATTCGGCTTAGTTAGAATTTTATTATATGTACTAGCGACTCACCCTCACTTCGCTCGGGTTCGTCACTCGGTACGTTTTCATTTTTTTAGCAGAACCCTTATTCTTTTTCTAAAATTAAAGTAGCCTAAGTTACTCCTTATAACATCAGCTATCTGCCAGTGAAAGTCAGCCATTTCGGAGATTAGCCGGAACAAACAGACAGACAGACAAAAATTTTAAAAATTTGTTTTTTTTTCTTATAAGTACCATATAAACTTTCACATGCATTTAGTATAAAGCTGTTATTTTGATATTACAAACAGACACTTCAATTTTATTTCTGTATGTATAGATAACAAAAGAGAAAGAGAAGGAGAATTTATTGTATGAATAATACACATTTTGTACATTATATAAGGCAAAGAGGGTATCCAGGCTGAACCATACAATAAAAGGCCTGTAAATAAAACAATATCAAAATAGCTACCGTTTTAGTAACAGCAGCTATTATCGTTGGGGCTAAATCCGTTTATTCATATGCGATTGCCTCAAATCCTGTGTTTGCCGAATGAATGGACTTAGACCTGAATTACTTTGGGTAATGGTATTATAGATTGTTTCCAGTTTATTTTTAGTTATTAATATTTCCGTTTCTATTATTTCATTTGCAGAGGACAGTTTTCCGCTTTCCACGAATATAATCTATACTAATATTATAAATTATAAGTGTTTGTTTTTATTAATTTATTTAAATGTTTGGTTGTCCTTCTTTCACGTCGAAACAGAATGACGGATTGATGTGATTTTTGTGTGGAAATAATTGGAGGGCTGGAGAGTGACATAGGCTACTTTTTACCGCGGAAGATTATTATGATATTTCATTCCCATGGGAAAACCCGTTATAATACAACCCAAAACAACTACTAACCGTTAAATATTGAGTACTAGCGACTCACCCTCGCTTCGCTTCGGGTTCGTCCCTAGACAAGAACAAATCTATCCCACGGGAACCGTACATTTTTCCGGGATGATATATAGCCTATAGCCTTCCTCAGTTAACGGGCTATCTAATGCAAAAAGAATTTTTCAAATCGAATTAGTAGTTCCTGAGATTAGCGCGTTCAACCAAACAAAGAAACAAACAAACAAACAAACTCTTCAGTTTTATAATATTAGTATAGATGTTATAGTTTTATCAATTTGTACATAGGGACGAAACTGACCGAAGCGAGGATGATTCGTTAGTGTGATTTAGTTTAACTTCTTGTCGACTGACTTCAAAAAACAAGAAGTTCTTTCATTTGGTTGTACATTTTTTGTATATGATGATGATATCCTCTGGACCGATTTTGGCACTGGCGGTCAATCTCATTCAGACTAGCCAATTGCTTATCAGATATTATAGTGTACAAGTCAGTCAATTCGGATGGGACAATATTTCGACACGATCCGTGAGAGACCAGACAACCAGACCGATGGCTTTACGTGCTCTCCGAGGCACAAAGGTGAAGCAAAGCAAATTCTTAACAGAAAGACTCAATAACTAAACTTGGACTGATCTGAAATCTCCGGAAGTGCAGCCATACGTGCTAACAACTACACCACTGAGGCAGTTACACTCTCACTGCATAATATTCTCCTATATTGTACGTAATATCTCCCTCTATAATAGTCTATATTTTTTAACGAATAAGCTATATGCGTCATAGCCTATGTTTATTACAAAAATAAATTTTACTTTTAAAGTAAAATTACTTTTAAGGTTATATTGAGGTCCGTGAATCTTTTCAGTTAAAATTATTGTTGTTGGAACAGTTTCATCCATTCCGTTACCTGCCAAAATCTTAATTTAGGGAATACAATAAAGAACTTTTAAATATACTAGTGTTCGCCCAATGGTAGAACATAATCATTCTTGAAAATTTTAGGAAAACATATAAAATTTTATTTATATAACTATGAATAAAATTTACCTATGTATGTATATAAAAAAAAAAAACTATTTCCACTTATAGCTATAATAGTTACTTAACCAAAAAAAAAAGAAAAAGAAAAGAAAATCGGTTGACAAACAGAAGAAAAAAAGGTACTGAACTGTTTTGTTTTGTCTATGTATATATACTGGATATATATAATATATATATACTATATATGTATATATACTATATATGTATATATACTATATATGGGAGTGAAGGCACAAGCAATTATGCAATACAGTCGATTGCTAGTGAAGTATTAAAGAATCTTGCCTTCAATAGGCAAAGAAGAAATAACGTCTGACGTTGAACTGAGAACTCGTTAAGTGGAGTTACAAAACAATTTGAAATAAAATTAAAAACTTCTAGATGCCAAAGTTAAAAATTACTAAACACAAATAAAATGAATGTCTTCGTGCTCTTTTAACTTTGTTTACATATTTAAAAAAGTAAATAAAACAAAGACAAAACAGTTCAGTACCTTTTTCTCCTTTGGTTGTCAATCTATTTTTTTTTGTTTAGTACGAGTATTGGCAAGTTTTAGTGAGACAGTAAGTAATTATAGTATATAAATATGTAGGTATATGTAAGTATATATGTTTGTATGTATGTATATGTATTAGAATATTTAGTTGTTATATTTTAATATTAAGTTTATATCATTTAATGCTGTACTGTACCTACACCACTCTAAATTAAATTAACTTATTTTCTCTATATTGAAGGGTTCCTGGAAGGATTCTCTTAAAGAGATAAATTACCCTTTGTCGACATTCTGTTACTTTATTTTGTATAACATATATTTTATGGTACATAAATAAATAAATAAATAAAAATATTTTTTTAGAAATACTTACTTTTATATAGGTAGGTAAATTTTTTCCATGTATGTTTTCCTCAAATTTTCAATAATGGCGAATTTCGATTTCTGGGCGAAGACTAGTTAAAGTAAACTTATGTATTCTTATATATACATAACAACAATTGCACGAGTCGTACCATAACAAATTTTGTAATGTAATACGCTGACACAACAATTTGATTTGTCTCCTTACTTAAAAATATATAATAAATATGTCGATTAAAAAACTTAAATTCGTTAATTACTAAAACATTTATTGTAGGTTTAACTGATGTATTCAAGTGATGATAAAGTCAAGCGATATCATCTGTAGTACATGATGGGTTACCACATTACAGTGGCAGAACATTTAAAAATTACGTTTCTTTGGAGAGCAGGTTAAAGAAATTTGTGTGGTCTAAGAGTACTATATATAAAATTTAAAAAACTGAACAACTAATTGCCTTAACTTAAAGTGAAAATAAAAAAATCAGCAGAACTATAAATAATAGAGCTAAAAAATATTTTGCGAGTTAAAAAGGAAATGTGAAACGCGATCGGCAAATCGGCTCAGCGGCGGAATGCATTTAAAATGAGTTTAAAAACAGACCGGATATAGCCTTTTGGAACACTTAAGCAATTAAAATTTTCACATTTGGCTATTACTTATTAGTAATGATTGGAGATGTTTTAAATTAATACCTTCTTAGATTTACGCGAACATTTGATATTTTAAATGAAATAATCAATTCGGATTTGAAACGGATGACGTACTTGACTTAATTTGTAGTGACCCTATTTGCTGTGCCAGCGGTCACGGGTTTGAGTCCTACTGGGGGCATTCATTTGTATGACAAACACTATATACTAATGTTATTAATGTGAAAGTTTGTGAGTATGGATGTATGTATGTTTGTTACTCTTTCACACCAGAACGGCTGAAGTATGAGTTGGATCTGGATGAAATTTGGCACAGAGATAGATTTTAGTCTGGAATAACACATAGGCTACTTTTTATCCCGGAAATGTAGGATTCCCGTGGGATAGGTTTGTTTTTGTTTTCCTAGAGGCGAACGCGAGCGAAGCGAGGGTGAGCCGCTAGTTTATAATATGTATGTATTTAAAATTATATATGTATGTGTAGTGTATCAACTATCTGGTATCCATACCACAGGCCTCGTAGCTTACCATGGAACTAGATGTTGCTGTGTGTTAATGTCCCAAAATATATTTATTTTTTCGCAGATTTACATATTTGATTTTTGGTTGGTCACAGGAGAGCGCGTGATTACTCTAAAGAATAATATATATTGGGAACCAAAAATCAAAATAAATCTGCGAAAAAAATTAAATGGACAGTTTTTATTTAAACTATTTTAAATTTCTCGTTTCATTTTTAGATAGAAAGATTACGAAATATCCTGATGTAGATATAAGATATTATTGTTGAATTTCTTCATGTGTCATATGTACTTGACCCGAATTTGAAAGTGGATGTATTAGAAGAGGGCGCACTGTATTAAAGTGGATGTAAATTCCTCAAACACAACGACTGATGGGGATAAATGAAAGGAACTTACGTACGTTACTGATCCTACGTGAGTGGGATAAATTCACGATGAGCTAGAAGAACCTTCTTCTTGTTTATCATGTACCGATTTGTTTAAGACAAAATGCAAATTTAGAAACGATCTCCAAAATCTTTCAGCCGTACTTAATATTGGAATTTTAATGTCATAAAATCTTCTCCTTCTATTCCACAAAAGAATAAAGCATGAGCTATGAAGCTTATTTTCAGGTTTTTTTGGGGTGTGATGATAAAATATGTTCACTTTATAACTTTTATTCCAGTTCATTTACTGTATTATTTAAGACTAGCGGCTCCCTTCCCGCTTCACTCAGGTTTGCCCCTATATGATTATTTAAATTGACATAACTTTTTTATTTAGGAACCGATTGAAATAAATCAAATACTAAATGTTAAGTGAAGCTTACCACAATACATTAGTGAAAACCGCACCCAAATTGGTTAAACCGTTTCTAAGATTAGCGCGCACAAATGCACCGACAATCAGACAAACCGACAAACAGACAAACCGACAAACAGACAAAAAACTAAAAATTATTGTTTTGGGTTTTATTGCGTTAATAAAGATCCCCAATAATAGTTTTTCTCAAATATCTTCCATGTACAGACAGCGATCAGTTACAATTTTATTATATGTATAGATATTAGTGTAATACTCAGAAAAGTGAAATAATCAATAGTATTAAAACATTTATACAGAAATTTACTTAAGGACGCATTGAACCTACGCGGGGCAAGAACTATTTTCTGTTTAAAGTGACCTTTAAACTAGTTCATAACGCCTCAGGTGTAATAGACATAGATATTCAAGTAATTATTTACCCAATAGATTTTTGCTTTTGTAGAAATGGAACATGTCTATGAAGCTCAATTGAATACAGACTTGTTTTCAGCAAAAATAAAAGACTGCATCTCTTCACACAACAAAAAGCGTTCAAATACAATGAACAAAGTTAAAATAAATGTAATATGTTATTGTTTTACACAATGTCAATACACTTGTTAATTAATTATCCGTTGAATGATGTGTTTAATTATCAGTTCGTTGAATATTTGCATAATTTTGAAGCCCACGCTAGTGTTTAGCCTATAACTTTACTCGCATCAAAAATGATATTATATTGAATATTGAAAAGCTTTATATTATTTCTAAGTAGTTTTCGTTCATGTCTTTTGGTATTAATTGCGTGGTGCGTCATAGCTTTTCCGAAGCTCAAGCTTTAAATTCAGGAAATAATAAATGCTCAAGCAGATGCCTTAATAAAATTGAGTTAAATTATAACTCATCTTTAGAAAAAATAACATTCTACATAATTGGTTCAATTGATAATGTCGAAATGACACTCACATTCTGAAAAGTAATGGCTAATGTCAAAAAATTATTTTATTTAACAACTTCATATTATATTTACTATTTTTGACTAAAAAGTGAGTTCAAAATCGCCTTGAAAGTTACTTTTTAATATAGTTACTCTAACTGCAGATTTTTTGAAATATATATAAGATGCCTGAGGTATCTTATCCAGCACTTTTTAAAGTCCCATTGACTAGATATCCCGGACTTCACATGTCTTTCAAAAACGAGTTAGGTAGAGAACCTAACTCGTTTTCGAAGATGTTTATTATTTGGGGTTTACTCATGATTATTTCCTTTACCATTAAACAAATGTAATCACCAACAATAAAGTCGTACTCATGTTGAAAATGATTCGCACGTGAAAATATCAGAGATGCAAGAACCGGGTCTTGAACTTGCATCATTTTAGCTTCGAAGCGAGCGTGTTATCACTGCCTTAAAGTATAACTAACTTATATTTTTTTTAATATTGCTGACTATATCGCGTAACAAGCATACACAAAAAACATACTTAAATTAAATACTTATTCCTCTTTTAAACTCGGTCAAATATAACATTTAACATTAAAATTATTAGCATATTATATTAAGTCGTTTGACCCTCGCCGTGCTCTGTCGAATCCTTCAGCTATCCGTTCATGAGTTAATAGGGCACTTAAACTGATACTGTTAAAATCCTGAATAGATTTATTAAATGTTATATAAATTTATGTAAATATATTAAATACTAGTGTTACGTTTTAACGTTTAATATAGATTTCTCAGAGATAAGATATTTTCACGCAGTAAAAGTATCTTGTTAACCCGGATAATCAAGTAACATCATACCAAATTTCATTAAAATCTGTCCAGTGGTTTTCTCGTGATGCGGTTACAGACAGACAGAGAGGCAGCCAAAAATTCTAAAAACTATGGATTCGAACTCTGTATCGATAATAATGACTATTTCAATAGGATTCCCCAAAAAATATTTAATGTACAGATTCGACTTAGAATTTTATTATATGTATAGTATTGGGCTATAATTTATTAATTTAATTAGTCAATAAGGCATTTATTTAATCAGTTAGAGTTCACGTTCAAACAAGTGTATTTCTGAAATATCAATTCATACTAATGTGCTGAACCTTTTCAACCTTTTCACACTAAAGGTGCTGAACAGATTTCGATAAAATTTGAAAATAAAATAGATTGCATCCTGGGATCGGACATAGGCTACCCAAGGGTAGTATCCCCGCGACTGAAGCCGGGGACTAAAACTACTATTGAATAACGAAAAAACTGTCCCATAATGCAATATTAGGTCGTACCTTATATAGCTCTGTTTGAGACAAAATATTGCAGTTGGGCGATGGGGAAATTTTACCGTAGTCCCGCTAGTGAGTCTGTTTTCATGTAAATAATAAAAAGTCTTTGAATTAGTAATAGACTTTTAATGAATACGTTCGCTTATATTTCAAGACGAATAAGTTCTTGGGAATAAGAACGGGAAAATGACATTTAAATCGGTCAGTGATTTTATTATTATTATTAATATTACTTAGTTGTATTTCAATTTTTTTTGAGTAGTAGTGAGAAGAAAAATCTCCATATTTTATTATTTTACTTCTAAAAAAATAAAATAAAAATATTTTATTCATTAACAATATATTTAGTAATTACAAACAAGGTTGAGATCGCCTTTTAATAAACACCTGTAACAGGCAATCTCGCTCTTCCATAGCCACTGATTTCAATTGCCTCCAAAAATATATTTTCCTGATTATATTATGAATACATGGGAACTAGATTATCAAAAATTGTTTGCTGTATCACCCTGCTAAATTGCAGAAATCCTAATTTTGGCGGAAACTATTTTAGCTCTGCTATTACGTGTTTGAGAAAGTTTCTAGTTCTATGATTTCATGGGTCAAGGGTATCCGCTACATATGCTGCATAACTGTTCCGTTTGTAATTCTATCCATAATATTAGTATTATAAAAGTTAAAATAACTCATTCTTGTGTTCGTTGCCTTTTAACACCTAAAAAGATATAAAGATTTCGATAAAAATTAGCAAAAACCTAGATTGCATTATGTAGACGAGATAGACTACCTTTCGTCGCCCTCCTACTTACCATTGAATAGAAATGTGAGCAAAAACTAATAATCTTTAAAGCACATGTTTTATTTTTCTTCATTCTCCATTTTCTTTATATAGTCACCATTATTTATATATTATTCATTTGCATATACATATATAACCATCATTGATATATAACCATTTTCTAACTTTTATGTCATAAAAAGAAAAAAAAAACGTTACTACTCGCCTTTATCTACATTGAGATTACATATTTTTGATTGTTAGCACACTTTCTGCGCTCTCTGTTAACATTATCAATAGAGTTAAAACCAAATCTATTGATTAGTAATTCTGTATGAACAGTAAACCTCGGGAGCACAAACTACAATCTGAGAAGCTATTCTGCTCATCATGCCGAAGATCCCTATAAGATCTTCACCAAATTTTATGAGATTCACTTTAGTTACTACATTTTAAATAAAAAAAAGAACCATCTAAATCGGATCTCATATCAAGTTGCCCCCTTTTTGCTCCTTTTTGGTGGAAGAAAACCTTCAATCAAAAATATCCACTGACAAAAATTCTAAAAAGTCATAAAACCTATGTACCAAGTTTAGATCGGTTGTAAAATACGATCTGTAAAGGAATACCAACAAACTGACAGAGGAAAACAAATTTTGCCAAACTTGGAGAGGTTTCTAGTGTTAACACGATGTAGTCACATGTAGTCTTTTTTAGAGTTAACACGACCTTCGCAATAAATTTTAACCCCAACTAGACGAGTAAATAGACACACAACTATAATGTAGAAGCTATTATATTATTTTCCATAGCAAAATATATAAAATACCGAAGTATTCGAATAGAAATGATTAATTAATTAAAAACTGTTTCGCATTGTATGCGCGGTCTAACACTCAGCAGTCAGTCGGTCGCAAACTTCCATGTGAGAAGGACGTATCGTCTCTACAAAATTCGCTCGACAACTTACTTATTACTCTTTGTAGTGTTTCAAAAGAAAAAACTTTTTTCGTTTGTGTGGAATGCTTCAGTGAGGTGCTTGTGATGGTTTAGTGCTAGTGGCTTTTAAGTGATTTTTGTTTAAGGTAAGTAATGCTGCAGCCCGTGGCGTCACTTGTTTTGTTATGTGTAAAAGTAGGTTCTCGTATGTTTATTAATATATATTGAAATTAAGGAAGAATGAAGAATTTCCTCAATTTTTTTGTAAGAAAAATAATAATTTTTCTTAAAAAATAAGCTATTAATTTACTATTTTTTAAGGAAATAGAGTTTCTTATAAGTAATGTACCAAAAAAAAAAAAATATATATAGAAACTATTTTTCTTACAAAAATGTTGATTGAAACAATAAACGTATGAATTATTAACTAAATATTTGAAACTACTTTTTCAAGAGGCGTGTCAATGAATATTTCAGTAGATAAACTACAATGAAGTCCAGTTTTAAAATTTTACTTTGAAAGAAACTTGAGTAATAATGATATTACTCAAGTTTCTTTCAAAGTAAAATTTTAAAACTGGACTTCATTGTAGTTTATCTACTGAAATATTCATTGACACGCCTCTTGAAAAAGTAGTTTCAAATATTTAGTTAAAAATTCATACGTTTATTGTTTCAATCAACATTTTTGTAAGAAAAATAGTTTCTATATATATTTTTTTTTTTTTGATATATATTTTTCTAAGCTTAACATTTTTATTATAATTTTATAAGTTATCCTAAATCTTATTGTATAGCAATCTTTCATTGGATTAATAGTTTACAGGCGTGCCAGTAAAAGCAATGTTGGGAGAATATAATTTAGAAGCAACATAGAGACGTACATATCTACTAAATCTTTATTATTATTTTAAATAATGATATCGCGATGGTTATATTATGTATCGATTATTAAATACCATTTTGTTACATACGATGATGATATAGATATAGATGATATAGGATGTGACTTAAGATTTAAATTTTACTACTTACACTATGTTACTGTGTTGACGACACGTTTGGCTTGGTTTTTAATGACTCTACTTGCTGTGTCAGCGGTCGCGGGTTCGAGTCCCGCTGGAATTTATTTGTATGATGAGCACGAATGTTTGTACTCCAGTAATAGATGTTTATATTTATAATATGTTAGTATTAAAAGTTATATATGTGTAGTGTATTAACTCTTTGGTATTCATAACACAGGCCTCGTAGCTTACCATGAAACTAGATGGTGCTGTGTGTTAATGTTCCAACATATTTATTTATTTACTCCAAGTCATAATGTACCTGTCAGCGTGGAGTAGAAACAAACGTACACACATACAGGTTTCACATTTATAACAGTGGATGATTAAGTATTCTTACATGAGCCTTATTAAATAATAACAGGTTATATATAATTTTATAAAAGAATGAGTAACAAAAATTGGCATGCATGGAAGCTTCTTAAATGTAGCTTGAAAACTCTTTTTAACCATTAGGGGCTTTCGTAGAATATACAAAAATCTTTTAAATGTAAGCAATTCTGTTCTCCTTTTTGTTGGTTTGAAATTGCATTGCATTTGAAATTGGAGTTAAACATTATAATTTTTTTTTAATAAAAAATTTTCCATAGTAATTTTTTTAATTAATAGAAAAATACTTTCTTAGATTTATGGCAAATATTTGAAATTTTAGATAAAACTATATTTTCGGATTTTTTCGCGGATTTATTTTGATTTTTGGATGCTTCATAGCAATCATGGTCACGGGAGGTCTCTCCCGAAAAAAACCGAAAAGATAGTTTTATTTAAATAATAGAAAATAATTAAGAAGTGACATTTCTAGGCGATATGTTACGTTGTTAAAATATATCATTCCAATATGTTTTTGGTTTTCGATTAGCGATGTCAATTATAGATAAATTGAACTTACCCTAGCAAAGGGCAAAGATATCAATCTACAAACGTTGGAGAGTAGAAATCTATACTTAATATTATAAAGCTGAAGAGTTTGTTTGTTTGTTTGTTTGGTTGAATGCGCTAATCTCAACAACTACTTATCCGATTTGAAAATTCGTTTTGCATTAGATAGCCCGTTAACTGAGGAAGGCTATAGGCTATATATCATCCCGGAAAAAAGTACGGTTCCCATGGGATAGATTTGTTTTTGTTAGAGACGAACCTGAAGCGAAGCGAGGGTGAGTTGCTAGTATAAAATAAACATATAAGAATAACATATAGTAATATTAGTTATTTCATTAATTCGCAAAAGACTAGTTTTAAAATAATTGTAAGCATAAAATAGATAACATATCTGGATGACCGATTTTTTTTTATAAAATCGTGTTTTTTTCCGGAAAAGTGGTGTTTTTCAGATAAGACACCTATACAGATAAACTTAAAAAGCAAAACTTTATTTAAATACAAAATTTGATCCAAATCGTTTCCGAGATACGTGAAATTTTATAAATGAACATACAAGAATTGCTCTTTTAATATTATAGAATATTGTTTCAATTTATTCAAAGCTAAATAAATAATAAATATGTTTGTACATTAACACGTAGCACCATCTAGTTCCATGGTAAGCTACACTACATATATATATATAACTTTAAATATATACATATTATAAATATAAACACCCATGACTGGAGTACAAATATTCGTGCTCATCGCACAAATCAATGGCCAGCGGGACTCGAACCCGCGACCACTGGCACAGCAAGTACTGCAGACTAAGCTAAACGTGTCGTCAAGTATCTGTAAACTAATCTATACGTATAATAAAACTGCAGTTAAGCCGAATCTGTACATTAAATATTTTTTGGAAAATCTTATTGAAATAGACTTTAGTATCGATACAGAAGCCAAATCTAAAGTTTTTACAATTTTTGTCTGTGTGTCGATCTGTCCTGTCTGTTACCGCATCACGGGAAAACCACTGGACAGATTTTGATGAAATTAGGTATGATGATAGCTGGTTATCCGGGTCAACATATAGAATACTTTTTACTGAGGCGAAATATCTTATCTCTGAGCTAAACATTAAAACGGAAATAGGGAGTAACTCGAGTAGAGCGAGGGTGAGTTGCTAGTGTAGGATAAAATTCTTAGTTTAACGATCAATCTTCTTCGTGTCTTCTCCATTTCACGTGACATTGGAAAGTAAACTATAGTCGATCAACGGCACGTCTGAAAGTCATTAATAGTCTTGTATTGACTTAACTATAATTTATTATTCTATATAATATGCTACAGTGAAATCTTATTACGTAATATCGTATCGTAAATATATGATTTAAGGTTAATTTCAAAATTAATAATGTGGAATATGAATAGAATTTATCTATCTATAATAAAAAACTAGTTTTTTCTAAAATTCTTATTGAAAGCACTAAAGCTCGTTAATAGCTTTGACAAGCAGACGAAAAAAAAAATACTGAAATATTTTGTCTTTTTATATGTATAACTAGCGACTTACCCTCGCTTCGCGCAGGTTCCTTGATACGTTTTATCGTTTTGGGTGGAACCCTAATTCTTTATCTAAAATAAAAGTAGCCTAAGTTATTCCTTATAACATCAGCTATCTGCCGGTGAAAGATATGTCAAAATCAGCCCAGCTGATTCGGCGATTAGCTGGAACAAACAGAAAGACAGAGACAGATAAAAATTTTAAAAATTGTGTTTTTATTATAAGTACAGTATATAATTTCATATGCATATATATATAAAATGCTTACAATCCACCCAAAATATACATACATCCGAGATTAAATATAAAAAGACTATTAAATGAAGTCAAGAAAAAACCTTTGAAGACATTATCGTCTATATGGGGGATATATTTAGATTGCGTGCACTATCAATATGATTTTTTTTCATGTGAAAAACGTGTCATAGCACGTCACCATGGATCGTGAATATAGTATGTACATACTCATGCTATACTAACGGTCTGCCAGGGTTTTATTTTTAAACCAGTTTGGTTAAAAAATTTAGTTTCTATATAGGCTTAGCCACCATTTTAGATTTTTTTAAATATTTTTGAAGTTATACTCCTTTTGGCACGTTTGGAAAAAGTATGAGAGTAAAATTTGTACGATGCGATTTTTTGAATTTTTTGTTAGCTGAAAACGACGTGATGAAGTTAGCTAATGTTTGTTCCCATGGTAACCGTTGTTATTGTCTGACAAATGATATATAATATTATATTCTTTCCTTAAATGATATTCTATAAATATATGATTGTAATATGCCTTATTTAATTATTTTTATTAATTTAACGTTCCTTTTACAAACACTTGCTACATACGGGATTAAATCTTTAGCTATTTTTGTTCTGTTACGTCAAAGAAGTATAACTTCTTACATGCGTACATAAATACACACACACGTTTTTTATATAGTTAATAGTTATCCATGCTTGGGAAACACAGGACAAATTTTAGCCCTATAATTGCAGTGGTTTTGTCTAAGCGATGACGTCACAAGGACGTAATTTTATATAGGTACAAAGTTTATTGAGCAAATTCTGAAAGTTTGCTGGTGTATGTTATCTTGTATTTTGTTTGTTATTACTTCATGTTGAAGTAACTGTACGGATTTTGATGAAATTTAGTACACAAAATATAGAGTTTAGTCTGAAGCAAAATATAGGTTTCTGTTAGGAATGATTTCAAGCGTAAGAAGGGTAAGCATTAGTTTTACATGAAAATTATAGAAAAACAAATCTAAAAGTAAGATCTTTTATAATTAAATTGCTAAGTACATGACTTAACATTTTGAAGGAAAAAGTTCTCAAGCTGGCAACTTACTCGTATTTTCAATGTGTCATGTTCAATAAAATACTAACTTTTGTTAGCGGCTTTACTTGCGTTTGTTATTTTTATGGTTTATAACTATTATTATTAATTCGGGAATGTTGTAAGTTTATTTCTTATTCATTTCCGCTTCGTATGTTATTGTAGATTATCATATAGGCTACTTTTAAAACGTAAGTACAAATTACATGCGTTATAATTACATTATATTACCTATAAAAACGAATTCAATTGAAATCTTTTCAAGTGCCTTCGAGCGATGAGCGATTAAATAAAAATTCAGAAGAAAAGGTTCTGAAAACGGTTGACATAGGATTTACTATATCTCAAACCTCCCTTTTATATTTTTTTACATAAAATGTTTTCTAAAGATTAAAAAAAAACATGAGGCAGTGGTAGCCCAGTAGTAACGCGCTCGCTTGGGAAACCGAGTGACGCGGGTTCAAATCCCGGGTCTCGCACCTCTGATATTTTCATGTGCGAATCATTTCTAACATGATTACCACTTGCTTTACGGTGAAGGAAAACATCGTGAGGAAACCTGCATGTCTGAGAAAACTTAGCAAGTTTTCGAAAGACATGTGTAGTCCGCCAATCCGCACTTGGCCAGCGTGGTGGACTATGGTCTGATTCCCCTCGTATTGAAGGGAGGCCCGTGCCCAGCAGTGGGACGTTAAAAAGGGCTGAATACACATACATACCGTTTTCTTTTGTAGTTTTTCCCGTAGAACCTATTTATGTTATTACTTTTTTAAATTTATCGATATTTTATTAATTGTTGATCGATTTTGGAGTTAAATTTATTGATTTTTTTCTGAAAAATTAGATTTTAAGGTAATTTCAGAAATAAATGAAACTCATTCATATACTTATCTTGTTTATTCATTAGTTAAAAGTATAATTTAAAAAAATTAAGTTGATATTTACAAAATTTAGTCATAGTTTTTGTTTTTCAAATAGTCCCAAACACATGGATCCTTTTATTGCTATCTTATGCTTATACATCTGCACACACATTACTTTGTGAGATAAATAGAAACAACAATGGGACTATTCAGTTGTGCGTCACTTATCTGAATGCGATTTTCGAAATAATTCGATGTATGTACATACGTACTTACTATAATTTTTTATATATTTTTTTAATACTGTCTCAGATTTACGCAAATATTTGACATTTTAAATAAAATTTTCTTTTCGAATTTTTTCGCGGATTTATTTTGATTTTTGGTTCCCGACGTTTCTAATGCTTTAAGTAATCATGGTCACGGGAGAGATTAATATTTTCAAGTTTCCGCAATCTATCTATATATAATCGTAAGAAGCTGAAAAGTTTTTGTTTATGTTTATTAATCTCTAATTTTGATTTTTGCCTATTTAGTGAGGAAGGTTTTACGCTATTTAAGATCTAGCTACGTTTTTAGGGTTCTGCACCCGAAGGTTGCTAATGGAACCCTATTACGAAGCCTCCACTGTCCGGACATCCGTCTGTCAGAGGGCTGTCAAATAATAAAAAATTAAAAATATAAGAAACATTTTTTTAACGTTCGTAATCGATCATCGAAGTTAATATACTACATACGTAAAGTAAAAGTTATATTAATAAAAAGTACATGTATAGTGGTACGGAACCCTTCGGTGCGAATTCGATTCGCACTTAACCTATTTTTCTTATATAGTCTTTTCGTCTTTTAACCGGAGTCACACGCAAAACGTAGTAATAATAAGCTACTTTTCTAAGGAATTTGTCTCGTTTTGTTAAAATACACGACTCGCTTACGTCCTGGTGCTCTTTTTGAATTTGACACATTCTGAATAAATTATTTAATGCTTTAAAGCATTTCCATGTAAAGTTACATAGTTACCCTTCGTTCGTCGCTACCGGGTAAGAAATACCACAGAGGTAGTAAAAACATGTATATTTTTTATCTGTGTATCTGAGCAACTTGTCGGCTTAGGTACCTTTCTGTATAGAAACTAGGGACCTTTCTGTGCGGCTTTTGGTTTGCACTACGTATGAAATATGGGTGGAAAATACCCTGTAGCGACTGTTTCTGTAACTGCTTTTTTGTGTCTAGATATGTTTTAATACTTTTTTACCTTTTAGACGTTGATAAATAATAAACAAAGCCTTTTTTCCGGGTTTAATTATCAGCAGAATCATCAAAATCGGTTTAGCCATTAAACTATACAAACCAAGTTATCTTCTTAACGACAGATACTGTTAATTTGTTATGTGTAATAGTATATTCAGCCCTTTTTAACGTCCCACTGCTGGGCACGGGCCTCCCTTTAATACGAAGGGGATTAGGCCATAGTCCACCACGCTGGCCAAGTGAGAGTTGGCAGACTACAAATGTCTTTCGAAAACTTACTAAGTTGTCTCAGACATGCAGGTTTTGTCACGATGTTTTCCTTCACCGTAAGACGAGTGGTAATCATGTTGGAAATGATTCGCATGAATATCAGAGGTGCGAGACCCGGGATTTGAACCCGCTTTACTCGGTTTCCCCCCCACTGCCCCCCTGTGTAATAGTACGTAATGTTTATTTTAAAGTTAATTAAACCTGCTTTCTAATGATTGATAGTAGTATTAAGAATATATGTGTTAATTTACTAAAGTTCATTAAAATCGGTGATTCTTTAAATTGACATATTTTTTTTATTTATAAACAACTTGAAATAAAACTACATATTAAATGTTAAGTGAAACTTACCACAGTACATTAGTGAAAACCGCACTCAAATCGCTTAAGCCGTTTTTGAGATTAGCGCGCACAAATGGACAGACCAACAGGCAAAAATTCTAAAAATCATTGTTTTGATTTCAATTGCGCTAATAAAGACTCCCAAAAATAGTTTTCACTCAGATCAGATCAGTTACACTTTTATTATAAGTATAGATTATAATTTTATTTTGAAACTAGTAACCCACCTTCGCACCGCTCGGTTTCGTTCCTAGGTACGTTTCAACGTTTAGTATGGATTTGTCAAAGATGAGAAATTCTCCCGCAGTAAAAAGTATCCTATATGTTGACCCGGATAACCATCTATCATCATGCCAAATTTCATCAAAATCCCTTTAGTGGTTATACTCTGATGCGGTAACAGACAGACATACAGACGTACAAAAATTCTAAAAACTATAGATTCGAACTCTGTATCGATACTAATGTCTATTTTAGTAACATTTTCCAAAAAATATTTAATGTACAGATTCGGCTTAGAATTTTATTATATGTAGAGATGTATAGAAATAAAATTAGGCTAGTTTATAAAAACAGCGGAATTATGTAAAGGGGCATTAGCTTTGTGTATTCTTTTTTCTTGTGAAAATTATTTTGGTAATTTGTCGCGTGACGACATGAAACCATACTGGTAACTTGGCTTGGCCCAATATAGAGTTATGGCCAACTCATTCCTATCACAGATATCGTTAGTTTTATATATAAAAATCGGAATACTATTATAATTGCCTAAGTTTGTATGTTTGTTACGTGAAGACCGCTAATCGGCACTTGGCCAGCGTGCTGGACTATGGTCTGATTCCCCTCGTGTTGAAGAGAGGCTCGTGCCCAGTAGTGGGATATTAAAAAGGGCTGAATACATGTTTGTTACCCTTCACGTTGTAATGGCTGGACTGATTTGGATGAAATGTAGTACTCAGGCTATGACCTGAGTAACACATAAGTTATTTTAGTTATAAAATTTGCCAAAAGGTGGCGCTATCTGTATATAATATTATAAATAAAAAACACACCTAGGGAGGCACACGAGAGAAGTTAGAATATTTCACTAGTGTTTATATGAAAATATTATACTATAAATTATATTTGTCATTTTCACGCATTTTCACTTGTGGTGCAGACAGTTTTATTAATAGGTTTTATACTTACTGTTTGAATATCATAATGACTCTTCCCTCCAATTTTCATATTCAGTCTTGAATTTCCTTCCTAGACTCAATCAAAAATATAATAGATAATCTGTATTCTCATAATTTATAACAGACACTTACTTAACGCGGGAATCGAACCCGCAATCATTGATAAAAATGTTATTTTTTTCATATACTAGATATGTTTATTGTATATGTTTAATTAGATGATGACACATATACAATATTTGTATGGCCCATCCATATATCTTGACCTGGATAAGAATAAAGCTATCGATCGTTTTTTATATTTGCTTACCAACGTTGGCTTAATGAAGCCAATTTTTCCAATGCGTAATAAAACAAACTATAGCGTGCAATATGCAGTCGTGAACATTGATAAAACTTTTGTAATTAAGAACAAATAATATACGAGTATTGGAAACGATTTAATTTAATTGTTAAATCATAATTTATAAGAAATATCCAACTATGTTAAGAAATAATAATAATAATTATTAGTTAATGATAATTATTATTTACTAGTGACTTACCCACGCTTCGCTCGGGTTCGTCCCTAGGTACATACGTTTTAACGGAAAGTACAATGTACATACATAGATATAGAAAAGTAGGCAGGTTATTTTATATTTTTTCTCTTTATCAAAACTTTCCGTGTATCTTAGGGAACATACGAAAAAAAATTAGCCGAATTGGTCGAGCCGTTCTCGAGTTTTGCGCTTGGCAACATTCATTTTTATTTATATAGATTATTAAATAGCTATTATTTATTAATTCAGTTACTATTATCACGCCATAGCTGGGCACTGACCTTCCCTTAATTTGGTGGGTGGTAAGCCGTAGGTCATAATCCATCAAGCTGAAAAAATGCGTGTCAGTAGATTTAACACGTCTTTCGGAAATTAGCCAGGTTGTCTCAAGCATGCAGGTTTCCTTACCATTTTTTCCTTAACGATATTCATTAAAACCAGCAAATGTGCGTATATATATGTCCGTATATATGTGAGACATGACATTCGAGAACAAGTTAGGTTTTCGCATACATACAGGTTTCCTAACGATGTTTTTTTTCACTTTAAATGGTAGTCATATTGAAAATGGTAGCTGTATATTCATTGATACTTCCGTTGTTTGCTAAATATAAATATAATGCTGTACATTGATGATGATGATGTTCTCCTGACCGATTCCGGCCACGGCGGCCAATCTCATTGAGACTAGCCAACTGCGCAGGAGATATTATAGTGCACGAGTGTACGCGCAGACACAAGTGCACTCACTATTCCTGTCACTCTCATACTCCAGTGGGACGACTACTCGACACGACCGGTGAGAGTTAAGGCGCAGGACCGACGGCTTTACGTGCTCTCCGAGGCACGGGGGTGAAACACCGCCAACTTCCCAACTCCGGGCTGTTACTGAGGCTTACTATACAGAAAGACTCAATAACTAAACTTGGCCCGACCCGGGACTCGAACCCAGGACCTGAGGATGTGCAGCCGTACATGCTAGCCACTACACCACCGAGGCAGTTAATGCTGTACATTATAATAGGTATCACCCACGAAATAAACATTTCACGCATTTTGAACTTTGTTGGGCGTTCATAATTGCTTTGAGTTCGTTACGAAGATTCATTCTAAATGATTCCAATCTACAATTTTCGTAGTAATGACTACCAAATGCTTTATGGTTTAGATGCTCATTATTTTTTAGGTACTGTTTTATAACAATTCATTTATTTATTATAAACTAGCAGTACCCGCGACTTCACCCGCGTTTAAAGTTTCCATCGATACCAAACTTCACAGAATTACCCACTAGGCTAATCTGAAGATTGCCTGAAAATTTCATCATAATCGCTCCAGCTGTTTTGGAATCCATAGGGAACGTACATAAATAAACACACCTATTTTATATACGTTTATATAGATACATACATATATACTTTTCTATCTACTTTAAAAATAGATGGAAAACTTTACTTAGTTATCTATTCATCTAAAGAATGATGTTGACACACGATATCTATACTAGTATTATAAAGCTGAAGAGTTTGTTTCTTTGTTTGTTTGCTTGAACGCGCTAATCTCAGGAACTACTAACCCGATTTAAAAAATTCTTTTTGCATTGGATAGCCCGTTAACTGAGGAAGGCTATAGGCTATATATTATCCCGGATAAATATACGGTTCCCGTGGGATAGATTTGTTTTTGTCTAGGGACGAACCCGAAGCGAAGCGAGGGTGAGTCGCGAGTAAAATATATGTATGACTCATTCATACAACTTAACCTGAAAAATAATGAAGCTATTGATCGCGTTTTATATTTGCCTGCTGACATTGGTTTATTCAGGCCAATTTACCCAATACTTATGTGTATAGCTTATAATAATAGATAATAATAAAATGACTTTATATCTACTATGTAATTATGGGTGAAGCAAAACGCTTCGGAATTTCTGAACACATCATTAAAGACCCTATTGAGTTAATTGACTGGATATCTGATATTTAAATATTGATAAACGTAGAATTTCTCATTCAATTTAATTTTATCTTCCGGGGTCTTTATATTGTATTAGCGACTAACGACTCATCTTCGGTTCGCTCGGGTTCGTCCTTAGGTTGATTCCCCATACAAAATTTCATCCCCATTTACCCCCCCCCCCCCCCCACTTAAGGGCTGATTTCCGGAATAAAAAATATTCTATGTCTTTCTCAGGGTCTCAAACTATCTTCTTACTAAATTTTATCTAAATTGCTTAGTAGTTTTTGAGTTTATTCTATATATAATAATAGTGTAGATGTAGATTATATTCTCTTTATAATAATAGTGTAGATGTAGATTACACAACACATTACTTACAATCGTAGTCTATCCACGTATCAAATTTTGATTAAAATACGTTTAGTTCGGTGTAAACTTAAAAATACAAAAACACACATATACGCGCATATACATAATTTCGGTAGTAGCCTTTATATAAGAAATCTCCATTCTGAACTTTATTCAAATCGTTGTGTGAAGAAATAACTAAACTTATTATATACTTTCTTAGTTTTACAAGAATATTTGATAACTCTACATATAATAAAAATTTAACTGAGTTTAGTCGGTACATAAAATATTTTTTGGTAAATCTTTTTGAAATAGTCATTATTATCGATTAAGAGGCCGAATCTATAGTTTTTAGAATTTTTGTCTGTCTGTCTGTCTGTAAACGCATCACGAGAAAACTACTGAACTGATTTTGATAAAATTCTGTTGTTAATATAATGAGTTGCTAGTTTTCAAAAAAAAACTTAAAAAGATCTTTTCAGATTTTTTTCATGAGAGACTAGATCAGTCTCTTCGGTGACCATGATTGTTGTAAAGCATTCCAAACATCAGAACCAAGAAGTAAATAAATCCGCGAATAAACTCATTTACCAACAAACTCCCGCATTAATAAATATAAAGCAATTTAAAAATCTTATTACCACTGTTATAACACATGCTGTTATCACATGTAATTATATCGATAAAGCAGAAATCCCATGTAAGACTCCACGCGATACGGCTATTATAGGTTATTATTGGTTTTGAATTATATCTAACTCATATCGAGCTTTCTTAACCAAAGCTTTATTATATCGGTTGAAATCGACTGAGCTTTATCCTGTGCGCTAAAAAAACATTTTTAAAATGAAATTTATGTAATAAATGCATTTAACATATCCATACTTATTAATGTTATAAATGTGAAAATGTGTTTGTTTGTTTGACCTTTTTTCACGCCGAAACAAAGTAATGATTTAGTTTGATAGTTATATATAGGTGTATATATATATATATATATATATATATATATATATATATATATATATATATATATATATATATATATATATATATAATATTATATAGTCTCTCTTCTCTAAGCGTTAAAACGTACCTATACTAGAAATCTATACTAAATGTAAGAACGTAATTAGGGACGAACCCGAGCGAAGTGGGGGTCAGCCGCTAGTAGTATTATAAATACGAATGTTTGTAGGTGTGTGGGTACGTACATGTGTAAGTGTGAGTATGCGTGTACGTATACTTTTTTACTTCTTCACGCTAAAACGGCTACACAGATTTAGATGAAATTTAGTTCAAGATACACTATACCTTGTAGTAATATTTGCTATATAATATTCTAGAAGGTGGCTGTCTGTATATAATATCATAAGCTAAAAAAAGGGACCCATTCTAGAGAAATGAAAGTCGGTACTTTATAGATAATTGTGTAAATGACATACAAAGTGCTTACAGTATAATAAATGAATTGTCAAACGTCAAACTTAAATATATAAATTGATTTATTTTCTACTTACATATTCATTTTACTGACAGCAAAGTAATTCAATTTCTAAGAAGAGATCAGCATTCATCTTGATGAGGGTAAGTAGTACATGATCTGACAGGCTTATAAAAATAATATAGTTAAGGTATCGAGGAAGGCAGTGGTAGCCCAATGGTAACTCGTTCGCTTCGGTATCCGAGTGAAGCGGGTTCAAATCCCGGGTCTTGCACCTCTGATATTTTCATGTGCGAATCATTTCTATCATGATTATCACTTGCCTTACGGTGAAGGAAAACATCGTGAGGAAACCTGCATGTCTGAGAGAACCTAGCAAGTTTTCGAAAGACATGTGAAGTCCGCCAACCCGCACTTGGCCAGCGTGGTGTACTATGGCCTGATCCCCCTCGTATAGAAGGGAGGCCCGTGCCCAGCAGTGGGACGTTAAAAAGGGCTGAATACAAGGTATCGAGGTAACTGATAATATTACGTATTATATAAAGAAGTTTAAGAGTTAATATAATGTATAGATTTCTTATATGCAGATTTTTAAGCCCTTAACCAAGATTACGGACGTAGTGAATGTGAATTCGTATGATGGTTGCGATTGTATATCGGTTGCATAAAGTGCAGTATGAATATACAGTTGGTGGGGACGTTGTCACTGGCATCGTCACCTAGATCGGGAGTATGGTTATAACTAGCGACTCACCCTCGCTTCGCTCGAGTTCGTCCCTAGGTTAATTCTACATACAAAATTTCATCCCCATTTTCACCCCCTTGAGGGATGATTTCCGGGCTAAAATCTATTTTATGTCCTTCCCAGAGTCTCAAACTATCTTATTACCAAAGTTCTTTTAAATCGGTCAAGTAGTTTCAGAGCTTATTCGGTACAAACAAACAAAAAAATCTTTCCTTTTATAATATTAGTATAGATTATAATCCAACCATCGGTTGCACAGTGAATCTAATATATAAAAATCTCGTGTCACAGTGTTTGTAACAAAACTCCTCCAAAACGGCTTGACCGATTCTTGTGAAATTTTGTGTGTATATTCAATAGGTTTGAGAATAGGACGTAAACTATTTTTTATACCCCTAAGTGATAAGAGTGGCCCACCCTAGGGACGAACCCGAGCGGAGAGAGGGTGAGTCGCTAGTAGTAATAGAAATCTGTTAGGTTATTAATCTTATATCAGTAGAAAAAACTGTTATGTACATACGTGTATATAAATCATTTCGCGTACCTCGGAAATGGCTCTAGCAATTTAGATCAAATTTTGTATTTAGATAAGGTTTTGCTTTTTAACTTTATCTATATTGGTATCTTTTCGGGAAAAAAGCGATTTTCATATCTTTTCCGTAAAACGCTGAGCTAAACTCGGTACTAGTGTACAAATTATTTCAAAATTTTGTTCAATTTACTGAGACAACTTAGCGATTTCATGGTCTCTTTTATTTTGTAAGTGTTTTATAGATTTTTCTTCCCCATTAAAAATGTACTTCAAATATTGAAAAAAAAACCAGCGATTTGCAATATGAATATCTCCTATTGATCTCTTCAATCAATTTGGCTTATAGAAATTTTGAATAATATATGAGAACCAAATAGGCGTTTTTAACACATGACTTTGTTATGTATTTTTTTTAGTATGGAGAATCAGGTCATATATAACTGAACCAACATGTGAAATTTGAAATCTGCAGGATACGAAGACGTGGTTTTAATTCAGCTTGCAAAATTTGACTCATACATACTAACAAACATTGCAAGTAAAAATTTGTAAAATCCAAGTAAATTTAAATTTAAGATGAATTAAATCATTAATTTTTTTATATTAGTCTAATTCTTTTTTTTTCCAGATGTAACTATCAAAACCTTAATTTTTTACTTGTTTTCTTTTTAACATAATTGCAGAAAATGGTTATTTTTTATGCTATTTCTTAAATTGTAAAGTGTGTGTGTGAAATGAAAACCTTTTTTATTTTTATTTTTTTATTTTATAATGATAATAAAAATAAACAAAATTGAAGTGTCTGTTTGTAATTTCAAAAAACAGCTTTTTACTAAATGCGTGTGGAATTATATACGTTACTTATAAGAAAAACACAATTTAAAAGAAAAAAATTTCTGTCTGTCTGTCTGTTTGTTCCGGCTAATCTCCAAAACGGCTGGACTGATTTTAACAAGATTTTCACTGGTAGATAGCAGATAATATACAGAGTAACTTAGGCTCCTTTAATTTTAGAAAAGAATTAGTGTTCTGCTGAAATAAATAAAAACGTACTTAGGGACGAACCCGAGCAAAGCGAGTAAGTCGCTAGTTTATAATAATAAGTTACGTCTGTAGTCGTCAAGGTTAGATTTTAGTATAAATCTTTCAGTGTTGTCACAAGAACTTAATACTTTATTCCGAATTACATGACAATTACAATTGGAACTTTTAATTGGCCATTTAAAAGTTTTCTGTTCGAATTTTAATTTCCTTTTAAATAATAAAGTTCAAAATTATCTTTAATTACAAGGTAAGAATCTACATAATATATAAATAGTTTAGGCGAAACAGTTCAATACCTTACTTTTTCTTCTTTGTCAACCGATTTTCTTTTTTTTATGTTTGAATAAAATATTTTTTTGCAGAAAAATTTTGGAAACAGTTACTTCTTTACATAGATGGATACGTCAATTTTATTTATATACTAGCGACTCACTCTCACTCCGCTCGACTTCGTCTCTACTTACGTTTTAACTTTTAGTATAGATTTATCAGAGATGAGATATTTTCCCGCAGTAAAAAATATCCTATATGTTGACCCGGATAACCAACTATCATCATAAAAAAATTCATAAAAATCCCTCCAGTGGTTTTTCCGTGATGCGGTAACAGACAGACAGACAGACGGACAAAAATTCTAAAAATTATAGATTCGGCCTCCGTATTGACAATAATGTCTATTTCAATAAGATTTTCCAAAAAATATTTAAGGTTCAAATTCGGCTTAGTTACAATTTTATTATATGTATAGATATTTTTCTCATATTTCAATAATAATTATTTTATATGGTCGAATTTCGAACACTGAACATGCACTAACACTGAACAAGTTTTGACAACAGGACCAGTTTTAGAAAATTGAATACCTAGAAATGCTATTGTTGATATTTAAAAAAAACATAGAAATGACACATTTTTAATAACATTTCACACACCTTAAATAAGTTAGTTTCATACATTATATGATTTTATACTAGCGACAATCTATAGGTACATATAATAAAATTCTGAGTCGAATCTGTACATTAATTTTTTTTTGAAAAATCTTATTGAAATTAGTTATTATTATCGATACATAGGCCGAATCTATAGTTTTTAGAATTTTTGTCTGTATGTCTGTCTGTGACCGCATCACGAGAACACCACTGGGCAGCTTTAGATGAAATTTGGTATAATGGTAGCTGGTTATCCGGGTCAACATATAAGATTATTTTTTCTGCGGAAAAATGTCTTATCTCTGAGAAATCTATACTAAACGTTAAATTTTATATAAATACGCAATATTTCAGTAGGTTTTTTATTCTGTTGTCAATCAATTTCCTTTTGCTTAGTAGTTATTCACGAGCTTTAGTGATATCAATAAAAAAAAAAATTATTATGACAATTTTGACCACTGGGCGAACTAGTAATTGTAAAGTCTTGGATAAGCCCCAAGAAATGAGGAACGTTTGTCACGTACGTGTTCTACGAAACTTTTACTATTCATAGTTGTACTATAGTTACAATCTATAATAATAAAATCGTGCTGTGAATCTGAAAACAGAAAATGCAAGGCTTTTTTTACATAATGAAAGCTTATCATTGGATTTAAGTTCCATATTTTTTGTTTTAAAATTAAGTTTCGGATTTTAAACCCTTTTATGAGAAGTAGGTATGAATATACCTACTTCTCATAAAAGGGTATTCATTATCTATTTGTTTATTTCTTCTTCTGAGTATTTCTTTTGTGGTGTACAATAAAGTATATCTATCTACCATATTTTTTTATATATGTTACATGATATTACCGTAAAAAAGCCAATAATTATGATCTTTTTTTTTAATTTAATGAGTCTCAGTTCTTTTTTACTAAGTCTTTACGGTTTTATATAAATTTCAAAATAACATTCCAGATTTAAAAATAAAATAAATAGTTATTAAATGATTTTGTAGCCTTTTTTAAATATGTACACTTTTTAAATGACTATAGTCATATATTGCAATACCATGTAATATATTATTAGCATCCCACCGCTGGGCATGGGCTTCCCTTTGCTACGAGGGGAATAAGACCATAGTCTTCACATGTTTACCGAAAACTTGCTATGTTCTTTCAGACAACCGCAAATGAGAATAACAGGGCTGCGAGACCCAGGATTTGAACCCGCTTCACTCAATTTTCCAAGCGATTGTGTTGCTTTTAACGTTGCTGTTAAGTATATCTAGTCTTGTACAGCTGTAACTCGTACACTGTAACTATCTAATATTTAATAAATTGTCTTTCTTCTTTTTAATTTGCCATTTTCATAGAATCATAAGGCGACTAAGTAATTGAATTTTGCTTCAAGTTTATGTGACTGAGAGTTTCAATAAGAACTGTAATGCCAATAATATATAAACTATTGAATTACTAGACAATATAAAACAAAGTTGCTTTCCGCTGTCTGTTTGTTTCTATGTATGCTTAGATCTTTAAAACTACGCAATGGATTTTGATGCGGTTTTTTTAATAGATAGAGTGATTTAAGAGGAAGGTTTATATGTATAATACATGCATATTATAGTACAGAAAAAAGCCGAGAAATTCAAAGATTTGTATTTCATACTAACCGTTAAAACGTACCCAGGGACCAGGTAGTTTATAAAAGATAACCTATACCTTCCTAGGAGAGCATTAGGTATAAATGTCGATATACATAGCAGTAGAGGTATAACGATAAAGGTACAGATGAACGGTGTGAAAGGTACGTGTGCTAAGGTAACAGCTGATAGAAGGAAGTTGAAGAAGAAAACATCTTGTTCTGATCGCGTAGCGTGAATAGAGAAACGGATAAGCAAAATAATGTTCCTAGACAATTCTCTTTCTATTAGTGAAAACCATATGAAAATCCATGAAGTAATTCTAAAACTAAACTAAACAAACAAACATACATACATAACATGGTGTTTTAATGTAATGCTTAGTAATTCCAAAAAAAAAAAACACTCAATATGAGAATATCTGAGATTACAATCTCAAAAACTTCCCTCATCAATAACAAGTAATTGCAGTCATCTCACTCAATATTTGTTCATTTAAGACCGAGATAGCTCGGTTTTATATGTCAAGGTTCCCGTAATTGCGCTCTCGCCTCTAGCGACGGATACTGAAAAAACTGAAAGAACGGTACCGATTTTGCAGAGTATGCACGCGATACGATGTTTTTATTTATTTTCAGTTCATATCGCTTGTTTTCTTCGAGCATTTTCGTTTTTGGTGTAGATCTTTCGGCTTGGCAGGTGTAGCGTATTGCGTATATTTTTAATGTTCATGAATATTTTTATTTAATATATGTATTTAAAGCTTTATAATAACTATATCTTTTGTATTATATTTACGATTTAAGTAAATATAATAAAAAGATAAAAGTTAATTTTATTATAAGTTTGAAATTGTGTATATAAAGAGGATAGTTGAGTGCGAAAACCCATTTTAATACAAGATTCTATGTATGGCTTAATGTAGATATTTATAAGTTACTTCCTAGTGAGACGACCACCACCGCTTCATGTGCGTTATAATTGTAGCTGGCTCTAAAGGAAGATTCAACTTTCTAATTGTATTGCTCTTATGTGATACCGATTAAAACTATGTGTTTAATATTTAATAAGATTCTTTGAAGCCTTTTTAAACCATTATAACCATTATTTTACCACTATTATAACTGAAAATAATTGTGTGTGAGAGCGTGCGTGCGTGCGTGCGTGCTTCTGTGTATGTGTGTGTCTTCACGCGAGTGTTTTCACGCGAAAAGTGCTGGCTACAGTCTTGAGTTGTTAGCAATTGGTGTGATCATATCAATTGATCAATATTGTGACCATTTCGTGACCAATTGAAATAATTTTACATTGGATCTCTGGGATTTATTTGAGCAGCCAATATTGTCCCGATTTTCTAGGAATTTTAAACTTTTGTAGTTACTGTCAAAATATTAACAATATGCTAAAAATTACTGACCATTTATGACTATTGAGTGACCAATTCGGACCACTTTTTAAGGGGTCAAATTTCATCATTTGGAACGCTAAATAGGTGGAACCGGAATTACTAGGGACTTATTTAGACTTTTCGTAAACTGACAGACTATGACCAGGTTTGGCGCCAATGTACGCAACGACCCGAGCGAAGCGAACCTGACTAGTTCGTTCCTAATAGTAAATATAATTAAAAATAAGCAAAGAATTTACCTTTATCTTGAAATGAATCCGTAACCTCTATCAAATATTGGCATTCTCTCCAACAAGCTTTACGATATAAATTTTTGTGATAGCTCAACTTCCATTACATTAACATAGGCTGAAATATTGGCCCTGGAATTCCAAAGGTTCCTTATCATATAATAATCTTTTAATGCCGGGAGTAAAGCGAGATTTTATGGAAATGTTCGTAAACCAAATTTTGCCAGTAATCAGCCTTTATAAAGTGTCTTATCGTGGCGACCATTCTTCGTATTCAATTGTTAGTCTTTAAATATTAGGTAAGTGCTGTATTAACAAATAAAAATATTACGTAAACTATGGGCAGTAATTTCGAGTTTTGATCAGGTTCTTACTGTTTTTTGTGAATTATCATTAATTTCTATTATTGCTAATTATCATTAATTAAATGTACGAGTTATTTTATTTCTTTTACCTCATATGAATTGTCTTATGTTTCTACGTTCTTCGGCACTGTCAAGTAATAAGTTTAGAATATTATTTATATTTTTACTATAGCCAACTTTTTTAAATAGCAATATAGCTGTATTATAATTTCCATTGGAACGAATTTCTTAAAAAAAAATATGCAAATCCTTTTAACGGCTTACGTGTGATGGAGTTACGAATATCCAAATATTTACACAAACTTATACGTTTACTTTTATTTGTACGTTTTTAAGATTGACTAGTGACACATCCTCACTGCGCTCTTTGTATTTATAATATTACTAGCAGAACCCGCGGCTTCGCTTGCGTTAAAACCGCATAAAAATACTCTAAAAAGGTAGGTTTCATACAAACTTTCATTTCCTATTTTACCCCTTAGGGATGAATTTCGAAAAATGCTAAATATGTATTTATTTAATTGTATTGAAGAGCATTAATATATATATATCAAGTAATTCTGATCATAAATAATTTTTTGAATTGTATTGTAATGTGTTTTCCCGTGGGAATGAGATAATGTCCCGCAGTAAAAAGTACCAAATGGCACTCTACAACCCTCCAACTATCTCCACACAAAAACACGCGAATCTGTCACTCTGTTTTGATGTGTAAGAAGGACAAACAAACACACTAGTTACTTACCCCTATATGGACTAGTGACTTACCCTCGCTTCGCTCGGGTGCGGGTGTGTGTGGTGTGTGCTCATAACTAGAGGTGCACATGCGTTGCTACAGTTTAAAAGAAAGATCTTTTTATGCGGAATCATTCTGTAATACATTGTTTTCATAATAATTTTATTAGTTTTCGCAGCGCATGTCAATAAAGCTTCAATAAAGTCATCATCATTTTTTCCGATATCTTCAACAATCATCGTCATATTTCAATCAAAATAATCGAAGCCTTAATCAATTATACACTCAAACCTTTCTCATGAATCACTCCATCTACTGCTGAAAACCGTATGAAAATCCATTTGGTGGTTTTTGAGTTTATCGAGTTCACACAGACAGACAGATGCGGTGGGGGATTTTATTTTATAATATGTAGTGATATACAGGTAATGCTCTTTTTGGCAAATTTTATCACTAACAAGAGCCTATGTTACCCCGGGTCCTAGTGTATGACCTTGAATAGATAAACTATGACTTTAGGCATCTAAAGGCGAAGGTAAATCACTGGTATAATATAACAATAATTCATACTTTTCAATGTTCCGCTACTGAGCACGAACCTTCCCCCAATGCGATGGGTATTAGGTTGTTCACCACTTAATGCCAAATAAGATTTCGTGGGCTTCGTTTAGTTAGGTTTTCTCAGACATAGGATGTATTCCCTCATTACATATGTATTCAGCCCTTTGTAACGTCCCACTGCTGGGCACGGGCCTCCCTTCAATACGAGGGGAATCAGGCTATAGTCCACCACGCTGGCTAAGTGTGGATTGGCGGACTTCACATGTCTTTCGAAAACTTGCTAGGTTCTCTCAGACATGCAGAATTCCTCACGATGTTTTCCTTCACCGTAAGGCAAATGGTAATCATGTTAGAAATGATTCGCACATGAAAATATCAGAGGTGCGAGACTCGGGATTTGAACCCGCTTCACTCGGTTTTCCAAGCGAGCGCGTTACCACTGGCCTACCACTTGCCTCCACATATAAAACGTTGTAAATCTATATAGCCAAGCCAATACAACCCCATGGCCATTTACTTCAGCATTTGACACATAAGGCGGTCGTATACAGAATAAAACAAATGAATGGGACATGAAAGAAGATCACCTCAAATATTGAAGATACCAAGTTTCACTCAAAGGAAACATTCCTTTATTTTTTTGAATATTATTTACTGCATTAAAATATTATTTAAAGCCTATCGTATTCGGTAATCGAAACAGTTAAAATACGACAATGTACAAATTCAATATTTAATAGGACTTATTGTTAGTGTATATGTTGTGAATAAAATCTCTCTAACAAACATTAGATATATCTTACAATTGCATAAAACCAAGAAATCTTACAATACAAAGGTGATGACTTATCAAAATGAAAATTAAATAGTTAATTTTTTTATTGAATTTTTACGTAAATATCATTGCGTGCTAACTGATAATTTAATGTTTCATTTTAAATTCGTGCCCACCAATCGACTTTCGCGGAGTTAAACAATATAAATTATAATAGCGTAATCTATTTTATTAACTCACTTATTCCTCAGAAAAATTAAGGTTAATTTTAACTTTTATACGACCAAGTTAACGAAAGTTATAATTGGAATAAATGTTAACTGAACATTATATACAACTGAAGGCAATCTTGTTTGTGAAATAGTGTCGAAAACAGTAATTAATCTAAAATTTACTGTATAAAGATATGATAACGTTGAGTTATTAGTTTCCAATATCGTTTTTCAAAGAAATAAACATGTTTGTTATATTTTTATCCATACATATGGAAGATAATATTTTTCGGTATATTTAATAATAAAACTAATAATTAACCTTAATTAAAAACTGTTAATTATAGTTAATTATTAATTAACAGTTCGCAGTGTACGAAAATATATATGAAAAATAAAATAGAAAAATACATCATTTATCCAAATAATTAATAAACTACCCCAGATAGAGTTAAAGTACCTACAATAGAAAAACTGGCGAATTTTGAAAACAAATTTTGAATTGTGATGGTACATAAAATAAATCGTCTTCGATTCGCAGCGGACAAAGAAACACACAAAAATCATCGAGAGTCTCATTTAACGAAATTGGTTAAAAAGTACCCCACGTACTTACCGGTGGTAGGACTCTGTCAAGCCTGAGGAGTCCGACTGGATGGGTACCACCCCCTTATCTATTTCTGCCGCCAAGCAACAATGATTGCGTTGTTGTGTTCCGGTATGAAGGATAAGGTAGCCAGCGCAATTACAGGCAAGAGGCATATCATCTTAGTTCTCACAGTGACAACGCACCTGTGATTCTGCATTTTTGTTACTTAAAACCTAAGTGCATGAACCGTAGGTATTATGGGCGACAGGTACTGCTTTCCATCAGGTGGCCTGTCTGCTCGTTTGTCACTGAATCGCATAAAAAAAAAAGTTTAGTTATTGGTCAAAAAGTACCCCAGAAGAGATGGCAAAGCTTATTAGCTTTAACAAGCGTGATGTGACTCGGGCCTAAGTGAAGGAAATCCATCTTCGTTTAATTAACTACTTTGGGTTCGCAAATCGATTTTAGGACATTTCCGTACTTAATTTGACGCGAAATAGTTTAGGACGAAGGGTAATTGTTCTTCTGTTAATTTGTAAGCACATTCCGATGTCGTTTCGTAACTTATTAAGTTTCAAACGTCCAATTTACTGAGATAATCGGTTTTGTGATTCTGTACCTTAGGTACATATACTTAGGTTAGAACATTTATATACTTAGGTATAGATAACGTAACCGTAAAACAGTGGTAACGAATAAATCAAAAATTCTTGGTTTTATAATTTAGATTGCGTCTAGTAGGTATAAATACAGCTTTTTAAATACAATGTATTCCATGACAACAATCAAACAGAAATGTCAATTATTTTGTGATTTGTTGTTCAACTATTTTAAACATATTTAAAATTTAAGCTGCATTCGATATGATGTCAGCACGTGGAATACAAAAGCAAAAATTTTCCATATTCATGTATGACGTATTTGACGGATAGGACGTTTCGGAATTTCATAATAATTGCTTAGATTCATATTGAAAATTAAATAATTTTCAAATGCGGCTTTGGTCATATAGTTTATTTGTATATAACCAGAATAACTAATATTGATGTCCCTAGTAGCAAAAATATAAGATTTTCTTCATATAAACTTACGGTAGACTATACAATTTTCTTTTTATTTAACCTTAGGAAATGTATTTAATCCTAGCACCTGATGCATATAGATGGTTATGTGGGACTCACCGGCTAGAAAAGACAGTACTACTTACTAAAACCCAACTAAACCTTCAAGCTTCAGCTTACGCACTCAACCATGACGCTCCGATGGCTGACCAGCCGAGGCAGACTACCATAAAAATGGGGTTAATTCCACGGTCCACTCTGCTATCAGAATATGCTAGTAATATGCTTCACTTATTAGCTTTAATACAATTTTACAATTTTGCTTTTTCTCATCCAGGTCTTCCTCCAATACCAAAGACGAATTGACAAGGCCTAAGTCGTAATTTAGAAAATATATCTATGCAGCAGATGAAAAATAAATCTACTGAAAGAATTGGAATTTTTAGAATAATTAAAATTATTCAGAGGCCATAACTGTCACGGTACAAGAAAGTGAAAATTACATTACGGCATACCACAAGGAAGTATTGTAGGTCCTATGTTATTTCTAATCTACCTAAATGACCTGTGGTTATTCCAACAATTATAGTAAAATTGCTAGTTTTGTAGATGCATAATGCCCCTTTAAACATAATATTATTATTTTATTACCACTTCGTAAGATGTATAATACAGTAATATAACTCAAAGATTCATTTTAAGAGACACATATTTCTAATTTTTATTTCCAACGTGTGATCTATGCAAATTCATATCGGTTCTTACAGTTTGATAACTATTTGTTTTGCGTAGTATCCTTAAAACACTGTGCCATAACCTATAATACAGACACAAGTATAGATTTCTTTCCGTTTTCAGCCCTTTTTTACTGTCCCACTGTTGGGCGCGGACTTCCCTTTGCTACAAGGGGGATATGCCTTAGTATACCATGATGGCCAAGTGCAGGTAAGCGGTTTCCACGTTTTTCGAAGACTTGCTAGGTTCTCTCAGACATGTTTCTTAACGATGTTTATTGTTTACTTCCACTGTCAGATAAGTCGTAATAATGTCGGAAATTATGATTTCCGACATTATTATGACTCATTTGCACATGAAAATATCGAAGGTTTTAGGCCCGGGATTTGAATTCAATTCTCTCTTTTTTCCAAGTAATCGTGTTATCACTGGGCTACCTGTCTAAATATAGGTAAGAGAAAAAAAATATGCGTTATCTAAATTTCTCGTTAAACTATGCTTGAGTGACAAAAGCTATTTTTTTATCGATATATCACGAGAGCTGAGTCGTGTTGAAATTTAGTGACATATTACTTCTTTATATTGTTCTACTATTGAGATATTGCATGTCGAATATGCCTGAATATTTTGTATTTACGAAACAAGGATGAGCCTCTACATAATCTATACAAGCATTCACTCCCTTTGAATTTGAATATGCGAATCTGAGGTTTTGTTACTCCGACATATTTCATTAGTTCACGTATTAACGTTATTGTTTACTATCTATTTATAAATATAATAAAACTGTAGAGGTCATATGTTTATACATAGGAAAAAAATGCTAAAAATCGAGTCTGGATATGCAAGAAGAGAAATAGAACAAAACCAGTTTTTTTCGATTTTTTTGTTTCTCTGTATGTCTGTTAGTACGAGCTAATTTCCGAAACTGTTGGACTAATTTAAATGAAATTTAGCATGGTGGTACCTTATATCCCCGGTCAACATTTTAGATACTTTTCATCCCGAAAAATTAAAGAGTTCCCGTGGGATAGTTAAAAAACTATAGTAATTTATACAGCATAGTACACAACAATTTATGCACCTAATTTAGTAAAATTTGCTATGGAAGAAGCGGAGCGAGGGTGAGTCGCTAGTATAGTTATATAAGTAAAAAAATCGGGATTGAGCGGGAATGAAATCTCGTGGGCTCAGCAGAAAAAATGCTGTGAAATTTCCACTGGGTTATAGGAGTATAGAAAAAAATCAATGTCAAGTCTGACTGAAGACTGGTATTAAAAAATTATAATTCTATTAAATAATTTAGTTTTTCTTTCACCTAGCACTTAACAGAAGTTATTAGAGCTTAGAATATACGAAAGCAAAGTGAATGAAATATGAAGCTTTCTACTGCAAGAGGTATAATATGAGGCAAGGAATCTGACAAAGGCCCACCTTGTCTTTATAGAAAGTTCGGGCTGTTTTAGTTCAGAATAATATATTATAATAATATGGAGAATATTCAAACATCTACTCTTGTCGAGGCATATTGATGCCTTATTGTATCTGTTATTAGGAAGGTGGTTGCAGATTCGATTCTTGCGTCTGGAAAATATTTCGACTACACTGACTTATAAAGTGTTTTTAAATAGTACATAAAAGAAATATTGGGATGTATAGAAGCGAAGTATATAGGAGTCTAATGTAAGCAAAAATGTGATTTTTTATTGATAACACCAAAGCTTTTCATTATATATACATATACATATATATATATATATATATATATATATATATATATATATATATATATATATATATATATATATATATATATATATATATTTAATCAAATTTCATAAAAGGAGAAGGTTTACTAAAAATATATTTAACAAAATTTGCTAGGGTCAAACCCGAGCGGAGCGAGGGTGAGTCACTTGTATAGTTATATAAATAAAAAAAGTCGGGATTGAGCGGGAATGAAATCCCGTGGGCTCAGTAGAAGAAACGCTGTAAATTTCCACTGTGTTATACGAGTATAGAAAAAAATCAATGTCAAGTCTGACTGGAGACTGGTATTAAAAATGATAACTTCGTTACGTATTTAGTATTTGAGTATTTACTCCATTCAACTGTACTGTATATTACGTATTTACATAGGTATATATATTTGAAACGATTTTATGATTTTTTTATGAATAGGTTTTTTTTCAAGGGCAGTCTCATATTTTCAATTAAAAAATTTTACCACTTGTGTATGTTTTCTTTTAAAAATAAATTGAAGAGAATTTTTTGAATAATTCACATGCTTTATATGAAACAACTATAATGCCAAAATTCCACTTGATTTTATCTTAGTAAAATAATGCATAAAGGAATACAGACACTTGGCCTAAATCGAATTGACAATATGTTGAGACGTATGTTGTGTATATAAATAATCAGTCAAGTGCGAGTCGAGTTCATACTTACGTACGTACATGTTCTTTTTATTAATATGACTTTTACTCTATGTATGTATGTAGTATATCAACTTCGATGATCGATTACGAGTGTTAAAAAATATTTCTTTTATTTGCTATTATAGCGGCAATAGAAATATGTACTTTGTGAAAATTTCAACTCTACCTATATCATAAGATACAGCTCTCTGATAGACGCACGGAAGGACATCGGAGGCTTAATAGTTTAAAGCTTAGTAATAGGGTTCTGTTGGCACCCTTTGGATACGGAACCCTAAAAAAGGTTACGACGTTAAAGGCTTGTCTACACTAATATTTTAAAGAGGTAAAATTTTTTAGTTTCGATGTAGGGGGCTGCCTCTAAAACTACTGAATAAATACTGAAATTCTTTCACTAAAAGCTTACAACCGGGTGCAATAAGTTTTTTATCTGTTTATCTTATACCCAATAAAAAAAATATTTACGTATATGACATTAAATTTTAATTTTTTTAATAAAGTCGCGAAAAACTGGCCGTTGATTTGCTTTTTACCATCCACTGCCTAAGTGTTAAATAAATAAAGCAGGATGTAGATAAATATTCTAGCGCTCAATACTAGCTTCCGATAACGGTTCACTAAACATGACTTAACGAGTTCAAGTTCCGCTAAATTCTTGGAACGACTTTACCATCGATTGATCAAGTTATTGTCATTTTTACCATGATTATTTCATCGAGATAAACATTTTTAATGTTAACTAGTGATCATTAACGAAACATTTAGCTCAGTTTGTAGTGAGCCTACTTATTCTGCCAGCGGTCGCCGGTTTGAGTCCCGCTGGGGGCATTCATTTGTCTGATGAGTACGAATGTTTGTACTCCAGTCATGGGTGTTTATATTTATAATATACATACATATTATAAATATAAACACTGTTTAAAGTTATATATGTGTAGTGTATCAACTATCTGGTATCCATAACACAAGCCTCGAAGCTTATCATGGAACTAGATGGTACTGTGTGTTAATATCCCAACATATTTATTTATTATTGATATCGCCTATCCCTATTAACAATGTCGGATATGCATTTTTGTCATTTTCTTTTTATTTCACTAATCACTCTTAAAAAGTCTCTTCTTTTAGTAGCTGCAAGAAAAAAATATTTTTTACGAGTATTTTTTAAAATAGCCACATTAACATTGTCGTATATGTCACGACCAGCCAGTTAACAATGACGGATATTAACTTGCGACAATGTTCGCGGCTTGCGAGAGGCAGCAGCGCATGCGGTTGTGCCCGTACCAACCATGTTACACGGACAAGCGCATGTTGCGCGATATTACGTTACTATACATTATTATTTTCTATATTTTGTTCTTATTAATAAGAATTGCGTATACTAGGTCCGCACGCTTAATAAAAATAGCCAATAAATGATCTGTAGAAAATTTTATGGATAAAAACAAAGAGTGTTAATTTAAACATTTTGACTACTGCAGGTGAAGATGAAGAAACAGGTAAATATTTATTATTATTTTATTTCTAAAATAGCTTTCTTAACATGATACAATTTTTTCAAGAATAAACTAATTTCAATATTTGCTTTTATTTCATTGTCAATGAAATATGTGGAATAGTTCGTTTAAAATTGTAGGATGTGACATAACCGACATTGTTAACTGTCTTGAATGGATTAAAATATGTCGGTAGTACCAGATCCGACTTTGTTAGTCGTTTTAATGTATGTCCAATTTGTCGGAAGTGTTACTTTCTACTTTGTTAATTGTATGTATTTTAAAATGTTATGTTGGATGTGGTACATATTACTTTTTTATCTGTTCAATGATATATTTTATATGTTGGTTGTGTTATTTTAATTTATGTTTTTTATATTGCTATTATAAAAAATGCATTTTGACGCTTTTGTTTCACCTATACTGGTTTGGTTCTATTGACTAATAATAATTTCCGCACTACAACGTATACAATTTTTTTATTATTAATATATTTTTTTCAGTTAATAGAGAATCTCCATTGCCATGTGGTTTCCAATATCAGTTAATTAAGTTGAACGAAATGATTGGTAAAGTTTTCAATGAACATACACCAGAGAATGAACATGGTACACCAGAAAATAATGAGTTCACTTTATCAACCTCGACTTATTTTAAAATTCCTTCTGAAATTAATGTTGCTGTTGACCATGAAATTATATCAAAAACTCCAATGCCGTCCCCATTCCCATTATGAAATTTGCAATTACAGCTTCTGTGCAACGTATTCAGAAAGTGAAAACCTACCAATTTTGACCAACGAATACTTATATGGTAACTTATACACACCCTCTGTAACTTTCTTTTCAACTTTTATAAGTGATAAAGACAAGAAAAGACTAGTACATAAAGAAAATTGAGTGGTAAATAAGAAAAAGATATTAAAAAATCAAGGGAAGAGCTTTTCAAATCACAGAGGTAAAGAGGTATAAGAACAGCAGTTAAAAGAACCGTGTAATGCAAAGTGTTGAAAGAAATATTCCTCGAAATTCAGCTAGAGTCAGTGAAAAATAATATTTAACAAAACGACAATATCGCTATATCCTTAACGCAAATTTCAACATACGCTTTCAAAAGCCGAAGAAAAATCTATGTGATATCTGTAACATCTATTCTAATAAAGAAATTCCAACAGAAGATAAAATGATTTCATTTTTGAAACATAAATCTGCCAAAAAAGCCGCACATCAATTAAAACAGCTGGACAAAAAGGCAACTATGTCGAAAGAAGAGATTGCTGCAGCAACTTTCAATTTTGATAAAGTTTTAGTTACACCACATAGATATGTCAATGTATTTTACTATAAAAGAAAATTATCTACACTTAACTTCACCTTATACGAGTTAACTATAAAATTAACCGCTTGCTTTATGTGGCACGAGGCAACAGAAAAACGTGGCGCAAACGAGGTCTCTAGTTGTCTCTATCAGTTTATTATTTATATTTATATCTCTATTTGGAGTCACTATCACCCATCGTTTTATGGAGAAGGGTCACACGCAAAACGAGTATGATAGTCTCCATGCGACTATTGAACACAGTAGTGATTGCAGGTTAATCTAGGTTCCAAATGTTTCGCTGATTCCAAATTCGCTGCGCTAAAGCTGAAAGTACACCCAAATAGAGTGAAGGAGATGACAACTTCTGATATATTTGATTTTAAATCTCTGTTATCAATTAAAAATTGGTCTAAAAACAGTAACAATGAGAAAATTCAGTGGGCTCGCTTAAGAGAGGTGACGGTACATGCACAGCACTATGATAGGATTGAATATAAGTATAATTTTGAAGATGAACCGAAAACTTTAATAGTATTGAGATCTGGTAACTGAAACACTGCAAGGTTGTCTCATGAATTTGTAAATCCAGCAGGCTTATAATAGGGATCTTTCTAATAGTCGTGATAAATATAAGGATTTAATTAACCTCTGTCGAAGTGGAATAATTCCGGAAAAATATTAGAACTTTTATCAAAACTTAAAATTTGATCAAAGTGCCCAAGAGCCACATAAAGACATTGATAAGTATGATTAATTGGTAATGTTGCTCTTTTAAGACTGATGATTTTGTTTCTCTGTTATGATAATAAAACCTAAACTGTGATGATAAAGTGTCATTTTTAGAATAGTTACGAAAATTCATACTTTTGTTGAGATTATCTAACCTAGGTAGAGTACCTACCTATATTATGTCATTATAGAAGCTTTTTTACTAAATATGAGATTATTATATTATAACTTTGGTCAGTTTTAGTTTTGTCCTTGTAGAGTCACTTCATATTATTACAAACTTATTAGTTTTTTTTATGTGTAATGCTATGTTGGTCAAGCCGTTTTGTATTATTTTTGTGGAGTCTGTTGTTTTATAAGATTTTTACTTAAGGCTGAGTATTTATTTTTATCTTTTCGGACTTTTTTTATACTCCTGGAGTTTTTTTCTTGTATTAATTTTATAAGTTTTTCATTGTTTATGAGGCTGTGTAATGAAGCCAATTTAATTTTGATACTCCTAGAGCTTTTATTTTTTATTGTGTTTATTTTTTTAATTAATATCTAATAACAAAGAATATTTAAATGTATTTTATTTTTGAATTTTGCTTTAGATACGTCAGACTTTGGTCTAAAATTTACTGTTAACAATGACGTATATGGCACTTCCAACACATAACAAATAAGTTTAGACACGTAACATTGTCGTATGTGGCACTTCCAACAAAGATTCAAGTAGTTTGTACATGTAACATTGTCGCATATGGCAGATTCGACAAATTAAAATTCATTTGGTACGGTTAAAAAAGTCATTTCTGACTTTTAACATACTTAGGAAAACAAAAACAATACTTTATTACCATGTAATTAAGATCATAAACGCGTATTAAAATTCGGTTGAGTTTTGTTAACCTAACTTGTACATTTTAAAAAATATCAACAATTCAAACTTTGACGCGCTCTCCTGTAAAGTTGCCGATTTTCACATCCGACAATGTTAATAGGGATAGGCGATATCATCTTATATACATAATACGTATATAGGGTGAAAGAATGATTAATAATATTAGCATAGAAAAAAAATCACTCAGATCAGATCAGGAGACATTTGCTGTGTATCTTATTTAAACCTGTGGGTTGACAAAGTTGAAACTCTGCAGTCGCTATTACTAATAGAAAAATAAAACGCATAGAAAAAACATATCTAAGCATTATGTTACAATGTCTGAAAATTTCATCTTAAAATATATATTTTATAGTTTTGCGAATAGCGATATACATATATTGTAGAAAGTCAACTTATCAAAGGGGTTAAAGGAATATAGGGGCATCTGAAATTTACAAACGTACAATGTAATGCACAATGTAACATAATCAACTGTTTATGATGTTCACTCGAATATTGTTGTGGAAAAAGCCTTAAGCTTGCCATTTCTACATTGTAACATACCTTAAGTTAGCAAAAAAGTAACAAAAATATCGATATATAAAAGAAAACTATTAATTCATATAACTCGTTTTCCGTACGACTCGGAAACTATTTGTACATTTGTCTATCTGTCTAATTTGACAAGGGCACTGAAAGGATGGAATGTTGCATGTTCACGCGAACAATATACATGGAAGTGGTATAAGTATTATGTTTGTAACGAGTAAAGTGAAGTGAGGAGCGGGTGTTAGAGCTAGTGCAGCGGTGTGAAGTGTGAGGCGAGTAGAGTGGATGGGGATGGCGTGGGATATAAAAAGTCTTGCTCGGGATCGAAATTAATTATTCTGCAGTGTTTAAGTGTTGTTATATAATTACCAGTGTATAGTTTTAAAAGTCAATAGTTATAAGTTTAAAATCTGTAATATAAAGTGATTTGTTAAAAAAAAAATATCTTTTTATTTTCCCCGACTGCTTCATATATTATTCATGGGAAAGTAAAAAAAAAAAATATTTGAAAACACTCGTTTACTGTGTGTTAGTGCGCACCTGTTGCAGGCTTAGGCTATCATTTGGATCTTATAATTATTTAGGTCTAACTAGAATAATTTTTTATATATAATTTATTTGAAAATGTACTGTGTGTATGTTCACATACCTCGTATGAATATCAATATACCCGTAATATATTGAAGGTATCCAACGATTTATACATCGGAGAGCGAAAATAGAGTATCAATTTTTGTTTCTCCAGTACTTAATTTGCTCAAACATCTATTGAAAACAATTGGGTCTGTCTGTTTGTTTATGTCCTCCACAGTGTAACTAATTTTACGAAAATTTCACTATTTAAAGAAACAGTGACTTAGGCTACTTTATTTTTTATACAAGTTAAGGAAAATGGTCATATGGAATTTGGTAGTACTTTTGAATATAAATGTTACTAGCCATTCATCTTCGCTCCGCTCGGGTTCGTCCCTACTTACGTTTTAACGTTTAGTATAGATTTCTCAGAGATGAGATATTTTACCGCAGTAAAAAGTATCCTATATGTTGACTTGGACAACCAGCTATCATTATACCAAATTTCATCTAAATCCCTTCAGTGGTTTTTCCGTGATGCGGTAACAGACAGACAGACAGACAAAAATTCTAAAGACTATAGATTCGGCCTCTGTGTTGATAATAATGTCTATTTCAATAAGATTTTCAAAAAAATATTTATTGTTCAGATTCGGCTTAGAATTTTATTACATTATGTATAGATAGAATTATCGAATATATCGAATATATGTAAATTAAATCCTGTTCATGTCACTTCTATGGAACACGTTATCTATGTTCTCCTATTATTTGACAAGTCGATTAGGGTCATTTGGTTTTGCGATCCTCTTATAATGGAGTGTTGGGAAATTGCTTCTGTTTCTGTCGGAATTGAAATGTGAGACGTTTATTTTATTATTTATACATTCTATATACAGTTACATTATTTCGGTAGTAAGCGATGCTGTTAAAGATGTAAAATGTGTTCATGTCGGGTGTTTTTAATCGAATTCAAAGAAGGAGGCGGTTCTCAATTCGACAGAATCTTTTTACGGTTCCGTACCCAAAGGGTAAAACGGGACTCTATTACTAAAGACTCTGCTGTCTGTCTGTCTGTCTGTCGTCTGTCATGACGTCTGTCACCAGGCTGTATCTCATGTAGACGCTTGAAATATTCACAGAATATTTAGTTATATATTCACTTTAAAAATAAATCATTAAATTAAAAAAAAACAAACATATAAGGGGGGCTATCCTATACAACAGACATGATTTTTTGCCGTTTTCATAGTTAATGGTACGGAACCCTTCGTGCGCGAGTCCGACTCGCACTTGGCCAGTTTTTTTTATGCATGTTCAACGATTACTCGAAGACAAATGAAACGATTTGGAAAATCCTATTTGTTTAAAAGGTCCAAGTATCCCAGGTGGTCTTATTTAAATTTCATCGAAATCCGTCGTGCAGTTTTAAAAAAATTAACAATAAATTATTTTTAAATTAATGGCTTAATTGAATATGTTATTAAAAAACTTGTATGTCATCTCTGAGAAATCTATACTAAATGTTAGAACGTAACTAGGGTCAAACCGGAGCAGAGCGAGGGTGAGTCGCTAGTCTGTTTATGCAAACCCTAAATACCACTCAATCACTAATAGATTAATCACAATATTTTAATTATATTAATCTTGATAATCAAATTTTGTCAAATAACAGTAAGATTGTCTGTAATGAAAAGGTTTTATGACGCGACTTTTATAAAATTTACGTTTTAATGAGAGAAATTTTCCTTTAAAAATGCCAATGTCTTCAAGAACAAAATCACGTTTCCGACTTGTATGTAGAATATATGTATATTATACGTGTATTCAGTCCTTTTTAACGTCCCACTGCTGGGCACGGGCCTCCCTTCAGTACGAGGGGGATCAGGCCATAGTCCACCACGCTGGCCAAGTGCGGGTTGGCGGACTTCACATGTCATTTGAAAACTTGTTAGATTCTCACAGACATGTAGGTTTCCTCACGATGTTTTACTTCACCGTTAAGACAAGTGGTAATCATGTTGGAAATGATTCGCACATAAAAATATCAGAGGTGCGAGACCCGAGATTTGAACCCGCTTCACTCGGTTTCACAAGCGAGCGCGTTACCACTGGGCTACCACTGCCCATTATACGTATATGTACATTATTGTTATTTTGTGTTATTTTTAAAATATCTTTATTTATCAATATAAATCATTAAATTAAGTACATTTCTAATGTAAATTTAATCCTAGAAGTACATATTATATACAATTATATTTGTTTGACATGTACACAGACTTATATAAAACTTAAAGCAAAGATTTGTATGTATGTAAGTATGTACATTATTGTATAACTTTCAAACAGTCCAAGAAATTAAAGAATTCCCACTTCTTACTCCATACACGTAATATTGAGTTTCATAGATTAGAAAATAATAATTTTAGTACTTCTATAATACTTTCTAATTTACAGCAGACAATTGCTACCGGTTTTAATTTGAATTCTTCTCACGAACTTAACTTGTTGTAATAAAGAATGTTGACTGAAACGTCTTAGGGCAAATCTACGGTATAATAGCTTTTATGCGGAAAGCTTTTTATATAAGAACTAAGAATATAAAGTAAAAGTAAGGAATATTTTCAACTTTATTGTTGTTTGTTATCTATTTGAACATATCTAGGTATATCCGAATATTTATGTTTGTCACATGCGAGGTGTTTTTTATATATTTTTTTTATATTCTTTGACGACACGTTTGGTTCAGTTTGTAGTGATCCTACTTGTTGTGCCAGCGGTCGCGGGTTCGAGCCCCGCTGATTTCATTTATTTGTGTGATCAGCACGAATGTTTGTACTCCAGTCATGGGTGTTTATATTTATAATATGTATGTATTTAAAGTTATATATGTGTAGTGTATCAACTATCTGGTATCCATAACACAAGCCTCGTAGCTTAACATGGAATTTGTTGGTGCTGTGTGGTAATGTCCCAACATATTTATTTATTCTTGAATTTCTTTTCAATATCTTATGTATAAGTATCTTATGTATACAATTTAAGTGGGGTTATATCAAACTGGATTTTTATCCTACAATAGGGCTTAATAATGTATACAGTTTTATCGAAAATCGTTTAACAGTGAGATACAAATATTTCGATATCTGGAGAAAGTTTTTGAAATAGAATGTTTTTGACCGACTTAAAAAAACAAAACAGGCTATGTTTTATTTTGTACATGTTTTACGCGATATCTTTGCTAATGATGAACCAATTTCTAGATTATTTTTTTAAGAAACTCTTAAAAAACAATACTTTCTTTTTTAATAAATTTTAAATAAAGTACCTCAAGGTTTGTTTCAAAAAAATCCAAGAATAATTTCACCCCTGAGGCAAAAATAATTACTAAGTGATTTTAAAGTGTAATATTTTCGTTAAAGTTTTTATTAGGTATCAAAACTGTATTCAATTGATTATTTAAATATAACTAACGACTCGGTTTGCTTCGCTCGGGTTCGTTCGTTAGGTACATTTTAAATAACGAAGACCATAAAAATCGGTCCATCCGTTCTTGAGTTATAAATGGTATAACTAACCCGACTTTGTTTTATGTATTGGGTATAGTGTCTCACCCTCGCTCTGCTCGGGTTCGTCCTAGTTACGTTTTAACGTTTAGTATAGATTTTTCAGAGATGAGATATTTTCCCGCAGTAAAAAGTATCTTATATGTTGACTCGGATAACCAGCATCCACCACCACATACCAAATTTCATCAAAATCTGTCAAGTGGTTTTCTCGTGATGTGGTCACAGACAGACAGACAAACAGACAAAAATACTTAAAACTATAGATTCGCTCTCCGTATCGATAATAATGACTATTTTAATAAGATTTCCAAAAAAAATTTTATGTACAGATTCGACTTAGAATTTTATTATATGTACAGATTACTTATATATAGATAGATTATTGGAATTTTCACGTGCATCATTTTGAGAGTAATAAAAATATTCCTATGTAATACACCTCTTTATAAATTTCATAATTAAGCCTAACTTAAAACATAAATACGTTTTAATTTCATAAGTTGGGGACATCAAACGTTACAGCTTTACTCTCTTGAGTACTTTTTCCTTAATTATATCTTATAATAAAAACCTCTGAGAAAGATTTATGATTGGAGCATGTTTGAGATGTGACTCAAAGAAATTGAATATATAACATTTATTCGTATTTTTTAGTCTCTGTTTAATCTCGCTCGTTTTAACAATAAGTGACTTATCCTCACTTCACTAGGGTGCGTCCTTGTGTTACTGCAGGTCTATGTTGGATTTTCATCCTGTCGTGGTGGAGAGGCTCGTTAGCAGAGATACGTTGGGGAGACACAATGGGAACTGGTCCACTTTAATGGGCGGTGTATGATTGTTTGGTCTGCCTCGGCAGGTCAGCCGTCGCATCGGAACGTCCTGGTTGAGTGAGAAAGTGAACCTGCGATGCCACATTAAGACGGAGGAGGTTCCGTTGTTCCACAAGGAGGAGGTTCCATCAAGGCGGTGTGCCATGTGGGTTGCTTCTGGTGCTTTTCTGATAGCAAAGTTAACCATTGGAGCAATTCCATGGCTGTTGTGGTCTGTTTCGACAGGCCTCCTTCAGGGTGTCGTGGTTGAGTGCGTAAGCGATTCTATGACACTCCATTAAGACGGAGGAGGTTCCGTTGGGTTTTAGTGGGTAGTTCTGGTTTTGTCGGTAGGTCCGATACCTCGTGCCTAAATGCATTTTCCAACGTTAAAAAAAGTAGAATCGAAGGTTTGAATTAGTATAGCTATTTACTTTATAGTAAAAAGAAGGTATAATTTTTTACTGCTTAATGGTTGGATTAAAAAAATGCGAATAAAGTCATTGACAATTACTAGTTAAACTTTAATTCCTATGTTATATGTTGTTGGTCTTCTTACTAGGAACAGAAATCGAATTCATACCCACGTCGTTTAATGTAAAAACTTAATTCATACACGTTTCGAGTAAAATATGAAAGTAATGCAAAGCGTATACTGAGCACTTCACATGAAGCAAGCGAGGGCGGAAATACAAAACATTCTTAATAGGGCGGGCGGTCTCATTAAAACAGTGCTATAGAGGAAAACCTGAAAAAAAATATGCAAATCTATATTTACTACTTATAATTATATGGTTGCAGCTATTTTACATTTTTGACCATTGTCATTAAAAAAAGTAGATATTTAATCCGAATATTTGTAAATTGTAAAAAAAAAAATGAAAAAATATATTCCTTACAGAAACAAGATCAAAACTAAAAGTAGTTTACAATCGGCATATCCATACTAAAATTTTAAATGTGAAAGTATGTTTGTTTGTTCGTTTTTGTTTTATGACTTTTTAAAGTATCGCGTTTCATAATTATAATATAATAATTACACTACGGGACTCAACGCGTGAATTCGTAAGTGGCTATATACCTTGTTCCCGACGTTTCGACTGGGTTGCACCAGCCATTGTCACGTGTACGGCATCCTTTGCTACGATCAGAGATGTTTTTCGCATGCACCCTCATTTGATCTTCAAAATTTATAATAGCCGCTACACACGACAATAATATTATCCACCGGTGCGTTGACGGACAACCGCGATACTTTATTTTTTTCTATCATTGGACTCTACGCAGATGACAACCTGTATCCATCCTCACGCTTGAATTTTTTATGTTTCTTAATCTTAATCGCCTAGCGAACCATTCTTCAGTAGTATCGGCGATCGGTGGACAAAACCTTAGGCTGGTGGAGCTCAATCCAGTGATTTGAATTAGAGTTGAGCAGATGTTTCGCTATCCCTGATTTTACCGTCTGGCGATTCTTTATAGCTGCGATATGTTTCTTGACCCTCTCCGCACTGGTGCGTTTAGTTTGACCAATGTACAAACTACCGCAGCTGCAATCAATATTGTAGATGCCTGGTGTTTGGTACGGGATTACTGTGTCCTTCGGCGTGCGCGTAAGTTTTTCAAGCTTGGAAAACGAAACTTATACAGTCCTAATGGTTTCTTAGTACTGATCCAACTTTGTCCGTTATTCTTTTGATGTAAGACATGAATACGGGCTGCCGGTTAATCTCAAGATGTCTCGTACGTGTGCCACGGCGACTTGGATTCCTTCGACTCACTTTGTACTCGTTCCTCTTAAGTCCTGAACATGCGCGAGCTCCGTATCTAAATGTTCAGGGTCACACAGTTCATAGGCTCGACTAGTCAGAGACGTCACATCAAAACTTATTTGCCAATTATATATTAACTAACGACTCATCCTCACTCCGCTTGGCTACTTCCCTAGTTACGTTTTAAAGTTTAGTATAGATTTCTTAGAGATGAGATATTTTTTCGCAGTAAAAAGTATTCTATATGTTGACTGTCATACCAAATTTCATTTCAGTAAGATTTAAAAAAAAAATATACAGATTCGACTCAGAATTTTATTATATGTACAGATAAGTGATACCGTAAGTAAATGTAACGTTATCACTGTAATCTCTTCATCTACATTCTACAGCATGGGAACAATAATAATGAAACTTAATATTGAGTTTTATACTGGATTATTATTATAATTGCGAAACTTTGAATGTATGTGCATATGTTTGTTCCTCATTCAAGTTCATCGGAAGTTCGTTTCGGTTCGGAGTTCGGAGTTCGGTTTCTGCCGCCAAGCAACAATGATTGCATATTCAGTAGCCAGCGCAATTACAGGCAAGAGGCATATCATAGTCCTCACAGTGACAACGCACATGTGGTTCTGCATTTTTGTTACTTAAAACCTAAGTGCAGGAACCGTAGTTGTTATGGGCGACAGGTACTGCTTTCCATCAGGTGGTCCGTCTGCTCGTTTGTCACTGAATCGCATAATAAAAAAAAAATTAAGTCTTGGAAAACACATGGGTATCTAGAGATGCACCCGAGTTAAGCAAGAATAAGACATTAATTTTCTAAACAATGTGAAATATAGTTTATGAACATAGTATCAATTTGCCATTTTGTAAATTTTCACACGCAAATTTCAGTGAGATACATAACTTTTGTCAAAGCACCAGGCTCACTTCAATTATGCATACGTTGACGAAGTGAAACCGCGTAAATATTTACGTTATGCACTATGAAAATTTTACATAAAGGCTATTGTTATGAGAAAACTGTAAAAGCTGTATGTATTAAGATGTTTTGTTCATATTCAACTTTCATCTTTCACAGTTCCGCGTTCACAACCTCTAGTTTTAACTAGAGGAGTAAAGTATTTGTACTTTATTTGAACGTATATTGCTATTGAAAAAATCAATAAGGCTTTCTGTGCTTCCTATTTTTACCGAGTTCAAAATAGAGGTACTAGTATATGAGTATTCGGGTATAAATTGTCTTTTTGGGTGTACGTAACGCAATATCTTCGCATATTGTAAATCTATTAATGAAATAGTTAGGTTTTATCTGTAAGGATGGATTTTTTTTGTGCTTTAATATAATACGTTAAACTTTTAAAATAAAACTATCTTTTCTGATTTTTTCGCTATCCTTGCCAAATTTTATCGAAATCTGTTCAATATCTTAAGCGTGAAAATGTAACAGACAGAGTTATTTTAATATTTTTCATATTACGAGTAGTATGTATATCATGTTTTGAACTATAAAATAACCCATTGTAGTCTTAAAGTATTCACTGCTAATAAAAGTTATGCTAAATCAATTATTAAGCCGTTTTGGAGATGGAAAAATTGTCAATTTTTATTTACTGTGAACTCCTTAAGGTGATTATGACGCCTTAGGTCAAACAAAAGTTTTCACGCGAGTGGTTGACGTGTCCAGTCCACCAAGAAAGCTACGAGATGAGAATTTTTCTTTGGCCTTAAGAAAAACATTAAATACATTTTTCTTTTTGGAAACTATAAGGACTCTAATAACAAACTTTAAAAAGCAAAAGAACTCGAAAAACCATTTTGAGAATTTGAAGTTGGCACCTGAAACTTTGATATCACAAATAACTACATGAACTCAATGAACCCATATTTTATAAAACCGCCATTTTATTTGTACCTATTTTTATTTATTTTTGACTAGAAGAACCTGCTGCGCCTTTGCTCGCACTAAAACTACCAAAAAAACTCTGAAAAGGTTGGTTTCGTACAAAATTTTATCCCCTAAGGAATAAATTTCGAAAATGCTAAAGCACGTATTTATTTATTGTACTGAAAAGAGCATTAGCAGGAAGTTTCAAGTAATTATGATCATATTTTTTGGGTTGTATTTTAATGTGTTTTCCCGTGGGAATGAGATAATCTGCCCCGTAAAAAGTTGCTTATGTCACTCTCCAGGCCTTCAACTATCTCCACACACGCCACCACTATCACGCCAATCTGTCACTTTATTATGACGTGAAAGAAAACAAATAAACAAACAAACTTCCACATTTATAATATTAGTATGGATTGCAACTTGGAAAATTGCAAAAATGGATTAACTGCCTCGGTGGTGTAGTGGCTAGCATGTACGGCTGCACATCCTGAGGTCCTGGGTTCGAGTCCCGGGTCGGGCCAAGTTTAGTTATTGAGTCTTTCTGTATAGTAAGCCTCAGTAACAGCCCGGAGTTGGGAAGTTGGCGGTGTTTCACCCCCGTGCCTCGGAGAGCACGTAAAGCCGTCGGTCCTGCGCCTTAACTCTCACCGGTTGTGTCGAGTAGTCGTCCCACTGGAGTATGAGAGTGACAGGAATAGAGAGTGCACTTGTGTCTGCGCGTACACTTGTGCACTATAATATCTCCTGCGCAGTTGGCTAGTCTCAATGAGATTGGCCGGAGAACATCAATCAATGGATTGCAGATTGAAGTGTGTGGCCAAGTGTGGGTTGGCGAAGTTCACATGTCTTTTGTAAACTTACCAGGTTCTCTCAGACAAAATTTTCTCGCGATGTTTCTTTTCACCGTAAAACAAGTGGTAATCATGTTGGAAATGATTCGCACACGATAGTAGCAGAAGTACTAGATCCGAGATTTGAATTGCTTTACTTGGTTTCCCAGGCGTGTTACCATTAAGGTATATAATATTTACATACTTAAATTTTATTTATAAGTAAAAATAAGTAATTTTATACATATTTACTAAGCAAGTGATAAATTAGTGTAATATTTTTCAACAGCGCCCATCATAATAGCTTTACCCACATAATTTGGTTCTTTTGTGAGATGACACGGGTGACACCATCCTAATGTGTTTTGTTATTAAATTCTGTAGAAAAGGGTCGCTACTCTGAATGATATATCAAGAGTCTAATAGATTTTAAATCAAATTAGGGTTTTCATGCTATATTTGTTAATGTTATTAGTTTTGAACTAGTTGTCTATTTTTCTTTAATTTTGATTGCCTATTGTAAAAAAGATACGAAAATTCAATTTAACATTAAAACCAACGGTCTCTGTCCGTCAACTATTAGGTACTAGCGATTCATTTTCGCTTCACTTCGGGTTCGTCCCTAGTCTGAAACAAATCTATCCCATGGGAACCGTACATTTTTCCGGGATGATATATAGCCTATAGCCTTTCTCAATAAACAGGCTATCTAATGCAAAAATAATTTTTCAAATCAGATCAGATTAGTAATTCCTGAGATTAGCGCGTTCAAACAAACAAACAAACTCTGTCGTTTTATAATATTAGCAATAGTAGATACTCGTTCTTGCTGAACCGGCTGGTCGGATTTGGATGAAATTTAGCACAAAGATAGATTATGACCTGGAGCAACGGAGTAACGTATAGGGTTTTATGCTTGGGTGGCTTACCCATCCGAGCAAAGCGGGAGTATGTCGCTAGTTATTTATATTTATAAGCTATGTGTGTTACTGAGCAAAATACCTGTTTTACAAAGAAAATTTGAAAGTAATATAAAGATATTTTGAAACAAAAGAGGACTATTTTATCTAATTGAAGAAGTAAAGTTGACTTCGCATAAGTAAAATACGAAAAAAATGGTATAACTTTTTAAATTATCGCGTTTTATAATTATGTAATAATTACACTACGGGACTTAGCGCGTGAACTCTTAAGTGGCCATATACCTTGTTCCCGACGTTTCGACTGGGTTGCACCAGCCATGATCACGGGCAGACACACTAGTGGCAATCCAGTCGAAACGTCGGGAACAAGGTATATAGCCACTTACGAATTCCCGTAGTGTAATTTTTACAGAAAAAAATGATGCTTATATAGTGAGTTGGTCAGAGTAAGAAAATAAAATATATAAATTAACTCATTGATATATTAACAAAAAGATATTAAATATATAGTTATATACATACAGTAAAAATATATTTAAAAAATGTAATTATAATACTAAGTATCAAGCTATTCACTATTGCGATGAGTTTAGTGAGTGAGTTTGCACGCTTCTCACGTTTTTACTGTAACTTTCATTTAGTTTGTTTAATCGCGCTAATCTCCGGAACTACCGGTCCAATTTGTAAAATTCTTTTTGCATTTTATATATAGTCTATGTTTTGACCAAAAACTTTAAAAGCGAAATGGTAGAAAAAAATCATAAGCGAAACCATAGGTGATAAGTAGTATCTATATTGGATTAACACGTAGTGTATTTTTATCGACGCCCATTTGAACATTATTGCATAAAACCTAGTATAAGAAGTTAACTCTTACCAAAGGCCGGTATAAGAAACCCGTACTTTACCATATTTATTTCACTTTTATATTATCACTGATCACTTAATATAATTATAATTTATATTATAAAAAAATACATTATGACAACTTTAACTTTCAGCATTACTTCAACTCACTTCAGAAAATTCACTGCCTTTGTTTTTACAAAAATCTCTTTATTACCTTACAATTTTCCACTTCCACATATTTCAATTAAAGGATATATGTTTTACCTTTATTTTAAAAATCATAATTCATACTAAATACAGTTTTTGGTGTTGCCATCTCTACAAGCTTGGCATAAGTATTTCATTTGTCTCTAAATAATAGGGATAACTACATTTATTTTATATTCATACTCGTAACAATTCATAATATTTCTAACAATATGATCCGTGTTAAAAATTTAAATGATTTTATACTGAACTAGCGACTCACCTCGCTTCCCTCTGGCTTGCCCCTAGGTCCGTTTTGACAGTTAGTATGAATACAAATCCTTAAATTTTTCAGTTTTTTGGTACTATAAAATGCATGTATTATACATATAAACCTTTCTCTTGAATCACTCTATCTATTATAAAAAACCGCATCAAAATCCGTTGTGTAGTTTTAAAGATCTAAGCATACATAGGGACACACAGACAGGGAGAAGTGACTTTGTTTTATACTATGTAGTAGTGATGTCAAATAATAGTAGAAATCTACATTACTTAGTTTACATTACTTAGTATAACTATATTACTGTATAACTATATTATACTATATTACTGAAATTAAAGCAAAGGATATAGAGATGTTCATTTCGTTTATACTGCAAATATACGTGAGACGAAACAAAAAAAATAAGTACCAGAAAATACATGAATATTTTCCTTAGTTTTGAGTTTATATTTGCTTGCGCGATATAGAACTAAGTACTTCGTTAGCCTTTTGGTGGGCATTTACGGCAAATGTTGAGGTACTGGGTTGGAGTTCCGGTTCGAAAAACGTTATTGAAATTTTCAATTATCGAAGTTAAGGACCTCACTAGCACTCCTCTGAACAAATATTTTGACAAATGTTTTTTTTTTAATCTGGTTATATTTTCTTTATTAATTAGAAGTATTGGTATATATAATCCATACTTAATATTAGAAATGTGAAAGTGTGTTTGTTTGTTTGTTTTTCTTTCACGTCGAGGTAGAGTGACGGATTGGCGTGAATTTTTTGCGTGGAAATAGAGTTGGAGAATGACATACGATATTTTTACCGCGGGAGATTATCTCATTTATACCTTACATAGTACCTAGGGAGAACTCGAGAAAAGCGAGAGTGAGTCGCCAGTACAATATAAAAAAAAATAATCTAGATATTGAAACCTTATACAGAGTGTTACTTGGAAACTAAAGGTACGCTAAGAAATCTTTAAAAACTAATTTCCTGAAGGGTTAAAAATTGGGAGCTACATGTCAACATTAGGGCTAGTTTTGCTTATTTTATTTTAAATCAAATTATTCTTTAAATAAATTAATTATCCTTACAACGTTAATTATTAAAACGGCAAAATGATATTATTTTTATCTTCTATATTTGCAAAATAAACCAGGACGAACGAGTGAAACTCAGAGATGTAGGCGAATATAGACTAATAGCAGTATGCTACGGATGCTAGTTTAAATAGAAATAAATCTTTTTACTTCATATTTACTAGTTTTGTTTGCATTTTGTTAGCATAATATTTATTTTTTAAATTCCGAAATGTTTGATATCAACGTCTAACAGTGATTTTTTAATAAATTTATTTTTCTAGAAATATTGGATGCAGGATCTGTTTTCATAGATTTTGCTTTTTTTTATGAGATTCAGTGACAAACAAGCAGACAGACCACCTGATGAAAAGCAGTACCTGTCGCCCATAACACCTACAGTTCATCCACTTAGATTTTAGGTAACAAAAATACAGAACCGCAGGTACGTTATCACTGTGAGGACTAAGATGATATGCCTCTTGCCTGTAATTGCGCTGGCTACCTTATCCTTCAAACCGGAACACAACAATGCAATCATTGTTGCTTGGCGGCAGAAATAGATAAGGGGGTGGTACCCATCCAGTCGGACTCCTCAGGCTTGACAGAGTCCTACCACCGGTAAGAAGTGAAAATAAAAATATTTTATCTTTCCTTTTCAATATATGTATATACCTGATACCCTAATACATTTTTCTGATCTTCCAATTACCTTATGTATAGCTTCAAAAAGAAATGTTTGAAAAAAGTTCAATTCTTCATTACTTGAAAATTTCTTCGAAATTCCTTTCGAAGCAATTTTTAATTTCTACGAAGTTATTTTTTCAAATTTGGGAATAAGTAATAATCGCTGGGAGCCAGGCCAGGACTGAAAGGTGGGTGAGCCAAAATATCGCAGACCACTTTCTGCAGGGCGACCATCGCAAAATGGTACTCGTGGACGTATCTTGTGGGCCCGTTGTCTTGCAGGACACTTGTGGTCAATTTTTTTCTTATTTTTGTTTTTACAGCTTCTTTTAAGTTCTCTAGGATCGAAACGTAGTATTTTATTATTAAGGAGACTTCTTTATCTTTGTTCGATCAATAGGCTCCGTTCTGAGTACCAAAAGACTGTCGCCACGATTTTCCCAGCCGACTGTAACATATTAAACTATTTTGGTGATGGTGGGTCTTTTTTGTGCCACTGCATAGAGTCCTGTTTAAAACTACACGCATTGTTGCATTTGAGGCCATATCGTGAAAATTATCGGCACCCATCTTGTTCTGACTTGAGTCACGCCAAGTTGACTATGAAAATTTAAAAAAATGGATATATCTGACACTTGTCGTTGTCGGGAATCTTCTATTATTGTTTTTCAAAAAATATGGATCGTCTTATAAGTCTATGCCTTGCTTAAAGAGGGGGTATTTTGGGGTAACGAATGCACGAAAAATGAGCATATTGCTCCCGAATGGATGTAACCTAGTATCATGAAAGTAGTTAAAATTGTAGTCAGAGTGCATCAGATAATAAAATTTTTAATACTTTGACTATAGTAGAAATTATTAAATTAGTAAAACAAAACAATTATACTTATATATCTGTACTTCTGCTTGTATCTCTTTACACTTGGGTAAAACCGAGCCAAATCCTTAGTGTAAAATTAATTATCATTAATAAAAAAGGCATTTTTCAAAAACATTTATTCTAACAGAGTCTAGAAACATACTTTTTCTAATTAAATATGAACATGAAGCTCAACCAGATGGTAATTTGTATAAATTGTCTTGCTCCACGTTCATTAAATCTAATGTAGGAATTCATTTCAATTTGAAACAGTACAGCGCAGAACAGAGCGTGTTTTGTCTTATCTCGTTTACTTTGTTAGTGAATATAACAAAATAATTTATAAAAAAAACCTCTACTTCAGTATTAATCTCTATAATATTATTAAAAATATGTTTTATTATATTTAGGACGAAATTATTTAGTTTTGGTTTTTATTAAAAAAGGAGTAGGTATTCAATTCACAATGATTCTAAAAGGAAAAACGTAATTCTTACAATTTCGACATGTTCAATGTTCAACTGTCCGTTGGTCCGCTTGAAATTATGTATTTGTGGCTGAGATACATATGTTTAAGATAACAAAGCTTCCAAAATATTTTGAACAAAAATATGTTAATGACATACGTTGACTCAGTAGTCTCGCAATTAAACAAATTTTAGAAAGAACCTCTTATATGTATATATACACTAGCGATTCACTCTCGCTCCGTTTGGGTTCGTCCCTACTTACATTTTAATGTTTAGTATAGATTTCTCAGAGATAAGATATTTTCCCGTAGTAAAATGTATCCTCTATGTTGACCCGGATAACCAGCTATCGTCATACCAAATTTCATCAAAATCTATCCGTCTTTTCCGTAATGCGGTGACAGACATACAGACAGACAGACAGACAAAAATTCTAAAAACTATGTATTCGGTCTCTATATCGATAATAATATTTATTTCAATAAGATTTTCTAAAAAATATTTAATGTACAGATTCGGCTTAGTTACAATTTGAATATTTTATGTGTAGAAAACTATTTGATCTTTTCTTAATTTCGCACAAATCTTACATTGTAATTGTTACATTGTTAAAAAAAACTCGAGTCACGGTATGTCCGGATATTATCAAGCAGCATGAAATTCGTAACACTAAAGGAAAATAATATAAAAATATTCATTTTGTTATATTAACAAATCAAATATATGTATACGGATGTACACCATATTGTATGTTTGTATGTTGATATTGATCTTTATATAGATAGATCTTTATATACATATGTATATATTATGTATGTATATGCAAAACTTTAGTTCATTTGACATTGTCAGAAAGATAAATTATATAAAATTTTACTTTGACCAATGATCCATATAACTAACGTCGACGACACGTTTGGCTCAGTTTGTAGTGACCCTACTTGCTGTGCCAGCGGTCGCGGGTTCGAGTCCCGCTGAGGACATTCATTTGTGTGATGTGCACGAATGTTTGTACTCCAGTCATGGGTGTTTATATTTATAATATGTATGTATTTAAAGTAATATATGTGTAGTGTATCAACTATCTGGTATCCATAACACAAGCCTCGTAGCTTATCAAAGAACTAGATGGTGCTGTATGTTAATGTCCTAATAAAAAAAAAAAAAAAAAAACTATTTAGATTAATGTTTTATGAATATTGTTTCCTTAAAATCCCCCTAGAGATTGAATTTTTTCCAAACATCGTAACAATTAGGAGTTATCTACTATATTATATTTCTATACTTATAAGTAAAATTAAAATTTACAACAAAAACTGAAATACCTAATCATTGATTTTTTTATCGACCTGACTGTTTGTTATATTTGAAATTTGTTGTACCAAAGAGATTTTTTTATTTAGTCAGACTTTGCAAAGAATAACTTTAAAGAATATTTCTTACTTGTATCCTCCGACCTTTTCATGAATTTTAAATTAGTTTATATCATAAGTTAAATTAAAATTTGTAGAAAACGTTGCAAATAAATCCTTCTAAACAAACATACGTGCACATTTAAGATAATTAAAATGTATTATTCCCAATTTATACGGCTGTCTCATGTTATTACCTCGATATCAGAAACATTATCTAGCTGCTATAAACTTGGTCTTGGTCTATATTGGTCTAAAGATAACTTTGATACTAAAAAATACCAGAGAATTCTTCATTATAAAAATACCTGTCATATAAATTGGTATCACGTAAACAAGATACGTGAGGGGTTTAGCAATAACTCCAAAACTTCTCGGCCAGAGGTCAATCGTAAAATATTATGAGCTTAAAATATGGGCTTGATATTGAAATAATATTGCGGAATGGACCTGAAAATTTGGATGGTCGTTTCACGTTTGCAGCGTTTTTACTGCTTTTTTAGCTGAATGGGGGGTTTAATAATGATCATTAAATAGCATCTTATACTTCAAATGTTTCAGCTGGCAAATATTTTTGGAAATGCCTCGTTGGTCTAGTAGCTAGCATGTACGGTTACAGACCTGAAAGTTCTAGATTCGATTTCCAGGTCGGGCTAAGTATGATATTTTAATTGTTTAAGTTAAGAAATTCAAAGTATTAGCCCGAAATTGGAAAATTGACGCACACCCTTGTGCCTTGCAGAATACGGAAAGCCGTCGGTCCTGTGCCTAATTTCTCACCGGTCGCATCGAAATGGCGGATGTTTTTCCCGAAATCGGTATGAGCAAATCGTCATCATCGTTATTGAGAATACAAACTATATTATTATATTATGGTTTATTCACAATTTATTATTAATCGATTGAGGCGCTCAATTCTGGTGTATGCTATGTTAGTTTTTAATTTTTATGTATGTTACGCAATATCTTCACCGTTGCTTAAAAAAAAAAACTCCGCTCGTTTCTATGGCTATTTATTAGATTTCAAAGTGATTTTGAAATTGATTGACCCTTTTAGTTACTTAAGGGAGTAATTATTAAATATATACATATAATAAAATTCTGAGACGAATTCGTACATTAAATATTTGGAAAATCTTATTGTCATTATATATCGATACAGAGGTCGAATCTATAGTTTTTAGAATTTTAGTCTGTCTGTCTGTTCTGGAACACATGACAAAAAAACCATTGGATATGTTTTGAGGAAATTTGATATGATGATAGATGGTTGTCCGGGTCAACATATATAGTCCAGTCATTTAAGCTTAAATAGGTAAGAATCTCGGAATACGAGATACCCAGCTGTAAGTCTGTAAATACTTGTATATTGACATCCTAAAAGTTGTCTCAAAACCTAAAGTCAAATGGTAGGGTGTACGCAACTATTAAATTGCAAGGTCAAAGGTCACAAATTTTTATTTTTTTATTTTTGCGCTTTTTTTGTAAATATCTCATTTCCTATGTTTTTTTCGATATGTATTTATTATTAATATTGTAGAATACAAAATTCTCTACAAATTTTGTTTAAAAATTTTTTTTATACGGTGAACCGTTTTCGAGATAGAGGGCGGAGAGCGCGCGGTCACAGCATCACCTCAGGTCAACCGATGCCTCCGGTCGAAAACGCGCCATATATGGTTGATGAACCAATGATTATAAATATTTGTCAATTTTTATTAACTATTCTTCATCAACTATATTTCATCATTACAGTATGCTAATATAGGCTTTGTCCACATATTGTTTTTAATTTAATACTATTTCAATAGGACGTTTCTTCATCGTGGTTATAAATAAACAAAAATGAGTAAATTTTGATTTTCTATAAGATATTGTATATAAAATTTACAGAAATATATCATGAAAAGTAAATAAAATATAAACGTATGTAAATCGCCCTCTGGCTGTAAGCCAGTTGAATGCAAAAATTCTATGAAAATGCATTTTAAATTGAAATATTGACTTGGATACACTGTGGAATAGAAAACAGTTCGGCAGTAAGTAGCAGTGTCTCTAGGGAAATAGGTATACTTTACTTCGTCTCTATAAATCGCTGTATGATTCAAACGTACGTATACATATGACAAAACATAATTTTAAAAACCAGACTTTCAAAAATAAAAAACAAGTTAATGCAAGACTAATAGATACTTAATTATAAAATACTAGCGACTCACCCTCGTTTCGCTCGGATTCATCCCTAGCTTGCTTCCCAATACAAACTTTCATCCCCATTTTCATTCCCTTAAAGGATGATTTCCGGGATAAAAATTATCCCATTTCCTTTCCAGGGTCTCAACTCTCAAACTATCTTCTCGCACAATTTCATCTAAATCGATTCTGTAGATCCAGAGATTATCCCCTACAAACTCACAAACTTTTCCTCTTTATCATATTAGTATAGATACAGTAAAGTAAACAAATACTTTCTCTTTATCTATACTAATATTATAAAAAGGCAGAATTTGTTTGTTTGTTTGATTAATTTCAGGAACTACTAATCCGATTTAAAAAAGTTTATTTCCATTGGATAGCCCTTTTATAACAGTTTGCCCGTTGATATCAGACATGAACTAAATAAAAGTAAATTTGCCAAATTATTAAAAAACCATTATATGGTTATTTTAACATAATTAAACTTTAAATATTATAACCTAAGTCTTTGTAAGACTCTGATCCCACAGACAAACTGTGCAAACAGTTTTGTGGGTCCACTTATGTAGAATGCTGTATTAGTATAATACTATAATAATCAAATAAATAAATAATAAATAAATTGTGAAAGTCTATAGGCCATATATTATCATGCTACTATCCAAGAGAGCGGAGTAGTAATCATAAACGTCAGCAAATAGGGCAGACTTTTACACACTATTGTAAAGGTAAGGGAAAGAGTAGTTTGTTTTTTAGTACTCTGAACACGGGCGATGCCGCGGGTTTTGCTAGTGTATTATACAATTTAAAGCTAGGCCGTTAGAGCAACTAAATTTCCTTGTATTATATATCTAAATATAATTATAAACATATATTTTAATGATCTTTATAATGTATAATAAAAAGTAGCCGCAATAGGTTCTTTTGGTTTTTAACTTTAGTATTGTATTTAATATCTGCCGTTTTTCAATGAAATAGTCTCATATTCCAAATCGCTTAGAGCTACACACCGTGTTTTATAAAAACGCCGACGGTACGCGCGTTTCATGAAGGGACATTATATGTGCGTATTCTGCTCTTAGAAATTAAATTGAAGATTTTTTGCGCTAGTACCGACGCAAAGGCGTGACAAGTGCGCGTTGACAGTGCGTCGAACAAACATCGAACGCATGTCAACAGTACTTTAGTTGATCGTGTGCATAGGCCCTAAGGTTCCCAACGTATTGACAATGCTAAAAAATTTAATATTGAATCAAAACTGAGTTCATTTAAATTTAAAAAGACACACAAAACTAAAAAGAACAAAGCCCCTACATCCAACTCTTCTATTGGACCACTAGAGGATTTATAGGTTAAAAAATCAAAACGTTTAAAGTAAAAATATCGATACATCGACACTCTAACTTCTCCCCAGAGCAAACACTGTGAATATGTCACAGAGCATCTGTTAAACTCACGGGATAGTAATATTTATGACACACTTTCAAAAGGACGTTTGGATGAGTACAAATGTTAGTATTTGTTGAATGGATATTGCTTGGAATATTAGTTTTGTTGTGGATTTAGATTTTTTTTGTTTAAAACATTCATCATATTACGGTAAATAAGGACTTATCAGACCATAAAACTAAGGTAGGTCGTAGATTCGATTCTCGCATAGGCTGTATGTTTGTCTACGTACATGGTTAAGACAATTGTAGATGTGCCCTTTTTTATGACGAACTCCTTTTAAATGTCCAGTTCCTTTTTCAACTAATTACTTCTTTAATATTTTCTATTTAATTGATCTTAGATCTATAGATAATTTCTAAATGAACTATACTCAAGGTGATACAATTAATTTATTTGAATTTGAATATAGTAAAGGGTAAAGTAAAAAAAATATTAAAATAATGATAAATATATAAAACTAAATAAAATTTAACATATGTAATATGATTTGCTACATTTAAATTTCTTTATAAGTTATTTATATTCATTCTTATTATCTAGTTATTTATTAAAAAATCATTAATTATATTGTTACATAAAAATATTTAATTAGTCAGATCAAATAATTGTTAAACCAATTGTAAATATTATTTTTTATTAAGGACATAAAAGGCCTTTATTATAATTATTAATATTACTTACTATATAATAGTAACCCTTTACTATAGTAATAAATATTATTATATTAAAGGATAACCTCGTTGTTTCGAATTCTTGTCCCGTACTTTTAACAGTAAAGCGACGGAGAGTACACTTACGCCTGTGTCCATAATTACGTAGTATAATATCTTCTGCACAGTTTTAGAATTGTCACTATGGTAAAAATGGATGATACTGCAACCGATCAGAAGGATATTATATATTTAAATATAAAAAAATAATATTTGAAAAAAAATAATAATAATGATATTAATTAAAGCTCATCTGCTTGCTGATGCTCTAACATTGATTTTCTAATAAACGATGATGGTCTAATAATATTATGTTAGATACGTGATATATGAAAAACAACAGACCCATTGAATACACCTTGTTGGGTATTTTGATTTTTCTTTAAGTATTTTTTAACCCAAGAAACCTTAATCTCTGTTAAATTCGAATCAAAATAGCCTTAGTATGTGCAGGACAGATTAAATTGTTGGGACATTAACACACAGCACTATCTGGTTCTATGGTAAGCTACGAATCTTGAGTTATGGATACCAGATAATTGATACACTACACATATTTTTATATACATATATGTAAAATCTATTGATAACACAAAAATTTGTCAATAGCTACTAAACAAAAAAAAAAAAAAAAGAAAACCAGTTGACAAACAAAGGAGAAACAGGTATTGAACTATTTTGTCTTTACTTATTCATATACAGACTATTTATGTATAGATAATATTATTATTTGCACCTTCACGATCATTAATTTTCCATAACAGCTTTATATTTCGCATCAATTCTAACACAAAAACGTAAATAACAAAAAAATCATTACAAAAGATCAGTAACAATGTTACTATGCATACAAAGGAAGGTACTAAAGCTATACGTACTATATACATAGGGGTATGTAGTCAGAACGTACGTAATTACTGGTAGAAACTTGAGCGGCTGTTTTCGCTTTGTGGGCTCCCAACAGTTTCAAGTGCAGCTACAATTAGCGATATCTTGCTAGAGAAAAGTACTTTTAAGAGAATGTTTTGTTTTAATAAACTTAGTCTTATAAGATGTTTTTGTTTACATATGGATACGTTCGTTAATTGGTAACTCAGGTTCGATTCTCGGGAGTGGGAAAGGTATGTTACCGGTTTTCTATAAATGCAAAAGTTTGTACAAATGTGTAACATTAAAATGCCTGTACAGAAATGGCCTTTATTTTTAATGTTGGGAAATGCATTTACGCATACCATCAGTATATATACAGGTGGTTATGTCGGTCTCACTGGCTGGACCTAAACCCAACAGAACCTCCTCCGTCTTAATGGGGTATTGCTAATCACTTATGCACTCAACCACGATGTCCCGAAGGCAAGTCTGCCGAAGCAAACAACCAAAGGGTTGCTCCCACGGCCAACTGTTATAAAAGTACCAGGAGCAACCCGCATGGGGGGAAGGGGGATAGCAGACTATAACCTGAAGTAACGTAATACATAAGGACATAAGGATGCACGGGAGCGGAGCAATTGTAATTCGCTTAAGTTTATATGTTTGCTTCTTGGATCTTCTTTTTTCCATGCCCTAATTAAATAAGGGAAATTATACACCTGATTAAATAAGGGAAATTATAATTAGTAAATAAAAAAAAAAATATTATATATAAAATAAAAAGTAAATTATAAATAACCAAGCCATTATTCTTTTTTAAGTTTCCGATAGTTCGGCACTGTTATGTTGCAAGTGCCTTGTTAATGAGTACATTCTCAGTATGTAGATTAAATAAATGTAAACTAAAATAGTTGCTCTCTTTATTAAAATTTAATTCATACCATTGTGGTGTAGAATGAAAGGGGGCATGGAATTATTGGAATTATTTTAAGTGGGGGTGTTATTATGAACCGAGTGAAAGCTTTTCAGTTCAGTAGCAGCTAGTATTATGGTCGACTTTCGACTACTATGCGAACACTAGTAATAACTAATGTCGTAACGTATGAAGATATCATCATGTTATGTAAGTCAGATTTGGATATAACTGGGCTTAATTAACTAAACAACTATTCAGTATTTTTTAGAATTAATTTCTTTTTTTAGCAAACAAATCATATGTCAATAATATTGCAATTGTTATAGATAATCTATACATAGAATAAAATTGTAACTGAATCGAAGCTGTACATTAAATATTTTTCGGAAAATCTTTGGAAATAATCATTATTATCAATACAGAGGCCGAATCTATAGTTTTTAAGATTTTATGTCCATTGGACGGATGGTCAGAGCTGATTATTCGGGTCAGCATTTAGAATACTTTTTACTACAGGAAAATATATAATCTCTAAGAAATCTACACTAACCGTTAAAACGTACGAGCGGATCTAGGGTGAGTCGCTAGTTTTAAGATAAAACTCGAAGTCCATCATTACTTTGTGATCCCATGCTCATGATTCGACCTACATTTCATATAAGATCACCATCTAAGGCAGAAACTTGTAATTTCGCAAAATTACAAAGAAGAATCCACATTAAAGAATATTGCAAAATCTCTAAGCCCATTACTAGCAATCCTAAGAATTTTGCATTCCAACCGCGTTTACTGTTTCATGGGAAAATCTAAACAGTATGAAACTTTATTATGTAACCGCTAAACGTATATGTAGTAAAAAAAGGTCGAAGAAAAAAAGGGCCGATCCCAATCTACTTTTGTATCGTAAAAGGTTCATTGAGTTGATGTGTTTATAGCCTATCATCGGTTATTCTGTTATTAATATAGGATATTTACAAATAGTCTTTGTGGGTTCTAGCTAATAGCCAATGGTCATCGTGGCCAGTATAAGACGTGGGTTCGATTTCTCGTACATATTATGGGTATTTTTTATTATTTTACTAAAATACACTATCTTTTTTATATATAAGAAATATCGTCTGAAACTACTTAGCCGATACTAAAATCCTTGCACAAATAACCTACACTGTTTTAAGTAAATAAATACCAATAAATATTCATCCACATGCAAGGAAAAACAGTAACTTGACAAAATTTTACGTAAATAAAAGCTGTCAAAATAAATGAACCGTTCAATTTCACACAAAATGTATTTTATTATTTACGCCAATGAAAAATAAACCCTTTCGCCTTCGACGTAACGTAAATTTGGTCACATAACCTAACACCCAACAGATGCATATTCATTTTTTTTTTATAAATGACGTGAGCGAGGTCAGGGGGTATTATATGTGTGTGACACATAACATGGGTAAAAATAAATAGCATAAAGCTCGTAAATGCCATGTAAATATTGTTTTGCTTTAGACTAAACCTTTTATCAAAGGGAATTGAGGACGTGTTACCGTGATAATTCAATCTTGAAGGTTTCTTGTTTTGTTTTTTGTTGCTGAGTTAATTATGATGTAACTTTTGTTTTTGTGTTAGTTACGTAAACGTTAAATGTAATCGTGAAGTTTTTTTCGGTTCTGAAATTATTTCTTTTCAAAATTATATTTTTTTTTGTATTAATAATAACGTTTTGTTAGTTAGCTAAATAATAAATAAATATCTTGGAACACACAGCACCATCTAGTTCCATGGTAAGCTACGAGGCTTGTGCTATGGATACCAGATAGTTGATACTTTACACAAATACAGTAACCTATGTAAATAAATCTATGTAAATATATATATATATATATATATATATATATATATATATATATATATATATATATATATATATATATATATATATATATATATATATAAACACCCATGACTGGAGTACAAACATTCGTGCTCATCACACAAATGAATGCCTCCGGTGGGACTCGAACCCGCCACCGCTGGCACAGTCAAGCGGTTATCTGTAGACATAGTCTAAGGTAGTGGGAGTAATTGAAGGGCATATTAAAAAGGTTTATGTACTTTTTTTCTAATTTTTATAAAAGTTATACATTTCGTAAGTAAAATTTTTCACTAACGATCTTCAAATTTCATTCTAATTACACCCCTAGGGCAAAAGCTAAGATAAAATTAAATATAAAAAGTTCTACTTTAAACAAACATTTAACATTAAACGGTTTTTTTATAAAATGAAGTTGCACGACTTATTTAAATGATCTCAAGTTAAATAACTTAAGATGCAGCATCTCGGTACAAAGGCTCTTTGGATTGCCAAGACTAAATACTCATTATTTTGTAACTTACCTTTTTAGTTAATTAAAAAAACGTTCGTGTTTTTAATTAAGCGTAATAAGCGTTTTTCATACATTTGTTGGAATACGCGATCGTAATCGCAAAGGCTTTTTAAGAAATTAGATGCCTTATTGTTAGGGAAAACCTCGAAAGCGACTGGTTTAGGACTTGGATAATATCAACGGTCATGCATAAGTAATTACGTCCAAATTATATGCCTTTTGAAGTTGGCGGAACGGCATTGAGTTGGGTAGGTACTATTTTTTGTGAAAGAGAACAGGTTCTATTCCTGCGTGCGACAAGTTTTAGTATTAACTCTAATAAAAAATTGTATGGTATGGTTAAAAGTAAGTCGAACAGGATATTGACCCTTATCCCATACTAGCGACTCATCCTCACTTCGCTCGGGTTCGTCCCTAGGTTGATTCCCCATACAAACTTTCATCCCCTTTTTCACCACCTTAAAGGATGATTTCCGGGATAAAAAGTATCCTATATGCTTACCAGGATCTCAAACTATCTTCTTAACAAACTTCATCTAAATCAGTACTGTAGTTCCAGAGATTACCCCCTACAACCTCACAAACTCACAAACTTTACCTATTTATAATATTAGTTTAGATTGTATCATATCGTTTTCCCGCGTTTTTTCTTCAAAATAATTGTCGTTGAATAGATTCTGAAAGCTCTATTCTCTGTCTTTTTTTTTTAATTTTCCGAACTATAAGTACCTACTATAAAGGTGAGAGGGGATGGAGTTAAAGGGCGATATAGTATTTACGACTTTAGAATCATTGTATAGTATGCATTTAGCCCTTTTTAAAATCCCACTGCTGGGCACGGACCTTCTTTTATTTGATTTTCCGTTCCCTTACCTCTAGGCTACTAAATATTTTAACTCTGAAACTACCGACTTGAACAAAAAAGTAAAAGACTGTGTTAAAAAGATATCCATTTAAGTGTAATTAAAAAAAACTCACTCCTTTGTTACATGTGTGGAGTGCCATCCCTAATATTTTATTTTTTGACTTGACTACAGAAATGTCTATCGATTAACATTTACATTTTTCAGCAATATAGGTCCAATAATCTTTGAGTAAAATGGACAGACGGATATGACGAAATTATAAAGGTTCCATTTAAGCTACTTGTCTTTAACGTCGTCTGTAACAACTACATAATAACTCGAAGAAACGTAAAATATTCGTGTGAACGTACGACAGTGTCATGATGTCTATCTAGGTTGAAATCACACAAAAAAATTTCTGTGACTCTTGATCCATGAGCACAATTTTTTATATTAATAGATATCTCTATCTATAAATAGAAACTTTTTACTCCGGTTTCCGCTTTATTCCAATATCGACTTCCTTTTCAAGAATAGTTTCCTAGTATAATATTTTTAGTGAAAACAACCACTTCCGAAAAGTTTGCAGTTTGATTCAAATTATGTATCTAATTGCAACTCACCCCCGCTCGGGTTCTTCCCTAGTTACATTTTAATGTTTAGTATAGATTTCTCAGAGTTGATATATTTTCCCACAGTAAAAACTATCCTATATATTGACCCGGAGTTGACAATCATACCAAAATTTTATCAAAATCTGTCCAGTGGTTTTCTCGTGATGCGGTCACAGACTGACAGACATACAGACACAGATAGACAGGCAAAAATTCTAAATACTACAGATTCGGCCTCTATATCGATAATAATGACTATTTCATTAAGATTTTTCAAAAATATTTAATGTACAGATTCGACTCAGCATTTTATTATATGTATAGATAGATTTAGTCCATATGTTTTTAGTTTACTAGTATTACGGCATCTGTGGCTTTACTAAGTATACCTTTTAAAGTGTACTGTTTTCATTGCAATTTGTATAGTGGTTTCTAAATGTCGCACTGTTAACTAGATCGAGACAAATATCCCATATGAAGCCGGTAGCATAAAAATGGCTAAAGTTTTATGTCAATACCCATATCCACTAATATTATAAATGTGAAAGTTGGTAAGGATGGATAGATGGATGTTTGTTACACAATCACGCCAGAACCGTTGAACGGATCTTGATGAAATTTGGCACAGAGATAGATTATAGTCTGGAATAGCATACATAGGTTACTTTTTATATCAGAAAAATGTACGGTTCCCGTGGGATAGATTTGTTTTTTTCTAGGGACGAACCCGAAGCGAAGCGAGGGTGTATATATAGTACTAGCGACTTACCCTCGCTTCGCACGGGTGCGTCCCTAGGTACTTTATAATTTTTTTGAGCGAAACCCTAATTCTTTTTCTAAAATAAAAGTAGCCTAAATTACTTCTTATAATATCAGGCATCTGTATGTGAAAGTCCCGTTAAAATTCGTCCAGCCGTTTCGGAGATTAGCCGGAACAAACAGACAGGCAGACAAACATTTTAACAATTGTGCTTTTTTTATAAGTACCCCATTCCCATATGCATTTAGTATAAAGCTGTTATTTTGGTATTACAAACAGACACTTCAATTTTATTTATTTTTATAGATTTTTGGAGTCAATAAAACACTGACGTCAGCAAAGTCAGGGGTACAAACAGTCATGAGTATTTCAAGTAATAATTCAAAAGCTTAGTACAAAACGTACATAGCTAGTTTGTCGGCACTAAATAATCTGCACATAGGAACACGTAGCAAAGCCCTAAATAAAACTTATTCACAAATACACTATTTTCCCAACTAAGAGCAGCTCGCGTTTTCTATCTCTCTCTAAAAACTAACAACTTTGTCAATGATAGAAAGGGACAGAAAGTGTTTACAGGGAAGCTGTACCCGTAATAATTCGCATCTCGGTTTGCACTTGTGTAATGAGTTTCCTTATTTAATAGCTTTTAATATTTGTTATTTGTTCCTTTGAAATTAGCTGAAGACTGTTTTTCATTTGAAAAATAAAGTATGAATGGAATGTACGGTTTCATATACTAGTTTCAATGTGAGGGTTTACTCGCTTTTTTTAATTTATGTTTGCTTTTGTAACAGACATAATAATTGTCTAAATTATAAAACATTTTTGTAAGGTAAATGTATATTCAAACGTCAACTTTACATACCGTTATGTCATTTTTGATTTTGACGTTTGAATTTACATTCACCAAAAGGGTATAAAAAGGATTGCTAGACAAATAAATGATTGATTTCTGCTCGCGTCGTCGTAGTGTTAACATCGTTAAATAATAAGTGAATTGTGAGTTTTATAGTGATGTGAAGTGAAGTGATAAGTGAATATAAGTGGATAAATGTGAGAATAAAAGTGACATATTAGACAACTGCTGTCTTTTCTTTGATTCCCTCTGAGCTCGTTTTAGCTCAGAAGTGGGATAAGCAAAAATAAACGTATATTTTTGTGCTCCGCCCGCAAGTAATAATCTAAGGTAATTATGGTTGGAAATATACATTTTTTTTTTCTTTCTAAAAATTATTATTGCAAGTAGTAGTCTTGAAAGAATGGTTTGAAATATTTACAATTTTTACAGTAATGTTTTTCTTAGATTCTTGGTTTACGGAAAGAGTAAATATTAATATAAAGTACCGATTGTTTGATCAACAACTAAGACTCCTATCACCGAGTTTCAGATAATGGAAGCTGAGCCTCACGATACGGAACGACGGAGCCTGGTGACTCCAGGGCGATCGCAGCGAAAAGAAAAATCAATTCAAGGACGTGCACGCAGCCGGCTACATAGTCGTAGCCGAAGCCGCAGCCGTAGGCGTAGTCGCAGCTGTAGCCGCGGCCGCAGGCGTAGTCGCAGCTGTAGACGTGACTGCAGTCGCAACGTCAGTCGCAATCGCCATGACAGCCGTCGTCGTAGCTGCAACCGCGGCCATAGCCCAAGTATTAACTCCGAGAACTCTCACAACAGTGTACGAAGTCGAAGCAGGTACTGTGATTTATATACTAAAGAACGTCATCTGTATAACGAGAGAAAACGGATACGTGAACTAGAAGATGAATTACAAAAGAAACTACGAAATCTAGACAGTGATAAAACTCAATCTCTTCAAAATACATCAAATAAACGACAACATGAAGAATCGGCACCACAAACACCATTAGAAGTTTCCCCAAAACGTACGAAAGATCAAACCGATATGTCATATAGTTTTCTTAATAATTTCTTAAAAATACTTGAGTCCAAAACTAGCGATAGAGATTCATTTTCTAGTTTAAACAATGTTATTCCTGAATTTGATCCATTAATAAGAAATCAAACCGTCGAAATATGGTTAGATAAGATTGATGAATGTGCTGAAATTTATAATTGGAGTGACAAACAAACTAGTCATTATGCTTTACAAAAATTAACCGGTCATGCTAAATCTTGGTACCAGGGCTTGCCTTCTCTTAAGCATAGTTGGTCAGAGTGGAAACAAATGTTACGAGACTCTTTTCCTATAAATGAAAATTATGCAGAATTGCTTACTGAAATGCTTAACAGAAGAACACGCTCTGGCGAGTCTCTAGAAATGTACTACTTCTCTAAAATTAATTTATTAAATCGTTGCAAAATTTTTGGTAAACAAGCGGTAGACTGTATAGTGTATGGCATAGAGGATAGGGGTGTACGTGTTAGTGCTCAGGCAGCAAAATTTAATAGACCAGAAGATGTTTTAGAATTTTTTAATATTATAAAATCGCAGACAAAAGAAAATTTAGACACAAAGAAATTTTTACGATTCCCAAATAATAACAGTGGTAACTCTTCTCGTTTTAATGAATTAACCAATAAAAACCGACATAAACCAGAATCTTTAACCTGTTTTAACTGTAAAGAAGTAGGCCACCCTAGTTTTAAATGCCCAAAACCTATAATAAAATGTACAAATTGCAATCTTCTCGGACATACTGCATCAAACTGTCAAAAAAGAGTTATCTCTGAACAAAAAAATGTTTTAGAAGTATCTATTAAAACTACACCGAATGATAAATACAAAATTATGATCAAAATTAATGATAATCTTATATGTTGTCAAGTAGATCTAGGTAGTGAGGTTACATTAATACGAGAAAGCGACGCTAAAGCTATAAAATTAACATGGACCTCTGTAAATAGCCCGTATTTAAGAGGGTTAGGAAACATACCCTATTTACCGTTAGGTCGTACAGTTGCAGACATAGAAATTCAAAGTTTAGTAGAAAAACAAGTTGAAATATTTATTGTAGCAGATGGTTTGATTAACTCGCCGGTATTATTAGGTCATAGTTTCACTGAAAGACCAAATTTAAGAATAATTAAGACTGACACACATTTACAATTTGACCGAGTAGATGACACGTTAAATGCCAAAATATCTTTGTTTTCTGGGGTTGATTTAAAGATCGATGTAGGGGAAATGAGAGTATTAATAGTGAAATCAGATGAACTTTGTAAGGGTTATGTATATATCAGAGGTAATATTAGAGGTTGTCCCGGTAATGAACACTATTTATTGCCTGGTGAATATGAAATAATTAATGGTGAGTGTAAAATACTAATACAAAATGTAGGGGAGCAACCAGTCCATTATAAAATTGGTAATTTAGTAACACGAGCCTATTTTTTTAATGACGGTAAAAACTATCGTTCGGTTAATTCAGTTAATTATGACCTTTCTGTCCACACATCTAACACCAATATAAAGTATGGTGAACAGCTTACTGATGTTGAAATTAGAAGCTTGAAAGAGCTTTTACATAGATATAAAACTTGTTTCTCTACTGGAATGCACGACCTCGGTTTTACTACTGTAACTGAAATGGAAATTCACCTTAAAGATATAAACCCAGTTGTTTATAGGCCTTATCGCTTATCATACTCAGAGCGTCAGTACGTACAAAACACTATCCATGAAATGATCGAACATGGAATTATCCGCGAATCTAGGTCCCCTTACGCAAGCCCCATAGTTTTAGTACAGAAGAAATCCGGCGAAAAACGTCTTTGTGTAGATTACCGTGCACTTAATAGCCGTACTAAAAGAGACCATTACCCTTTGCCTAGGATTGATGATCTGTTGGATCAGTTGAGTGGTCAGTCTTTGTTCTCTTCCCTTGACCTCGCTTCTGGCTATCACCAAATCCCTATAGCGGAAGAATCCCGGGAAAAAACAGCATTTGTTACGCCAGACGGACAGTACGAGTATAACCGTATGCCGTTTGGTTTAGCAAATGCCCCAGCGGTTTTTCAGCGTACTATGCATAAAATCTTAAATAAATCTAAGATCAATTATGTAATTATATATATGGACGACATACTAATACCCGCGAAAACTTTTAACGAAGGATTAAAACGTTTAGAAGAGATTTTTTGTTTATTAAAAGAGGCCGGTCTAACACTAAAAATGGAAAAATGTAACTTCTTTCAAAAACGTATAGAGTTCTTGGGTTTCGAGATTGATAAAAATGGAATTCGTCCTGGTAATCAAAAAACAGATGCAGTTTCTAAATTCCCCGTACCACGTAACCAGCATGATGTTCGTCGGTTTCTAGGGTTAGCTAGTTTTTTTAGACGGTTTATAAAGAACTTTGCAATCATAGCCAGACCTCTTACTAACCTGTTAAAAAAAGACGTGACATGGAACTGGACTGACAAAGAAACAGAATCTTTTGAGACCTTAAAAAAATTACTTATTACTAGACCAATATTAGCATTATATAACCATACCGCGGAAACTCAATTACATACGGATGCAAGCAAGTTAGGCCTAGCAGGAATATTAATGCAAAGAATAGACTCGAATCCTTGGCGTCCAGTTGCATATTATAGCCGACAAACCACTTCAGAAGAACAAAAGTTCCATTCTTTTGAATTAGAGACATTAGCAGTAGTGTGTTCCTTAACTAAGTTCCGCTCATATCTATTTGGAATTAAATTCACTATATTAACAGATTGCAATGCGCTAAGATCAACTTTCGTTAAAAAGGACTTAATCCCTCGTATATCACGTTGGTGGATACAATTTCTAGAGTACGATTGTAAAATTGAATATCGTCCTGGTCACAGCATGAATCATGTAGATGCACTTAGTAGGAGCCCAGTCTCTATAGAATCAGATCAAGTCCATGTTTTAGACATTCTATCAGTAAATTTAGATGATTGGCTAGTTACAGCACAGACAACTGACGATGAAATCCAACGTATAAAAACAATTTTAGAAGATCCTGAAACCCCAAAAATAGCAGCTATTCATAAAGAGTATAGAATTAAAAACGGCCGTGTATATAGAGTTATTGACGATAACACTCTACGTTGGGTAGTTCCTAGGGGAAGTCGTTGGCAAATTTTAAAAGCAAACCACGATGAAGTAGGTCATTTTGGTTTCGAAAAGACCCTTCAACGGATTCAGACAAACTTTTGGTTCCCAAAAATGCGAAAATTTGTAAAAAAATATGTTGCTGCTTGCTTAGAATGTGCTCATCATAAAATCTCATCAGGACCTAAAGAAGGCTATTTACATCCCATTGAAAAAATCGAAATTCCTTTTCATACAATCCATGCAGACCATTTAGGCCCTTTTCCCCGAAGTAAAAAAGGTAATACATACATTTTAGTCATAGTTGATAGTTTTACTAAATACGTTTATCTAGGCGCAGTACGTAGCACGAAAAGTAAAGCCAGTATCAAGATTTTTAAAATCTATTTTAGTTTGTTTGGCACCCCATCCCGCTTAATAACGGACAGAGGTACGAGCTTTACGAGTCGTAAATTTGAAGATTTCATAAAATCGGTAGGTATTAAGCACATTTTAAATTCGGTAGCCACACCTCGAGCAAATGGCCAAGTAGAACGGTACAACCGCACTATACTAACTTCTCTCAGTACATTAAATCATGGTAAAAGTAATGATTCTTGGGACTTAAGATTACCAGAAGTACAATTAGGTATAAACACTAGTGTTCATGATGTTACTAAGAGAACACCAACTGAAATGCTGTTTGGAAGAAAAGTAAATAATCCATCTCAGGGTATTTTAAACAATATTAGTGATGATATAGGTAACGGGGTTATAAAAGACTCGTTAGATAAAATTAGGTTAGAAGCAAAAGAATTAATTAAATGTAATCAAAATAAAAATAAAGACAGATTCGACTTAAAGAGAAAATCAGCTGGAAAATATAAAGAGGGCGATTTGGTAAAAATTATTAGATCAATAGTTGGAAATTCAGGTCAGTCCAAGAAACTAGAACCCAAATGTCAAGGTCCTTACAGAATAAAAAAGATTTTACCGAATGATCGATTCGTAGTCGAAGATACGCCTCTAACTAGGAAAGGCAAGAAATACGAAAATGTAGTATCTATTGATAAAATTTCGCCTTGGTTAAGTTTTAGTGCCCCTGTTATGTCTAGTGAGAGTAGTGATGATGATAGTAATTAATAAGACTTAATTTTTAAATACGTTAAAGTGATCTAAAGGTATTTAAAATCATATTGATTATATTAAGCTATGTATTATTAAATATATTTATTCTATGATTATATTTTATTAAATTATGTAATTAACTATATTATTACTAACAGTGATTTTTATGACGTGTGGGCATGAGTTGGCTTATGAACTAGCCGCCCAAGGAGAAGCACGTCTTAGTGATCAGTGATATAATATGATTACTAACAGTGATTTTTATGACGTGTGGGCATGAGTTGGCTTATGAACTAGCCGCCCAAGGAGAAGCACGTCTTAATGATCAGTGTTATAATATGATTACTATGGCGTGTGGGCATGAGTTGGCTTATGAACTAGCCGCCCAAGGAGAAGCACGTCTTAGTGATCAGTGATATAATATGGGCAGGAGTTGGCGAAGGATATCGCCGCCCAAGTAATAATATTGAGAATAGTGGTGAAGGAAGTAACCCTATTTTCTTGATCTAGTGAAATTATTAATGAATATAATGATTGTATAACATGCACATTTTTTTTATTATAAATTGTGAACGCGAGGACACGTTCTTTGAAGGATGGCCGACTGTAACAGACATAATAATTGTCTAAATTATAAAACATTTTTGTAAGGTAAATGTATATTCAAACGTCAACTTTACATACCGTTATGTCATTTTTGATTTTGACGTTTGAATTTACATTCACCAAAAGGGTATAAAAAGGATTGCTAGACAAATAAATGATTGATTTCTGCTCGCGTCGTCGTAGTGTTAACATCGTTAAATAATAAGTGGATTGTGAGTTTTATAGTGATGTGAAGTGAAGTGATAAGTGAATATAAGTGGATAAATGTGAGAATAAAAGTGACATATTAGACAACTGCTGTCTTTTCTTTGATTCCCTCTGAGCTCGTTTTACTTTATGATAAAACGACAATTAAAGACACGTTTGGTTCAGTTTGTAGTGAACCTACTCGCAGTGCCAGCGGTTGCGAGTTCGAGTCCCGCTGGGGGCATTCATTTGTCTGATGAGCACGAAAGTTTGTATTCCAGTCATGGGTGTGTATATTTATAATATGTATATATTTAAAAGTTATATATGTGTAGTGTATCAACTATCTGGTATCCATAACACAAGCCTCGTAGCTTACCATGGAACTAGGTGGTGCTGTGTGTTAATGTCCCAACATATTTCTTTATTATTTATTTATATTAGAACATTGTTGATATATATTTCAAGTAATAATGTTAGGAACAATGTTGTATTTGTTAGGAACCTATATAAGTTAATCAGTAAAGCATTTTGTACAATCTTACATCTATTTATTTTTATATATACTTGTAACTAATCGCTGTCCGTACATGGAAGATATTTCAGAAAAACTATTATCTCTGGGTCTTTATTAACGCAATAAAACCCAAAACAACGATTTTTAGAATTTTTGTCTGTGCGTTTGTGCACGCTAATCTCAGAAAAGGATTAACCAATTTGGGCGCCGTTGCCACTTACTATTTTGAATTTATTTTATTTCAATCGGTTCATAAATAAAAACGTTATGTCAATTCGAAGAATCATCTAGGGACGAACCAGAGCGAAGCGAGGGTGAGTCACAAGTTTATAATATAAGTTCGGTACTAATAAGCTACTATTGTTATTACGTTATAACACCAATGGTAGCATATTGATGATGCTTTCGCTTGGAAAACCAAATGAACTCGTTTGATCAAACCTCACTCTTGTGTCTCTGAGATTTTCCATTGCGTACTTTATTTTCGGTTTTATTACATTTATAATTGAACCTACATTTCATACGACAAAATTTTTTAAAAATAAAATTACCAAAATATTGAAAATATTGCCTTACTTGAATATTTGACTTTGACGAAACGTTTGGCTGAGTTTGTAGCGACTCTACTTACTGTGCCGGCGGTCGCGGGCTCGAGTTCCACTGGGGGCATTCATTTGTGTGATGAGCACGAATGTTTGTACTCCAGTGATGGGTGTTTATATTTATAATATGTAATATTATAAATATAAACACTATATATCTGTAGTGTATCAAGTATCTGGTATCTATAACACAAGCTTCGTAGCTTACCATAGAACTAGATGGTGCTGTGTGTTAATGTCCCAACATATTTATTTATTTATACTTCTTCTCTATAATGATGAAGTCTTAAAAACTAAGACTCATAAGTAGAAATTTGAACGTTTTCATAGATATTACTCTACGAGTACTTCTTATGAGGGATGAGTGTAATGTTAATAATATAAAAATTTCATATAATTTCACTGTTTACTTAAAAATTCGCTTTGGGCGTTCAAACATTATTATTCAAACCAACCCAAGTAAAGACAAATAAAAATATACTGTTTTAATGTATAATATAATTTAAACAAAATAATATCCAATTATTTAATATTTATTCATACTCATCTTTTAGGAATTTTGTTTTTTCTAAATCATGTTAAGAATCTAACGTGCCATATAATTATGAAATAATACTTAAAACTTAGATTTACGCGAATATTTCACATTTTAAATTAAACTGTGTTTTTGAATTTTTTGTAATTTTTTTTTTGATAATTGGTAACCGATATTTTGAATGCTTTACAGCCATCATGGTCACGGGAGAGACTCCCGAACCAGATAATAAATTAAATTCGCGAAAAAATCTGAAAAGATTTTATTGAATTAAGACATTTAGAAAATTTCATGTATTCAGCCCTTTTTAACGTCCCACTGCTGGGCACGGGCCTCCCTTCAATACCATGGCAGTGGTAGCCCAATGGTAACTCGCTCGCTTCGGTATCCGAGTGAAGCGGGTTCAAATCCCGGGTCTTGCACCTCTAATATTTTCATGTGCGAATCATTTCTAACATGATTACCATATGCCTTATGGTGAAGGAAAACATCGTGAGGAAACCTGCATGTCTGAGAGAACCCAGCAAGATTTCGAAAGACATGTGAAGTCCGCCAATCCGCACTTGGCCAACGTGGTGGACTATGGCCTGATCCCCCTCGTATTGAAAATTTCATACTGAATGTCAATTCAACATTATTTCATCCGAGAATCAAACTAGCAACCCACAGAACAGTAAGCTAAGCCATTCACAAAATACTATTTTGAAACAACTTTCATAACTACAGATTTATTTTTGTTATATGTTATATTAGATTAAAACTTGTTAATGTTCACTGAAAGTTAGTTTTCTCATGTGAATAAAAGTTAAACGTACTATTACATACTATATATCATCATCATATCACAGTCAGGAAATAAATGTAGTTTACATCATGCAGATGTTTGTCCAAAATATCCTGGAAATATGCCAAAAGCTCCCACTAAAGTTTGATCGAATATGAACTTTCTTGCAAAGCACAAGGGTTTCGGAAGACCGCATGGATAACTTAAGTAATCTATATGGAATTTCTGAACGAAGTTATTCAAAATATATTTTCTTTAGTACTCTATTGAATAAAGAATAAGAATAGTGGGTTTCGGGATAGTAAAACCATATCAGGTGTGTTTGATAGATTGGATGAGCAATTTCATGGTTATTTTAACTAACTTAACTAAACTTAAAATGTTCTTTATTTTTGGAGAAATTTCGATTCGATATTTTAGTGTTGCTTTTTATCATATTGATGGAGGCTTAGTGCTTAGTGCAAGAAAATAAGCATTTTAAAAAAAATAAAAGGCTGACCCTCGCATCGCTCGGGTTCGTCGCTAGGTACGTTTTACATAGATATTTAAAATAGTTTTTTGCCAGCGTTAACCATATAAATCTTAATATATTTTTTGGAATTTTTCTGATGTAATACTTTATTATAGATAAAATTACGTTTAGCTGTCATTTGCATTTTGCTATACCACGCTATATAGTGACTTGTATTCTCTTTGACGTTTTATGTCACGTCAGACGGGAACGCGGTCGAACGGAATAAAAAGTATCCTATGTCCGTCTCCTGGTTCTAAGCTACCTCCTCACCAATTTTCTGCCAAATCGATTCAGCCGTTCTTGAGTTATAAATAGTGTAACTAACACGACTTTCTTTTATATATGTAGATGAGCAAACTAAACTTTCTAGAACTTTCGCTGCATTAATTATTTTTTTTTATGTCCAAAAATTAATTATTTTTTTTAAATCCATAATATATTTATAGATTTACTATAATCATGAAGAGGTAGCGTAATTTTTATTTTGCAACACAGATTTGAGTAAGATAATATATCAATTTTTTCTATACCACTTTAAAGAGAGCGAGCTTCTAGCTCTTTTTTTATTTTTAACGTTCAAATATTCTAAAAAATGTTGACCCAATTCAACCTTTTCTTATTTTACAAGCTCGCAAAGCCTTCAATTAAAATCTAGCAAACGCGCGTCAAAATGCAATTATCGTTCGCCAAATCTTGGCTCAGCTAAAAGTTTCTTCTTCCAAAAATTAAATTGCAACAATATATGTTAATTAAACGTGTTTGTGTTAATATTTGTTTTTTTTTCGTCTATTTTCTACTTTCAAAACCAGCTTTTATTCGGTCTGTCACACTCGAATGGCGTAGTGAAGTATTAGTTCTAAGTCTGAGGTCATGAGTTCGAGTGCAGCTTAGGGCAAAATTTATAATCACGGTTTAACATTTATAGCCTAGATGTATCCATCATTATAATTATTACTTCTATACATAGTATAAAACAAAGTCGCTCCCGCTGTTTGTACGCTTGTATTCAGCCCTTTTTAATGTCCCACTGCTGGGCACGGGCCTCCCTTCAAGACGAGGGGAATCAGGCCATAGTCCACCACGCTGGCCAAGTGCGGATTGGCGGACTTCACATGTCTTTCGAAAACTTGCTAGGTTTTCTCAGACATGCAGGTTTCCTCACGATGTTTTCCTTCACACGGATTTAAATGCAGTTTTCAGCAGTAGATAGTGATTCAAGAGGAAGGTTTTTATGTACCTATAATACATACATATTATATTCATACTAACCGTTAAAACGTACGTTAGTATTTCACAGTTCACAGACCGTATACGTCGAGCAATATTGTAATATAACTAGTGGTGGAGTATTTTTGGTTGATACTCAAGTAGCGTTAGCATAAAATAATGTTGTTATATAATATTATAAACTAAGATATTTTAATTAGTGATTCATCAGTGACTAGGCTCCTTTTGCGACTTAATACAAAAACATCAACTTTCAATTTTTTTTTTTTTTTTTTATATAAAATATATGCTTAGATTTTAGAAAAGAGCTTTATTTGAAGCACAGAAATATTATTTGTACTGAAAATTAAAATAGTAAAGGTAAAAAAATAACAAAAGAGCACACATTAATAATGTTATTGTGGTTTACAGGTACAGAAGCTGTTAGACCGAGGCGTCTTAGAAAATTGTACGTAAGTTTTTTTTAATATGTATTAAAATCTTACTACCCTAAGCGATATAGTTTATAATACATATTTTAATTATGTAGTACCTGGGCGACCGAGCTTCGCTGGGAGGTCTTTTTTTGTTATATCTTATTTTTTGATAAAAAAAAAAAACTAAAAAGAAAATAACAAAAGTAAAAACGTATCCCAAGCGGGATTCGATTCCGGACATATGTAATCTATCTTGCGCCTTGGCCGCTTGACCATGATGCTTATGACCATATTTTGCACAGAATAATATGAAAGAATCGCATGAAAACTCGACAACACGCGTTTTCCCAGACAAAACTAATCTAGATCGATTTTTCGCCCCCGAAAACCACTACATACAAAATTTCTGTGAAATCGTTAGAGCCGTTTCCGAGATCACCGGTATAAATAAATAAATATACAAGAATTGCTTGTTTAAATATATTAGATAGATACATGATATATTAATCTAGTACCTGAGCGACGGAGCTGCGCTTGGCGTTTTTTTAAATCGTGTGTTTTCAGAAAAGGCACCTATTCAAATCGTTAGAGCTGTTTCTGAGATACATGAAATTATATATAAATATTAAATGTCTAAATATTAATAAATAAATATTAAATGTCTCAGATAAATATTAAATGTCATCTTATAATATTAAATGAGAAATTCTTGTAGAATTTGTCATTTAATATTAAAAGATGAAAAGCTTCTCTGTCTACCGTTTTCATAATAACATATCCTTAACAATTAATAATAATAATAAATAAATATGCTGGGACATTAACACACAGCACCATCTATTTCCATGGTAAGCTACAAAGCCTGTGTTATGGATACTAGATAGTTGATATACTACACATATATAACTTTAAATACATACATATTATAAATATAAACACCCATGACTGGAGTACAAACATTCGTGCTCATTACACAAATGAATGCCCCCAGCGGGACTCGAACCCGCGACCACTGGCGCAGAAAGTAGGATCACTACAAACTGAGCCAAACGTGCCATCAATTTGAATACAAAATGAATTTTGTACAAGTAAGAAATAAATTACTACTAATTAGTTATGTAGTTCACGTAATACATAGTTTTTAAAATGATTACTATGAATTTAATTAAAGGTACTGAAGCTATCGTCTAGTTCATAAAGGGACTGCGAATAACTTTGCGATATGTTTTGAATGCAAAATGGGATGAATTATGATATGGATGAGAGGAGATGAGAAAGTTTGCCTCCAACCCTCTACCAGAGTGTTTGAATCTTGTAATGAAATCTCATAATAGTATGGAATATTGTCTATTTTACAAAATTCGTTCTTCATTTCTTTGCTTTTGTACGAAATTTCTATGCATATTTAAGAAAATATATGTATATTAGCGACTCACCCTCGTTCTGCTCGGATTCTTCCCTACTTACGTTTTAACTTTTAGTATAGATTTCTCAGAGATATTTTCCTGCAGTAAAAAGTATCACATTTATTGACCCGGAGCTATTATCATACCAAAACTTCATTAAAATCCCTCCAGTAGTTTTTCAGGGATGTGATCACAGACAGATAGATGGAGAGACAAACAGATAGATAGACAGACAAAAAAACTAAAAAAAAAAAACTATAAAAAAACTAAAAAACTATAGATTTGGCCTCTGTATAGATAATAATGTATATTTCAATAAGATTTTCCAGGTAATAAATTATGTACAGATTCGGCTTAGTTACAATTTTATTATATGTATAGTTAAATATGATCGTCATTATAGAATCAAGCTCGAGATAAACGCTTATATACAATCAGAGGACCTTCTAATTAAACCATGAAAACCTTAACAAAGCCGGCTAGAAATAAAATTTCTAACTTATTGCCATAAATTATTCCCATTACAAAATATTAAATAAGACAGTCTCTAGACGCGAATAAATTAACAAAGTAATTGTTCTGTGAAATCTAATCCGTTTAGTGATTTTACGGGTCGCAGTTACATTATATGTATCATATATAAAAGTATACGTCCCTGAAGGCTGTTATTTAGCTAAATACTATGAGTATTAATTACTCAGTTTGTAGTGACCTTACTTGTTGTGTCAACGGTCGCAGGATCGAGTATCGCTGGGGGCATCCATCCAGTCATGGGTGTTTATATTTATAATATGTATGTATTTAAAGTAATATGTGTAGTGTATCAACTATCTGGTATCTGTAACACAGGCCTCGTAGCTTACCATGGAACTAGATGGTGCTATATGTTAATGTCCCAACATATTTATTTATTTCTTCGCTATCCCGCTGCAAAACAGGAGTCAAAGTACAGGATATAATTAGCGTTTGTACGTGTGTGCGCACGAGAGTGTCGTGTACGAGCGTACACATATGTGTGCAACGCTTGTGCCTCTGTGTATGCGTGTTTGTGCGTTTATGCATGTGTGCGTGTTTTTTTTATTTTTTTCTTCTTTATGTTGTAATAGGTGTTAGTTTTTAGGGTAAGGTTAGGAATCAAGTGAAATTTAAAAAAGGAAAAAATATAAACTTCATTAAAACAGTCAAATATGAATGTTCTACGCAAGAGAAGCCATATTAAGGTCTAAATCATCGAAGTATGAAAGAGATCGAAATAGGTAAAATAATCCAAATAAACAGTTTTAAAATATTTTACCACCGCAATTGCGCATCACTGGCATAGATACGGATTTCTCTTAAAATATATATGAAAAAAACTGAAAATATTTGAAAATTTAATTTTATAATACTTTCTTAGATTTACGCGAACTCGGCTCGGCTGGGTACTACCATCATCATGGGATCCTGTAATAAACATAATAAAAACAAACAACAAAAACAAATATAACAGACCAGTAGATGTAGTTAGTTCATACTGTGTGGATCGCAATAATAGTAGTAATTCTAATTAACATTTTTTATCTATAAAGTTAACAATAGTGTTGCTTAATATTTTAACTTTAAATAATAACAATCTAAATTAATATTAAACTTCTTTTTTAAACTACATATAAAACAATTATATTGCTTAAATAAATAATTGATATTTTAAAAAATGTTTAATAATCTTTATGGTTACAGATAATATAATAATAGCAACACTAAATAAGATTAGTAATTAATAAAGAAAATTGTAATATTTATTATAATAGCAAAAATTAAGTAAATAATATAGCTATATTTAATTATAATACTTATTAAAAACTTAAATTTTAAAATGTTTAGAATTAAGATCAACCAATATTGTAAGGTACTTTGATGCCATTTTTGAATTTTTAAAATCATTTTTGTAAAATAGTAGGTAGGCTGTCTGTAACAACTGTATAATGCCATTGAGACATCTAACACCTTAGTCTCTCCCGTGACCATGATTGCTGTAAAGCAATCGAAACGTCGGGAAACAAAAATCAAAATAAATCCGCGAAAAAATCCGAAAAGATAGTTTTATTTAAATTTAATTTTAATCTATCAAGTGGATACTTAAAACGGCTTGAGCTCTCGTCCTCCTACGTACCAACTCTCATAAAGGGGGAGCCATATTCAATGGTTGTGAAAGTTAGGAGTTATTAGTACGAGCGTTGTGACTTTTTGGCGGATATTATGTACTCAATTATTTTTTCATGTTTGTTTGTGTGTATGTTACGATATCTTCCCGAAATGTGAAGCGTTTTTCGTTTGTTTTAAATGTAAAGAGAAAATTATACCCCAAATAATGAATAAAATACTTGTAACGCAATTTCGAAGTCGGTTAACCTATCTATACATATAATAAAATTCTGAGTCGAAGCTGTACATTAAATATTTTTTGGAAAATCTTATTCAAATAGACTTTATTATTGATACAGGTGCCGAATATATAGTTTTTAGAATTTTTGTTTGTCTGTCTGTCTGTTACCGTATCACGGGAAAACTGCTGGATTGATTTTGATGAAATTTGGTATGATGATAGCTGGTTATCCGGGTCAACATATAGGATACTTTTTACTGCGGGAAAATATCTCATTTCTGAGCTAAGCGTGAACCCGAACGGAGCGAGGGTGAGTCGCTAGTTTATTATAAGGTGCAATGATCAATTAAGTATTTATTAAGGAAACAGTATGATTTAAATAAAATTGTCTTTTTGAATTTTTTCGTGGATTTATTTTGATGTTTGGTTCACTTTACGAATACTTTACAGCATACATGATGGTCACGGGAGAAACTGAAAGAAAGTATTATAGGATAATTAAGAAATTATGAAGGAAATAGTACCAGTGTAAAAATATGTATAAATTATTTGGCATTCATTTAGAAAATTATGCTTTAAACCAAGCGAAGTTACGGGCAAGTTTTTGTAAAAGAAATAGAACTGTTGTATTGAGGTCGTTTCATACAACCAGAACGGGATTTCCCCCGAGGTTATTTAGTGTTAAGAAAAAATAGATACTTTCGAGGTGTTCGAGGCAAATAATTTGGAGAGTTTATATTGATGTTATTATTAATTTTTCACGTTCATTCTCTGTTTTCTACGTTTTACTATGTCACAATAATAATGTAAATATTCTAACTTATAAAATAAAAAAAATAAAAAACAACAAAAGAGGAGTATATAGGAAGGATTTGATAGTTTGATTGTTTGTTTGCACCGAATAGGTTCCGAAGCTACAGAACCGATTGAAATTTGGTAAGAAGATAGTTTGAGATCCTGGGTAGGATAAAGAATAGTTTTAATCCCGGAAGTCATCCCTTAAGGGAGTGAAAATGGGGATGAAAGTTTGTATTATGAATCAACCTAGGGACGAACCCGATCGAAGCGAGGGTGAGTCGCTAGTATAAGAAAAATATACAAGAAAAAAAGAATAATGGTAATAATTAAAAATATTACTACCAAATTGTCAAGGAAGCAATTATCTTCTTTGAAAATATTATAAAATAATGACAACAATATGCATATCAGATGACAGATGACCCGCCTTTGTGAATAAATTAACACCTCGAAAGACTAATTAATTATTATAACAAAACCTTAAAATATATAAAAATTATATATTTTTAATTTTTATACAAAGAAAAAATTGATAACGACACATATGGCTCAGTTAGCAGTGACTTTACTTTCTGGGCCAGCGCTCGTGGGTTCGAGTCCCTTTGGAGGCGGGCATTCATTTGTGTGATGAGTGCGAATGCTTGTACTCCAGTCGTGGGTGTTTATATTTATAATATGTACGTATGTAAAGTTACATATGTGTAGTGTAGCAACTAGCCGGTATCCACAACACAAGCCTCGTAGCTTACCATGGAACTAGATGGTTCTGTGTGTTAATGTCCCAGCATATTTATTTATATTTATTTGTGTTAAAGTTATTTCGTTCCATATTGATAAATATTATGTTTGTTTGATACTAAGAAAAAACAGACAATTCCAATGTACTGGAATCAAACCCCATACCACACTGAGCCATATTTTACAAAAAGACAAACATTTAAATTTATATTATCATAACATGACTAAACAAGGTTATTTAATTAAAATAGATTAATAAAGGAGAAATGCGTACTGAAGTTTAGATTTTATTGTTAATTACTTAAGGTGTTATATACATTGTATTATTTTCATTTTTGTGGTTCCACGGGAAATGGGAGTACGAGCCCGTTTTATAATACCAATACGTTATAAAACAAAAAGAGGTCATGCTGATGTTGAATATTTTAACATCGATTTTCAACAAATGACACCAGCAGTGATCAGTTTTTGTAGTAAAATTGGTTCAGATTTCTTGTTTAGGTTAAATTTAGCTATTTATTTTATACTAGCGACTCACCCTCGTTCCGCTCGGGTTTGTCCCTACTTATGTTTTAACGTTAAGTATAGATTTCTCAGAGATGAGATATTTTCCCGCAGTAAAAAGTATCCTATATGTTGACCCGGATAACCAGCTATCACCATACTAAATTTCATCAAAATTCCTTTAGTGGTGTTTCCGTGATGACACAGACAGATAGACAAAAAATCTAAAAACTATAGATTCGGCCTCCGTATCGATAATAATGTTATTATATATATACAAAGCTTCGCACTATATATTTAGAAATAAAAAAAATGTATGTTTAACCTTGCTTTGCCTTAAAAAAAGGCAAACTTAGATATGTGTGCCTTTAATGAGGATTAATAATAATTACTGAATATTTTTTAGTTCATTTAAGACATTTAAGTGTTTAAGACAGTTTTATTTCACTTCTTACGCGTTTGTTCCACGATGGTAGTTAGTGTCGATATGTATGAATAAATTGGAAGATTTAATAGTTTTCATTAATTATAACATACAATTTTCGTACAAAACATTTCATTCTTACAATGAACTCTATATATTAATTCGATAAAATAGTGACGGTGTACCTTTTTGCATTTTCCGATTTGATTACCGATTCAGGTCATCTTTTTTAAAAAAAATCAAATGCAGTTAATCTATTCTTAAAAATAAAATAATGTTTCTTTGGAGTGAAAATTGATATTTTCAGTGTTTAAGACACTTTTCTTCCATGTCCTGTGCGTGCGTTCAACGATGTTAGAGTCGATATGTTTAATTTGTAAAATTTAATCGTTTTCTTTAATGCTAAGACGCAATGTTTGCTCGAGAGATTTTATCCTTACCATAGACAATATCGATTAAATCGATAAAATAGTGACGGTGTCATTTTTTGCATTTTTATTTTTTTGATTTTTTTTAAATAAAATATAAATAAATGCAGTTATTATTATTTTTACAAATAAAGAAATGTTTCCTTTGAGTAAATATTGATAACTTCAATATTTAAGGTACTTTTCTTCCATGTCCCATCGATTGGTCCACCTGTATGTACATATAATGTTTAACTACGTTGCATTATTGCGCTGTATAATTTTGTGTGAAGGCGCCGTCTGTAACAACTATATATACCTTTGAGACGTCTAAAACCTCTTTCTCCCGTGACCATGGTTGCTGTAAAGCATTAGAAATGTTGAGAACCAAAATCAAAATAAATACGAGGAAAGTATTATATAACTAAAAACTTAACTTTCTCAAATGGCTCTCGAATCCACGACCTTCAATATAGAGGCTTACTTTATCAAAAACTTAGACGACTAAATTAATTCGATAAATAAATTAGCACAGTAATATCATAGCGAATTAAAATCGATTTATTATCTACTAGCGAAGCCACTAAACGTACACGGAGGTGGCCCACGTACAATGCGGGTTGCTCCTGGTACTTCTTTGATAGCAGAGTGGACCACTGGAGCAACTCCATGGTTGTTGTGGTCTGCTTCGGCAGACCTGCCGTCGGGGCGTCGTAGTTGAGTGCGTAAGCGATCCTGCGACGCCCCTTTAAGACGAGGGAGGTTTTGCTGTGTTTTAGTGGGTAGTATGACTTTTCTAGCCGGTGAGTTCCACATAACCACCTGTATGTCTATATGTGGTATGCGTAAATGTATTTCCCAATATAAAAAAAATGGTACGTCCCTAGGTACATTTTTTAACAGAACTCTAATTATTTTTCTAAAACCAAATTAGCTTAAGTTACTCCTTATAACATCAGCTATTTGCCAGTGAAAGTTTCGTCAAAATCACTCCAGCCTTTTCAGGGATGAGCTGGAACAAATAGACACACAGACAGACAAAAATTCTAAAAATTGTGTTTTTCTTATAAGTACCGTATATAATTTCATATGCAATTAGTAAAAAGCTGTTATTTTGACATTACAAACGGACACTTTAATTTTATTTATCTGTATAGATAAAAATATTTACTTGTTTGTATACATTCGGGACATCAGTGTTAGGAAAATAGAAGAACGTTGATTCCGTTCGACCCACAGAGGCATACGGGTTTGCATATATGTACGGTCGCGAACTCCATTACTTTACTGTTTATTTGTATTTCACATACATGCAAGTTATGTATATTTGCACTGGTCTACTAGATGATATCTTTGAAAATTCTAAGCGAATATCGCCCTAGAAAATGGTTTGCAGGATAAAACTATATATGCTTTACTAGTACTCTACATTTAAATTGCATTTGTGATTTCAGTTGTTGATTTAGGCGTCTATATCAAATACAGGCGAAGGAGGAGGTTCTGTTGTGTTTTAGTGGGTAGTATTGACTTTCCTAACCGGTCAGTCTTGCTATGAGTATTATGAAGGTTTGACGACACGTTTGGCTCAGTTTGTAGTGACCCTACTTGCTGTGTCAGCGGTCGCGGGTTCGAGTCCCGCTAGGGGCATTCATTTGTGTGATGATCATGAATATACATATGTACTCCAGTCCTAGGTGTTTATATTAAAAATATGTATGTATTTAAAGTTATATATGTATAGTGTATCAAGTATCTGGTATTCATAACACAGGCCTCGTAGCCCACCATGGAACTAGATGGTGCTGTGTGTTAATGTCCTAACATATTTATTTATGCAGGTGGTAAGCTTAAACGCATTTCTCAAAGTTAGAAAAAGGTATCTACACAGACATTATTATAGTACATCCAATGCATATGTTCATACTACGACGACGTGTCACGACGAGTGTGCCAGCGGTCGCGAGTTCGAGTCTCGCTGGCGGTGATAAACACGAATTTTTGTACTCCAGTCATAGGTGTTTATATTTAAATTTATGTATGTGTAGTGTATCAACTATCTGGTATCCATAACTCGCCTCGTAGCTTATCATGGCACTAGATGGTGCTGTGTATTAATGTCCCAACATATTTATTTATTCTCACTCTTACTCTACACTTTAACTGCTTCGTTAGTCTAGCAGCTAGCATGTACGGCTGCAGATCCAGAGGTCCTAGGTTCGAGTCTCAGATCGGGCCAAGTTTAATAGTTGAGTTTTATCTCTGTTAAGATATTTTGAGTAACAGCCCGGAATTGGAATGTTGGCGGTGTTTCATCCCCGTACCTCGGAGAACACGTAAAGCCATCGATCCTACGCCTTTAACTATCACCGGTCGTGTCAAAGTATCGTCCCATCGAACTTTGAGAGTAAAAGGAATAGATAGTGCACTTGTGTCAGCGCGTACACTTGTGCATTATGATATCTCCTGCGCAGATAGCTAGTCTCAATGAGATTGGTTGTCGTAGCCGAAATCGGTTAGGTGGACATTATTATTACATACTCACTCTCACACTCACAGTCCAATGGAATACGAAAGCTAATACGATTATTCCTGACATAAAAATACTAAATTATAAGCAAAACCCAACACCAAAAAACCCACAAACCCGCACTTGGCAAGCGTTGTGGACTATGGTCTTATCCCCCTTGTATTATGAGCGAGCGTATATATGAGAGCACCGTGCCCAGCAGTGGCAAACATAAAAACAAATAAATACCTACTTATTTTACCAAACAGTAGATAAAATGAAAATTGATTTAAATTGTCGCTGAATTCTGTAAACACAATTCCTATTAGCAATCTGAGCGCCCGGATTTAATTAGATGCAGAAGTAACACTGGCTTTCGAAATCGCTTTGAAGGGAAATGAAAATGTGACTGTGAAATTTTGTTTCAGGGACAATGGGAATAACAATAGTGCAAATGTATGAGGTTATATCCGTTGCAGCAATATTAGATTATTCTATTTTAATGAAATAGAAATAAAAATCTATACAGGTAATAAAATTATAACTAAGACAAGACTTTATAAAATTATAACTTATGTATATTAAATATTTTTTGGAAAATCTTATTGAAATAGACATTATTATCGATACAGAGGCCGAAACTATAGTTTTTAGAATTTTTGTATGTCTGTCTGTGTCTCTCTGTGACCGTGTCACGGAAAAACCACTGAAGGGATTTTGATGAAATTTGGTTTGATGATAGCTGGTTATCCGGGTTAACATATAGGGTTTTTACTGCGGAAAAATATTTTATATCTGAGAAATCTATACTAAACGTTAAAACGTAAGTAGGGACGAATCCGAGCGGAGCGACGGTGAGTCGTTAGTCGTGCATATATGTGTACGCCTTTTTAATGTCTATTTTTTATTAAAATCTATCAAAAATGTAATTAATAAAAAAAAGGCTATTAAAATAGGTCTTCATCAAAAATAATTAAAAGTATTAAAAGAATGTGTGTGTGCCTACAAGATAAAAGTAGGTGAATGTGTATTGGGAACTATGAATTTAGAGAAATTAGTATATAATATGCATATTTCAGAATTTTTAATAGTTATATAATTTAGCTGTTTATGGAAAAGTTTTTTTTGTACCCAACTGGGAACAAGTGACCATACATCAATTTTGTTTTACAATACAGAGAAGTTACAACATTGTACTATATTTGAATATTTTTTCATATATTGTTAGAAAAAGCTAAAGACACGATTTAGGCTTCTTGTTTTACTTGATCACATCTAAGGAAAGGAGCTTAGAGCCATAACGTAGTGGCTTGTGAATATTAATAAGATTTTAAATAAAACATTAACATCACAACAAAGTCCTCCGCCGTGTCCGTCTGTCTGTCTGTCTGTTCGCGACAAACTCGAAAACTACTGCACCGATTTTCATGTTGTTTTTACTAATAGATAGAATGGTTTTTGAGGAAGGTTTAATATATAATTTGTTAAGTTTTTGTATACGTTGACTAAAATATAACGATATTTGTTAGAGGTGTTGGTAAAAAATAAGCCGCCTGGGAGCTTTCAACGCAAACGCTGCCTAAACCTTTTGAGATATAACAAAATCATGTATGGTAGAATTGTGTATCTTATATAGGTCTACAGAAAAGTTCAGGATAACATACTATATCCATTTTAATACTTTAAAAAAGCAAAGCAAAAATTGGCAATTATAATGCGGTAACGTAAAAGCTATTTACACAAATACGGTATTAATCCTTATCATTTTAAATAAGTTAGAGGCTTTAAGCATTTTATGCACATTATTTTACTCTTTCACACCATATAATTTAAATGAATATCTTAAGAGTAATGTTCTCGTGAGATAGCTTTGTTTTTGTCTAGGGATGAACCCGAAGTGAAACGAGGGTGAGTCACTAGTAATATTATAAATGTGAAGTAACTTTGTCAGTTTCCTATTCACGCTTTAAGCGCTGAACAGATTTCGATAAAATTTAGACACAGGCGAAGCCGAGCAAAAACTAGTTCTATATAAAACCGCCCTTAAGGTACAACCAATTAAAAAAAAGAAATAAATATGACATTCCATTTATAATTGGTAAAGATATCGAGTAACATACCCGTACCAAAAATTATCTACATTAAGAGAATATTGACTAATTGTACGTTCTATTTAAATAAAAAAATAAAAAAGCAGTAAAACTATAAACAAACAGTTGTTATTTTTGGATATTCAAATTCATTGATTGATCTTAATAATCAATATACAAAATTATCTGGTTTTAGCATCTATCGGCACTCTGAGTGAGCGTTAACACGTCACGTGACCATGTCGATGACGACTTACATGAATTTACTCCCCATCCAAACCTGCCTATAAAAGTTTTCACTTCAAAAATAGAAGCATATTTAATAAACATTCGAATGGCGAACTTCATACTATGTTGGTTAAAATTAAAACATTATTATTTACTTACAACCTTCGTTTTTCAGTTAATTCCATAAGGGGTTTATGCTTCCCATTAACTTTTACGCCGGCAAACAGAGCTATTTGTACTTCATGCTATTGCGTGCTGCTCGGTCATATGCCCAAGCCTTTCCCGGATGTGACGAAATACTGTAATACTTAGTTATGTTTTGACCAATTACGTACATATTAAAATAATAATACCTTCACGTATTTTCTGGGCGGGAGGGTCACTCAAATATTAGCAGAAATCTTATTTAATATATGATAATTAATTATTTTTTGTTTAAAGCAATTCGTTAAAAATTACAAAATTAATGTCTTTCTACAACCATCATTGTTTATATCCTTACCTACCAGCGAACTACTCGTTGGTCTAGTGGCTAGCATGTGCAAATTCGGAGATCTTAGATTTGAGTTCCAGCTCGAGCCAAGTTTAACTATTGGGCTATTTTGTCATGTCGATATATTGCCCCATCGAAGTATGAAAGCGAAAGGTATCGTGTGTTTGTACGTATAGGTACTTGTGTAATATCTCCTTACTCTTTACTTATAACAATGTCTATGCTAATACAACAGTATTTTAGCAATGTCTTTTATTTAGAAACAATATGATGATTCGAATCAAAAACTCAATATGTGAATCAAAACTGTTAACGTTACTTCTATATACTCTCTCTATAGGTCGTGCCAAATAACTCCGATCTATGTAAGCTAAACTGAACTGAGGCTAGGCGTCGTTTTATTAGTTTATTTTAAAGAAAAGAATATTAAAATATTTGCCAAATCTAAACCTAGTTTTTAATACAATTTTTAAAAACCTCTAATTGGGCAGGGATTGTAAAAAATGCAATTGTATATTAATTTATAATTGTATAATAATTGTAATGGATTAGTAGTTCCTGAGATTAGCACGTTCAACCAAACAAACAAACAAGCAAACAAACTCTTCAGTTTTATAATATAAGTTTAGATACATTCTTTTTAATAGTTTCTTATTCAGAAATTCGCACATAGTTATACTTAGTGAAATTTTTAAGGGTTAAAGCCTTTTTAAAGGTAAGATTGACATGTAGATGGATGGAGAGCATAGCCTATAAAATTATAACTTTATTTTATAAGCAAACTTTAATTTACATGGAGCTTTTATTATTTTTTAAATTTTCTTTATTTACATAAAAATTATTTTTTTTTTGTTAATGAACTTTACATAGAACTTAAATTATATTTTTAAGTACACTTTAATTATTTTACTGTAAACTCTAAAACTGTTTTAATCTGATTGAAACAGAAAAGTTAGAAAGTTAAAGGGATAGCTAAGCTAAAGTTTAAAATGTTTATACTATCTGAAATTGCAAAAAAGCAGCTTTCTTTTTAAAAATGTTAGTGAAGTTATATCTAACTATCGCCTAACCCTCACTCTATTTTGGGTTTGTCCCTAGACAAAAACTATTTATCCTACAGAAGCCGTACACTTTTTCGCGATAAAAAGTAACCTATGTGCAGTTCCAGACTATAATCTATCTCAGTGCCAAATTTCATCCAGGTCCGTTCAGCCGTTCTGGCATGATTGAGTAACAAACATCCATCTATTCATCTTTATAAACTTTCGCATTATAATATTAATATGGATGATTAACACTAATATTTCGTTAGAAAGTCGAGCGTAAGTAAAATATATCATCAAATATTTCTCAAACAATAATTTTTTTTTTTTGGTAGTTGCTTTATTCAAATAAATTATAAACCTTATGTGGGTATGTTTGTTGAAGTATTGCATTTATGAATTTTTTGAATATTTGAAAGCTATACCCGAGTATAAGATAAATTTATCGACTTACCACGTTAGCAAAGCCGCGAAGAAAAACTTATACGAAATGAAAAATAAGTAGTAAAAAAATAATAAAATCATCAATTTAAATTTCATGTAAATGGTATTATTTAATAGATGCACCAAATTTCATGTTTCATTTGATGTTTCAATGTTCAGTTATCATCCCACCGGCATATGATGATTGAAGGAAAAGAGAGTGTAATTGTGGTATGAAAAAATGTATTATTATATATCTTCAAAATGTATTAATCTTATATTATTATTATTATTTTTATTTTATGAGATTCAGTGACAAATGAGCAGACAGACCACCTGATGGAAAGTAGTACCTGTCGCCCATAACACCTACGGTTCATGCACTTAGGTTTTAAGTAACAAAAATGTAGAACCACAGGTGCGTTGTCACTGTGAGGACTAAGATTTTTTCTTGCCTGTAATTGCGCTGGCTACCTTACCCTTCAAACAGGAACATAACAATGCAATCATTGTTGCTTGGCGGCAGAAATAGATAAGGGGGTGGTACCCATCCAGTCGGATTCCTCAGGCTTGACAGAGTCCTACCACCGGTAAGTAATTTTAGTTAATAACAATAAAAAACATGAATAATATAAATTACAATTTACAAAATATATACATATTAATTATATACATTCGTTCATTTAATATTTTTTTAATTTTCAAACGTGTTGTAATAAAATGATGTTCACATATCAGTATGCCTATCTAAAGAGAAAATGTTGCCAGCAGACACTCGACCTTCTGCGTTACTGATATTTTAAGATTATTATTTTTTTTTATATATTCGCTATGTAAATTAGTTTAAATTATTTTAGTTAACTCTTTATACATTTTTTCCCCATGACGCCGCGCATAATAAGCGAGGCTTGGTATACTCGTCCATATCCGTTTTCATGAAATCAGTGCAAAATTTTAACAAAATCTGTTCAGCAGTTTGAGTGTGAAAAGGTTTTAAAAGAAAAACCTAATAACTTTTGACGTACAGACGGAGTTACCACATATACTATATTTGTATTAATTTTATAAAGTTACTAAACAAATTTCATTTCTTTAACATAATTCTTTTAACTTTAAGTAAGTTTTAATGAAATTTGTGTTGTAAATAATTGAAAATTTTAATAGAAAACATTTTTTATATATTATTCAAATAGACTTTTACAAGTACTTTTAAATCGTAATTTTTACATATTATATTTAAATTAAATGTCAGTGTAGTCAGTCCGTGAGAAATTTACCACCGGCTCGGAAGGTAGTTCTGCTGAGAAGAGCCAGTGGGAAACTCAGCAGTTGCTCTTTTAAAATAATATTTGTTTCCAATATTGTAATACAATAATTTTCTATTTATCCTACATGAGATCCAACCAGACTCTAGTCCCACATTCAGTACAAAGTCAGTACAAACAGACAGTACAAAGTATTATGTGATATGTGTAATAAGCTTTATTGAATAATATATTTTTGATTATAGACTTAATTTGTTTAAATGATAAGCTCAAAATCCACTATGGAATTCTATCATACATGCGTGCACCTTGCCCTATAAACGATCTATTCGCTATTTGAAAGCGAAAACTAGACTTCATCAGTTTGTCTTTATTTCTGGTATTTACTCCTTGTCTGTCACTGTATCTTACATAGCAATGAATGTTAAATGAATGTGTCGGAAAAACATCATCTTCTATACATATAATAAAATTCTAACTCAGCCAAATCTGTAATATTTTTTTGGAAAATCTTATTGAAATAGTCTTTATTATTGATACAGAGGCAGAATCTATAGTTTTCAGAATTTTTGTCTGTCTGTTTGTCTGTCTGTGACCGCACACGAGAAAACCACTGGACAGATTTTGATGAAATATGGTATTATGATAGAGAGTTATCCGGATCAACATATAGGACTTGTTACCGCGGGAAAATATCTCACCTCTGAGAAATCAACTCAAACGTTAAAACGTAACTAGGGACGAACCCGAGCGGAGCGAGGGCGAGTCGCTAGTGTTACAATATATATATTGCGATGCAATCATAAGTATATCAATTTATTATTTCTACACAGTAATTTAGCATAGTTCTAACCCCTACCTTGCAACTGCCAACATTTTCTCTTTCTATATGTGTTCGTAAACGATCCAAAATTTGAAAAAAAAAACTGACACTTGACCGTTTAGAGAATTTTCTTAAAAAGTTCTGATAGGGTTTTTGGTATAACAACTAAATAAAGGTTTAATATATTAACAGTAAAGAATGTCAATACCTTTTTAAGTTCAGCTCACGTATGTTTTTCATCCACATCTACAAAGGAATAAAACTTTTAAGCATTATAGTAGCTATTCATTTTTACAAACTAAATAACCCATATAGTAGACAGCCTTAACTTCAATTTCATTTGACGTCGAAACATAATTTTGGATATTGAACCCTTAAAGCGGCAAAAGAGGTTGAAAGTTTGTATAAAAGTTATTTGGACTAAAGAAATTATATAGACGGAGTCCGTTAAGTCAAAAATATTACCGTTATTTGTAGTTTATGCTATTCTTGATTTTGTCATATAAATAGTTTCTTTCTTTAAAGTATAAGGGATATTTTATATATGTACTAGCAACTTACCCTCGCTCCGCTCGGGTTCATCCCTAGTTACGTTTTAACGTTTAGCTCAGAGATGACATATTTTGCTGCAGTAAAAAGTATCCTATATGTTGACCCGGATAACCAGCTATCGTCATACTAAATTTCACCAAAATGTGTCCAGTGATTTTCCCGTGATGCGATAACAGACAGACAGACAGTCAAAAATTCTAAAACCTAAAGATTTGGCTTCTGTGTCGATAAGAAAGTCTATTTCAATAAGATTTTCCAAAAAATATTTAGTGTACAGATTCAGATTAGTTACAATTTTATTATATGTATAGATTAGTTATTAATTAATCTATACAGATAAATAAAATTGAAGTGTCTGTTTGTAATGTCAAAATAACAGTTTTATACTAAATGTATATGAAATTAAATACGTTAGGGTACTTATAAGGAAAACACAATTTAAATTTTTTTTTATCTGTCTGTCTGTCTGTTTGTTACATCTAATCTCCGAAATAGCTGGACCGATTTTCACGAAACTTACACTGGCAGATAGCTGATGTTATAAGGAGTAACTTAGGCTACTTTAATTTTAGAAAAAGAATTAGTCATTATTTTTCATGACTGCTATTTTTATTATAAAAAAAAAGTTATTTTTATTTATTAACATTTATTTATTTATCACTGAGTAAACAAATTTTCATTTTTATACTATTTTAAAACATATATTATTTTAAAACACGATTGTTTGGCTTCATGTTCAGTTCTATGACATTGTCTATAATATTATTCATTAGTCCTAAAATATTTTATTTTTAAATTACACTGGGTCATTTATATGTCTAAGTAAAACAGTATAGTGAATTTTTCCTTTATTTTATTTATTTATTTATGTACCATAAAATATATGTTATCTATACTAATATTATAAAGAGGAAAGATCTGTATTTTTGTGTGTATGTTTGTAATGAATAAACTCAAAAACTACTGTGCCGATTTCAAAAATTCTTTCACCATTGGAAAGTCACATTCGCCCTGAGTGACATAGGCTTACATATTTATTGCTAGAAAACATTAGGGATCCTTACGAAAACTTAACTAACGTAACCCAAAGTGTAAAAAAGTGCCCTAAAAGTCTTTCGTCGCATGCGCTGCGGAAACTATTGATGATAGAACAAAAGTATGTTCTACAATATTAAAGAACATATCAATATCTACAAAATACTTTGCGATATCATACGTCCAACTATTATCGTTATGTCACAATAACCACTTTTTACATTTTAAAAGTTGATAGAAATATGTAGTCCATTATACTTACCGTTAAAACGTACCTAGAGACGAACCCGAGCGGAGCGAGGGTTGCGTCGCTATTACAAAATAAAGTAACAGAATTTCGACAAAGGATAACTTATCTCTTTAAGAGATTTCTTCCAGAAACCCTTCAGAAGTGAGGAAATAAGTTAATTTAGTACGGTGTAGGTACAGTGCAGCATTAAATGGTATAAACTATGTATTATATTTAAACAAAAATAAATATATTTATACACACATATATACAAACGTATATACCTACATATTTACTTACATATACACTTACATATACGTATATACTTATATATCACTAGCGACTCAACCTCGCTTCGCTCGGGTTCGTTCCTAGATTGATTCCCCATACAAATTTTCATCCCCATTTTTACCCCGTCAAGGGATGATTTCCGGGATAAAAAGTATCCTATGTCCTTTCCAGGGTCTCAATCTATCTTCTTACTAAATTTCATCTTAATCGGTTTGGTAGATCCAGAGATTACTTCTTACAACATTACAAGCTCACAAACTTATAAACTTTACCTCTTTATAATATTTGGTCTGATTTGATAAATGTATGTATTCAGTCCTTTTTAACGTCCCACTGCTAGGCACGGGCCTCTCTTCAATACGAGGGGGATTCGATAAATAGTGTTGTTTAATTCTGAACTTAAATATTGTGATTGAGAGATTTTTGTAAATATTAGTAACTAGCGACTCACCCTCGCTTCGCTTCGGGTTCGTCCCTAGACAAAAACGAATCTATCCCACGGGAACCGTACATTTTTCCGGGATGATATATAGCCTAAAACTTTCCTCGATAAATGGACTATGCAACACACAAAGAATTTTTCAATTCCTGAGATTAGCGCGTTCAACCAAACAAACAAACACACAAACAAACTCTTCAGCTTTATAATATTAGTATAGATTTACTTTATAAGCTAAAAGGGCTATCTAAAAGATTTAAGATTATCATCAATATAGGTATATAGGTCGGGTCAAGAAGATCTAGTCACCTTATTAATTCTATCAAGAGTTTTACAAAACAATATCGCGAAAATTTTTGAGGACGCTAATGACCAACAACACAACCTTTATGCTCTAAAAAGCTGCCTCATTAGACGGAGTGACTTTACTAATAGGCACTTTATGGGGTCACAATGTGGTTCTAAAAATAAACATTCTTGACGGCATGTAAGGCTCAGTTTGTAGTGTCACTCCTTGCTGTGCCAGCAGTTGCGGGTTCGAGTCCCGCTGGGGGCATTCATTTGTGTAATGAGCACGATGTTTGTACTCCAGTCATGGTTGTTTATATTTATAATATGTTTGTATTTAAAGTTATATATGTGTAGTGTATCAACTATCTGGTATCCATAACACAAGCCTCGTAGCTTACCATGGAACTAAATGGTGCTGTGTCAGTGTGGTGTGTCCCAACATATTATTATTATTCTTCCAAACAGAAAATAATTATATAACACTTCTGATATTAATACATCAACATTTAATATTGCTTGTTAATTGTCATAGATTAGTGCAGTTAGAAATGGCATAATCAAAATTAATGCAAAGATTCAAAATGAATTTGCCGGCACGTTTAGCTCAGTTTGTAGTGACCCTACTTTCTGTGCCAGCGGTCGCGGGTTCGAGTCCCGCTGGGGGCATTCATTTGTGTGATGAGCACAAATGTTTGTACTCCAGTCATGGGTGTTTATATTTATAATATGTATGTATTTAAAGTTATATATGTGTAGTGTATCAAATATCTGCTATCCATAACACAGGCTTTGTAGCTTACCATGGAACTAGATGGTGCTGTGTGTTAATGTCCCAGCATATTTATTTATTTATTTAATGACAGTACTATATGTAAATTATTATCTATTTCAATTAAACGAGTAATTCTTGTGCCCATACTAATAATATAAATGTGAATGTTTGTAAGGATAGATGGAAATTTGTTACTCTTTCATACCAAAACGGCTGAACGGATCTGGATGAAATTTAGTGCAGGGATAGATTATAGTCTGGAAAAAGTAACGTAAATTACTTTTTATCCCGGAAAAATGTACAATTGCCTTTGAGTCGTCATTGAATTGTCATTGAGTCGCTAGTATATTATAAATTTATTTCGATCAAACTTTGTAGTTAGACAAAGTTTTACTTTTTATGTTTAGCTCTATAAGTGCCTTTTCTGAAAAAGCTGGATTTTTGAAAAAATGCTAAGCGAAACTCGATCGCCCAGGTACCTACTGTCATTTAAATACGATATTTTATCGATTTAAAATTGCGTTTTTGAAATTATAATTAATACTGGAAAGAAATTACTTTTTCATTTGGCCACGAAAAATTGGCCATGTATGTTTTTTTTAATATACTTTACCTACTAATAACTTACCCTCGTTTTTCTCGGGTGTGACCCTATGTATAAATTAAATACCTAACAGTAACCTTTTGTTTATTATATCAGATGAACTATTTATTTACTAAATTTCATCCGAATCAGTTAAGCCGTTTATATCAAAGGAGTAGTCTAATTTTATTCGAATATCTTCAGTTTTCTATAAGATCGGCTGTAATTTACATCATTAGGGTCTAGGTGAAGGAAGGCCGCAAGTTGATTATATAAATGTTGGTACTTGTTAAGACAAAGCGTTGGGTACTAAATATTAACGATCACGTTTCTGGGAAAAACGAGGTAGTTAAAACAAATAAAAGGGCATAAAAATAATGTCTGTATAGTGCAAAAAATATAGCGAAATCGCGATTACTATCTCTTTTTTTTTTTAATGTTGGGAAATGCATTCACGCATACCACCTGTATATATACAGGTGGTTATGTGGGACTCACTGGCTAGAAAAGCCAGTACTACGCAGGGCGTCGCAGGGTCACTTACGCACTCAACCTCTCTTTCCTTGGGGCCTAACAGTAACCCTTGTGTTAATACGGGTTATAGTCTATTTGTGTACTAAATTTCATCCAAATCCGTCCAGCGGTTTCGTAACAAACATACAAACTCACATTTTTAATATCAATTCAATTCACTTCTTAATGGCTTTAAAGCATGCCAGTTGAGGACAGATTACTTCGCAAATGTCACGTAAATTGGAGAAGGCCTTAAGAAGATTGATCAGTAAAATAAAATCAAAAACTAAATTATAATGTGTAAAAACGTGAGTGAATTCTTAATAAGCCTAAAAGACAGCACAATTAATATATACATAAAAACTTTATACATCTATACATCAATTGCAATATAATTTGACTAGCGACTCACCCTCGCTTCGCTTCGGGTTCGTCCCTAGACAAAAACAAATATATCCCACGGGAGTCGTACATTTTCCGGGATGATATATCCGAGATGATATAGCCTATAGCCTTCCTCGATAAATGGACTATCGAACACAGAAAGAATTTTTCAATTCCAACCAGTAGTTCCTGAGATTAGCGCGATCAACCAAACAAACCAACTCTTCAGCTTTATAATATTATAAGTGTAGATTTAAACAATATAATAACATCATATTTACTGTATACACTGGTTAATTAGCTACTATATTTAATCATTACCACCGATTATCCCATAAATAACTAATAATGAGTGTTTAAACTAAAAATGATTTCGCTATAATTATAGGTCTATAATGGTGATGGCATAATCACTGTTATTTTAATTAATATCGAATAAGTCAAAAAGCTTTTGTAAATACTATTATTTGTTTGTCACTAAGTATTTTCTGTGGCTTTGCTTGTGTTGTTTGATGAAACTATGAAAATATAACAATACTTACAAAAAAAAATAATTGAATTGAATGCCTCCTTTTAATGTCAGTTAAAAAATATTCAGCCATTTTTAACGTCCCACTGGCCACTGCTGGGCACAGGCTTCCCTTCAATATGAGGGGGATCAAGCCATAGCATAACGCGGACTTCACATGTCTTTCGAAAACTTTTTAAATTCTTTCAGACTGCAGGTTTCCTCACGATGTTTTTCTTCACCGTAAGACAAGTTGTAATAAGGTAATCTTGCAAATGATTCGCATGAAAATATGAAAGGTGTGAGAGCCGGTTACAATAGATTAATAATAATTAATTTCGCAACAAATTATTATTTTAGTTAAACAAAGCCTAATTACCGAGAGTCTAACGCCTTACAATACAATAAACATGTAAATACTCTTGTTTCATAAAACATAAACTGCTTTAAGTCACGCAATTCGTATCATTTATTTAGCTTGATGAGCGTTTAGAGAAAGACAGTACAGGATTTGCATAAAATTAATCGTAGCTGACGGTTTTTAGGTTTATACTAGCGGCTCACCATCGCTTCGCTCGGGTTCGCCTCCAGAAAAACAAAAACATATCTATCCCTCGGGACCGTATATTTTTCCGGGATAAAAAGTAGCCTATGTGTTATTCCAGACTATAATGTATCTCTGAGACAAATTTCATCCAGATCCGTTCCTCCGTTCTGGCATGAAAGAATAACAAACATCCATACTCACAAACTTTGTCATCACTACATAATATAAAACAAAGTTGCTTCCCGCTGTCTGTCTGTCCCTATGTATGCTTAGATCTTTAAAACTACGTAACACATTTTGATGCGTTTTTTTTTAATAAATAGAGTAATTCAAGAGGAAGGTTTATATGTATAATACAGGCATATTATAGTACAGAAAAGCCGAGAATATCAAAGATTTTTATTTCATACTTACCGTTAAGAAGTACCGTTAAGTTTATATATATAAAGTAAATATAATAAAGTTAGTTTATAATAGAAGATAGAAGTGATGAAAGAATGGCAGATTGAGTTAAGTGTACAAAGAAAAACGAAGTATTCTATGCTTATGAACGAATGAAATGCTATTTATTTCAGTACCTATTAGCTTTTTAATGTTTTATACATTTTTGAGTTAATTTTGTGAAATTTCAGACTTTTTATTTTTAACTAGCGACTTACCGTGGCTTCACTCGGGTGCGTCCCTAAGTACGTGCACAGAGCGTTGTTACAGTGTAATAGGAAGATCTTTATAAGAGAAATAACTCTATAATACATTGTTTTCATATAACTTTATTAGTTTATCCGGCGCACGCCAATAAAGCTCCCAGTTGCATGATTTTTCCCGACGTCTTCAACAGTTATCGTCACATTTCAGCCAATTTATGCTAAAAAATTAATGAATTATACACTTAAACCTTTCTCATGAATCACTCTGTCTATTGGTGAAAACCATATGAAAATACGTTGAGTAATTTTTGAGTTTATCGCGTTCAGAAAAACAGATAGATGCGGCGGGGGAATTTATAATATGTAGTGATATAACAATTGTTATTCTATAAAGGGGGGGAAGTGGTAGCCCAGTGGGAACGTGCTCGTTTGGGAAACCGAGTGAAGCGGGTTCAAATCCCGGGTCTCGCACCTCTGATATTTTCATGTGCGAATCATTTTCTAACTTGATTACCACTTGCCTTACGGTGAAGGAAAACATCGTGAGGAAACCTGCATGTCTGAGAGAACCTAGCAAGTTTTCGAAAGACATGTGAAGTCCGCCAACTTTCTCCTCGTATTGAAGGGAGGCCAGTGCCCAGCAGTGGGACGTTAAAAAGGGCTGAATACAAAGGGGATTCTATATTTTCAGGCAAGGGAACCTCTAGGCATAAACTGGCTCATTACAATATTTTTTTCTATATTGTCGAAATAAAACTTACAATTACATAGCTTAAATAACATCGTAGATGAAAAGTCGCCCAATTTTTCCTATCTATTTGAAAGATATAGGGCGAGATTATCTATACATATAATAAAATTCAAATTGAGTCGAATCTGTCTGTACATTTAATATATTTTGAAAAATTAATTATCATAATTCAACCGTTCTAACAACCCACTATAGGACCTGATCCATCAATTGGATGAATCAGGGGGAAGTAAGCCATAGATCACAATGGTAGCTGAAATCCCAGAATTTATTCATAATCAATCAATGATGCCTTAATTAATTTACCGCTTTAACCCTGCGAGTTTGTTTGTATTTTAATAACAGAAATTGCTAACGATTTCCAATTAATTGCCTTCATTGTAACATAAACAATATCTTAAAGCTATCGATGTATAAATTTTCAAACGAAAGAGCTTTCTTTCAATTATTATCTGTCGATTATATTATTATTATTAAGCCTAGCAACTCACCCTCGCTCAGCTCGAGTTCGTCCCTAGTTACGTTTTAACGGTTAGTATAGATTTTTCAGAAATGAGATATTTTACCGCATTAAAAAGTATCCGGATAACTAGTTATCATCATACTAAATTTCATCAAAATCTGTCCAGTGGTTCTCTCGTGATGCGTTCCCAGACAGACAGACAAAAATTCTAAAAAACTATACATTCGGCCTCTGTATCGATAATAACGACTATTTCAATAAGATTTTCCAAAAAATATTTAATGTACAGATTCGACTCAAAATTTTATTATATGTATAGATAATTAAAATAATTTTAAAGTGATTATTGCCATTTTAATTATATTGTTATAATAATGCGAGTTATAAGCAATTCTGAATATTGTATTTATTCATCTGTTCGGGAATCATACGAGAATATTCATTACGGTTTAGAAGATGTGAATTGCTATATCGAGGTGCGTAACTTCGGAGCAATATTTCGGTAGCGATTACAAATCTTTGAATATAATCTGTTTAAGATTAATCTGATCATACTTATTTTCATTTAGTTAATGTTAGCAGTTTAGTAAAATATGAACACGATACCGCATTGCGGGCTAACCTCAAGGACGGCGCGTGATGCCTTTTTGAGAACGCTTAGGCTGCCTACAGTTGCTTTTACCTGAGGTATAAGTATATTTTTACAATATTTATCTAATTTTATCACGCTTTTTAGCTTCACTTCTGAGTATGGAATTAATTAAATTCTGTTATGTAGCTCAGTGGTAACGTCGAGCACGTTACGCACTTTTTGCGAGTGTAGCGGGTTCAAATCTCGAGTCTTGCACCTCTGATATTTTCATGTGCGAATCATTTTTAACATGAAGACCATTTGTTTTACAGTGAAGGATAACATCGTGAGGAAACCTGCATGTCTGAGAGTCTTGTGATGTAACACACATTCAACCATACAAACATTTATGATAGGCTAACTACCTTATATCTGTGGCTTTGTTTAATTTTAAAGTATCTTTTAAATGTAAAGTATTACAAAAGTATACGATATTTTCTCCTCAAATCAAATTTTAAGAAAAAGTTTCCAATTATTTTTAAAATGAGTTCAAAGGTGTACGAGGTTAGTTAAAAATTAAAACATTTAAATATATTTTTTTAAACCTATTTATATAAATAGGCAAAGACAAACCAGTTCAATACCTTTTTCTCCTCTATTTGTCAACTGATTTTCTTTTTTTTTTGCTCAGAATTGATGAGCTTTAGTTTATTGATACTAAAAAAAAATTGAAGATAGTTATTTTTTTATATAGATAGGTAGATATATCATACGTTTTCATCAAATCTATACAAATAAATAAAATTGAAGTGTCTGTTTGTAATGTCAAAATGACAGCTTCTTACTAAAGGTATATGCTGGACCGATTTTGACGGAACTTTCACTGACAGAGAACTCATATTATAAGGAGTGACTTAGGCTACTTTTATTTTGGAAAAGTATGAGGGTTCGCTTATGAAATTGTGGACATAAGTCACGTACCGAAGGACGTACCCGAGAGAAACGATGATGTCGCTATATTTAATAACTAGCGGCTCACCCTCGCTTCGCTCGGTTTCACATGTAGACAAACAAAAACAAATCTATCCCACAGGCACTGTACATTTTTCCGGGATAAAAAGTAGTCTATTTGTTATTCTGCTATATTATTTTAAAGTTTTATTAAAATCCAAACAGTAGTTTTTGTGTACTAATCTGTATAAGTTACTATAGTTAAATACTACAGTCAAATATCGACCACTGGGCAAACACTAGTTAATATAGATATAAATAACATAGATTAAAGTTAAATCAATTTAACAAGCTATCTAATTTAGGGATCGTAGGTTCAATTTCCGCAGACGATATTTGTTTAGCTCTTAAGTGTTTGTACATGTTTTACTAAATGAAAGGCGTTGCGACTAAAACTAGCATCCAATCCGTACTAAAATAATCGAAGTGGCAGTAAAATATTTCTATTTATTCTATAGTATCTAATATAATAATATTTCTTTATATAATAATTATTTAGGTAATCTTTGAATAAAATATGACCACCGCAGGTTAAATGGTCTAGCTGGCATTGTGTACTATACGATGTGTGGTATTGATTTCCGTACGGGATAATTGTAATTCTACATTATCATATTTTGATTTAACTAGTGATTTACCCTCGTTTTGCTCGGATGCATTTTTATATGATACCTACGGCCTACAGTGGATTACGGCCTAATCCCCCTTGTATTGAAGGGTGGCCCATGCCCAGCAGTGGGACGTTCAAAACGGCTGAATACAATATAATAAGCGCCAACCATTGGCAAATTTTATTACTAGCTGTAGTTTGTGTTAATTCAGTCATAGATTATAGATATTATCTATTTAGACTAAGATTAATAGATTTCTTTAAAGTTGATATGTGAAGCAATATTATGAACTAGCGACTCACCCTCACTTCGGTCGGGTTCATCCCCAGATACCTTATAAAATCTACACTATTTTTCTTAACGTCTATTGTACGTATATAATAAAAAATCGATAGTTCTGTCTGATCCCAATATTCAGAAACTAGAATTATATTTACTCGTATAATATAAAAAATATGCCTATTAGTCAAAATCACTTGCTGTATCTCTTTACTACAAGTACCTGAGCGGCCGAAGCTCGCTAGGTGTATTCCGGAAAAGATAAAAAAATTGCGTTTTTTCAGAAAAGATACGTACCTATATACATATGTAGAGAAACTTGAAAGCCATCTTTGTATACACTACAAACTCTTTGAAATTTGGTCTTTGCTCCAAATCATTAGAGCCGTTTCTAAGAGACACGAAATAAATTTATATACATACTACCAGAACTCGTGGCTTTGTTCGCGCTACCTACAAAAAAAAAATCAACAATACCCTTCCTTGGCAGTCGGGTAAAAAGGTATGTTTCATATAAACTTTCATCCCCTATTTTGCCCTCATATGGCATGAATTTCGAAAAATGCTAAAACACGTATTTATTTAATAGTATTGAAGCATTAGTACCAAGTTTCAAGTAATTCTGATCATAATTATTTTTTGGGTTGTATTATAACGTGTATTCCTTTGGGAATGAAATAATTTTCCGCGGTAAAAAGTAGCCTATGTCACTCTACAACCCTCCAACTATCTGCACATAAAAGATCACGTCAATCGTCAATCCATCACTGTTTTGACGTGAAAGAAAGACAAACAAATAAACAAACAAACACACTTTCATATTTATAATATAGTAAAGTATGGATTTATAAACAAAAAAAAAAACTTATTTAATATTATAACTATAGTAAATGAAAGTACAAGAGTATTTATTATTATTGCAACTTCTCTCGCCTCCGCTAAGATTTTCTTAGAACAAACAATAAACTCCTTTAATTAAACGTCCTCTACTGACTGTAGACCCTTAGCCTTCCAACGCTTATAGTATTTTAAAATCATTTCCTACATCAATATTTGTTAGATGTCGAAATAAATGGACTTATTGTTTGAAAAAAATCTATTAGTTAATAAAAAAATGTTACGTATTAACCATTGTACGAAATGTGTCATAGTCATTAGTCATTATACAGATAAATAAAATTGAAGTGTCTGTTTGTAATGTAAAAATAAAACGATTTATAAAATTTTGTCTGTCTGTTTGTTCTGGCTAATCTCAGAAACGGCTGGACTAATTTTGACTTCACTTTCGGGATAGACCACCTTGATGGACCTCGGGAGTGTACCATACGGGTTGCTCCTGGTATTTCTCTGATAGCAGAGTGGACCGTTAAACAGTTTTTGTGGTCAATTTTGGTAGGTCAGCCGTCGAGACGTCTTTTGTACTAAACCTCTTGAAAATTTAACTTTAACATTTATAATAGTAGCGGGATAAAAATATTTGCCTCATAGGAAATTGAACGTAAAACCCTAACCAATGTTAATAAAAATTAGAAATTCTAACATATAAATTGAATTTAACGAGGGTATCACCAAGTCAACCAAATATCTGTTACGTTTAAATATTTCATTACTCGCTGTACTTGTCTTCAACATAACAATTACATTAAATTATATTGTTACTTAAAATCTTTAACAGCCTAACGGAAAAGCTTTGTTTATTTTTTGCTAATATTATAAAAACAATAGCACAAAAATGTGTGTGTTTGTTAACCTATATAGTATACTAGCGACTCACCCTCGCTTCGCTCGGGTTCGTCCCTACTTACGTTTTAAAGTTGAGTATAGATTTCTCAGAAATGAGATAATTTCTCGTAGTAAAAAGTATCTTATATGTTGACCCGGATAACCATCTATCGTCATACCAAATTTCATCAAAATTTGTAAAGTGGTTTTCTCATGATCAGTTCCCAGACAGATAGACAGACTGACAAAACCTCCAAAAAACTATATATTCGGCCTCTGTACCGATAATAATGTCTATTTCAATAAGATTTTCAAAAAAATATTTAATGTACCGATTCGGCTTAGAATCTATATTAATATTATAAAGCTGAAGAGTTTGTTTGTTTGTTTGTTTGGTTGAACGCGCTAATCTCGGAAGTACTAATTCGATTTAAAAATTCTTTTTGCATTCGATGGCCCGTTAACTGAGGAAGGCTGTAGACTATATATCATCCCGGAAAAATGTACGGTTCCCGTGGAATAGATTTATTTTTGTCTAGGGACGAACTCGAAGCGAAGCGAGGGTGAGTCGCTATTTTATAATATGTATAGATAGATTATTATATTAGACACATAACGGAGCAGGTAGGCCCTTAATTTCTAAATCAAAATTTACTGAATTAACTGAGCTTAACTTTGGTTATATTATTACTTAGTTAATAAATAAATAGATGTCACGTATCTAAGCATTTTGAATCCTAAATAGAGTTTAGAGATTAAATGGCTAAAGTATAAGGAAGAATAATGCTAGCTATTTTTACTGTGCTCTGCAACCTGATATATATCCTTAGTAATAATGAAATAGAAGCTCAGCTGTGTAGATACGGCGTTATGAATTGTCATCTACATTAATGAATAAAGAGGTTATACATGTTTGTTTGTATGTATGAGTATACACGTGTACACCTATATATAACATTTAAAAAAAACAGTCATGAGGACTGCTGATAGAAGTGAAAACTTAGAACTATAAACAAACAGTTGGTATATTTGGATATTCACATTAATTGTTTGATCTTTAATTAAAATATATAAATTAAAACTGTTTACATTTATCGTGTTTTGACATCTATCGGCACTCTGAGTGTTAGCGTTAACACGTCACGTGACCATGGCGATGACAACTTACATCAATTTACTCAGCATCCAAACCTATAGAAGTTTTCACTTCAAAAATTAATTTTATAAGTTAATCTAAAACTAACGACGTACTAATCGGATGCGTCCCTACTCCCTAAGTAGTGTTGTTCTAGGTCACATTCTATTGACGGACTAAACATCCAAATTCGTCCAGCAATTTCAGTGTGTAAAGAGTAACAAACATACATACTTATACAAACTTTTACGTTTATGTTATTTATGTTGATCATAGATAGAATATATTACGTATACTAGCGACTTATCCTCGCATTGCTCAGGTTCGTCCCCAGGTGATTGATTAAATTGACTTAACCTTTTTATTTATAAACCGATTGAAATAAAACAAATATTAAATATTAAGCAAAGCTTACTACAATACATTAGTGAAAACCGCACCCAAATCGGTTAAGCCGTTTCTGAGCTAACCGCTTACAAACTCACAGACAAACTGACAAAAAATCTAAAAATCATTATTTTGGTTTCTATTGCGTTAGTAAAGATCCCCAATAATAGTTTTTCTTACATATCTTTCATGTACAGACAGCGATCAGTAATAATTTTATTATATGTATAGATAAAAAAGAACAGCTTTTGTTTCAAACAACCTAGAAAATTATAAAGTTCTAAATAGAGTGATGTTTTATTCACTTTTGTTTAGGATTATATGACATAAAACTAATTAAGTAAAGCCAGAGAAGGTCAGCTAGCCTTTCAATACTCACTCCACTCATATACACTTTGGGATCAAATGAAATTTGTATTCACTACCTCCATGTTACCGAATACTGCATTCTATTAAATTACTATACTTTTATGGAAAAAACTGACATAGCTCGTTTACAGACTGCCTTATTAATTAATGATATTATTACAACAAACATATAAAGTAACATTGGTTTTTAATATTCAATAAAAGGTCGCCATTAAACCTCCTTGAAAGCTAATAATTAAATATATTTCTTGATGTTATTCTAACTTTTATTAAGAAACGGTTCTCGTCGTAACATGCAATAGTTAACCTGATAAGAGTACTACTGAGTTTTTATGAGATTGTATTCAGCCCTTTTTAACGTCCTACTGTTGGGCAAGGGCCTCCCTTCAATACGAGGAGGATCAGGCCATAGTCCACCACTCTGGCTAAGTGCAGGTTGGCAGATTTTATACCTTTATGTTATGGGCTTACTTTCTGTGATTAGAGAGTGGCATGTGTAATGCAAAAAAGTATCCTTATTATAGAACTTTAAGGACTAAAAACTTTTGTCAGTCAACTTTAAGAAGTAAAAGCTCTTATTAGTCAATATACACTAAGGTAAATAAGCATATGTTTACCTGTACATGATATACTGCACAGGTGAACCAGAGTGTGAGTGGCTATCACCTATACAGCTTTCAATATATCAATCTGGTAAATCGAGTATAGTGTAGTCACGTAGGACAAGTTTGCCCATACAATAATTGACGTTTTACCTTGAAGATACAATTTCTATGAACTCTAACTGTGCAGTAGTAGTATAAAAGTAAAAAATAGTAGTATAGAAGTATAGATTATAAAAAATGTATATATATATATATATATATATATATATATATATATATATATATATATATATATATAGTGATATATGTATAAAAACAAAGATAAACATTTCCTAACAAATATCTCCTCAAAAAGTTCCGTCTACATGTGATGTTAAATTAAAACAAACAATAAAATTCAAAACTCGAAAGCTCTAATTGTCTAAACACAAATTCAAACTTACGCACACCACATAAAGTACTTTTTTAAACGAAAAAATTTGCGTTTTAATTTTGTCATCCGAAAAGCAATGAACAAAAGAGCTTTGAAGAAAGCGCACAATTTCGAATTTCGCGCTTCTTTTTGAGGACTATTTTGAAATGTTAGTCGTATATCTTCAGTTTTTGTATGTTAATGTATATATAACCTAAGTATCTTCTATAAGAAAATAAGATTATGTTCTAATTCTACAATCCGTATGTATTCAGCCCTTTTTAACGTCCCACTGCTGGGCTCGGGCCTCCCTTCAATACGAGGGGGATCAGGCCATAGTCCACCACGCTGGCCAAGTTCGGGTTGGCGGACTTCACATGTCTTTCGAAAACTTGCTAGGTTTTCTCAGACATGCAGGTTTCCTCACGATGTTTCCCTTCACCGTAAGGCAGGTGGTAATCATGTTAGAAATGATTCGCACATGAAAATATCAGAGGTGCGAGACCCGGGATTTGAACACGCTTCACTCGATTTCCCAAGTGAGCGCGTTACCACTGGGCTACCACTGCCCGTACAACTGCCCATAGAATCCGTATTAATATTATAAATGTGAAAGTTTGTGAGTATGGATGTTTGTTACTCTTTCACGTCAGAACGGCTGAACAGATCTGGATAAAATTTGGCACAAAGATAGATTATAGTCTGGAATTCACCGGTGGTAGGACTCTGTCAAGCCTGAGGAGTCCGACTGGATGGGTACCACCCCCTTATCTATTTCTGCCACCAAGCAACAATGATTGCATTGTTGTGTTCCGGTTTGAAGGCTAAGGTAGCCAGCGCAATTACAGGCAAGAGGCATATCATCTTAGTCCTCACAGTGACAACGCACCTGTGGTTCTGCATTTTTGTTACTTAAAACCTAAGTGCATGAACCGTAGGTGTTATGGGCGACAGGTACTGCTTTCCATCAGGTGGTCTGTCTGCTCGTTTGTCACTGAATCGCATAAAAAAAAAAAGAATAACGCATAGGCTACTTTTTATCCCGGAAAAATGTACAGTTCCCGTGGGATAGGTTTGTTTTTCTTTCCGCTAGTAATATATAAAGTTAAACAATTTCAGTCCAATAAAATGCCATAATAAGAGTATAATGTTGGTACATTGTATCTATACAATAAGAGGTTATCAATATATTCTATTTTTGCTAATTCCAATGTCAGTATCCAGAATCTTACTCTTCATTTTATGAGAAAACCTATTGAAATAGGCCAGTGAAGCTTTATAATTACTAAGATAAGAATCGAATTACTAATTACTAGAATTTTTAGTAAATAACTAAAAACGTACGCGAAGTTTCACTTCAGGCGTAAAAATTATAATTATAAATAAAAATCCCTTTAAATGGATCTTTGCAATAAAATTAATTTCCTTGTGTATAATTTTAAATATTATATATAAACTAGCGAATCACAATCGCTTCGGGTTCTTCCCTAGACAAAAACAAATCTATCCCACGGGAACCGTACATTTTTCCGGGATGATATACAGCCTATAGCCTTATTCAGTTAACGGGCTATCTAATGCAAAAAGAATTTTTCAAATCGGATTAGTGGTTTTTGAGATTAGCGCGTTCAACCAAACAAACAAACTCTTCAGCTTTATAATATTAGTTAGTATTGATATTTGCGAATAATCAATAAAGCAGATACCGTAAGTTTTTCCTTGTTTTTTGAAGGCTCTTCTTTTTTGAAGAAGAAAAATGAGTAACAAGAGGTTAAGTTATAGTTAGCGACCGAGCTTCGCTCGTCGTTTTTTTTTTCTTAAGAAGAGATATCTATATAGATAAACTCAAAAAACCAAACTATCTAAATACAAAATTTGATTCAAATCGGTAGAGCCGTTTGCGAGATACACTAAATAAAATATGTATAAATATACATTATACAAGAATTTCTCATTTGATTAATATTATAAAATATACTATAAGATAGTATATTATGATTGTAAAAATAAATACATGAAAATATTTCTTTTTAACGTCATTAAACCAGTATATTACAAAAGAGGATTCTAAGAAGTTTTAATATTTCAGTACTAGTGACTCACCCTCGCTTCGCTCGGGTTCGTCCCTCGGTAGGTTTTCATTTTTTTGAAGCGGAACCCTAATTCTTTTTCTAAAATAAAAGTAGCCTAAGTTACTTCTTATAACATCAGCTATCTGCCAGTGAAAGTCGCGTGAAAATCGGTCCAGCAGTTTAGGAGATTAGCCGGAACAAACAGACAGACATATAGGCAAAAAATTCAAAAATTGTGTTTTTCTTATAAGTACCACATATACTTTCATATGCATTCAGTAAAAAATTTCTACTTTGACATTACAAACAGACACTTCAATTTTATTTATCTGTAATAAAATATAAAACAATATACATATTAAGTTTGTTTGTTTGTCTATATATATTAAGTTTTAATGACTCTCACTTTATGCACCGTTCCGCTCTTTTCACTTATCTTTTTATATCCGTTTCTATCGTTTGCCTGAAAGAGATCGCTTTTAGTGATAAGGCCGCCATTGTACATCTACTTAATTGTTTTTTTATGTAACTTTAGCCCCGAGCGAAGCAGGGGTGAATCGCTAGTAAGAAATAAAATCCATTGTTTCTTAGAAAGTGTATTCTTTTTCAACAATATGTTATGTTATTGAGTGCTTAATTGCATGTTTATAACATCGTAAAATCCAAAAAGGCACGGAATGGTAGATACAAATCAGGTCAATGTACGGTGACGTTACCTCTACGAAGTAAATTATATCAAATTAGTATTATAAATACGAAAATTTGTATGTGTGTATGTTTGTTACTTCTTCAAACTAAAAGGGTTATGGTTTTGAAGTAATTTAGTACAGAGAGTAGACAAGTGTAAACATCCGTTATTATTAAGCTTCGTGGTCAGGCCCGCGGGCTAATGCTAATCTGTATATCTGTTATGAAAGTTTGTGGGTATGAATGTTTGTTACTCTTTCACGCCAGAACGGCTGAACGTATCTGGATAAAATGTAGCATGGAGATAGATGATAGTCTGGAATAACACATAGGCTACGTTTTATGCCGAAAAATGTACGGTTCCCGTGGTATAGGTTTGTTATTTTTTTTCTAGAGGCGAACCCAAACGAAGGGAGAGTGAGCCGCTAGTATAGAATATAATAGTAGGTATTATGGTTTCTAAAACTGTTTGAAAAAACTTCGTAGGCTGAATTAAACGATTAATTAAAAGAACATCTCAGTAGTAAAAGCTTCTGGAACCAATTAAGGTCACACACTGAAGACGAGTGGTCGGTACTTCCAGCTCATCGCCCTAATTATTATCGGACCCTTTCTTTGGGATTAATCGGGAAAGTTAGTAATGAGCCACAGCTGCCACTTAAACATACGTTTAAACTAGATATTTTGTTTGCTTACTAATCCGTGTAATGCTCAGTTTTTAGAGTTCCGTACCTCAAAAGGTAAAAAAAAGAACCCTTATAAGATCACTTCTTTGTCAATCTGTTCGTCTGTCCGTCTATCTGTCCGTGTGTCACCATCGATTTTCTCAGAAACGGGTGGACCCAGTAAGTTGAAATTTATACCAGGTACTGAGGTCTATTAGGTGTATAAAAATCAAGGTCCTGAGTCATCATAATAAAAAGATATGGGCAAATTTAGATTTTCGCGAAAACTTATAAGTACCAAAATTTACCTTAATTTACAACTTTTTTTATTTTTCGGAATTTTCCCTTTACTTGTGCTGTAAGACCTTGCTTTGAACCAAAATTGACTATAGATTTTAGATCGAAAACCTATATGATAGTACCCGTAGACTTAGAATCATGAAACTTAGCAAAAAGCAAGATCTTACAGCACAAATAAAGGAAAAAACCCAAAAATAAAAAAAGTTGAAAATTAAAGTTAAACAGATTTCCTACAAATTTGTACGGAACCTTCGGTGAGCGAGTCCGACTCGCACTTGTCCGCGTTTTTTCAGTGAACGTGAATGGCGAAATTCTAAACTATAGAAAATTAACAACTTACTTCGATCATATGCATTCCGTAAGTCTATGTGTTAATTTTAATGTAATTGTATGTGGATTACTTTATTACTATTGGATTTCTATAGAGGAGATAAATAAAAGATGCAAAGATGCAAGATGCAATGTTAAAATTGGTCCAGCCATTTCGGAGATTAGCCGGAACAAACAGACAGACAGACGAACATTTAAAAAATTGTGTTTTTCTTATAAGTACCGTATATAATTCCATACGCATTTAGTATAAAGCTGTTATTTTGACATTACAAACAGACACTTCAATTTTACTTATCTGTATTGATACGTATTAGGCGTAAGGCAGAAAATTTAAATACCTTCAACTATGTGTTAATCCAGGTTATATAATCTATCCTTGTACAAAATTTTATTCAATTCTGTCTAGTCGTTTAAGTGTGATAAAAATACAAACAAACATACACAAAAAACTTTTGTTATCTGACATACGATATATGTATCTAGTATTGGACCGTAGTATCGTTCGTGTTCGAAAAGGCAGTGGTAGCCCAGTGGCAACGCGCTCGCTTGGGAAACCGAGTGAAGCGGGTTCAAATCCCGGGTCTCGCACCTCTTATATTTTCATGTGCGAATCATTTCTATCATGATTACCACTTGCCTTACGGTGAAGGAAAACATCGTGAGGAAACCTGCATGTCTGAGAAAACCTAGCAAGTTTTCGAAAGTCATGTGAAGTCCGCCAATCCGCACTTGGCCAGCGTGGTGGACTATGGCCTGATTCCCCTTCCGCATTGAAGGGAGGCCCGTGCCCAGCAGTGGGACATGAAAAGGGCTGAATACATACATACATCGTTCGTGTGTCACGATAACAAATTATCTGTCACTTTCAATTAAACTTGCTAAAAACTAGTAAAAGTTTCGTCAAATTCGTTTTCTTCGGGATAAAGTAGGCCAAGTAAAACGGTTCAAACATCGTGTATCGCTAAGATTTTTATAAGGGAATCGTTTTCAAGATGTGTTCTGTATATGTGTAGTACGTTAGACGATATGTTTGGCTCAGTTTGTAGTGACCCTACTGGTTGTGCCAGCGGTCGCGGGGTCGAGTCCCGCTGGAGGCATTTATTTGTGTGATGAGCATGAATATTTGTACTCCAATCATGGGTGATTAAATTTATAATATGTATTGAAAGTTGTATGTGTAGTGTGTCAACTATTTAGTACCTATAACACAGGCCTCGTAGCTTACCATGGAACTAGATGGTGCTGTGTGTTAATGTCCCAACAATGTTCCCTATTGAGAGGAGGTCAGTAGTGGGACAATAAATGCTGAATCCCATTGTTATTATAATTTTATCTATATGACCTGAATTTTTGAATTAAAAATATGAATATGGCTCATTTCAATTCGATAAATAGAAGTATATGTATGTAACTGAATCGAAAGATTTCGAGTGTAAGAGTTAACTTGACAGTTATTTTTTATCTATACATATAATAAAATTCTTAGTCGAATTTGTACATTAAATATTTTTTGGAAAATCTTATTGAAATAGTCATTATTATCGTTAACGATGCAGAGGCCGAATCTATAGTTTTTAAAATTTTTGTCTGTCTGCCTGTTACAGCATCACAAAAAAACCACTGGACAGATTTTGATGAAATTTGATATGATGATAGCTGGTTATCCAGGTCAACACATAGAATACTTTTTACTGCGGGAAAATATTTCATCTGAGCTAAGCCTTAAGACGTAACCGACATAGGTGCAAACCTTAGCGGAGCGAGGGTGAGTCGCTAGTAACTTATATTATTTTACTTTAAAAGTAGTAAAACATATTATATTAAAAAAGCAATAATATAAATTGGTTCACAATTAATGGAGATATAATAATATATAATTTTATTAAAATAAATTTTTAAGCAATTGAAACGTAGAAAAGTACCAATTAATATTAAGGGTGGTTTTACCTTCGTTTGAAGTTATACAACAGATATGACGTTTGAGAGACTTCTAGTGCTCGTCCAGTGGTAAAAAATTGAGGGAAATATACGTATAAATTTTAACTATCTATGTAAAAAGATGTATCTTTTAAAATCGGTTGTTATTTCTAGTTGAAAATCTTGTTTTGCTAATATAAAACAAGATTTTCAACTAGAAATAACAACCGATTTTAAAAGATACATCTTTTTACATAGATAGTTAAAATTTATATTATATGATGACATTTTAAACGTTTTTAACGTTTCTTAGAGATGAGATATTTTCCAGCAGTGAAAAGTATCTTACACGTAGACTTAGACTCAGATAGCCAGCTATCAACATATCAAATTTCATCAAAATCTGTCTCGTAGTTTTCTCGTGATGCGTTCTCAGACAGACAGACAAAAATTTTAAAAACTATAGATTCGACCTCAGTATCGATAACATTGACTATTTCAATAAGATTTTCCAAAAAATATATAATGTAGGTACAGATTCGACTTCGTTAAAATTTTATTATATATATGTAAAGATTATAATAATCCATACATAGGTAAAATAATTAGGTAAACATATTCACGTGTATACACTTGAATGTCATCTAACCCTTTCCCCAGGAAATAATTGGAAAACTTAGTAATGTGTGTAATTTAATGGGTTATTTTAGTTAGGTTACCCGTCGAGGAATTTAAGTTGATGCAATATAAATGAAGGACCCATGATCATACTATGATTGTTATAGTTAACGACAGTCAGTGTAGTATGATTTCATGATCATACTATGATTGTTATAGTTAACGACAGTCAGTGTAGTATGATTGATAAATAATTTACGTATTCGCTAATGGAAATAGTATAGTAATATAACAATTAACTTTTAGTCTGTGTAAAATATCTGATTATTATTTATGATAGTTAATTTAACAATGTTAATGTTTGGATAATGTATGTGTTCAGCTCTTTTTAACATTGCTTTGCTGGGCACGAGCCTCCCTTCAGAACATGGAGAATCAGGCCATAGTCCACCACGCTAGCCAAGTGCGGGCTGGTGGTCTTCACATGTCTTTTACTAGGTTCTCTCAGACCATGTTTCCTCACGATGTTTTCCTTCAACGTAAGACATGTGGTAAGCATGTTGATAATGATTCGCACATAAAAATATCAGAAGTACGAGACCCAGGGTTTAAACCTAATTCACTTCGTTTCCAAAGCAAGCGCCTTACCACTGAGCTATCACTGCCTTCAACGTTTGGGTAAAACTAATAAATTGAAACCACGTGTTAGGTACTGCCACTTACCACTCATATACCTACATACATAAATATTTAACTCACGTGAGAATCGAACCCATCCCAAATGATTTCTTATTAGTATTTTATTAATATACGACTGTACTCTTCAAAATATTGAAGTAATAAAAATAAGCTTCCAAATAAAACAATGGTTATATATATATGAAAATACAAAAACCTTTTAGTTTAAATTTTCAGATCTGACACAAATTTAATTTTATTATGCGTCTTGTAGACTCAGCATTGCAAAATGACTTTGTCGTTTATAACAGACAGACGTCGGTATAACGAGTTTTCCTTCTGTCAGATATCCTAGAAGGCGTAACGGTTCTATTTTCTCCACTTTTCGCGTGGAAACTGCTTTTACTTAGCCTATTCCATGAAAAATACTTTTGTATGCCAGTTTTAAATGAAATACTATTATTTATTATACTTCTTTAGTTATTTTTTAGTGTTGCCAGAGGGGTTGATGAACTTATTTTAAGTGTAAAAGCTGTTTATTATTGTGAAACAATTTTCAACTATAACAAAAAAAATTAGTACATTATGATTATATGTTGACAAAAATTACTTGCGTTTGCCCCTAGCTCCGTTCGCCTAGTTTTTTTATGTATAAAAGCGCCATTGGCTGAATAAGCGCGTTCAAACAAACAAGCAGGCTCATTAGATTTATTAATATTAGTATATATGAAAGACGAGTGAATTAAAACAGGCATTAATTTTATAGTAGTAAATTTGTAACTGTCAAATTGTATTTTCTTCACAAAGAGGAAAGTGTTTCCATCTACATGAGGTTGTAACGTGAGTTCTCCTTAGCTTAAACGTATAACCGCAATTAACTCCATGCTCGTAGGTTACTAAATTAAGTTACAGTATTAAGAAATATAAAGACAAGACGACTTTTTCGCCCTATAAAATATCTTCCCTACCGAGTTTAATCACGAAGACTGATTGTAAGCTTTACGGAAAACATTATAGTGCATTCGTATTAATATAACGACTGCGCGACGCAAAGGAGGGTAATGTGTTTATCAGTCTATGTATGTTTAAGTATTCGTGTTCATGAGGATTAAATGAGACGCCGGTCTAACAATAATAGGTTTATTGCGCATACTCTCTATAGTGAGTAGCGAGTGACAAGTAGCGACTACTGCGTCGCGATGCGGTTACACTTTTTATAATCTAAGCACACATACGAAAACCTATACACATGCTACACACACATATGTAAACCCCTACATATGTATGTATGTTTGTTTGCTCCTATATGGCGTATATACATATATATAACATCTCGCAAGATGAAACGTGTATGTCTCCGACTGCATAATACTTTATTCCTTCGTCAACTATTTTTTTTCATCTTTTTGTTACCTTTTATGCAGTCGGATTTTTTATTTTTATATAAGTTCACATTGTGATAGTCCAATGTAAGATAAAATCGATTACTGCTAGCACATGAAAAAAAAAAACAGTAATTTTTTTTAACTCAACCCAGACTCGGACCTCAGATTTCCTTATCGTGAAGGATAGCTTGCGACCAGAAACACAGAATGTTTTATTTGTTCATTTTTAAAAATATTTGTGAAATATTGCAAAACTACTAGTACTAGTACCAATAATTTTGCACGCTAACCACGCTTGGATTAACACTTTAATTTTGTACGTGAAACGAAAGCAGATTAAATTATTGGTATACGTTACCGGCATTGTGTATAATACCGGCATTCTATAGAATATCCAAACAATGTATTTTATATTAGTGACTAACCCGCGCTTCGTTCAGGTGCGTCCCTGGTTGCCTTCTTTGCCTTTTGTACAGGTAGTTCTTTTGACAGATTTTTTTATTACGAGTAACTTATATGTTACTCCAGATCATGATCTATTTGTGTAACAAAATTCATCAAAATTCGTCCAGCTGTTCTAGCGTACATAAACATACGCTTACATACTAAATTAAAATAATTTTCAAGCATCTATCCTAACCAAACATATCGTAAATTTAAATATATGTTCATAATTAACTGGATAACATTGAAAGTATCATTATATATAATGGCTAGGCATTTTGTAAAATACCATTATCAAGACATTGTTGGTAACATATATTCAAAAAGTAAAATCTCGCCCGACTCTTGACCGGTTTCTGACCCGCAGTGTTGACCTGTATATAACTTTGTAGGTGACGGGGTGAAATTCTTTACATTCGTTAATTAATTTTCATTAGCTACCGTAGAGTTTTTATTTATTTTTCATATTGCCTTGCGTTTCTGTTGGGTTTATTCGCATGGAATATCATCAAGGTACTATTATGTGTTAGAATATGTGTAGTACTAACGGCTTGTTTAAAGACGAACCCTCGCTTAATCGAGTTTGTCTTTAGAGAAGCAAAAACAAATCCGTCCCACGGGAACCGTACATTTTTTCGGGATATAAAGCCTATATATTATTCCAGATTATAATCTATTCCTGTACCAAATTTCATCCTTTCGGATTTTTTCCCGGATTTATTTTGATTTTTGTTTCCCGACGTTTCGATTGCTTTACAGCAATCATGGTTACGGGAGAGACTCTCTCTCCCAGTCTCTCCCGTGACCATGATTGCTGTAAAGCAATCGAAACGTCGGGAAACAAAAATCAAAATAAATCCGCGAAAAAATCCGAAAAGATAGTTTTATTTAAATGTCTAATATTCGCGTAAACCTAAGAAAGTATTAAATTTCATCCTGTTCTGACATGATTGAGAAACAAACATTCAAACATCTAAACGTGCTTCACGTGTAGGTTTTTTTTTAATGTTGGAAAATTCATTTAGGCACGAAGTGTGGGACTCATCGGCGAAGCCAGTACTATCCACTAAAACCCAACGGAACCTCCCTTGTCTTATGGGGCGTCGCAGAAACAACCATGGGGCTACTCCACGGTCTACTCTGCTATTAGAGAAGTACCAGGAGCAACTCGCATAGTACACCGCCCGCATAGTGGGCCGCCTCCCAGTGCGTGCATTTCTTGGGTTGCGCCCAGTAGTACGCCGGGCACTACTGAGCCCCACGACAAGGTGAACGCTACGTTGAATGGAGGGGGAGAGGGGGGGGGGGGGTCACTTTGGGGCAACCGTCAGGTTTTGCTCCTGGAGTATAAAAGGTTTTGGTGAGATAAAGTTATTATTTTGAGAAATGTATAGGGCTATTAATTATTTATTTATATACATATATATTCGTTATTGTACTTAAAAGTAAATACACATTTACATAAGCGGATAAATAAAAAAGCGTATTTTTATAATTTTAATACTAGATAATAGTAAAAGTTTGTTTAGTTCTTAAGGTTAACTAAGGAAAACATAAATAAAGTTATGTAAAAAACCCTAGTCTAGAACAAAGTAAAAACATTCTCATCGTCAAATCATCCCACAGTATACTTAAATATCATCAAAGCCTCGCATTTTTTTCACTCTACAAAAGTTTCCACGCGAACCCATTAGCGAGATGAAAAATAACTCGCTTGATTTAGTTACATTATTAGTCAATTTGATATGAAGTTCATGTTTTGTTTACATTGAAAATATTTTTACTTTTTTGAGATTAGCGACATACCCTTTGCTTTGCTTTGCTTTGCTCTGGTGTGTATTATCAACATTCAGCGCCACCTTTTGTCGATTTTTATTACTACCAATAGCTTGGATGCTATTTCTGGTTAATTTATCTGTATACTAAATTGCATCTAAATCTGTTTTGCTCAGTTTCAAATTTATTGTGAGATTTTGGAGTTTAGGTTCAATTTCCGAACGATGCAAAATGTTCATTAATATAGATATGCGTGTGTTTGATTTTAAAATAATGAACTATTTCTGAGCTCATAGCAGTATTACAAAGCCCATTAAAATCTTCTTTAATAGAAAATGGAGAAGCTATTTTTTTAGGGAGTGTGTTTTTATGTTTATTCTAAGTGATTAAAGTCGTGGTAATTCATTTAACATTAAACCCATTTATCGCTTTGATTCTCATTCATGGCATCACTAACAAAACAAAAAAGCACTAGAGTAGACCATAGAATAGAAAAATATTAATCTTTCAATGTATTCTATAATCGAATATAAGGTATTTATGCCATACTAGCGACTCACCCTCGCTCCGCTCGGGTTTGTCCGTAGTTCTGTTTTAAAGTTTAGTACAAATTTCTCAGAAATAAGATATTTTTCCGCAGTAAAAAGTATCCTATATGTTGACCCGAATAACCAGCTATCATTATACCAAAATTTTTATCAAAATTTCTCCAGTGATTTACCATGATACGGTCACAGACAGACAAAAATTCTAAAAACTATAGATTCGGCCTCTGTATCGATAGTAACATCTATTTCAATAAAATTTCCCAAAAAATATTTAATGTACAGGTTCGGCTTAGTTAAAAAAAAAATCAAATGTATAGATTATTATTATAAAATATTTAAAATAGTATCAAAATCAGGCAATTTACGTGATACAAAACACAATATTAAAAAAAAATATATAAATCATCTCATCATCTATCTCATTATTATTTAGTTTTCCAGATCAAACATGCCTTATTGCAGTTTACTAACAAGTGTGGAAACCGTTCTTCAAACGCAGAAACTCTATATTTGCTTTTATTAACTGTCGTGATACGTATCCTTATTTAGAGCAGTGTTTTGCTTGTTGGATTACGTAACTACTATAGTTGAGTTTCAGCTGTCACAGTAGCACTGCTGTGGTGAAATAACATGTTCAAATACTGGCTACTGTATTTATACATCTTATTAATGGCTTCAAAACGTGCCAGTTAAGTACAAATTACTTCGTTAATGTTAGGTAGTATGGAAATAGTTGTTAAACAATAATGGCACCAATCTCCTTAGTGTCTTCTCCATTCTAAGTGGTATTGGCTACGTAATCTGTACTCAAGTAGAAGTTCTTGAAATTCACTCGACTTTGAAAACGATATAAAAATTGCGTTTTTCAGAAAGATACCTTTATAGATAAAATTAAAAAGCAAAACCTTATCTAAATAAAAAATTTGTTCCGAATCGTTAGAGCCGTTTCTGAGATATACGAAATAAATTTATAAATATACATATAATAAAATTGTAACTAAGCCGAATCTGTACATTAAATATTTTTTGAAAAATCTTATTAAAATATACATGATTATCGATATAGAGACCGAATCTGTAGTTTTTAGAATTTTTGTCTGTCTGTTACCGCATCACGGAAAAACCAATTGAGAGATTTTGATGAAATTTGGTGTGATCATATGGTTGTCAGGGTCAACATATAGTAGGTATACTTTTTACTGCGATAAAATTTCTCATCTCTGAGAAATCTATCCTAAACGTTTGCAAGTAGGGACGAACTCAAGCGGAGCGAGGGTGAGTTACTAGTTATTTATAAAAATATTATAAGGAAAATATAACATTACATAAACTAACCTAACACCATAAACTGTCAACATGTTAGATAAAAGTCCATCGATTTGTAGCGGGAAGTAGAGTCGCTTAAATGTATTGAGCCATGGAAAAGGCAATCTACAAGTTTTGATGTAAAGCCCAAACTTAAAACATTTTCTAGCATCTTCTTTCAAAAGTTGTATAACATCACCTGCTCTATATACCGTTGTTATATGGTAAAGTATTTTTATAATAACCAAATCTTATAATATTACATGAGTAATTCTTGTATGCATGTATATACAATTATTTCGTGTATCTCAGAAACGGTTGTAATACTTAGGATCAAATTTTGTATTTAGATAAAGTTTTGCTTATTTATATATGTAGATGTTTCTTCTGAAAAAAACGCCGTTTTTGTAACTTTTACGAAAAATATTTAAAATAAATTGAATTAATTATATTGTATGTCTGTATTTTCAATTTTATTTATTTATCTCATTTGTACTCAATACGAGGGGGATCAGGCCATAGTCCACTACGCTGGCCAAGTGCGGGTTGGCGGACTTCACGAGTCCTTCGAAAACTTACTAAGTTCTCTGAAACATGCAGGTTTCTCCACGAAATTTTCATTCACCGCAAGGCAAGTGGTAATCATGTCGGAAATGATTCGTACATGAAATATCAGAGGTGCGAGACCCGGGCTTTGAACCTGCTTTACTCGGTTTCCTAAGTAAGCGGGTTACTGAGCTACCACTGCCTATTTCATTTATAATAGTATAAATACTATTAAATTAGGGGACGCATTATATTATGTTGTTATTGTACATTAGAAATAAACGCTTAAATAAATAAGCTGAACATTGTTTCTATATTACAGAAAATGTAACAAGTGAACGGTTCTTAATTAATTGAACGAATGACTTATTCTAACAACATACTTTGCCACTACACCAGGAGGTATGTGAAAAACACTTTTTGAAGTTAAATTATAGTCATAAAAGCAAATACAGTGTAAAACATCGCTAATGTGTTTTAAAAAAAATTACGTATAAAAACTGAGAACAACACAGATGTGGTTTCAGACAGCAAACTTTTACATAAAGGCCCAAGATGAAAGGGAAACGCTGTTTTAATTAAAATTATAAAACTTTTCCCTTCGTTTTTACTTGATTTTCTTTGCAAATAATAATAAAATGTAACACTATCGTGTTGCGTAATTATAAACTAGTATAGTTTTATGTCCCCCCCAACGTAGACGGTACGGTGGATGGGAGATGGCCCACTTCGGTGGGCGGTGTACCATGCGGGTTGCTCCTGGTACTTCTCTGACAACAGAGTAGACCGTTGGAGCAACGCCATGGTTGTTGTGGTCTGCTTCGGCAGACCTGCCGTTGGAGCGTTGTGGTTGAGAATTGAAAGAAAAGAAATATTATGTTACCTGTGGTTATACTAGGACTATGTAGTCTATTTTAAAGTAGATTTTTATCTGTTTGTTTGTTTCTATAATCTCTAAAAATACTAAAAAGGGAGCTTAGACCAGATTCACTATCGAAAAAGAAGATTTAAAAATTGTATTGAAATAATTTTATCGTAATTTTATAGAAATAAAATATACCATTCGCATATATTTTTAAAATTTCTAATCTTTGACTATTGTAAATAGACATCTTGGTTGAATCCACTGATTCTAAAAATTCTTTCAATTAGAAAACTTCTCTTTTATTTACTTTTATGTATGTGTCTGGTGTCAACAGTTAAAAAAAACGTTTAGAAGACGTTTAGACATATGTACATACATACATATATTCATACATATAGACATACAAATAATCTAAAAGTCCCTTTTCTAGGTCAGTTGTGTAATAAACATCGAAATCGCACATTTCTTTCAACTTAGGTCACAACTAAGTATAGGCCTACAGTGTATTTGGTGCCATATGTTCAGTTTTTACAGTATTTTATGTAGATGCCCTCGTTCCCTACAACTGAATGTTACATCTAAGTTTTACTCGTACTTTTTGTAAAACGCATTTTTTAAAGTAATAAGTTCTTTTTGTGCTATGTATGAAAATACTTTCAATTTTGTTCTTATTTCTTGCTAGCGATTCACCCTCGCTCCGCTCGAGCTCGTCCCTAAGTACGTCTTGACGGTTACTACAGTTTCTAGTATAGATTTCTCAGAAATGAGATATTTTCCAGCAGTAAAAAGTATCCTATATGTTGACCCGGATAACCAGCTATCATTATACCAGATTTCATCAAAATCCCTCTAGTGGTTTTTCCATAATGAGGTCACAGACAGACAGAGAGGCAAAAGTTCTAGATACTATAGATTCGGCCTCTGTATCGATAATCATGACTGTTTCAATAAGATTTTCCAAACAATATTTACCGTACAGATTCTACTAAGAATTTTATTATATGTATACATTTAAGTATAAGCATGGGACAATGGTACTACATGTTTGATTGTCACTCAAGAAAAGACAGAAGGTAGAAGATTCGATTTATCTTTTTTTTTTAATTACAACTGCTTAGTGATAGGTATATATGTATATTTATCTATCGTATGACAAATATGCCTTGTTTTCCATTTTAATATCATTAATGAAGTTATCTGAATGTATATCGTGTATATACATAATATATGTATGATTTTCTTGTATTACGTACTCTCGTTATAGAGCAATCTTGTGTGGGCGGGTAACATTATCTTTTATGTGTATCCACGAACCGCCTACTAGTTTAGTAGCATCATCCTTCTTATGTTATATATCTCATATAATATATATAAGTAGGCGAAATTTTTTTTCTACTTGTATGTGAGGATGTTGTTTTCTACTTGTATGTGTTTGCTAAACAAATTTTGATAAAACTTTACATTAATATAGCTTGTATATCAGAGTAATTAATATATGGGCTTTAAATTAATACAACCGTCTTGTGGTATGTCATACACACGACCTAGTTGTTTGGTTATTTCACAAATGTAAGTTCATTTCTGCCTTGCACTTGCAAATTGTGGAACGATCTTCCTCCTGAGGTTTTCCTTGAGCGCTGTAATATGAAGCTCTTCAAGAGGCGTTTTCAGGTCCCTTAAAGGCAACGCATTCGTAACTCTTTTTATGTTGCAGATTTCTATGAGCGACGATAGCCCCTTACCATCAGGCAGCAAACGATCCACGTTTGCTCGTTTACACCTTTTTTTATATAAAAAAAAAAAAACTTCAACTGCGTGGGCGGAGCTGCGGATACTCGCTAATATTAACATATTTTTTTGGACATGTGACACAAAGAGAACTTTGTGGCTTTTTTATAAATTTTTCATTTTTCATTTGTGTTGAATTTGACGACATGTACTTGTTGTGCAAGCGGTTGCGGGTTCGAGTCCGTTTCTACTCCAGTCATGGATGTTTATATTTATAATATGTGTGTATTTAAAATTATATATATTTAGTATCAACTATCTGGTATCCATAACACAAGCCTCGTAGCTTACCACACGGTGCTGTTAATATCCCAATATATTTATTCAATTATTTATTAAAATATTGCGGTTTACATCCAACGTGCTTTGTAAGCCAAAGAACACCAGGCTATTAAGAATATCACGATCTTGCAAATACTTGACTTTAACGGTAATCGAACTTGCGATATCCAGTGATATTGACAGTACCTATCAATAAAAACTTAATAATATGTTCTTTAATACACAATTATATTTAATCTATGTATTTAATAGTTATATCCGTACATTTTGTGTTGAAGTTTAGTATATTTAAGAGTTGGCGCCAAAACATTAAAATATCTTAGTAAGAAAGTACATAATATTAAAATAGAGCAAAACAAATATACCTTTTACTCTAAAGACGTAATCTTCTTAGTTCCGGGTCAGAGAATTCCTCGCGAACTCTCTGTCTTCTGGAAAGCGACAATTATATGACAATATATAAAATTGGAATGTGCGAGTGTTTGTAATTGTTTTCTTCCTGACTTGACCGATTTTGATGAAGTACTTTTTGTTTAGATACTTATGGGACTATCAGGATGGATCTTTCAGTTAGTTTTTAATTTTTCCACTAGGACAACGTCTACCTACAGGCACGCTTGTATGATACTATATTTGAGGTGACGTAGGCTTAGTATATTATCCCCCCCAAACCGTGCGTGTGTTCACCATATCGTAGTGGAGGGGAGGGGAGGGGGGGGGGGGGGCATTAGCGTCTGGTAATGGTACTTCTTTTGTACTTCTTTGATAGCAGAGTGGACTATGGAGCAACCCCATGGTTATTGTTGTCTGCTTCGACAGACCTGCCGTCGCGTCGGGGCGTCGTAGTTGAGTGCGTAAGTGATCCTGCGACGCCCCATTAAGACGGGGGAGGTTTTGTTGGGTTTTTGTGGGTAGTACTGGCTTTTCTAGCCGGTGAGTCCCACATAACCGTAAATGCATTTCCCAACATTAAAAAAATACATGTACATATATATGACTATGTAGCTATATTTTTTGTTTTTAACACCAGCCAATTTTGCTTTGATCCTTTATATAGTACAGAATAGAAAAAAAGAGCTCAATATTCCTCCAGATTTTATTATTTGTTTTCTAGATCTAATATGATGTCAGTGACTTAGGTCTAGACAGATAATTTACAAAGCATATTTTTTATGTCGAGCAACTTTTTGTTATAAGAAAAATTTAAAAAGAAAATGTAGTATGACATCTACTACGTCATTGATTTATTGTTTTACTGTGTAGCTATTAAGATATGTATGTACCTTATTTTTCTCTTACGCTGTTTAAGATCAATGTATTGGGCTGAATATCACAGCGCTATCTGTTTATTTGTTTTAATTGAACCAAATACACATATTTAACCCAAATAGAAATCGAACCTATAATCATAAGTATATGATTATGAGGTAATGTCAACCAGAGACCAAGCAACCGCCGCCAAGCAACAATGATTGCATTGTTGTGTTCCGGTTTGAAGGATAAGGTAGCCAGCGCAATTACAGGCTAGAGGCATATCATCTTAGTCCTCACAGTGATAACGTACCGGCGGTTCTGTATTTTTGTTGCCTAAAACCTAAGTGCATGAACTGTAGGTGTTATGGGCGACAGGTACTGCTTTCCATCAGGTGGTCTGTCTGCTCGTTTGTCACTGAATCTCATAAAAAAAAATTAATAAAAAAAAAGACATATCCCACAGTACTATGAGATCTCTACTTTGATAGTACAATCAAAAGAAATAACTTAAAACATTAAAACCTCGACCAAGTCGAAAGTAAAATTGCTTTAATAAAATCAAAAAACTTTATGAACTAACTTCGGTAATTCTGCTTAGATATTAAGAAAATTTTCCCTTCATATTTTCTGTTTATTTCCACATCGAATCGTAACACTATAATTTTTGTTAAATGCCCAAAGTTGTTATTTTCAGAAATATGTGGTATGGAAATTGTTTTTAAAATAACTTCCGCAGTTATTTAATGATATTGAATCTTTTGATCATTTATATAGTTGCTAGTATATATATACTAGCAGAACCCGCGACTACGCCCGCGTTCAATCTACAAAAAAACTCTTTGGCTTTTTGTTATACTCATCCTCCTTTCGCTCTGGTTCGTGTTATGTATTCATATAATATCTATTGTTCAATGTTCATACAAAAATACCTAAATCGTGATAAAAAAGGGGGTTGGGGGTACGAGGGTGAAAAATACTTTATTAAATATACAAAAAATACCAAATATACAAAAAAAGTTACTAAAATCGGTCGAGCCGTTTCGGAGGAGTGCGACCACAACACGTTTCGGATCGTAGATGTCTCTCTATTCTCTACATTTTACCGTAAAAGGAGAGATATTATAAACGTTTGTCGGGAATCGAAACCGTGACCATAGCATTTACAGTTTAATATGGAGGAGGTTCTATGTTAGGCCTTAAATATTTTTTTCGTAGGTTCACCGATTTTTCGGAAATGGCTGTACCGATTTTGCTACACTAAATAGTATTCTACTAAGGTAAGTCTCGAGGTGATCCTATAAATTTTTTTTACAAAGAGAACCAACCGTTTTCGAGAAAATCAGAAAAACCGATGAAACAAGTGTATATTTAAATCTAATTAGTGTTTTTTAAGTACTTCCTTATTGTCGTATCGACTTAAAACTGCAAGTGTTTGTAATTCTTTTGATAGTTGTATTGTCTGGAAGTTTGTTTTATTTATTTTCTATTTATCTATATATTATAATTACAATGCGTTCTCATTTCCTAGATTTCTTTTTAAGAATTACTTGTATTTTCCAAATTTCTTTCCTGATACAAACTCACATAAAGCTATCTGACCTACTTCAATAGCTCAGGTGTAGTCATAAAATGTATATATAAGGTCACCAGAATACGGATACAGACAAATAAAAATAGCTTAGAGCTTTAAAAATGCTACAATACAATAGGCAGTAAAAAACTACTGGAGTGTTATTCTAAAACCATACACCTATTTTCCTTTTTGAATGCGTCTGGGAAGGGTTGGAAGAGGTCTCAAGGGATGCTAGTTGAATGATATTGATATGTTTCGGAAATATATACCTTATTCGCCTAGAATAGAGCTCAATTTACATTGAGCGGCTTTTGTTAATTTAATATTGAATTATGTAGGTGACGTTATTTTTTGGATATTTTGTTAGGTTTTATTTGACTTGTATTATTTTTATGGAATATTATATTTTTCTGATATAGTTTGGTTATTTCATTTTTCTGGTACAAATTCTTTCGATAAATTATGTTTATTACTTACTCCTTTAGGTCAAAATTTATCGTGGAAAGAAATCGAACTCTTGACCTTTTCTATAGATAAACAATCTTACCAATGCGTTAATTGGTAATCAATAAATTTAGCCGCCGTTAAATGACACTCTAACGACTTTATCTTATCTAAACTTCGAAATTTATGGTTTATTCGTAAGCAATAACGATTTCTCTTATATAAGCCTTAAAATTTTAATTTATTTCATGTATTTGTAATATAATGTTTATACGTTTTCACTTTTTTAACTTAAAACATTTAATATTAAAAGGTTTCAAGTTTCGGGTCTCGTACTCTGATATTTTTATATTTTCATTTTCAACATGATTACCACTTACCGTGAAGGAAAACATCGTGAGGAAACCTGCATGTCTGAAAGAACGTAGGAATTTTTGAAAGACATAAGTAGTCCGCTAACCCGCACTAGGCCAGCGTGGTGGACTATGGCCTGATCCCCCTCGTAGGCCCCCCTCCCTCCCCCTCGGGAGGCCCATGCCCAGCAGTGGGACGTTAAAAAGGGCTGAATACATATAATATCTCTAAAATCACTTTAACAAATTTTTTTATCCCCACATGCTGTTTTTTTTTGAAACTATACTACCTATGGGTCATAACAACAATTAGTCGTAATAATAGATTAACTAACCCATGTATTTTAAACAGATATTGCAGTACAGTATGACAGTAACAAAAGGTTTATCTCTTGTGGTCCGATCATATAATATTACAGACCTAAGAAATATAACCTAGAAATATAAAAAATAATAAAATTATGTTTATAATGTGTGAAGATTTTGCGTAACATATTTAACTACACATACAAAATATACTTGATATTGCTCGTTTTGGGAGTCAGTCAAAAATATTAAGAAACAAAAGGCTAAAAAAGTTAAATGAATGAAAAAATCTATTTTCTCTACAATATACCGTAATGAATCTACTTACCACAGGCTTTCTTTATTATATCAAATTAAATATAATTTACCACTTAATTGATTTAAATATTAATTAATAATTAATATTTCTTGCTTTATATATAACTAGCGACTCACCCTCGCTTCGCTCGGATTCGTCCCTAGCTTGCTTCCCAATACAAAATTTCATCCCCATTTTCACCCCTTTAAAGGATGATTTCCGAGATAAAAAATCCTATATCCTTTCCAGGGTCTCAAACTATCTTTTTACCAAATTTCATCTAAATCGGTTCAGTAGATCCAATTTAATTAAAGTTAAAATATTATATTTAGTATGTATCCATATTCCATACTTACAGTAACTCATGCCTATTTAGATCACATTTTTTGTTAGTCTTACTGCTGGGCACGGGCTTCTTAATACGCGGAGGGATTAGACCACTACCCACCACACTGGTCAAGTACGAGTTGACAGACATGCAGGTTTCCTCACGATATTTTCTTTTCTCCGTATTAGCTAATGGTAAGTATGATGTTTATCCTATATAATATAAAATATGTATGACGTATGTACATATGTCAGTTTATAACGTACGAGAAGAGTATTATACCATTCGTACAATTACGATGGAATATTATTAACCTATATTGCTGGCAGTGGTAGCCCAGTGGTAACGCGCTCACTTGGGAAACCGAGTGAAGCGGGTTCAAATCCCGGGTCTCGCACCTCTGATATTTTCATGTGCGAATCATTTCTAACACTTGCCTTACGGTGAAGGAAAACATCGTGAGGAAACCTGCATGTCTAAGAGAACTTAGTAAGTTTTCGAAAGATATGTGAAGTCCGCCAATCCGCACTTGGCCAGCGTGGTGGACTATGGCCTGATCCCCCTCGTGAAGGGAGGCCCGTGCCTAGCAGTGGGACGTTAAAAAGGGCTGAATACATTATTAACCTATTATGTGCACAGACGTCTTTGACACAAATATTACATATGATAAGCATCACGCATGTTGTATCGTAAAATTTGAAATTTATTGATATGAGTACCGAATACGTTACAGTATTTATATATGAATAGAATTTATTTATCTATGTAAAAAACTGTTTCCAAAATTTTTGTTCATATCACTAAAGTTCGTTAATAGCTACTAAACAAAAAAATCGGTTAACAACCAAAGGGCAAAAAGATTCTGAACTGTTTTGCCTTTGCCTATTTTACAATGGTAGGAGAGCTGGTGAACATTTTAGGGTAGGTTCTTGAAGCACTACGGAAACTATTGTAACTGTTCTTGAAGAACCCCTAAATAAGATAGTCGAAGTATGGCTGACGGGTAGCGGCATCCTAGCAAACCTTGAAATTTTTTACTCAGAAAATATTTTTTTTTTCAAATTTACCTAATTATATTACCTACGAATTCCTTTTATACCGGTTCCAACACATTGCCCGATGGTTACAATCTCTTATCTTGTTTAAGTGATTCATTCATATATTTTTATTTAAATATGAGACAGCATTGATAATGCCATACCATTCTATGGTACCCTTTATGCCCTTTAATCTGAAGGATAAAGGGTGAGAATAAATTTCATACAGAGACTAAACACCCTCTGAACTACTGGATATTAATAGGTATACAAATAAGTTTTAAGGGATTTTTTTTTAATTTTGAATTTTTATTAAGAAAAACTGGTAGAATGTACATCATTCAAAATATTGCCCGTCGCTTTCTATTACCCTTGCCCATCTTTCAGGCAGCATACGGATACCGTGTTTAAAAAATTCCTCATCTTTTGAGGCGATCCAAGAATCGAGCCAATTTTTCACATCTTCGTAAGAAGTGAAGTGCTGCTCAGACAGCGCATGAGCCATTGACCGAAAAAAGTGGTAGTCCGAAGAAGCATTGTCTGGCGAATACGGCGGGTGAGGTAGGACATTCCAGTTCAGTGTCTCCAAAGTTTCCTTGACAACTTTAGCAACATATGGCCGAGCGTTGTCGTGCTGAAAGATCACTTTGTCATGTCTTTTGGCATATTGGGGGCGTTTAAGCTTTAATGTTCGACTCAATTGCATCAATTTTTGTTGATAACGTTCCGCAGTGATAGTTTCGTTAGGCTGGAGTAGCTCATAGTAGATAACTCCGAATTGATCCCACCAGATGCACAGCATTATCTTCTTGCCATGAATACTCGGTTTGGCCATTGAAGTTGAGGCATGGCCGGGCTTACTCCACGATTTTCTGCGTTTTGGATTGTCGTACCGGATCCACTTTTTGTCTCCTGTCACTATTCAATGTAAAAAACTCTTCCGGTTTTGCCTTTGGAGCAGTTGTTCGCACGTGAAAAAACGGCGTTCGACGTTTCTCGGCTTGAGTTCATGCGGAACCCAACGTCCTTCTTTTGCACCATACCTAATGCCTTGAGACGGTTTGAAATCGTTTGTTGAGTCATTCCGAAGGTTTTAGCAAATTCCTCTTGAGTTTGGCATGAACCTTGGTCCAGTAATGCTTCTAACACAGCGTCTTCGAACTTTACTGGCCTCCCTTCGCGTTCTTTATCACTGATGTCAAAGTCACCACTTTTAAAACGCCGGAACTAATACTAGCATCTTTTTATTGATAGAGCATGCTCTCCATACGCTTCGATAGCAGTCGATGCCCTTCAGCTGTCCTTTTCTTCAACTTGAAGCAAAAAAGCAATGCTTCCCGCAAATGTTGCTTAGTTAGCACGAAAGTTGACATAGTTGGAGCACAAAAATGAGTGTCGTTTACACTTCAACGAAATAAAACGTACTATGAGAGGAGAATGGTTACGTTTTAACATGAATACGCAAGTTTGAAGATAGTCCGATGCGATGTAGTACTAGTTATGCCATCTTTTGTAAATCCCTCAAAACTTATTTGTAGACCTTTATATAATGTTCTTGGATCCCTTTTGCTTTGTACACAGTGTGAAAACAAGGCCGTTAACAAAATATTTTGGAGTAATAAAATCCTTGCACATATGTATGTACGAACATACGTACATATATTATGTAAGAGCTAGCAAACCCATGGGGCTAAGAAAAGATGGCACACTACCTTTGTTTACGATTAGAAATCTATAAAAAAATCAAATAATATAGATGTTTTCCAATTCTATTTTGTTTCAAACTGCCTATATTGTACAATTTTGTGGGTGGGTAGATACCATCAGCAATAACTATGACATCAAAAATTTTAGTCCCTCCCGTGACCAAGTTTGCTGAAAAATATTCAAAACATTGAAAACCAAAAATCATACCGCGAACAAATTTAAAAAGATAGTATTATTTAGAAAATATGTCAACATTGTCTTAGACGCACAGTCGTACTTACTACATTTTAAAGTAAAAGGGTCAAAATCAAAAGCTACCTTAAAATAAAGGCATTACTTTGAAAGGCTAATTCAAAGACAAAGCGAAGTATTGCTGACACCGAAAACCTTTTCACAGAACAAAACGTCAGGCAAATAGGATTAATTGGAGGACTATTGTCGAGGGATCGAAGGCGAGTTTTATTTGGATAAAGCCTAACCTAATTGAACTTCATTACGATTCATTCATATTATTTTCTAAAGGTCTTTAAAGAAAAAGATATAAGAAAGGGACCAATGATCGTATGAAAATCTTTTGATTGAATTAAAAGGTGACGAAGGCTCTTTTGTATGTCAAATATAATCTATACTAATATTATAAAGAGGGAAGAATTTTTGTTTGTTTGTTTGTACCGAGTAAGCTTTGAAACTACTGGACCGATTTTAACCGTTTTTTCACCAATAGAAAGCTAAATTATCAAAAAGTAACATAGGCTATAGTTTATTTTCAAAAAAAAAATAGAGATCCTTGAGAAAATTGAAATAATGTAACCCAAAGTAGTTTTGTCTATAAAATTAATTATTTGGCGTGCGCTAAAAAACTATTGATGATACATATAAAAAAATATCGTCTATCTATTCCATGAAAACCCGAGGGAAGCAAGGGTAAGTCGCTAGTATATCATAATGCGGGTTGCTTAGGATGGGGTAAGGAAATGTTAAAATATACTTATAAGCTAATGTTTTATGGAAACATAGCCATTTCAATTGGTTATTCAAAGCAAAGGTATTCAAAGCTACAATTTGTACTTATCTGGTAGTAGGTACTGTTTTTTCTCCAATAAAACTTATTCAATATAATAATATTACATACAGTTTTTCTCAAATAAAATATTTGAATTGAATTGAATTTTAGAATATAATTGTTTAATTTGAAAGTAAGAATTTAATGCTTTAAATTAAAAAAATAAAACCATAAAAAAAGAACCTTCTTATTGAAAGTCGGTTAAAATAAGCTAAAACCTAAAAGAGGCACAGACAAAACGTCTGTGGTGTTCGTTGTAATTTTTCTAAAGTCTGTATGTTTGTCCTTCTTACACGTTGTAATAGGACGAGGGTTTGATGTGATTTTTTGTATGGAGATTATCTGATGTTGGAGAGTGATCTAGGAAGCCTACTTTTTACCCTGAGAAAATATCTTATTCCCACACAATAACACCTATAAAAAATATAACATATAACCAAAGCAATAATGAGACCAACGAAGAATACTGCTAGACGATTACTAGACAATTGTACTTAAATTGTTAAACTACGAATGAGCATATAAGACTTACAATTTTTAACCAAAACAATTTGCTCTTGAATATAATCACAAATTTTTACAGCTGTGTAAAGTACTAACCGTAGTTTTGCAGGATTAAACAAAAGGTTCTACTGAAATATGTCAGAATATATCAAATTCATAATCTGAGTACTTGAACTAAGTTCTACAATCTACATTATTAATAAACGGCCGAGAACCATTCATTTGTGAATGTCAAATTAGCACTCACCCAGTGGCTTCATATTATAATACAGTTCCATAATGTTTTCATTTTGAGATGGAGAGTATTCTCATTTACCAATATCTTTCCTGTCACATGAATGTGACGTATCTATAGTGCGTAGATGTATATTGAGTTTTTTAAGTATTTTTCTTTGATCTAAGCATGTATAGTATATGTATATTTTTTATCTATACATATAATAAAACTGTAGAGGTCGAATGTCTGTACAAACTGTTTGTCTGTCTGTTTGTACGGGCTAATCTTCGAAACTGTTGGACCGATTTAAATGAAATTTTGCGTGGTCGTACCTTATATGATTCCTGGCCACCTGGTCCTACTATTAGCCCGGTAAATATCTTAGATACTTTTCATTTCATACAAAAACTGCTGATTGAATTTTAAAGAAACTTTAATAATAATATTCATCATCAGTTCATACATCAAAATAACAAATAGGCTACTTTTATCCTGGAAAAATATATGGTTCCCGTGGGATAGATTTGTTTTTGTTTGTCTAAAGGCGATCCCGAGCGAAGCGAGGGTGAGCCGCTAGTCTTCTATAACAGAAACATTATATTCATGGTCGTTTTTCGCATGCAGCAATGATACAGTAGTTCGGAATGCTTATGGTCAAGCTTAGTTTCTATTTCTGATCTATAAAAATAAATATATAAATGTATTGTAAAAGAGAAATAAATGCTGTTTGTTTTTAAATATGCCTAATAGATTAAATAAAAGGGCAAAAGGAAATTGAAATTTGTCCGGAAAATCAGAAAATTCGGCAAAGAATTAAAGTATTTTTTCTATGAGATTTTTTCAGGAAGCCAAAGACAACAAACATTTTTATTTTAAAATTGGGTCAGATCAATGTCAAGACAAAGATGTACCCTTTATTTTTTTTAAATAGCGAGACACTACAAGTAATATGTCCTTATATTTACGTTGAAAAGATTTTTAATTTCTATAATTACTTCATTACATTTCAATTCGCATCGTTAATTTCGGAGCGTAGTTGTTTGGAAGTATGCCAGTTTATATTGGAATTAAATAGTATACGCCAATATTTTAATTATGTAAGTGACGTTTCAATTACTCTTTTATACACGTTAGGCTGAATATTGTGTTACTATCTCTAACTGACACTGCCTTTATGCTAGAGGTCACAGGTTTGAATCCTGTATGACATCCAAATTTCATCACTAAACAGTCAGTTACTATTTGTAGGCTTGAAACATATTTATTACTAGCGACTCACCCTCGCTTTGCTTTGGGTTCGTCCCTAGACAAAAACAAATCTATCCCACGGGAACCGTACATTTTTCCGGGATGATATATAGCCTATAGCCTTCCTCAGTTAAGGGGCTATCTAATGCAAAAATAACTTTTCAAATCGGATTAGTAGTTCCTAAGATTAGCGCGTTCAACCAAACAAACAAACAAACTCTTCAGCTTTATAATATTAGTATAGATTAAATATAAATATAAAAAAATATTAATATCAAATAAAGAAAATATATAAAAAAAGATATTGGGAAAATTAATGAGTTTGTGGAATTTGTATAATAAAATGTCATAAACTCTTACATAAATAACAATAATAAAACTTTTATATACTATAACAACGGTGTCTATATACTTTTTCTCGTACATAGCTTGATCAATTTTGATGAAGGATGTTTGTGTACTTCAAGGGGTTATTTTGATTGTTCTTAGTTATATTTAGATCCAGTAGATGTCGATGTTCTCAAAATCCAAAATTTCTTTTCTAATTTTCTAACCAAATGAGCTCTGTGACAGGACCATGTCAACTTACCTGGTCTGCATGAATAAAATGCTTTAGTACTGTTACTATTGTTGTCAATGTTTATCAGAGTCGACGTTAAGGAATTACACTTTTTTGAAAATATCAAGATTTGGGTCTAAGGTTGTATTCAGCTGACAGTTTTCATAGTTAATTATAAGCAATCTTTACCTGTCTTACAGTGAAGGAAAACATCGTGAAAAACCTAGGAAGTTTTCGAAAGACGTTTGAAGTCCGTCAACCGGCACTTAGCCAGCGTGATACGCTTAAGGCCTGGTCCCCTGGTATTGAAGGGAGGCCCGTGCCCAGAAGTGCGTTAAAAAGGGCTGAATACATACATACAATATTTACCTCGCGATCGACCATATTTCTAATATTTTTTATTTACTTAAATATTCTCTATTCATACACATTACGTTGTGTGACATTTCTTTGAAGAAAAGATTACAATGGATAGATAATGGCAGCTTCAAAGTATACCCTTTACTATATTTCATATACTGTAATAGAACAGAAGTTCGAACAAAAAAACAAACGTACAAGTAGCCTTAAGATTCTCTAAATTGAAAACTGAAACGGTCATAAGGCTTCGAAACCTTATATCCCAATCTGCTAACTTCTTAAGTCGGTAAGTGTTGAAGCAATATTGCTAAGCGGATTTCTTCGATGTCAGCTTAATTAAATAGGTCATTGTATGGAGTACGTAATAAATGAAAGGACGTGAATGAAACATGTGGTAACAATTTAATGTAAGAAGATACAATGTACATAATATACTTTTTCTACTACATATTAGCAATTTCCTGCGGCCTCCTTTGTAGTTCTTTTTTATTATTATATATATTTCTAAGTTATAAGGTATGTGTTATTCAGATATATAATCTTTATTATTGCCTCGGTGGTCTAGTCGCTATGTATGGTTGCAGATTCGGAGGTCATGAATTCGAGGCCCGGGTCGGGCCTAGTTTAATTACTGAGTTTTTCGTACACTTGCGTACAATATGTACGCGTCTGGCTAATCTCAGTGAGATTGGCTGCCGGCCAAAATCGGTCAGGAGGATATTATCACTGCAAAGTTTGCATTAAAATTGGTTCAGTAGTTTTTGCATGAAAGAATAATAAACATCCAATCATACATCTATCCTCAGAACTCTTGCACTTATAATATTAGAAAAATTACGAGTATAAAGCTTATCGTCTTTCTTTATATTGGTTTATTTGTTCTATCGTGTCTATTTCGAGAACCTCTAGAACATTTCTAATCTGAGTTATTATACCATGATACGTAATCAGGCTAGTTTTGGATCGACTTTAAAAAGAAGATAAACTTCGAGTGTTTTTGTGAGTAAAAATCAATATCTTCACCAATTATAATGTTATTTTTGGAAACTTTTTTATAATAGCTAATATATTTAGGTAGGTCGCTTATAAATTTCAATTAAACTTTTCGACCATACGTTTGTGCCAGTTTGTAGTGACCCTACTTGGTGTGACAGCGGTTGCGGGTTCGAGTCCCGCTGGGGGCATTCATTTGTGTGACGAGCACGAATGCTTGTACTCCAGTCATGGGTGTTTATATTTATAATTTGTATGTATTTAAAGTTATATATGTGTAGTGTATCAACTATCCAAGGTATCCATAACACAGACCGCGTAACTTACCATGGAACTAGATGGTGCTGTGTGATAATGTTCTAACATAAAATTTTTTTTTTTTTTTATGTCATTCAGTGACAAACGAGCAGATAGACCACCTGGTGGAAAGCAGCACCTGTCGCCCATAACACCTACGGTTCATGCACTTAGGTTTTAAGTAACAAAATGCAGAACCACAGGTGCGTTGTCACTGTGAGGACTAAGATGATATGCCTCTTGCCTGTAATTGCGCTGGCTACCTTATCCTTCAAACCGGAACACAACAATGCAATCATTGTTGTTTAGCGGCAGAAATAGATAAGGGGGTGGTACCCATCCAGTCGGACTCCTCAGGCTTGACAGAGTCCCCATTTTCACTTTCTTAAGGGTTGACACATAAAAAATAAAATAAAAAAAAAAAGATTTTGTAGTCGATATACTTTTTAATTAAAAAGCAAGTATTAATATACCTATATACATAAATATTATAAGTAATTAAGGTTATTATGAAATTTTAAGCTTATGTTGGTAAATTGATATATAATTCGAATAACGGAATTGAATAACCTTCAACAAAGAAGCGACGTATTTCTGTTTTTTTTTTTCGATTGTGTATAATAATATCAATAGGTACTATGTAGCTGAGTTGAGACTTGTGACTTTTCAAAAAATACAACCCTGACAAATAAACGTACAACGAAAAAGAATATTATGAATGTCCACTACACTTTAAATGTCTCCACGACATCGTCTTTGAACAATAAAGGAAGATAAAAAGGGGCCTTGTTCTTACCTAAAATCTAAAGGAGGAATTTTCGACACAATCTCGAGCCCAAATTTCGTTGATTTTCCGTATTTATGCTATCAAAGGTCTAACAAAAACTCAGTGAGAACCCAATTTCTTTTACAAATGGGTAGCAATAATAATTGGATATGATTCGGACGGATTTACTGAATCACGGCGCGAATTAATTCTAACTAAGTCCTACAAATCTTAACTTGGTTCCGAATGTACACTGTGTATTTCAAAACTCAATTGGAAGAACATAATTTATTTTTGGTCAAAATTATTATTTTAGAATATTTGCGAGAAAGTAATTGAAAATTACATACCTAGTGTATAATTTTTAAGTTTTAGTGTACCTTTTTATTTTTTACAACTGACATCTTTGTACTATTTGACATCGAAATTACTTCATTAAACCACCTTTTAGGGAAAAATTATTTCTCGGAATCTACAAGAAACTACCCTCGAATTATACAAAAAAATCATTTAAATCCGTGCAAAATAGCCCAATTCGTTGCGCAACAAAAACCTACACGAGTATTCAATACCTCAAACTTTTCAAAGTAGGTCAAAAATGTTAAGGGATGATTTCCGGGATGAAAACTATCCTATATTCTTCCCAGGATCTCAAACTATCTTCTTACCAAATTTCATCTTAATCAGTTCAGTAGTTTCGGAGCCTATTTAGTGCAAGCAAACAAACAAACAATCAAATCCTTCCTCCTTATAATATTAGTACATATTACTGTCTTGTTTTTAGTAAAATCTTGATAACCAACAAGCGTTTTCGCTTATCATAAATTAATAAGGATAATAAGATTTTGCCTGTAGCTATCTCATAAATATTGTCCGCAAAATAGCTTCTTCATAGAGAATATTTTAAGAATAAATATGTAGGTTTAGGGTTTAGATTATTTTTTGGGATTAAGACGACTGCAAGTTAATTATCTTTGATCTTTTGCTTCAAATGGAAATCAATCCTGTGACCTACAACGTATTAGGCATTACAAGTCAAAAATCTGTTCGTGGTTTTTTTTTACTGAAGACGGGAATTCGTCATAATTTGTATGGAAGTTAAGTCAAATGTCTATCGCTAGTAAGAAAACATCAATTAAGTTTTTATCTAGCTTAGAATTTACATTATGTGACAAAGTGTTTACAGCTTTTACGTGATAAATAAATTTTAATAAATAAACATTATTAATTTAGTTACGTGATAAATAAATTTTAATAAATAAACATTATTAAAGTTATTAACGAAAATAAAGCATTTATTTTTATTCCTAGGAAATTGGGAAACACACACACACACACACACACACACGCTCACGCACATGCACACGCACACGCACACACACACACACGCCCACGCACACACACGCACACACACACACACATATATATAATCACACACATTATTTTACTAATAAATTGTTGTGGCTATGGAAAAGCTAAATTTTTAGCTACAGGTATTTTTAAATTTCAAAGGCGATTTCAACAATGAATAAAGTTTTTATTATATTTTATATACTTCTTTGGTGAGAATTAGAGATTAGTTATAAGAATAATCTTCAAGTTAAATAAACTTTTACTTAAATTCTTTTATTAGTCTATAATATAATCTAATATATAAATATCTCGTGTCACGGTGTTTGTGGTCGCACTCCTCCGAAACGGTTCGACCGATTTTAATGATTTTTTTTGTATATTTGATAGGTATGAGAATACTCGTAGGTCGTAAAGTGTTTTTTACCCACTTTTACCCACTCCTCATTTTAAATCGCGATTTTAGTAGGTATTCTTGTATGAACAATATCCAAATAATTTAATATTATATAAGTACGCTAGCAAAACCCGCGGCTTCGCTCGCGCTAAAACTACAACAAAAAAAAACTTTAAAAAGGTAGGTTTCATACAAATTTTCATACCTTATTTTATCTCCTTATGGGATGAATTTCAAAAAACGCTAAAACACGTATTTATTTAATTGTATTGAAGAGCATTGATACCAAGTTTCAAGAAATTCTGATCATAAATATTTTTTGGGTTGTGTTCTAACGTGTGAATACCGTGGGAATGAGAGAATCTCCCACGGTAAAAAGTATCCTATATGTTGACCAGGATATCCAGCTATCATCATACCAAATTTCATCAAAATCCCTCCAGAGGTTTTTCTGTGATGCGGTAACAGACAGACAGACAGACAGACAGACAGACAAAAATTCTAAAAACTATAGATTCGACCTCTGCATCGATAATAATATCTATTTCAATAAGATTTTCCAAAAAAATATTTAAGGTACAGATTCGATTCAGTAAGAATTTTATTATATGTATAGATATAACATAAAGTAAAAGAGTTTTTTTTTGTAGTTTAAGCGCAGGCGTAGTCGCGAGTTCTGCTAGTATATCTATAACTAGCGACTCACCCTCGCTTCGCTTAGGGTTCTTCCCTACACAAAAACATATCTATCCCCCGGGAACCGTACATTTTTCCGGGATGATATATAACCTATAGCCTTCCTCAGTTAACGGGCTATGTAATGCAAAAAGAATTTTTCAAATCGGATTAGTAGTTCCTGAGATTAGCGCGTTCAACCAAACTAACAAACAAACTCTTAAGCTTTATAATATTAAGTATAGATATACATTTGTCAGCGTTTGATTATTACAATTTATTTTAATCTCAGAGGCTCAGGGCCGAATATAGCCATAACTATGCCATTCAAAACAACTGCTACGAACTTATTTACCGTTTTTGTTAAAAAAACAGATTGTGTCATTTTCCTACCCCATACAATGTCAGAAGTAGCAATCATGGGAGTAATTCTTCAGTCGCAATTGCTCCTGACACCATAACTTTTAACGAATCTCGGTACGAAGTTTTATATTGAATTTAGTATGTGTTCTACTTTACTTGGTGTAAATAAATACTTGATGTATAAAAATTCAATCTTCAATAGATTATTTTGTTTAGTGTATATTTTTAAATTTTATATTAATAATGTATAATTACTTGATGTTGCTTGTATATAAAATATATTATTCGTTTTCCAATTGCCAAAATAAGGAAGAAAAATAGCAGAAAAGTAAATATAAAAAGTTAAAAAAAACAGTTAAAACTATTTCAATTTTCACTATTTATAAATATTTTATTTTATACTTATTTGTGACTAGCGACTTGGTTTTTTATACAAACTTTCATCCACATTTTTACCCCCTTAAGGGATGAGTTCTGGTATAAAAAATATCCTATGTCCTTTCCACGGTCTCAAACTATCTTCCTACCCATTTAAATCGGTTCAGTAGTTTTTGAGTTTATTCGTAACAAACATACAAAAATACAAATATTTCCTCTTTATAATAGTAGTAGTGTAGTATAATACAGTAATTACAGTAAACCCATTGTGTCACAATAAATTGAAATTGATACTGATTCGTAAATTATTAACCCAATTGAAAAATGATTTTCACTAAAATTACTGGATATTTTAGTGTTTTTGACATAGAAACAATTCTTATAATACTATATTATGATGGATATTTTTAAATAAGATTAAATATTATCTAGAATATATTCACTTTAAATGAATAGGTGATGAATGTGTAAAAATTAGTTGCTTCGGTAGTAGCTAGCATGTACGGCCGTTGATACGGAGGTCCTGGGTTCGAATCCCGGGTCGAGCAAAGTTTAATTAATGAGTTTTTTTGTCAAGAAATTCTCAGTAATAGTTTGGAGTTGGGAAGTTGGCGGTGTTGCACCCCCGTGCCTCGGAGAGCACGTAAAGTCGTCGGTCCTGCGCCTTAACTCGTCGTCCCATCGAACTTTGAGAGTGAAAGGATTAGAAAGTGTACTTGTGTCTGCGCAAACACTTGTGCACTATATCATCTCCTATGCAGTTTGATAATCGCAGTGAGATTAGCCGCTTTGGCTGAATTCGGTCACAAGGACATCACTTCAAAAGATGCACGATTGCATCTATGTACATAATGTACAAGTATCACATAATACATAATATGTATAATAAAATTCTGAGTCGAATCTGTACATTATATATTTTTTGGAAAATCTTATTGAATAAATCACTATTGTCGATACAAAGGCCGAATCTATAGTTTTTCGATTTTTTTTCTGTCTGTCTGTCTGTGATAGCATTACGAGAAAACCACTGAACAGATTTTGATGAAATTTGGTATGATGATAGCTGGTTATCCGGGTCAACGAATAGGATACATTTCACTGCGGGAAAATATCTCATCTCTGAGAAATCTATACCTTCTAAACCTCAAAAAGTAAATAGGGACGAAACCGAGCGGAGCGAGGGTGAGTTGGTTGTCCATATAATATAATACGTAACTAAAAAAAATATTACCGCACCGCAAAACACGCATCACTTTATCTTTATGTCGAAGTGTGTAATAGTTGAAACGGACCGGAAAATTTCAAACGAGCGTACCCGCACTTATTTTATAACAAAAGTTGAAAAGGAAAAAACAAATGAGCCTCAGTAAAAAGGTTTTCGTAAAAGTTTCTCATACAACGATTTATGCGACACAGCGTCAGTACTGTTGAAAGTATTTAATACAAAAATTTATACATAGATATGAAGAATGGGATTTTGGGTTAATTTATAAGATAGTAATTTTAAATATTCTTAGTACAACTTTTTAACCGAATGTAAAAAAGGAGGTATTCAATTTTGATGATTTTTTTGGGTATATATATGTATGTATATTTTTTATGTTATGATATATCTTTGTTAACTTTGAATTATTAATAAATAGGCAAAAATTTTAATAAAGGCTAATTTTGTTTTCTACTTCCAATAGCATATTTAGATTAAGGTATTCATTTTAAATATTTCTTAGTATAAAATTTTTACCGAATATAAAAAAGAGTATTATTCTGATGATTTTTTTTTATGTAAGTATATATTTTTTTATGTCACACGATATCTTTCCCAACTGTGAATAAATTAAAGAATAAGCAAAGTTTTTGTTAGAAAGTAATTATTATTCTTAAATTGGGTTTGGTGAAGGAACGACATTTTTAAAAGTTATCTTACAAAAGACCCTTTATTTGGAAACAGATTTAAAAAGCTACGTGATCAATTACAGGAATTGCCATAGTAAAATATTTTGTGATGGAGAGTATTTTTATATCATTAAAATACTCCTTTTTTAATGTTGAGAAATGCATTTACGCATACCAGCTGTGAACATACAGGTGGTTGTTAGACTTATAAGTAAGAAAAACCAGTACGACCCACTAAAACCCAACAAAACCTCCCCCGTATTAATGGGGCGTCTCAAGATCACATACGCACTCAACCACGACGCCCCGACGAGACGGCATGTCTGCCAAAGCAGACAACAACAGCTATGGGGTTGCTTCAACGGTCCACTCTGCTATCAGAGATGTACCAGGAGCAATCCGCATGGCACACCGCCCAACGAGGTCGGCCGCCTTCCATTACATTTCTTGGCTTCACGCCCGGCTGGATTGCCGGACACTAATGAGCCCCACCATGACAGGTGGACGCACATAAAATACCCCTTAGATAAAAAAATTAAAACATTTAAAATTTGGTATCTTATGTTAACTAATTCGCCAAGTTGTCAAAATTTGAAAATAATCAAGAGATCAGATAAAAACGGTTGACGAACAGAGAAGAAAAATGTAATGAAGTGTTTTGTTTCTATAACAACATGGTAGAAGTAGACGGTTTACAATTAAGATATGGCAGGCAAATATATATTTGAATACCTCTTTTTTCGAAATTGAATAAAAAATCAATTAAAATATCGCATTCCGTAATCTATATCTATACTATAATATTATAAAGAGGTAAAGTTTGTGAGTTTGTGAGGTTGTAGGGAGTAATCTCTGGATCTACTGAACCGATTTAGATGAAATTTGGTAAGAAGATAGTTTGAGACCCTGGGAAGGACATAGGATTTTGTCCTGACTTTTCATCCTGGAAATTACCCAAGGGGGTGAAAATGAGGATGAAAGTTTGTAAGGGGAATCAACCTAGGGACAAACCCGAGCGAAGCGAGGGTGAGTCGCTAGTATTATATAGAACAAAGTCGGGCTTGTTACAACACTTATAGCTCGAGAACTGCTAAATTGATTTTTATAAATTAATATTTATTTAACTTATTTAAATCTAAAATTAAAAATGTATTAGTGAATAAAGCTTATTATACAATCACGGAATACTTCGGAGATATCAATGTGTGGAACTAATATCTGGTTGGATCTCACGTAGGATAAATATATAATAATTATTGTATTACAATATTGTACACAGTTTTTATTTTAAAAGAGCAACTGTTGAGTTTCTCGCCGGCTCTTCTCAGCAGAACTGCCTTCCGAGCCGGCGGTAGCTTCCTCACGGACTGACTACACTGACATTTAATTTAAATTTAAAATGTAAAATTGACGATTCAAAAGTGCTTGTAAAAGTCTATTTGAATAAAGTATATTTTGATTTTGATTTTGATTTTGATTTTATAATCTATGGCTAATATGATAAATGTAAATATTTTCTAAAAATTTCATCTCTAAAGTAAGTAATATCAATATAAGTCCCACAAATAAACAATATTTATTCAGGCCTAAAGACCGTGTGTATCAGAAATATTGCAAGTTGTCGTCGTCGTCCATCCCGAGGCAATATCTTGAATGTCGCTGTATTTTCGTTGATTGTCGGATTAACGTTAAGGCCTCTTATATAAACTGTGATCCTTATTGTCGCCAATATTTTCGGTATGAAATATGTAAAACTAGCTGTTTTGCTGGACTTTATTTGTCATATTCTTTCCAATACAGCTTTATTTTTTTGATATTATATTATTGTATCCTGTTACTGACTTACTAAAAACTTAATTCTGGTGAATGCTTTTCTTTATGCATGCGATATTTTTGTCAATTGTGGGTCGATTTTCATGGATTAGGTAATAAATGTTGTATATAAATTGAAAAAATGTGCATACATTTACAAAGGATGACTGGAAATTAAAAACGTCCGTAAAAATAATCTGAAGCATAAATTGCATGCAAATAATTATTATAAAGACGTACTTCATGAATATTATTCACGAAAACTAAGAAAATATTTTCCAGTTAAAATCGTAGTTAAATATGAGATAATTTCACTTGACTAACTAGGCCATCGTTTTAGTCCTTTCACCCAAGTCTAAGTCAAAGCATTTATCATAGGAATACTAAAATGTACAGTCACAAATTATGCACATGCATATTTTATAAGTAAAAGGCTAAAAAATGTTACTACTTTAAAAGCTATATACAAGCTGCTTAGATTTTTAACTAAAGATATTTAAATGAATTTGTACAATTATTAACATTTACTATAAGATTTTATATGATTTACCTTACCGGTGGTAGGACTCTGTCAAGCCTGAGGAGTCCGACTGGATGGGTACCACCCCCTTATCTATTTTTGCTGCCAAGCAACAATGATTGCATTGTTGTGTTCCGGTTTGAAGGATAAGGTAGCCAGCGCAATTACAGGCAAGAGGCATATCATCTTAGTCCTCCCAGTGACAACGCACCTGTGGTTCTGCATTTTTGTTACTTAAAACCTAAGTGCATGAACCGTAGGTGTTATGGGCGACAGGTACTACTTTCTATCAGGTGGTCTGTCTGCTCGCTTGTCACTGAATCTCATAAAAAAATAAATAAAAAAAAATATGAGCGTGTTACGCAACCCTAATTAATTCATGGGAACTACCTCGCGTCGACCACCAACGTCGCATTCCTTTCGTATGAACTTTTATTGTTAAAGACTTTGTTTCGCACCACCCCGCGAGTCGCGTCGACCACTAATATCGCATTCTTTTGGTATTGCAACATAACTCTCGTGAAGTGACAGTGTTGTAACATCCGAGTGCACCTTATTGTTAAAACCTTTTCTTCATTCATTGCATTAGTCCCACTTCGACAGTGTAATCACTTTAAGATAATTAGTTTGTAAAATTAGTATTAAAGTATTTTATAAGTAAAGTCTCCGATTTTATTTGCAACCTCCGGCAGTAGCCCATCATAATTGGCGCAGTCGGTAGGATCTCGAGTCAGTTTCGTGGCGCGATCAAGATTTCCGTAAGCTGAAGTAAGCCCCGTGGCTGACCGGCTCTCCAGCCCCCGACGAGATCCTCGAACCTACACGAGCTACGGTCCAGAGGCGTATCCAGACATCGATACAGCAGAGAGATCGGAGACTATTATGTGAGTATCCTAGATCGCCTAGAGTTGCTCTCCTATTTTAATTTAAAATCCTTTCAAGTTTTCCAATATTTTCCACCCTCGAGAATCTCGGTTTCCTAGAGTAGTTAGTAATAGTAGGTTTATAGAAATAGATAGGAATAGAAACCTAGAAGTGATTAGTGAAGAGACACAGCCTAGAAAAATGGATTCTATAGTAGATCATATCTATAAAGCCCTCAGGCTAAGCTTTTATTCGTGCATCGAGCACACCTCATTCAATAGTTAGGTTAGATGAACTTAAGAATATGTTAGTTAAGGTAAAGACTCTATATTCAGAAGAGAACATAGTTGACATTGATTATAGAGACTACTATGACATAATTAAATTAGGTTATTTCTATTTAGGTTCGCAAATAGTAATAGTTTTCAAATTTCCTATTGTCTTTCCAGCTACCTATGACCTATACAAACTATCCATTATTAGTCCTCATACCTACCTTACCCTACCTAGCAATTTCTAGTAACGATTCTAGGTACATGGAGACAGAATGTCCGAAGGTAACCTCGTGGTTTCTCTGCGAAACAAAATCGAAGTACAAGATCAAAGATGAACCTGATTGTGCCCAGCAGCTGATTACCAAGCAAGAACTTCACGAATCCTGTAAATTAACTCCAGTTATCCTAAAAACTGGGGTCCTGGAACTGCATCCTCTTCAGACTCGGAGTTGCCGCCCCAGCGAGATCAGAGTCGACCATCGGAACATTTCAGCAACTCTATCGGACAATTCCTCTCGTAGTTGCTGTTCTACGGGGGGAGGTGTTACGCAACCCTAATTAATTCATGGGAACTACCTCGCGTCGACCACCAACGTCGCATTCCTTTCGTATGAACTTTTATTGTTAAAGACTTTGTTTCGCAACTCTAATGCATGGGAACCACCCCGCGAGTCGCGTCGACCACTAATATCGCATTCTTTTGGTATTGCAACATAACTCTCGTGAAGTGACAGTCTTGTAACATCCGAGTGCACCTTATTGTTAAAACCTTTTCTTCATTCATTGCATTAGTCCCACTTCGACAGTGTAATCACTTTAAGATAATTAGTTTGTAAAATTAGTATTAAAGTATTTTATAAGTAAAGTCTCCGATTTTATTTGCAACCTCCGGCAGTAGCCCATCATAATTAGCGATCCGTCACACTTCACTTGTTGATTTTATTAATCTCACTCATAAATGCTTCTTTGTAGATGAATTTTAATGTTGGGAAATGTATTTACGCATATCACCTGTATACATACAGTTGGTTATGTGAGACTCACTGGTTAGAAAAGCTAGTAATACCCACTAAAACCCAACAGAACTTCCACCCTCGTAATAGTGTGTCGTAGGACTGACAAGAAAAATAAATGTTTAAATGACGAACATTCATTTGTAAAGTAGTTGTGTAATTGAAAAGTTTTATGGCTTCTTCCAGGTCCATCATAAGATCTCTTTGGTAGCATTGCTGCATCGTTTCTGAATTTCATACAGATATAGTTTATATGTTTCATCTCAATTTAATATCAAGTACTTCAAAGCTGTCGTACAATCAATATTGAACCGGAATGACAGACATACAAACAAAAGCAAGTTTAGGCTAATAATAAAGCTTCATTTTGTCACGGTAGAGACTTTTTAGCGTCCGGCGATCAAGCCGGGTGCAAAGCCAAAAAACGCACTAGGAGGTGGCTCACCTCAGTGGATGGTGTACAATGCAGGTTGCTCCTGGTACTTCTCTGATAGCAGAGTGGACCGTTGGAGCAATCCCATGGTTGTTGTGGTCTGCTTCGGCAGACCTGCCCTCGGGGCGTCGTGGTTGATTGCGTAAGCGATCCTGCGACGCCCCATTAAGATGGGAGAGGTTTTGTTGGGTTTTATTGTGTAATACTGGCTTCTCCGGTTTGTCCTACATAATCACTTGTATGTATACAGGCGGTATGCGTAAATGTATTTCTCAAGATTAAAAAAAAAGGGTAATAACAAAGTTGGAATTGTATCAAAGGTAACAAGTAAAAGGTTATTCATAAAGAATTTATGTATGTATATATGTATGTAAAAAGTCATTTAACCATCCCTTACATTTTAACATTAAACACTAGTTTCCATTTCAAAGTATAAAATAATTTTTCACACTCAGGTTTATACGATGACCTAGTTCATGTAAAAATCTTTTAGTAAGTACGAAAGTAAATTTGAGGAGGCTATTATATAATTTAGTAGCTTCTTTTAGCCTGCAGTTTTAATACACGCGATCGTTTTGTAATTGCTTGGCGCTTTAATGTGTTTTAAAAAAATTTTTGGTGAATCGGACAACTATTTTAAATGCGAAATTTTGTATGTGTGTTTGTTTGTACTATATTTATATTACTGAATAAATAAAATTTGTATGTTGCTGCTGCAAATCTGGAAGCCCTGGGTTCAATTTCCGGTCCGTTTGGTTATTGAATCTTTCTTTTTAGAAAGTCTCAGAAAAAGCCTGGATTTGGGGTTGACGGTGCCTCACCTCCGGGCCTCGGAGAGCAGGTAAAGCCGTTGGTCTTACGCCTGATATCTCACTGATCTTCTCGGATTGTTATCCTACCGGAATAAAAGAGTGAATGTAATAGAGAGTGTACTTATGCACTATAATATTTCCTGCGCAGTTGGCTAGTCACAGTAGGATTGGACGCCATGGCTGAAATCGATCAAAAGGATATCCCGTGTATATATTATCCTATTTCAGGAGTTCATATGGCATGTAGCGTCTGTGAAAGAGAGAAGTTAAAGATAAAAAGAAATAGCATTAGAGGTAACTCAATGTGTAACTTGAAATAAATAGCTAGTATTTTAAATAAAACTAACTTTTTGGATTTTTTGGCTGATTTATTTTGATTTTTGGTTCCCGACCGAGCTTTCGAATGCTTTACAGTAATTATTGTTACGGGAGAGACTCCCCTCTCTAAAAGGTAGTTTTATTTAAAACAAGCGACTCACCCTCGCTTCACTCGGGTTCATCCTTAGGTACATTTAAATTTTTTTGAGCGAAGCCCTAATTCTTTTACTGAAATAAAAGAAGCCTAAGTTACTCCTTATAACATCAACTACCTGCCAGTGAAAGTCTCGTCTAAATCGGCCCAGCTGTTTGGGAGATTAGCTGGAACAAACAGACAGACAAAAATTTAAAAAAATATGTTTTTCTTATAAATATCGTATATAATTCCATATGTATTTAGTAAAAAGCTGTTATTTTGACATTACAAACAGACACTACAATTTTATTTATCTGTATAGATGTCAAATATTCGCGTAAATCTAAGGTATAATCTAAGTATTAGTAATAGTATCTTAAGCTTTGTTCTAAATAACTTATTAGCTGTACAGTATTGTCTTTTATTTATTAGATTTAGTATTCAACTTAATTTATTATGCCTATAATGTAAATACGTAATAACATACGCAAAAACATAACTTGGTTACATTTACGTTAAGTATACAGAATTTATCCATCGAAGACACTTTTAAGCAGTCCTTCTTAATATTCCGCTTGCACCCGCTTGGGGCGGCAGTGAAGAAATATGTTCGCAATCATATGAAAACGAGAAGAAAAATTCTTTTAATACCAAGTAAATGTCGCCTTTTTCTTAAGAAAAAGTACGTAAATGGACTTGTAATAGAAATTTATACATGCTATTGATCAAATTTGATGGCTTATTTCCGGAATTACTAAGAAGTCTGTTTTATAAGTATATGGCCTGATGCAGTGATCTGAATATCTATTTCTAGGCCGAAGTTCTCTACTTCGAGTTTTTCTCGCGAACGTGGCTTTATAACTTTTAATATTGGTGTACATGTGTCTAGTAAATGTTTTATGGATTACCGATTCAAGACAACGTAGTGAGGGCCTGGTTAAGCCTGTAGCGTTATTTATTAAAAAAATATATTAAAGAGGGCGTGTATGAAACGCGCAAGAAGTAAAACTTCTGTAGATCATCGGTACTCTTTATGGAATTCAATTTATGATTTAAATAATCAGGATGGGGGAGATATTAAAAATAACGCATATTAAGCATATTACAATCATATATTTATAGGATATCATTTAAGGACACAATATAATATTATATATCATTTGTCAGACAATAACAACGGTTACCATGGCAACAAACGTACCTACATTTTTTCGTAACGCATTCACCAGCTTACCCCCCAAGTGAAGCGTGCATAAAGAAGTTTTACATCAATAATTAAAAGGCATATGAAAAAGCTTACCTTTTATGTATCTTGTATTTAGTACAGACAATAATGTACAAAGTATAAGGTATAAAGTTAGAAGTTCCAAAGTGAATAATATATAAGTAGACAAAGACAAAACAGTTCAGTACATTTTCCTTCTCTGTTTGTCGTGCTTGGCTTTTAAACTAGCTTTAGTGTTATATATAAAAAAAATCAATGATGATTATGGTCGCATTTCGACCACTGAGCAAACACAAGTACTAATAATAAAATAAATAATAGTGCAAGATAAAAAGTCTAAACTCAATATTAACATGGATGGATGGATACCGCATTGTGTACGCGCTATTAAATTAAAGCTGAAAACGTGTAGACTGCTCTAAGTAAAAATAGAAAGCGTCTGTTCTTAGCAAAAAGAATTTATAAATATTAATAAAAAATAAACAAATAAATAAATATGTTGGGACATTAACACACAGCACCATCTAGTTTCATGGTAAGCTACGACTTAGGAGGTTTGTGTTATCAACTATCTGCTATCCATGTAGCAGATAGTCGATACACTACAAACATATAACTTTAAATATATGCATATTATAAATATAAGCACCCACGACTGGAGTACAAATATTCGTCATCATACAAATGAATGCCCACAGCGGGATTCGAACCCGCGACCGCTGGCACAGCAAGTAGGGTCACTACAAACTGAGTCAAACGTGTCGTCAAAATGAAGTTTGATATAAAAAAAAATAGATAAAACCTAAGATAGCTGTTATTAAAGAGGTTGCTATCTTCCATCGCGCGCACTCTTATCGCGGCTTTACGTTAGGTAGGCGTTTTATCTTATTTATTTTTATGACCCGCAAAGGCGAACGTTTCAACGGTCGGGTCAGTTTTATGTACACTAACTTGGTCGGTGAAGTCAGGAATTTTTAAATTATAATAACCATGTGAATTGAAATTGTTAGATTAACTGGTTTTATGAGATTATTTAAAATTTTAAATTTTCAGGTATTTCACGTTGTTTCTATGTTTGGTCTGTAAATTCTATTTAACTATGTTTTTGAAATATTCTACAATATAATTTCATAAATAATATAAATGTGAAAGTTTGGATGGGTGGATGTTTGTTACTCAATCACGCCAGAACAGCTGAACGGATCTGGATGAAATTTAACACAGATAAAGATTATAGTCTGGAATAGCACATACCTCATATTTATCCCGAAAAATGTACGGTTCCGTGGGATAGATTTGTTTTTGTTTTTCACTAGGGGTGAACCCGAGCGAAGCAAGGGTGAGTCGCTAGTATTAATTTATATAATATTAACAGTTAGCCAGTAAGATATGACTGCCTTTAATATTAAAATTCGTACTACAACTCCTATAACACATAGACATTCTTACAACAATACACTTACTAATTAACTACTAATTTTTTAAGAAGTAGAAGACAAGAATAAAGTATATATACTATCAAAAATATACACTCTATGTTATAACGTTTAGTATAGATTTCTCAGAGACGAGATATTTCACCGCAGTAAAAAGTATCCTATATCCCCGTAATATACCCGGGTAACCAATCATCATACACATCAAAATCTGTCCAGTAGTTTTCTCGTGATGCGTTACCAGACAGACAGACAAACAGACAAATAAAAATGTTAAAAACTTTAGGATTCAGTCTCTGTTTCGATAATAATGACTATTTCAATAAGATTTTCCAAAAAAATATTTTATGTACAGATTCGACTCAGTTTGAATTTTATTATATACTAGCAAAACCCCGTGGCTTCGCTCGTGCTAAAACTACAACAAAGAAACTTTAAAAAGGTAGGTTTTATACAAATTTTCATCCCTTATCTCCTTATGGGATGAATTTCAAAAAAACGACGATGACGACGATGACGACGATACAAAAGATGACGAAAGCTCTTATTCATGTCTAATTTTTTCTGTCAGAACTTGATATTTATTATTGTAACACGTCTATAAAAATAAATATTGACTCATTTTTTCTAATTAATCGGATCCTACTCTATCATATATATGTACCTATTTATTTAATTGTATTGAAGAGCATTAATACCAAGTTTCAAGAAATTCTGATCAAAAATATTTTTTGGGTTGTGTTATAACGTGTATTTCCGTGAGAATGAGATAATCTCCAGCGGTAAAAAGTATCCTATATGTTGACCCGAGTATTCAGCTATCGTCATACCGAATTTCATCAAAATCCTTCCAGTGGGTTTTCTGTGATGCGGTAATAGACAGACAGACAGACAGACAGACAAAAATTCTAAAAACTATAGATTCGGTCTCTGTATCGATAACAAAGTCTATTTCAATAAGATTTTTCAAAAAATATTTAAGGTACAGATTCGACTCAGTTAGAATTTTATTATATGTACTAGCGACTCACGCTCGCTTCGCTCGCGTTCGTCCCTAGGTACGTTTTCACGGTTAGCTATGTTTTGGTATACATAAATAGTAGCTTAAAGATATTCATTTTATTTAAATTATATAGCGATTTACCCTCGTTTTGCTTGGGTGCGAATGCCGTATGCGGATTTTATTCACAATTTCATGGGTTTTAATTTTTTTGCGGGACACTGATTCTTTTTCTAAAATAAATGTAGCCTAAGTTACTCCCTATAACATCAGCTATCTGCCAGTGAAAGTCCCGTCAAAATCGGCCCAACCGTTTCGGAGATTAGCCGGAACAAACAGACAGAAAGACAGACAGACAAAAATTGTAAAAAATGTTGTTTTGGTATATGTACCGTGTATACATCCATATGCATTTAGTAAAAAACAGTTATTTTAATATTACAAACAGACACTCCATTTTTATTTATCTGTATAGATATAGACTATAATCTCTACTTGATTATATAAAACAGTTGTTTCCTTTACCGAAAACTTCGCGTTACAAGCTTAGCTTAATTTATTAAGTGGTGCTTACGAATGTTTCGATTTCCTCTTCAACAGAACGCGATAGGTAATTGCATTATCAATACAGACGCTCTTCGACACTGTGCCAAGCATCGACGTTGTTACAATTGAAATAATTGCTAATTACATATTCTTTCAATGAAAAGTCAATTTCGAATGGTAATTGTGTTTTTTGTGTGAAGTTAACATGTATTGTTTTTACAAATCTAACCCGACCCTTATTTGTGTTCAGCCCTTTTTAATGTCCCAGTGCTGGGCACAGGCTTCCTTTTAATACGAGGGGGATCACGCTATAGTCCTCCACGCTGGCACTTAAAATTTGTTAGGCTCTCTCAGACATACGGGTTTCCTTACAATGTTTTCCTTCACCATAAGACAAGTGGTAATCATGTTGGAAATGTTTCGCACATGAAAATATCAGAGATGCAAAGACAACCAAAAACAAATCCGGATAAAAAGTAGTCTATTTATTATTCTGATGTATGAACTATATTATTGTAAAGGTTTATTAAAATCCAATCAGTAATTTTTGTGTACTAAGCTGTATAAGTTACTAAAGTTTTTTAACTATCCTACGGGAACTCTTTAATTTTCCGGGATAAAAAATATTTAAAATGTTGATCGAGGACATAAAGTACCATCATGCAAAATTTCATTCAAATCGGTCGAACAGTTTTAGAGATTGTCCCGTACAAACAGACAAACAGACAGAAAAACAAAAAAATTGAAAAAAAAAATGGATTTGTTCTATTTCTCTTCTTACATCCCCCTAATTCGATTTTTGGCATTTTTTTTATGTACAGACATTCGACCTAGAGGTCCAGTTTTATTATATGTATAGATGACTAAATCTAAACATGATCTACAAAGGTACACGCTAACCACTAAGCCGACAGCTAGGTATTATACTATTGTAAAGACTATACTATTGTACTGGAAAGTTATATTATTTCATACAAACGTTAAACCTTAGTCTATCTCCTGTACGAGAGTTGAATGAAAAACTTCGGGGACTGACTCAAATGAAACTTCATATTTCGAAACTTTAGATTATTATTTTTCGCATAACAATATATATGTTTTTGCTACTCAAATAAAACGAGTATAATTGAAAAGAAGGCATTTTATTAAGATTATAAAGGAATTGTTGAAAAAAGATATTTTATTATATATATATATGATGAGGCAGTGGTAGCAGAGTGGTAACGCGCTTGCTTGGGAAACCGAGTGAAGCGGGTTCAAATCCCGGGTCTCGCACCTCTGATATTTTCATGTGTGAATCATTTCTAACATGATTACCACTTGCCTTACGGTGAAGGAAAACATTGTGAGGAAACCTGCATGTCTGAGAGAACCTAGTAAGTTTTCGAAAGACATGTGAAGTCCGCCAATCCGCACTTGGCCAGCGTGGTGGACTATGGCCTGATTCCCCTCGTATTGAAGGGAAGCCCGTGCCCAGCAGTGGGACGTTAAAAAAGGGCTAAATACATATGATCGCTGCCTGTACGTGGAAGATATTTGAGAAAAACTTATTATGAACGCAATAGTTCCCAAAACAATGATTTTTAGAATTTTTGTCTGTTTGTACGCGCTATTCTCAGAAACAGCTTAAACAATTTGGATCCAATTTCCACTAATGTATTGTAATAAACTTCACTTAACATTTAGTATTTGTTTTATTTTAATCGGTTCATAAATAAAAAAGTTATGTCAATTTAAAGAATCACGTACTTTTTATTTTCGTTATATCTAATTTGGTGAATCAAATTAATCAAAATATAAAAATTAAATGTATGTAAATACAATTTTGTATCTCTATTTTCCACTTTTATTTTTAAACTAATCGGTACCTGTGATTTCACCTGTACATTACTATTTAAAGCATAACAAAAATAAAGTTCGCTTAGATGGTAGCACTTCGAACGGTGGATTCAATCTATACATATAATAAAATTGTAACTAAGCCGAATCTGTACATTAAATATTTTTTTTAAATATCTTATTGAAATAGACATTATTATTAATACTGAAGCCGAAACTATAGTTTTTGAATTTTTGTGTCTGTCTGTCTATTACCGCATCACGAGAAAACCACTGGATAGATTTTGATGAAATTTGGTATGATAATAGCTGGTTATCCGGGTCAACATAAAGGATACTTTTTACTGCTGGAAAATATCTCATCTCTGAGAAATCTATACTAAACGCTAAAATGTAACTAGGAACGAACCTGAGCGGAGCGAGAGTGAGTCGCTAGAACCAAAATCTGTTAAAATATAGGTATGTATACAATTCATCACGATGTTATAATTTAAGCCCGAATAAATGGACAGACAAATTAATTATTATGTGTTATACTTTTGATGTAGCTTTTTTATTCCTAATGTTTCATAAACGTTTTGTAGGATAGTCATTATAGTATTTTTTTGCTGTCGAGTAATATTTTACAAGAATAAGTTTATATAATGAGTACTAGTATCTTAAAATAAATAGGCAAAGTCAAAACACTTCAGTGGTTTTTCTCCCCCCTTTTCTGTTTAGCAACTATTGAAGAGCTTTATTGTTATTAGTCAAAAATAATTACATATCTATATAAAATTTTATTTTACTTTTATTTTTAAACTGTAAATATAAAATACATATCTAAATATACATAATTACATATCTAAATAAAATTTTATTTTACTTTTATGTATTAACTGTTTTTAAAGTGGGTAAATTCTATTCATATACGTATGTTTTCCTCAAATTTTTAATGGTGATTGATCAAATTTTGATCATTGGGTAAACTAATAAACATAAGTAATCATGTCGCACTCCGACTCAAAAATGTATGGAAATATTTTATCGATCCGTTGGGGTAAAGAAGGACATACTACCAAAGACTTTTGCGCTTAAAGAAAACACTTTAAATACATATTTATAATCCATACTAATATTATAAATGTGAAAATAATTCTGTTATCATTCACTCTTAAATCCTTGAACAGATTTCGATAAAATTTGGCAAGGATAAAACTTTAATTTTTATAACGTTTACAAGCGACTCACCCTCGCTTCGCTCGGTTTTAACGGTTAGTATAAAATACAAATCTTTGAATTTCTCGGTTTTTTTGTATTATAATATGCATGTATTATATATATAAACATTCCTCTTGAATCACTCTGTGTATTAAAAAACCCGAATAAAAATCCTTTGCGTAGTTTTAAAGTTCTAAGTATACATAGGGACAGACAGACAGCGGGAAGCGACTTTGTTTTATACTTTGTAGTAAAGATATAATTAAATACAGCCTTTGGCCATAATTCATTTGGCGACTATCGATGCTATGCTTACTTATATGTTTAATACAAAATACGTTTCATTCACTTAGTAGATGGATCAAGGACGACTTTTTTTTGGGATATTAGACTTAATGTGGAAAGACCATGACTGTATTCTATTTAATGGGTCTTTTGTGAAAATTAAATCCTTATCCATCACTATATTGGTATTTATAACCCTTCCATATCTATGAGAGTATGTACAGTAAAAATAAAACCGATTACACGCATGCTGCATTTACTTTAAAACCCCACGAAATGGAATTTCGCTGAATAAAAAATAAAATGCCTCGCATTTAATTTCTTTGTGAATCCGCACGAGTTACGTTTTTCAATATTCTTTTTAGTGTCGCTGTCAAGAAAACGATAAGAAATATTAGATTTTTTTAACTGAAGGTAGAAATTTCGACCTTTTGTGCGAAAACTTCAATTGTGTAAACTTTAGATATCAAAAGTCTGTTCTTTTTTTTAGAGATTGATAAAGTGTCATGAATTTTGTATTAAATTCTTTAGTAAGCTTTTGTTCACATCAATGCACGTATTTCATAACACGAGTAGCTTAAATTACATCAATCTACAGCTCATGTCATTCTTTGTATTACATATACAAATATTTGCCTCTCTCTGATCAAAATAAAACACGGTCTTTCTGATTTCAGTAGAGCGAAGACGGGATTAAGACAGTTATATAACTAGACTTGTCCCTGACAGAATATATAACAAATTCCTCGTTTCTTACGTCAAAAATGATCAATATATCGCTTTTTATTCACTACTAGCAACTCACTGACTCCGCTCGGGTTCGTTCCTACTTACTTTGTAACGTTTAATTTAGATTTCTCAGGCATGAGATATTTTCCCGCAGTAAAAATAATCCTATATGTTGACCTGGATAACCAGTTATCATCATACCAGGTATCATCATACTAAATTTCATTAAAATCTGTCCAGTGGTTTTTCGTGATGTGGTACAGAAAGATAGACAGACAGACAAAAATCTTAAAATCTCAGATTCAGCCTGTGTATTGATAATATTGTCTATTAAAAAAAAATAATGTGCATATTCGGCTTAGTTACAATTTTATTATATGTATAGATTAAAGACCTTTATGGTATACGTACATTTTCAAATATCCTTCATATATGCATCCTTTTCTTTATATCGTCCTCTCAATGCTTATTTGTCCAAGGACCAATTTGCCGTAAGAGTTTTTGATGCAGAATTATTAACTTTCAAATGTCAATATTGATAAAAAATACATATTTTATTTTAAATAATCCGAAAAAAAATATTTTATTTATATATGCATTTAAATTTTAGAAATGAAACTTTGTTTTTAAAATAGAGGAAAAAAGACTACCTAAACTACTAAAGATAATATAATAATAGCAACACTAAATAAGATTAGTAATTAATAAAGAAAATTGTAATATTTATTATAATAGCTAAAAGTAAGTAAATAATATTGCTATATTTAATTATAATACTTATTAAAAACTTAAATTTTAAAATGTTTAGAATTAAAATCAACCAATATTGTAAGGTACTTTGATGCCATTTTTGAATTTTTAAAATCATTTTTGTAAAATAGTAGGTAGGCTGTCTGTAACAACTGTATAATGCCATTGAGACATCTAACACCTTAGTCTCTCCCGTGACCATGATTGCTGTAAAGCAATCGAAACGTCGGGAAACAAAAATCAAAATAAATCCGCGAAAAAATCCGAAAAGATAGTTTTATTTAAATGTCAAATATTCGCGTAAATCTAAGAAAGTATTAAAAAAGACTACGGTAAAGTGCAAGAAGTGTTGGTCCTTTGAACAAATACCTAAGTACTAAGGCTACGATGTATTGAACTATTGTACACAAATTCATGAGTTTTTAACCGGCTGTTTAAATAGTACGCTGTCTGTTAATGAATTAATTTAAATTTTTTGTTAAGTAAAAATTTTAAGACATAGTATAAACATATAATTATTAAGGGTTGTGTGTTGTTTTTTTAACGTCCCTCTACTGGCCAAGTATGGGTTGGTGGACTTCATATGTCTTTCGAAAACCTGCTAGGTTCTCTCAGACATGCAGGTTTCCTCAAGATATTTTTCTTTACTGTAAGGCAAGTGGTTAGAAATGATTCGCACATGAACATATCAGAGGTGCGAGTTTTGGGTTTGAACCAAATTCACTTAATTTCCCAATCAAGCGCGTTACCACTGGGCTATCAGTGCATTATTATTAAGAGTTTTGACTTGTCTATATTTAATTTATAGAAATTTCCACCATAAAATCACAGAAAATCTTGACAGCCTCAAATGCTTTTAATTTACGTAAGTTACATCTCAACAAGGGTTACGGATTCCATTTCCGCGGGACATATTTCTATTATACCATTTCATTTATTTGGTATTCTGTTCGAGTTTTCTAAATTGTTTACATAAAACTTGTTGTTTTTCGTGGTCTTGCTTAGAATAATATTGAATAAAATAACTAATGAAATAGTTAATATAGTTCAGAATAATAACTATACATATAATAATACATTATTAATATATTTTATATTTATTTAATCTATATATTTATCATTATTTATATATACAATATGCCACACATTCACAACATCATTAGAATTGTAGACGAAAACTCAGCAAAAAAAAATTTAATAACGGATATTACATACATTTCGAAATACATGTCTTACGGATGAAAGCATGTCACACTGAAGCCTGAAAGGAAGACAATGTAAAGAAGAATTAAAATACGCCGAAACACGTAAAGTTTACAGGCGCAGTGAAGAGCGGAACCTACATTTTGTCCTTTTAAAAATACAAATGTACTCTTTTTAATCTCAGACTGAGGAATGATATAGACAGTGTCGTAGAACAAAAAATGAAGCTAAACAATGATTTAAATATGTATTCAATCCTTTTTAACGTTCCGCTGCTGGGCACGGGTTTCCCAATACGAGGGGGATCAGGCCATAGTCCACCACGCTGGCCAAGCACGGTTTGGCGGACCTATCTTCTCTAAGCATTTATTCTTAATTTAATTTTTATTTTTTTATGATTTTTTGTACTTTTAATTGCTGAATGTAGAAATGCTATGCACACTTGTAAATGACATGCATATAAGATATATTATTATTGTTATTAATTTTAAAAATGCTGTGTATGTATGTTGTAAGTGTGCTTCTCCAAATAAATAAAAAAAAATAAGCATTCAATATTATTACTTATATTATTTTATTGTTAGGAGTACTTTTATTTATTATTATGTTGATTAAATATAAATTTTCTTTCTAATTCAAAACTTAAAACAAAGTTACCTACAAAATGAACCCAATTACAACTTTAATCAGTATTTCGCTTTCAAAATGGTATTCCCCAAAGAAGTATCAACGTTTAACTCCAATTTGATTGCTTTTATCTCTTATTTTAAATTCCAATTACTTCAGTTCGCAAAATATAACAGAAGTTATTTATTTGATGGAACGTTAACGAACTTAAGTGATGGTTCTGCTTGTGTTGGAGAGGATCCTCGATTGTTATTTTTAGTGTCAGGAAATTCTTATCAATAGATACGATAAATATATTTTTTAGTTTTTTACGCTGATAATATACCGAGAAATTTTTTTTTTGTATGTTTGTTTGTAATGAATCTGCTGAATCTATTTAGATGAAATTTTGTATGAGGATAGTTTGTGACCCTGGGTCTTTTCCATAGGATAGTTTTTATCCCGGAAATCATTTTTTAAGGAAAAAGAAACGGGGAATGATAGCTTTTATGGAGAATCGATCGTTTCTCAAGTAAGGATATAAAATCGTACCTATGTTTTTATAATATATTCGGACTAACCCGAGCGAAGCAAGAGTGAGTCGCTAGTTATTCATAAATGATTATTTGCAGGTACAGTTTAATTTCTTATACAAAGCATGTAATACAAAAAAATATGATTTTACGTAAAAACATATTTACCATGGTCGAAAGAGATATTAACAGAAGAGATTTTAGATTTTGTGTGTTAAGAAGAATTACTGATATTTAGTTTACTGATAGTTAGTTCGTTTGTAAAATCAAGACCTATAACAGACAACACAATATTTACAAAAACAACGAGATATAATAAAAATGACAATTGTTAGTACTAATTATCACATATTTTATATATTATATTTTATTATTTTTTATATATTTACGCAGAAACCTACATATTTATTTATAAACTGTCTGTCAGGATTAAGTGTGTCAAGACGCCTGTCTGTACAACATATTTGGTAGTCAAGAACACCTGTTCCTTCAGTTTTATAGTGTCTTTGATTTCTTTACATATACGTAGGATTACTCATAAAATATTTAAATGAAATCGGCAATCCTTTTTTGTATTTCGAGACAAATTTTATATTGGTCATATAACTATTTCTCTCGGGTAAGGTATTGGTCCATGTGTTTTGTGTTTCAACACATATGAATAGGCAAAGACTAACTTCAAAACTTTTTTCCTCTGTTTTACAAAGGATTTTCTTTTTTTTTGTTTTTGTGTCATCAATAAAAAAAAAATGAAAACTTTTTTTTTTGGAATATAATGATTGTGATTAAATTTTTATCATTGGACAAACACTAATAATATTAAATGCAGATAGAACCATATTTGGCATCTTTATTACTAACAGTAACTTAGTAGAGTAACACATAACATACAACAGCTCATAACCTATTTGAGTACTAAAGTTAATCAAAATTCGTCTATTTCACAGTAAATGAGTAACAAATATACATACATTCATATAAATTTCACATGTCTAAGAGTAATGCAATTAAATACATTCAAACATGAAAATAAAGGTCAAATTGCCAATAGCCAGAATCTCTGCATTCTTTTGCTACTCGAAAACTTGTCGTCTTCTTCATGCTCGGCGAAAAGTCTTAGAACTTTCAATTTGTCCCTCCTACAGCTTTTGTTTTTCTTAAATTACTTGGAACCCTCTTTTTCCGGGAAATAGAAAATTCGTGGACTTATAAGATTTTTTAATATTTTTTTCATTAATTTTATTTTTTAAAGCTTAATGTGTCATAGGATATTTTTATGTGGAATATGTAATTACGTAAGTAACTAACACTTAAGAGTCTATATTGCATATTATGAGCTTTATAAAAATGCTCTTCTCTTCTGACTGTATAACTAAAAAAGCTCTAATTTAAATAATATTATCACTCGATAATGATGTGATGTTGCAAGCAAACAAAATGTGTAAATATTATTTATTCGGTTAACTATTGTTTTAGTTTTATATGTTTTAGGGATTATTTTAGGTCATGTTCCTCAATTTGTTTTTTTCAAATTTCAATTTATATATTAAAAAAAGTTGTTGATTTCATTATTTCATTTATAGAATTCTTGTCGAGTGCCTATACATTGTATAGCCGAGAGATATTTCTAAGTAAATTTTAACATCTTTTGAGTTAATTATTCTTATTAACGCACTTATTTCTGTGAATAACTTGCTATTCATTATTTTATGCTACACTAGCGACTCACCCTGGCTTCGCTCCGGGTTCATCCCTAGACTAAAACAAATTTATCCCACGGGAACCGTACATTTTTCTGGGATGATATATAGCCTATAACCTTCCTCAGTTAACAGGCTGTATAATGCAAAAAAGAATTTTTCAAATCGAATTAGTAGTTCCTGAGATTATCGCGTTCAACCAAACAAACAAACTTTTCAGCTTTATAATATTAGTATAGATTAAAACAAACCACCATCTAGACCATAGAATCTAGTCATTCGGATAATGCCACGAAGGAACTATGATAATAATTAACTATTGTATAATTCAGAAATGATCTAACAAAATTGTATTATACTTTACAAAGTTTCTCATTTAAATAGAAGTTACTATTTTAAGGATCGACAACAAATCTTGTAATTGACGTGTTCGTACATAAATAATGGACATTCGGCCCCAAACACTTGAAAGGCCTGAATATCAATTGTATCGGAAAAAGCTCTCGAAGTTCTTTGTAAAACTATTTCCGCTACAATGTAAAGCTTTTTGATCACGATTTCGATGGTTTTTGATGACGTTCGTGCAGCACAATGGTGGTGTATATTTTTATATCAATGTATAAGTGTAAGTTCAATTTTGAATGACGTAATCTGGATGCTATACTCGTTACATGAAAAGAGGGAGTTATAAAGAGAGAAAAATAGAGAGATAGAGAGAGAGAGAGAGAGAGAAAGAGAGAAAGAGAAAGAGAGAAAGAGAGAGAAAATACTCTAAACAAATGTTTTACATATATTTTTTTAATTATTTAAAAAAAATATGGAGTAAGTTACTTTATCTGCCTTTGAGCCAAAAAGCCAAGGCCAAAATGATATATATAAATCTTCTCTATATTGCAATCTGATTTTTTTCAATAAAATCATAACCTTAACAACAAAATTACATTGAACCATGAAATTCTGCAATTTAATGAAGTACTTAGGTTTAGTATAGGATACTTAACCATAGGTTAAGTATATATGTATCTATTGTATATAAATATGAATGTACTAGTAATGTATAATGAAGCTTTAAATAATATGTATGTCCTACTAGCGACTCACCCTTGCTTCGCTTTGGGTTCGTCCCTAGACAAAAAGAAATCTATCCCACGGGAACCGTACAATTCTCCGGAATGGTATAGCCTATAGCCTTCCTCATTAAACTAGCTATCTCATGCAAAAAAATTCAAATCTAAATAGTACTTCATGAGATTAGCACGTTCAACCAATGCAACAAACAAACTCTGCCTCTTTATAATATTACTATAGATAATATCTTTCAAGGTCATGTTAGAAGTACACTTGCCAATACAAAAACTGTACGAAAATCCTTTAACCTTTTTAAAACGTTAATCAATTTGACATGAAGCCGATCCAAAGTTAGCTGTCGGTCTCAGACTCCGACAGGATTCATTTCGTATCGGATTGAAAACCCCTGTTTTATTTTTAGCGAGGAAAGTCCATTGAATTTCTGAATTTAAATATAGTGACTGAGATATTACTTGCTAGTATAAATAGCTTTAAATATATATAAATATGTTGGGACATTAACACACAGCGCCAAATAGTTCCATGGTGAGCTACGAGACTAGTGTTATGGATACCAGATAGTTGATACACTACATATATATAACTTTTAAATACATACATATTATAAATATAAACACCCATGACTGGAGTACAAACATTCGTGCTGATCACACAAATGATTGCCTCCAGCGGGACTCGAACGCAAGTACACGCAAGTACTACACTTATTTAAAAAAAAACTATATTTTTGGATTTTTTCGCGGATTTATTTTGATTTTTCCCGACGTTTCGAATGCTTTACAGCAATCATGGTCACGGGAAAGACTAAGGTTTTAGACGTCTTAAAGGCATTACAGTTGTTACAAACGGCCTACCCACAAATTAGCAAAAAGAATTCAAATAAAATACAAAAATTTAAAATGTCAAATATTTGCGTAAATCTAAGAAGGTATTTTGTCAACAAATATAATATCATCTGTTAAACAATAATAATTTTTAAGCTTATTTATATAGATAATGCGAAAATTGATTAATTCTTGCAATCAACGTGATTTTTTTTGTATTCAAGGAAATATTCTTTAAGAGATGAGGTAGAGTCCCAAGTATTACGCATTTGGGACGTATTTGAGACGCACTTGTTGGTTTCAGACGAACAGAGTAACATTAAAAATACTTTTGGGTTTAGTGGGTAAGCTTTTGTGTGGCTTTTGTAAGCTTTTGTAGTACAAATAAAAGCTATAGTAATATAATAAGAAGAAGAGTTTGTTTGTTAGTATCTTAGGAACTACTAATCCGATTTGAAAAATTTCTGTTTGCATTAGATAGCTCGTTTATTGAGGAAGGCAAAATGTAGAGATATATAATATATATACATATATATATAATATATATACAGATATATGTATAGATATATAAGTTCTCATATTAAAATCTAAAAAGATATTATTATAAGCAAAAGTGAAAAATTAAATAACAATGACATGGTAGAGTTTGGTACTTTTTTAAATTATTGTACTACTTTTGTTATAATACAGTCTTCATCTACAGTCTTAAATGTACGTATAATTTGTTTTAATATGTATGAATAAATATTTTTTTAGTGATAATGTGTACATGAGTTCTTGTATACAAATAAATAAAATGTAATTTCTTTTTCAGATTTGACGTTCGACAAGCTGTTATCTCTACAGCTTCATATAAAGGTAAAAAAATTAAAATATGTACGAAAATTGCATTTTTTTTTCTCAATTCTTTTTATTTCAAACTACGTGTAATTTTGTGTATTTTATAGCCCATGACCCTGCTACATAATATTTTCTTAGTTACTATTGAATCAGCTCTAGCTCAAATAAAAACACTCAACAACACAAACAATTCTCTTTCTTCTTCATAAAATTTTCTTATGTGTGCGCTTCATTTCTGAAGGTCGTGTCCTTAAAATGCATTCATAGGTTTTTATGTTACTTCTCTCTATTTTGTCCTGTTTTTAGGGCAATTATTTGGCGGACCAGCGGCGAACTATTCGATTGCGTGGTCTTTTTCCTTCCAACTTGTCCAGTAACACTGTCTTATCTAAGCTATCCGCTTGGCGACGGGCAGAGTGACCAAAATATTCTAGAACGTCAGTAACAGATGGCGGGGAGCCTATTCCTTGTACGGAGTTGCTCTAGAATCGACTTAGACCCCTAACTAACTTGGCGGTACGGTATCTGTATGCGGTGTTTTGTACGTTACCGATAGCTTACTGATTTCGGCCAGACTCCGCACTTATCGGTATACTGTCAGTATGCTTTCGGTGTAAAACAATAGAATCTTGCAGAAACTTGAGAAAATCTTGAACTTTTACGCTCGGTATCAACGATTTTACTGACTACCCGTACTGCGACGCAGTATGTCGCACATTTACCACCCCGCTCCCGCGCAGCCCACGCCTATCAGAAAACGTGCATTTAAATAAAGGCCCTCAGTAAAAAATTGCTAAGAATTTTACCGAACGTACTTTACTGCACCGATACCGCACCGCCAAGTCAGGAAGGGGCTTTATTTGACTTAATTGATTGCATAGGTTATGTATATCTTCACACTTTTGTCTCCCAGGAGTTAAAGTTCTTCAGTGCAAGTTTCTACCGGCTGATTTATTGCACTTAAGCTTTTTTAATGTATCTCTATAAGACTTCAGTATCCAGAATATCTGGTTCTGCACATCGAAGTTCTATATTTGGAAGACTAAGATATTCAGCTGCAGTGTCACTGTCTTTTACACTACGATCGCCACTTTTCTGTAACTTGATCTATTTTAGTCAGCAGTTTCTATGTCTCGACAAAAGAAAAGTATAGTTGATTAAATAAGTTCTTTCTGAGTCCTGTTATTTAAATAAACTTAAACTAAGTTAATGTAACTAGTGACTTTTTAACTGAGTAACACGAATTAACTGTTTGTCTGATTTTTTTATTACTTTTATATTTACAGATACATTATTTGAATGAAAAATTTTATATACATTTTAGCAAACAATACAACGTTAAGCCCAGCTTTGGTCGGAATATCGCTACGTGCGAAGGATTAGCTTTTGTGACAGTTTTTATGGAATCACGCGAAATTTCACTGACAGTTTGACACGATAATTTGATTTTGACTTCATAATTTTTTTTTGTTACCTATTAGCTCTAAGCTTTTCATTATTTACATTTTGCTGTCACAATTTTTTAGTTTAACCTTTATTTTCATAGCTATGTATATAATATATTTATGATCTTTCCTATATAAACGTCACAATGACAATTTTCATTAATGTTCCAAAAGATTTAATACTTTCTTAGATTTACGTGAATATTTGACATTTTAAATGAAACTATCTATTCGGATTATTTCGTGGATTTATTTTGATTTTTGTTTCTGACGCATGATCCTTTACAGCAATCATGGTCACGGGAGATACTAAGGTTTTAGACGTCTTAAAGGCGTTAATAATCTGACTATACCATAGTTTTCCTAAGTGTTTTAGTTAAACGCAACCCATATATCATCTTGAGTCATGCTAGTATAGAAAGAAGATCGATACTAATAGGTACCTGACAACATACTTGTTAACTGCTACCGGGGCCTACAGCTTTGCTCAAGCTATAGCTTAAGCTTTGCGTATGCTAATTAACTAATTCCGCAGAAACCTCTTGATATAATAATATTACTGCGTATATATTAAGCTAACAATTACTGGTTAGGTCACTTAGAGATAAAGATGTTTATTTCTTTTGAAAAAGTTTTCAGAATCGTATCATACTTTAGCTCCCTACACGCTTAGCTATATTTTGTGAAATCGGTCAATATTTTAATAAAAGCGTTCTTATAAAATACGAGCTGTGAAGCAAAGATCTAGAATATCTAACGGTGTCTTAAACCTAGATAAAATCTTGCATGGTTGTGCAGGCTAACTTCTTATAATGTCATTATACTCTTTAAGTGCACTTCAGTCCTTGTACTTTACATACTGTTTTAAGTAACTTGTTCGTTCAATCGACGTTACACTTAAGTTTTTATTAGCTTTTACTTTATACTACGTAAATTATCTTTTTACTCAAAGACCAATACCTTTACATATAATAATACTATAGAGGTCGAAAGTTTGTACATAGAAAAAAAAATTAAAAATCGAGTTAGGGGGATGTCAGAAGAGAAATAGAACAAATCCAGATTATCTAAAAAAAATTATCTGTCTCTTTGTCTGTTTGTACAGGCTAATCTCTGAAACTGTTAGACCAATTTAAATGAAATTTTGCATAGTGGTACCTTATATCCCCAGTCAACACTTTAGATAATTTTCATCCCAGAAGATTAAGGGGTTCCCGTGAGATAGTTAAAAAACTATAGTAAATTATACAGCTTAGTGCATAAAAACTACTGATTGGAATTTAATAAAACTTTACAATAATATATGAAATATTAGAATAACAAGTAATCTATTTTTTAACCCGAAAAAATGTACAGTTCTCGTGGGATAAATTTGTTTTTGTTTGTCTAGAGGTGAACGCGAGCGAAGCGAGGGTAAGCCGCTAGTTTACAGTAATGTTAGAATTGACACGCTATAAGAATAATATTAGAAAAATAAATAAAAAATACAGTAAGTGAAAGTAAATCCTTAGGAGTAGATCACCCTTTTGAATTTTTCATGTAAAGGTAGATTGATTGCTACTATTCTGTATTTCAGGTGTAACTTTGAAAGTAACCAATGAAAGTTACATTGCAATCTAATAAATGGTATCTACAGGTTATAAAAATCAATCGTTAAACTTATTTTTTCCACTTAATTAAAAACTAGCGACTCACCCTCGCTCTACTCGGGTTCGTCCCTAGATACGTTTTAACAGTTAGTATAGATTTCTCAAAGATGAGATATTTTCCCGTACGTAACCGTATTCCCGTAACGTATTCTATATGTTGACCCGGATAACCAGCTATCACTATACCAAATTTTATTAAAACCTGTTCTGTGGCTTTTTAGAATGTCAGTCTGTTGACAGACAGATAAATATTCTAAAAACTATAGATTTGGCCTCTGTGTCGATAACAGTGATTATTTCAATAAAGTTTTCCAAAAAATATTGAATGTACAGATTCGACTCAGATAGAATTTTATTATATATAGATAGTTATCATTTGACAGTTTGTATAGCTGTTTGGTGGCTTAAAGGCAAAGATCTCTAGACGCTTAGTTATTCATACGACCCACCACAGTGTTCGCCTGAGATGCTTCACAAAGCCTTTTAAAACTGCAATATCATCCCTATTTTGATATAGCCATGTTGCGAAAAAATTGAAAATTACAACCCTAAATAGGGTTTATGCAATAAGCTTCTTATATTTTATATAGGAAAGGTTGTTCTAATTGTTAGATATAGTCTTTGCTCGTTACTTCGCTTGTGTGTTATAATAATTACTTCTTAATTACCAAAGAATACAATAACTTAATGATAACATTTGTTTGCTATTTTATATACTTTAAAATTGTTCGGTAGAGATTGCTGAAAAGATAGATAAAGTACAAGAAGTGACCTTATCGCTTAGCGATAAAGTCGCTTTTTGTCTATCTTTTCTGTATTTATATATTTCTTTCTTGGGTATATGATAAAGAATTTGTTATCATTTTACCCTTAGTAATAGAATTTTTCTTGAAATCTACATACATATATGAACAACTTGACTATGATCAACTTTGGGGTGCAACGTATTTGTTTTAAGAAAATACTGAAAAGCGGTTGACAATTGCCAAGATTTCGCATGACAAAAATATTTATCCTTTTCCATTTATCTCCTTTTTTAGAGTTGGTTGAAAATAGCTATTATAAATAATAGCTGACACTAAAGGATAGAATGGCATTTTATTAGCGAAATATTTTTTGGGCTATTCTGTAAGAAACTACGTAACTCGACAGCTGAATCTGAAAACATACTTCATATTAGTGGTATGAAGTATGATCATGATTTCAGTTGTAAGTTACATAAAAGCTCTTACAGTATAGTGTAAGGACGGGACTAAATAATAAAGATGTTTACGGTTCGAAGATACATTTAATACTCCAGCCTCTCATACAATGCATCTGAATTTATACTAATAATGAATAATATAGATATAAGACATAGACATACGCCACATGCCCCACCAAAACAAAAAAAAAATATATGTAAAATATAGAAACATTTTTTTTTTAATTACATGATACGAGTACACAATTACAAGATTACACACATAATTTTAAATGTTAAACGAAGTTAAACAAAAATAGTATTTAAAAAAAATAATAAAAAATCTTAATATCAAAATACAATAGAGAAATAAAAATATAAGTAAATTAAAGTATCTAAACATAAGTTTCGTAATACAATATCGGAATGTAATAAATATCATGCACATTTGGTACAGTCACAATCACAAGTCTTAATAAAAGCAATATAATTATTCAACATAAAGTCTTGTTCGATTTTTATGAATAGTTTTTTCTTTACCATTCACTAAAATTACTACATTCGGCGATAAATCTTTAACAACTGAATATGGACCTATATATAAAGGATCAAGTTTATTGCTATTTTCATTTTTTACCAATACTAAATCTCCATGGCGGCATGTGGCGTATGTCTATAATACCTACACCTTGTGTAAAGAAAAACCACCAGAGTACACTTCAAACGTATAATAATTATTGATTTTCATATAAGGATTACAACACACTGTATATATCACTGCTTTATAATAGAATTTACACAACACTGTTTCAGCATAATTACACAGTAACTCTTCCTGAACAAGAATGAATCCCAATCATAGAAAGCACTCCTTATATATTAATTTTAATTTCCATCAACCCACTTTTTTAATAATTTTAATGTAACTTCAACTACTTCCGGCGTAATCTTTAAATCATAGTAATCAATTAATGTATTTAATTTATAAAAGCATACTTAAAATATAAAACATAATTTCATTGAAACTTTAGTTAATTACAAGAAATATAGGTAACTTTAAATATGTCTAACAATATTAGCACTAAAATTAATGAATCATAACACTCGGCCATCGACATGCGTGCTATCTCCGGAGCACGCAAATCTCACAACACTCGGCGTAAGGTATGTTTATGATTCTCTATTATAATTTCAAAACAATATTAATAATTACAGCATGTAATACAAGCAAAAAAAAATATCGTTATATATAAACATTAATATAAACCAGATTATACTACACTAGATTAAACTTAAATACTTTTATTTTTCAGTATCACTGTTCTCCGAGCTTGAGGAGCTGTATTCAGAACCAGAAGATTTGTCTAACTATTGCCTGAACATGAATCCAAGGCTGCATTTCATCTACTTAATGCGAAACGCTTCCATATCCCATGGTACTAAAACCGGGAGCATAGTTAGAGATTTTATATGGAACAATAAATAACTTCCCTTCATCTATCATTTTAAATAATATAACGAATACTATTGTTTTATTGCCACTTATTAATACCGCTAATAAATTCTGCATCGATTTAGTTAATCCTAATATTAACTTAGTTTAAATGGAATGAAATGAAATAAACTTAATTCAAATAGACTTGATTCAAAAGCATTTAATGTAAGCATCAGTGAAGTCTGTCCGTGAGGAATCTACCACCGGCTCAGAAGCCGGCAAGATACTCAACAGTTGCTCTTTTAAATATCGAAATTACATTTATTTTATTAATATATCATGTAGATAGCCCGCATATGAGTCAATAATACTCAATTCCACACATTTTCATCAGCAAGAAACTCTTGAACCGTGTAATATGCTTTGCCCAATAAAACATTTTTAATTTTATCCTTAAATTTTTGAAAAGATAAATCTAGGACATTTTGTGGAATCTTATTATATCTGCGTATACTCAGGCCTACGAAGGATTTATTCACCTTTTGGAGCCGAAGTCTAGGTTTAACAAGCTTATTTCTATTCCTAGTGTTTCTTGTGTGTCTATCTTTAGATTTTTGCGAACAAATAATATGTTAAACTGGCTTACACGGAGTCGTAAGATTGTACATAATAAAATATTATACATAATTGAGAATCATAATAATATTTTAATTAAAAGTCATTGATAAATTTATATAATTAATGGGAGATAATTTGACTACTTTTAAATTAATATGGAATGTCTATTGATTTTGCTTTTAAATTATATTGATGTTAAAAAGTTAATATCTTAAATTTAAACTTATTTTCGAATTACTAATTTTGTAATAAATTCCAAAAAAAAAGTAAATCAAATAGTAAGACATTAATAATTCTCAAGTTATATTATTGCATTTAAAAATTCTGAAATACGGTTGTGCTATTTAATAAAAACTTCCGGCTGATTCATATAAAAAGCAAAAGATAACCGTTGGAGGGGAGTTTTTGGGGAAGACGTTCATTACGACAGACCAGATAAGTATTAGTTGTGAAAATAATACTAAATTTATGTTGGCAAACTTATTGATCAAAATAGTGTTGAACTTATGTGTAAATAGTGGAAAATAAAGCGCTTTCCTGTGATTAGTTAATAGTAGTGACATAAAGTAATCGTTAAAATGACATTGAATTTTGTTGTATTAAAGGGAAATACGACAGTTGAAGTAACATTATAAAACGTTTAAAGTAAAAGAGTGATAAATAAAGCTTATTATATTGATTTACTGTGTTCTTATTTTCCTCGTCTTGAAATTATAATGGTTATTAATACAATTGTTTAACAAATATATTACACAGTATAATTGCGAATCACGAGCTCTTAGATCATAAATAGCCCGTACTGCTCTTTTTTTTTTTAATAAATACCGAATTAATTTGCGCGGCACTGCCCCAAAGAAGTATTCCGTACGATAAAATACTATGAAAATAACTAAAATATACAAGTCGGGCAATGTTAATATCCGTTAAGTTTTTTTTTTTTTAATTTTCCTAACTGCATTAATTATATAACTTAAATTAATTATATAACTTAAATTAATTATATAACTACCAAAGCCTCTAATGACGGGCAGATATTCACTATTTTTATAAGGTCCAGCACATTAGCCATAGAATATTTTATGATACCAAAATTTATAAATGCACTCAAAAACTTGACATTAATTTAATTTAATATACCACACACATTTTTAATTTTAATAAGTAAATATACTTTTCGCTTTAGATGCAATTTACCTACACACAATTACGTTGTTATGTCCTATTCTACTTACATTTCACAATAGGTTTTGTATAATTATTATATGTGTGACCTAGTTCTTGATAATTAAAACACGTGAAGTTATTTTGTCCATTTGTATTACCTGATAAAATGTTATGACCATTTCTAAAATCTCGTTTCATAAAGGTATTACTATATCTGGTTAAACTGTGGTGAAGCTAAATAATTTAACAAGTCTTCTGGTTCACTACATTTAAGAGCTTGAGGTCTATTACGTACAGAGTTATCAGTTATTCCGAAAATTATACAATCAACTGCCTTTCGTCCAGCAATATCATATCTACTTAATAATGAAAGTTTATCATAAAAATATTCTCAAGTTTTTACCTTTCGGGAATGCCTTTCTAATTTTAACTAACTTTTGAGCTTTAGTAAAGATTCATATAATCGAAAGAATAACTTAATTTCTATCTCATTCATAAATTACGGCACATTCGTTAACTTTCTTTAGCCATCGCTCAACATTTTGTAATCTATTATCTTGATGAAATTCCGGAACTACATAGTAGAGTTCCTAGTCTTACTTGCATTATCTCGAAGCGCTGCTATAAATTTCTTCAGGTCTTCGGTTGTTAGGTAATCGGATAATCGTTTAATTTTAGCTGGTACTTTAGCATCACCAGAAGATGACCTCCTTTGACGTCGATTGGGCCTTTCTGGAGTAAAGCCCTCTGATCCACCTCCGTCACATGGGGCATAACTGAAGCACTTCCAATCGAGTCCAGTGATCCAACATAGACCACTCAATCCAGTGATCAAACATAGATCACTCATTCCAGTGATCAAACATAGACCACTCATTCCAGTGATCAAACATAGACCACTCAATCCAGTGATCAAACATAGACCACTCAATCCAATGATCAAACATAGACCACTCAATCCAGTGATCAAACATAGACCACTCAATCCAGCGATCAAACATAGATCACTCATTCCAGCGATTAGACATAGATCACTCATTCCAGTGATCAAACATAGACCACTCAATCCAGTGATCAAACATAGACCACTCAATCCAGTGATCAAACATAGACCACTCAATCCAGTGATCAAACATATACCACTTAATCCAGTGATCAAACATATACCACTCAATCCAGTGATCAAACATAGATCACTCATTCCTGCGATCAGACATAGACCACTCATTCCAGTGATCAAACATAGACCACTCAATCCAGTGATCAAACATAGACCACTCAATCCAGTGATCAAACATAGACCACTCAATCCAGTGATCAAACATATACCACTCAATCCAGTGATCAAACATAGATCACTCATTCCAGCGATCAGACATAGATCACTCATTCCAGTGATCAAACATAGACCACTCAATCCAGTGATCAAACATAGACCACTCAATCCAGTGATCAATCATAGACCACTCAATCCAGTGATCAAACATAGATCACTCATTCCAGCGATCGGACATAGATCACTCATTCCAGCCAGCAAACCCATCTATCAATCTAGCGGCCACCAGGCTAGCTCTTTCGGCATTTAATATAAACCATGTATTAAAAAATCCGATAAACAACACATGGCTCACTCCTATCGGATCAGTCCAGACCCAATACCCATTACAATTGATTCATAAGTTTTTAACCACCATCATCATCATACTAATATTCATTATGTGAAATATAATAAACGTTTCCAACCGTAACTACGTATTAACGTTCAGCTCAGACATGAGACATTTTTCTGCAGTTAAAAGTTCAAATTCAAATACAAGTTATAACATAATAGATTTAAATATTAATATTAACAATGTCCAGCCAAGCTCAGCCTTAGAGCATGGAACAATACGATTTAATAACAATTCATAAATACAATATACTCAAAATTACATGTTAGACTTTATCCAAAACATAATCATTAATAGAATAATAAGTCTTTTCTAATAAAAATTTCTTCAATCTTCGATTAAATATATTAATTCCATTAACCTCCAGAATAAATTTAAGTAAATGATTATATAAAAGTGGCCCAGTACAGAAAATACTCTTCGAGAAAAGGTCAGTCTCACATCGAGGGTGGCGAAGTAAGGCCCCCATGTCTTACACCATTACAATTTTCAAATAAATATTGATTTCTAACATAAATAATAGTCTCACAAATGCACACACTTGGTAACGTCATTATATTATAATTTCCAAATATATAGTTTGCATCTTTCTATTATTCGCAAATTAAATATTGCTCGGATACATTTGCTTCGAATGCTAATTTATCTACCGAATTACCCCAAAAAATAATACAACACCTTAACAAAAAAGCAACATAAGCATGATACACGGTTGAAACATTGACCATTTTGGCAAACACGTGGAGCGCAAAAGAAAATTGTCGTAATTTTATGCTTACCTCCTCAATATGCTTTTTCCAATTTAAATTATTACCAATATTGAGACCTAATAATTTTGTTACATCCACCTGCTTTATTTCCTTACCCTCAAAATCGATATCCAAAGCATTTAACTTATTTTTCCTGTTTTTAAAGAACATTAAATTAGTTTTATCCAAATTGTTCATGAGCTCTAGAACATTTCCTGTAACACCATAGTGAAAAAGTTTATTTAATCAACATAATCAAAAGCCTCCGTTAAGTCCATAAATAAAGCATACAGAGGAACTTTATCATTTAAATTAGTCACGACATAACTTAAGAAAGCTATAGACAGCCATATTTATACTTTTGTTTTTACGAAAACCAAATCGATCCTTTGTAAATAATTTATTCCTTTCAAAGAAATCATTCAATGCATTATAAATTATTTTCTCAAAAACCTTACTTAAAATAGGAACAAGCAAGTGTCCTACATATTGACCCGGACAACCAGCCATCATCATACCAAATTTCATCAAAATCTGTACAGTGTTCTTCCCGTGATGCGGTAATAGACAGACAGACAAAAAATCCAAAAACTATAGATTTGGTTTCTGTATCGATAAAAAAAAGTACTTCAATAAGATTTTCCAAAAAAAGAAATATTTAATTTACAGACTCGGATTAGCTACAATTTTATTACATGTATAGATGTATATCAATATAAAAAAAAATAAAATAAAAATTAAATGAATTAATAAATCAAATAATTGTGGGTATCATAATAAATACATGAATACAACTGGAACGAGTCTCACGTTATCGTGTCTATCGTAATCTACGTGTTACATTACCAGGGAGTAGCCCTGACCACACACAACACGTATTGTATTAAAAGACGTAACATAATATCCTGTCATCTATACCTCACAATGATACTCACGTAAAAAATAAATAAAATAAAAATGCATCATTAACATAAATATACTCTGTAGTTCATTTTTCATAATAAAATAATTAAGTGCCACACAGTAGGTTATATATAGTAATTGGTTATAGACAGAAACGTGTTGGATGCTATCGGAGAGTAGCCCCGATCACGCACCGACACTTCCTGCACTATGTCCATATTATGCTATAATGTAGAAATACTACCAGGGAGTTGCCCTGACCAAGCATTCTCGCACATTAAAACACAATTTACGCATAACATCGTCAGAGAGTTGCCCTGACCAGACATTTTACGCAACTACCGTCCTGAATGACGCTTAAAAATTTCACGTGGGCGTAACTTATAAATTATAATTATTAAAAAAATATAAATTATATATATAAATTATTCTTCAATAAATAAAAATATAACATAAAATAATTGTCAAATTCCTGTTTCCTTTTTTTCTTGGGTTGTGTTCCCACTTCAGAGTGTAAAGAAAAACCACCAGAGTACACTTCAAACGTATAATAATTATTGATTTTCATATAAGGATTACAACACACTGTATATATCACTGCTTTATAATAGAATTTACACAACACTGTTTCAGCATAATTACACAGTAACTCTTCCTGAACAAGAATGAATCCCAATCATAGAAAGCACTCCTTATATATTAATTTTAATTTCCATCAACCCACTTTTTTAATAATTTTAATGTAACTTCAACTACTTCCGGCGTAATCTTTAAATCATAGTAATCAATTAATGTATTTAATTTATAAAAGCATACTTAAAATATAAAACATAATTTCATTGAAACTTTAGTTAATTACAAGAAATATAGGTAACTTTAAATATGTCTAACAATATTAGCACTAAAATTAATGAATCATAACACTTGTTCATAACACAATTTCACTTTTTACTTATAACGCACTTGTACACACATTTTCTCGCCACTCGCTAATGCTTAGCCAACTTTGATGTGACACAAGGCTAAACGACAGTCTTGATTCTTCTCCTCTCGCTTTGGTTCACGCCTGGTGCTCAAACGTGTAAAAGCGCTTCTGGCCATCTCCTGCCGCATCCAATTTATGTGACAGCGTTTATATAATTTATAAACCATGAATTTGGCTCCCAAAATGACAATTACGAGGAAAGTCGCCAAAATAATATTTGTCACTTTTTGGTTGTAGTGAAGCTGTTCCACAGCAGCTGAATTTACGCCACCTGCAGCGTTTTGAGCGATCACAATTTGTTCTTTACTTTGCTCCTTCCCCATTTTTAAAACAAAATGTGTGTCTCGCGAATGTTCGAATAATTAAAATATGAATGTTCAAAATCATGTTACACACTTCACTGAGCTGCAACCCGAAACCGAACCTTAAATGGCAGGGTCGCCATGTAAGGACGGGACTAAATAATAAAGATGTTTACGGTTCGAAGATACATTTAATACTCCAGCCTCTCATACAATGCATCTGAATTTATACTAATAATGAATAATATAGATATAAGACATAGACATACGCCACAATAGTATTCAGCTTAGTAATTAAAAGAAACAAAGAAAGAAAAAAAAATAAACAAACAAATAAATAACTTTGACCTTTAAGGTAACAAGTTATATCTAAAATATAAAATAGGACGGTAATATCATCTCTGTCTTTTTCAGGACAAACATAAAGTTGTATTATATATTTTTGACGCAGCAATTTGTCGGATCTTTGTAGCTTGTTAAAGCAACGCCTCAGTAAGCAATGTTAACCAGATTGACACGTACTCATAGGTATCAGAAATTCATAGCCTTTGATCTCGACATTGTTCCGATATGTTGTTAGAGATATCCTATTTCATTAATTTAAACTTGTATTTATTTATTTGAAGATATTGAATGGGGAGTTTATTTTTCTAATTAATTTGCTTAGATTGATTGTATGTATATACGGTGAAATATTGGAAATTATATAAGTAATGAAATAGAGCTTGAAGCGTTGCCTTCTTTTTCACTCTTAAAATTCGTAATTAAATATGAACCAATTTTAATTTAAAATATTTTTAATTTACACTATAACTAGCGGTTTACCCTCGCTTCAAATCGCTATCAAAATAAAAACAAATCTATCCCAAGGGAACCGTGCATTTTTCCAGGATAAAAGTAAAGTGGGCAGTGGTAGCCCAGTGGTAACGCGCTTGCTCGGGAAACCGAGTGAAGCGGGTTTAAATCCCAGATCTCGCACCTCTGATATTATTATGTGCGAATCATTTCTAACTTGATTACCACTTGCCTTACGGTGAAGGAAAACATCGTGAGGAAACGTGCATGTCTGAGAGAACCTAGCAAGTTTCCGAAAGACATGTGAAGTCCGCCAATCCACAGTTGGCTAGCGTGGTGGACTATGGCCTGATTCCCCTCGTATTGAAGGGAGGCCCGCGCCCAGCGGTGGGACGTTAAAAAAAAAGGCTGAATACATACATTCATACATATGCTATTTTAGACTATCATCTATCTCCGTGCCAAATTTCATCCAGATCTGTTTAGCTGTTCTGGCGTGATTGAGTAACAAACATCCATCCAAACTTTCGCATTTACATATATAGTAGTAAGATGTACATATATATATGACTAAAAGAATAACATAGAAGGAGTTTATACCTTAGTAAATGAAGCAAAATAAATTTGTTTATTTTGATTCTTAAATAAAATAACACACTACAGAAAAAGCAGCATTTAATCGATATCTTGTGCTCGCTCTCTGTTGTTCTCTAAGTTTGAGACTTCAAATTGCAAAAGTTCCATTAAGATTAACCTATCAAGTATTACTGAATTCAACTAATAAACAAAAAATCTTGATAATATAACTTCCATTGAATACAAAAAACACAACTTTACAAAAAATATATAAAAGAGTGCGCATGTGAATGTGTATACGCGCAAGAAGAATAACTTCTGTATGTTATCGGTACTCATTATTAAATTCAATTTATGTTTTAAATAATAAAGATAGGTCAGAAACTAAAAATAACGCATATTAGGCTTATTACAATCATTTGTCAGTCAATAACAACGGTTACCATGGCAACAAACGTACATACATTTTTTCGTAACGCATTCACCATCTTACCACCAGTCAAGAGTGCGTAAAGAAGTTTTACTTCAAAATTCGATCTAAGATGTTGACAGACTACAATTTCAATTGTATGTATGTATATAGATATTGTAAATATTAATAGGCTCAAACATAATAAGGATACGAGTCTTGACTCGTAATGTTGGTTTCCAACGTCACGATCTGAAGCTATTTCCGTTCACCGAATTATGTCGTATTTTGGGAATTGGACTAAAACAGCTGTATCTGTTTTGTTAGCGACATTTTGTAATGTTGCTATATTTTTTTATTGTCTTGTTGATCTGGCTAGCGTGAACAGATGCAGCTTCAGAGGTCCTAGATTCGAGTCTTAAGTCGGGTCAAGATTAGTTTTTGGGATTTTATTATAAGGAAAAGAAAAGGTAGTGGAAGGAGATTTCAAAAACTTTGACAATGAGAGTTTAATCTTAATATCTTCTTAATGATTATGAACCGTTTTCCTATTGGCTACCAAGCGATCATGCGATAAACTATATACTGTATGTGTATATTTTAACTACCTCATCAATCTAATGGTTAGCATTTACAGCTTTAGAACCAGAAACCCTAGCAGGCCAAGTACAGTTATAGTGGTTTTCCGTTAATAAGTTCTCTGTACCAGCCTGGAGTTGAGAAATTATCTCTGGTACACCCCTGTGTCTCAAAGAGGACGTAAAACCATTGCTTCTTATCTCTCACTGATCATGTCGAATTGTCGTCTCACTAGAGTTTGAGTGTGAGAAAATAGAAAGACCACTTCTGTACTTGTGCATTGTGAAATGTAATATTTCCTTAGCACAAGGCTAGTCTCAGCGATTTGTTGTCGTGGTCGAAATTGGTCAGGAGGATATTTTTATGTTTGTTATATAAATATGATTCCCTCCAAACAATATTACTTATTGTTAAACATTCAGATTAGGTACAAACTATCGGTTTATACTTTTGTCTGTAATCTGTGGGTGTTTCAAACGGCACACACAGGTGTACTTACTATAAAATGATTGTTGTGGATGAATAATCAAGTGAAATTACCTAAACCTGACCGACCGATGACCGTAATAACGGTCTCTTAGTTCACGGACAGGGTAAAGGTGGATACTTAGCAGAATCAAAGTCGCTTCCTTTATTAAATTTTATGACAGTTGAACAATAAACATCTCTCAACTTTAAAACTATTACGATAATAATCGTGTGGTTCCACAATGTGCAGTACACTTTAAATATACGGTTGTCTAATAATTTGTAGATCAAGCCCCATCGTAATTCTTCTCATTCAACGTAACATTACTGAAACAAATTACTCTAAAACCTGCACAAATTACATTCAAAATAAAGTAAAATTGCAAGATAAACTACGAATCAATGGTAATGAAATGTAAATGTGAATGTGAACATACGAGCACAACGTCGTTACTTTATGTATGTAAAGGGGGCAACCAGGACAGGCGAAACTGCCTCATTTCCCCTATGAACGAACACTTGTCTCAGTAAAAGAAGCTTCTACGCGTGAAACATGAATAAAATGCTTTCATGCCGTATGTTCTGGAATCAGTGAATATAGCTTAGGCTAGGTTTACACATAGGTATTTTATGTAAAATGGTTTCAATTTCGCTCAGTCCATAAGAAACTTCTTGCCACAGACATACATAACAAAAAATTGTGCTAGCTATTAGCTGGATAAATATCATTTGTCATTTGAATCTATGAAAAAAAAATATATCTAGATTTAATGCTTCATTGCTTCTTAGAAAAGACAATCCAATACGGATTTGTGTTTTATTCAACATTTGCGTATTCATAAAGTTTATAAGGACTAGCTTTTGCTTGCGGGCTTACATGCACTGAACTTTTCCAAAAGCTGCCTACATATCTATAAGATTTGTGTAATTCATTGTTGTTTGTTCAAAGTGAGATTACTAATTGCACAATAAAAAAATGTCTTATCGCTTCTATCAGTAGAAATAGTATTATTCCGTATTTTGCGCATTAAATCGGCACTATGATTCACGGAGGAATGCAGCTAGCGTTCTTGCGACAATTCAACACAGGCATGACTTATACAATATTTGTAAAGTATATATTTATTATTTGTAAACTTTATGCAAACATTTTGTTACTGTTTATTCTCATTATATAATTTTTCTTTCTAGAATATATAATGTACAGAGAGGCTACCTACCTCAGATTTGGTTCAACCCTAGATGCGAGCCAACTTGGCCCAAATCTGCATTATCAATTGAAACACAGACCCTTCAGCTTAAGTTTTCCTCTGTCACACGACAAGTCCTCCCCTAGGTATCGTAGGTGGTTTGAACCTTACAAGAGGACCTCCTGCGCCATTATATCCCTTTGGAGCTTAAAACTTCACGATTTTTCACGATTGAACGCCGCATTTAAGCCAAGCTTCTAGGACATCCGCTTGCTACTTCCATACACGTATGTACGGATTAATTGTAGTGCGATCGATCGTTGACCAATCTGCCGAGCATAAATGCCAGCTTCCAGCGTTACTTTCATATATATTTTCTATATAAGTTGAAATTTCAAACAGAATTTTGATATAGATGCGAGAACACGGTTTTAGGAAATGTACACCGTTCCAAATTCAACGAAAGGAATAAAGCAACTACGTTCTAGCACATAACTGGTCTCACTAAACTCTCATCAAACAGATTTAGAAAACGTGTCTCATTTTCATCGCATCGCTAAAAATTTCTATGAGACAAACCGCTTTTCCTGGAGATAAAGGAAATTACTGAAGGTAAATGGTCTTGTAAGAGCGTAACATTTCCTACGTGTTGCTTTCAAACTGGTCTCTCCTCTGCAAGACTGAAAACTGCGCAATTGTGCTCATTCCTTTAGAAAATGAGTTTTATTTCTTAGAAGAGATATAGAAATTTGAAGTTAAAAAATGTCTAATAATGGCAAAGCACCTGTTAAAACTGGATTTCATCAAAAAATGAAAAATCCTGGTATTTTTTTAATAATACGTATTGTACATTTAAAGTGACTTAATTTAACATTTTCAAAGTAATTATTTTTCTTTTTTTTTACGGTTTTAGACGTCTCTAGGGGTGATTATATAGCTATTACAAACGGTACCGACTCACAAAATTATACGTTCATTTATAAAAGAAAGAAACGACAACGAAATACCTTACAATTTTGACAATTAATTCTAATTAGAGCTACTATAGTTACACACACACACACACATATATATATATATATATATATATATATATATATATATATATATATATATATATATATATATATATATATATATATATATAAATGCTTACTTCATTCAGTGTTTGAAATATGATATTCAGAATAACAACAAACTACATCTAGCTGTCTATTACTCGATTTAGATTATATTTTTAGATCTCATTATATTCATGCTTCTGCATCTTGCAGATGAATGTGGCACTTGACTCGTTCTAATAACTAACTTCAAGCCAAAAGTATCTATTATATATCTATAAAAAGGAAGGTTCACAATCGGCAAACCTTCTTTATTCCTTCTTTTTTGAAGTTACATAACAAGGAAAAATAATTCCTCCCTACGACTAACATATAGTTAAATATAACAGAATTGTTGAGTTATTTTCTGATATCACAATATTTTCATTGTACGTTAAAAAAATGTAAAACAGGCGCGGCTCCGTAATTAGTTGTCAGTGTCGATGCGACAGCGGTGAGCTGTCATCGCTGAAAGTACGTTTCTGGCATTTTTATTTGAAGTGACACGCTTTGTGGAAATTTTATTGGTATCATAATGAAACATAATATTTACATATTTTTTGTTAATTTCAGATTTAAACCTATTATCCTATACTGGACAAACTTAAAAAAAATATTGTGAAAAAATTATTATATTATCTTTCTTCCTGTTTTATTAGAAAGAAACAGAAAAAATGGGTGCGTGTAACCTTTCAGTGCGGTTGAAGTAACACTTCTTTGACAAATATCGTGATTAAATTAAAACAAATCCATAATTAAATAAGGCATATTAGGTATTTTACAATCATATATTTATAGAATATCATATATAAAATATTAACAATTCTATAGAATAAACGATTCTATAGAAGTTTCATTTCAAAAAGTTATTAAAACGCTTCTATATGTGTACTATACAAATACGTATGACCAAACTGAAAATCAAGTAACAAAAATAACCGTACCGTTAATAAATAACAATTCCCTACACTCCTTATCTAAGGTAATATTTCCTAACTGAAAATTACTATAGATCTTAAAGCAACCCTTACAATAAATAATTCAAAGTTCATAAATAACATAGGCGTCCTTAACCATTTAAGATGAGTTATTTTTAATGCTCACCCCAAGTTGTTAAGTGGCCTTAGTAAATTCATGAAAGTTAAAATTTTGTGGAAAACTTTAGTCTGACAGAGTCAAATACTTGGAATTTTTTTGAATATTAACCTTCTAAAGTTTTTGGAATAAGTTTTCAAGACAAATATCTAGTGTATAATCAAGCAATCTCGAGAAAATATTTATTGTAAATCTCTATTAAGAATTTTGGATATCCAAATCTGAATATTTGTAGGGATAGTTTATTATTGTTTACATTTATTTATTGTGAAATTAGCAGCTCACTCTTGCTTCGCTCGGGTTCACCTCAAAATAAAAACAAATCTATCCCACGGGAACCGTAATGTTTCCGGGATAAAAAGTAGCCTATGTGTTATTCCAGACTATAATCTATCTCTGTGCCAAACTTCCAGATCCGTTCAGCCGTTACGGCGTGAAAGAGTAACAAATATCCATACATACATACTCACAAACTTTCACATTTGTAATATTAGTATGAATTAAATATCTGGCTGAGTGAAGGGGCACATTTAAGGTTAAAAATACAATTTCCTTCTAAGGCTAATATTATGGTAGACAAATATTTGTTTGTTCAGCATATTTTATCAGTTCCAATATTGAAATTTTGTACGAACTTTGGGAAACTAGTTAATTTAATAAGCCCAAAGTTAGTAATGAGAGAGGTATTTATAATAAGTTAACCGCTTCTCGCGGTTTCGCTTGAACCTATGCAACTTATTTGTTATACTTACTTAAGTACTTGTATCTGAGTTTGGTTTTAATATGTATGTCTTCAACTGCATAATACTATGTTTATTCATAATTTTTTAATTTAGTTAGCGTTTTACGCGTTTTTTTTTGTGTTTGTAATTTATTTATATACCAAACCAAGTTAAATAGTCGCGGTTGCCTCAGTAGGCCAGTGAGAGTGCTATGATCGAGAAGAATAAGACTGTGCGGAATCCTATTTATATGGGAAGGTCCTGTTTAGTTTTATGGAGTAATAATAAGTAGTAGTATTCTAGCCAGTGATTCATTCATATATTTTATATATAGGCAATGCAATTTCTCTATAAAAAAAGGACACTCTATGTGCCAAGTTTTATAAAAATACGTTGAAGTACACTGCCAATTAAATCCAACATCCAATTTATCAGCCATGAAACACATTTTTTTGAACTATAACATCTACAACAAACATAAATGGAAATAAAAAAATAAATATCACGAATACTAGAAAAATCGGTCAAGAGCAAATCGGACTCGCAAACAAAGCGTTCCGTACCATAATCGATTTTTTTTAGCCAGCCTTTTTGCAATTAGACATCTTAGTTGTTTATTATTTGTTGTTATAGCAGCAATAGAAACACACACTGTGAAAATTCTAACTCTATACCTATTACAGTTCATGAGATACAGCCAGCCCTCTGACAGACGGACGGATAGCGGAGGTTTAGTAATAGTGTTCCGTTGGCACTCTTCGTGTACGGAACCCTAATATAGAACGAAATATATTCAATTTAAAGTAACTTTACGTAGTATTCTTTGTCAATATCTCGTTAATTTGATTTATTACATTGAGCAAACTAGAGTTCTGTCGATTTTTCATATATATTAAGATTAAACAAAAAATAGAACAGTTTTATACATCCGAAATGAGCGCCACACTTGCAATTTTACGGGCAAAAGGGAGATTATCCATAAGTCAAGACAGTTTTTACCTATCATAGTATTTTTAGTATATTTAAATTGGTTAACCGAAGATACTTGATTATTTATTAATACATGTTTCAATGGTTAACATTGATATTTACTTAAGTAAGCCTACTGCACTATAGATCGTAAGTTCTATTCCTGGACGACGAAACTATCAAAATAATAATATTTATTGAACTGACACTAACGAAATGAGAATTCACATCTTTGTCCTATAAAACTAAGAGAAATTGTACAAAAAATGGAAAATGAAAAAGAATGAAAAATTACGAAAAAGAACAAGGAAACAGAGAGAGAGATTTTAAGAGAAAATTTTTCGTACAACTACTTTATAAGTAAGTAAGTTAGTAGTAACGGTTACTATAGAATTCTCAGAGATGAGACGTTTTCCCGCAGGAAAACATTTCAATTTCCTAGGATCTGATTCTGGTATTCAACTTAGGTCTCAGAGTGATAACCGTCTGAAATTACCACCTTGCACCTCAAATTACTATGGTAAGTCTTTTACTGTTAAAGCTGTAAAGCTGTGGAACATGTATGACGGTACAGCCTACTTACGGTTTCACCAGAGGTCGTCTGTAAGTAATTGCTCATAGCAATAAGACCGCCTTTGCATGCCTTTTGTTATCCTTCTTTCTCTTTGATTTTTTGTGTTTTCCTTGTGTGTGCAATAAAGTATTTATAAATAAGTAAAAAAAAATAAGAAAATATCGTATATGTTGATCCGGATAACCAGCTATCATCATACTAAATTTCATCAAAGTCAGTCCAGTAGTTTTCTCGTGATACGTTCCCAGACAGACAGACAATAATTCTAAAAACTATAGATTCGGCCTCTGTATTGAAAGTATTGACTATTTCAATATTTTCTAAAAAATATTTAATCTACGTTGCGACCCAGTTAGAATTTTATTATATGTATATATTACATAATTAGTTAAAAATAATTATGTACATTATACCTAATGCGATTCAATCTCAAGGTAAAATGTGGTTAGTTTTGCCATTTGTGTGAATTACTGAGTTACTGAAACTAGATCTAGCGTATAAACTGGGGTCGCATTACAGTATTCATGTCAGGGACTATTGGTAGCCCGCGACTCTGCATCGCATGAATTACGGGTTTTATGCTTTTTAATACTTACAAACAAAATTTATTATTATAGGACTGTTTTGCACCTTGATTATGACCAAATCATATAGATGAAAAGTTTAAGAGATATAAATAAATAAATATGTTAGGACATTAACACACAGCGCCATCTAGTTCCATGGTGAGCTACGAGGCTTTTAAAACAATGTTCAGGATTGTTCCTCTTTTCAAATATATTTAACTTTTCCTAACAATTAACGTGTTTGTTTTGAAAATGAAACGTCACTACTGTTGTTACAATACAAACGGTATTGCAGTTTTTATTAAAATGCTTTAATATTAAAAATGTTTTGCGTAAATATTAGTTTTATACATAGTTTTTTTAGTAAATCACTCTTTTAATATGAAAATCGAGTCACTAATAATTACTTTTTTACTAACTAACCAGTAAATATTATATGACACTAGTGTCTTATGTACTATGTATATGTACTAAACTAGCGATGCACCCTCGCTTCGCTCGGGTTCGTCCCTAGGTAAGTTTTAATGGTTAGTATGGAATAGATAGACTATATACTATATAATATATAGCTTATAGCTTTACTTAGTAAACGGGATATCTAATACAAAAAGACTTTTTCAAATCAGATCAGTAGTTCCTGAGATTAGCTCGTTCTAACAAACAAAATCTTTATAATATTAATATAATATAATGAAAATACTATTTAGAATATATGAGTTATTTATCTAAAAGTTTACTACCATTTCGGTAAGAAAATGCCTCAGTACGAAAAAACTGACTGAAGAAAATTTAGCGGGACTATAGATTTTTTATGTCAATCAAAACTCTTAGTTATGAAAGCTCAAGTTACTTTTGTTACTGATTCTGTGTTGCTAACAGACTCATTTATAAAGTTTAAAATTTATTCCCTTCAGACATTATATCACAATAGGCTCAATTCTCATTTGAAAGTTGTTCTTTATTTGCATTATATTGAAAATGGTGCTAAAATATATATATATATATATTTTTATTATTTTTTTTTTTTTTATGAGATTCAGTGACAAACGAGCAGACAGACCACCTGATGGAAAGTAGTAACTGTCGCCCATAACACCTACGGTTCATGCACTTAGGTTTTAAGTAACAAAAATGCAGAACCACAGGTGCGTTGTCACTGTGAGGACTAAGATGATATGCCTCTTGCCTGTAATTGCGCTGGCTACCTTATCCTTCAAACCGGAACACAACAATGAAATCATTGTTGCTTGGCGGCAGAAATAGATAAGGGGGTGGTACCCATCCAGTCGGACTCCTCAGGCTTGACAGAGTCCTACCACCGGTAAAATATATACTTCTGTTGGCAAATGCTCACTTTTTAGGGATAATTTCTGAATGTAGTGGTCCTATTTTAAAAATATATTGACATTATATTATATTCTAAACACAATTAATTTTTTACTATAAAACTATTAATTTTATACATTAAAAGTCCTACTATTTGTGTTATATTTTTTAGAAAATATGTGCCTTCGAGATAATTTTATTATATTATCTCATGAATTCAGCACTTTTTAACATCCTACTGCTGGGCAAGGCAACCTTCAAATCGAAGTAGGCCATAGTCCTGCCGGCCAAATGCGGGTTGGCGGATTTCAAGTTAAAAACTTAGCAAGTTTTCGAAAAACAAGTTTTTCGAAAACTTGCTAAGTTCTCTCAGACTCTCTGTAGGTTTAATCACAGTACTGCTCTTCGAAGTAAGAGAAATGGCAATTATGAAAAAAATGATTCGCACATGAAAATATCAGGGATTTGAAACCCTTTCATTTGGTTTCCCAAGCAAGTACGTTACCACTTATTACCTAATATCCATTTAGAACACACGAATATATCGTGTACACACGATAACATCGTAAATATCTTAGGTAAATTAAATATTTATAATAAAAATGAAACTAACATGCAGTTTTTTAAAATTCTATAATAAAAAGTTGCCTTCTATTCTTATAATCAAAGTGTTATTATTGAGACGCCAGTAATAGATGGTTTTTAACATAATGGTAAACTCAAGTACGTATCTGAGTTTAACTAGTGGTAAGTTAATGAGATCGACCGTGTCTATAAGACGGAGATAAATTATAGTATATAATTCCATACTGATGTTATAAATGTGAAAGTGTGTTTGTTTGTCCTTCAAATAGTCGAAATAGTATATATTATATAGTTTAAATTATCTCTTCCATACTAACCGTTAAAACGTATCTAGGAACGAATCCGACCGAAGCGAGGCTGATTCGCTAGTACACTTAAATATCTATGTATACCAAATTATAATGCGACATCTATACATGTAATAAAATTCTAACTAAATCAAATCTATAAAATAATTTTTTAAAATCTTATTGAAATAGACATTATTATCGGTACAGAGACCGAATCTATAGTTTTTCGATTTTTTGTCTGTCTGTCTCTCTGTCTGTTATCGCATCACGGAAAATTCACTGGAGGGATTTTGATGAAATTTGGTATGATGATAGCTTGTTATCCGTGTTAACATATAGGATATTTTTTACTGCGGGAAAATATCTCATCTCTGAGAAATCTATACTGAACATAAGTAAGGACGAACCCGAGCGGAGCGAGGGTGAGTGAACTAGTTTTAAATAGAGTAAAATTATTTAACACGAATTACAAAACCGCATTAATGTCAAATATACAAAAGCCAACATGTAATTTCAACTTCAATCACGACGAGGCAGTGTTGCGAATGGAATCAAATAGCGATTGGTTTCACCTCATTTCGTTCGTTCAGATGTCGGTCAATTGAATCAGTTCCCGTTTATATGCTGTGCTGTTAGAGTGAGATTCATTAGATATGTAAAATACTAGCTACTGCTTATGTCTTTACTTGAGTACATAATCACTTACCACTATCTAATCGAGCTACTATAATAAATACAAAAGTTTAAAATGTACTTGTGTATGTTTGATACTCTTTCACCTTTAAACGGCTGGATTTTGATGTAATTTTCTACATATGTATATGTAGATAGAAGCTACTCATCGTCCAGTGCTTATTTGCCCTAAAGATCAATTTACTAGTTTTTTTTTTAAAACTGAATTATTGGCTATTAATTTATGTCTATTCTTTTGGTCTAAATTATACATTTTACTTTTAAAAATCCGAAAAGATGTATGTATAATATTTACATATATCTATACATATAATAAAATTATAAATGATTGCTGTCTGTACATGGAAGATATTTGATATTAGATAGATAGAAAAACTATTATTGGGGGTCTTTGTTAACGCAATAGAACCCAAAACAATTATTTTTAGGATTATTGTCTGTTTGTCTATGCGTTTGTGCGCACTAATCTCAGAAACGGCTAAACCGATGTGGGTGCGGTTTTCACTAATGTATTCATGTTTCACTGTTCATTACAAGTATTGGAGGTTTTAAGAAATAAGCGCTAAGGCGACGTAGTGTAAGTAATAAAATTTTCTATATACCTACTGTAGGAACTAGGGATACACCCGAGTGAGGGGGGTTAAAGGGGTAATAGACCAAGCTCCTCATACTGTGTCTTTGAATTAACTCTAGAGTGTAAAATAAGATTTAACTTTGTTATAATTATTTTATTAAATTATACAGTACAAAAATACTAGTTGAAAATTATATTATATTATAGTTAAAATATAGAAAAATAATTAAGTTATTATTAGTAATAAAAATGACAAGTGCTAGGTTGTTCTATATTCATAGAAGCCGCCATTTTATGAAAATAACAGTCTCTGTTACAGTGTTTCTGAATATAATATTATGTCCTACTAAATTACGGTCACGGCGGTCAATCTCACCGAGATTAACATCTCATCTCATCATCGCAGTAGATATTACAGCGTTCAAAGTGGTATATGGGGGTGTATGTAAACTCAAGAGCACTTTATTTTGTATCATTTTACTCTTATAGGTAGTCTAGTGGGACAAAAATCAGACCGGTGGAGATATTAAACATTAAACAGATGTCCTTATATGCCTTTTGAGGCACAGATGTAACACCGTCAACTTTGAAAGTACCCGCTGTTAATGAGAGTTTCTATGGTGGATTTCTGCTTAGAATTTTACAATTTGTAATCATATAAATAAGGTAATAGACTAAAGTGCTAAATACTTATTTTCATTTATATATTGTTATGGTTCGAATAGATTGCGCCCTACATTATATATAATTTATACCAACATATAATAAAGTTCTATCTGAGTCAAATCTGTGCATTAAATATTTTTTAGAAAATCTTATTGAATCAGTTATGATTATCGATACAGAGGCCGAATCTATAGTTTTAAGAATTTTTCTCTGTCTGTCTATCTGGGAAAACGTCACAAGAAAACCACTAGACAGATTTTGATGAAATTTGGTATTTTTTATATGTATATATTAAAATAATAATCTACTAACATAGTTTATAAGTGTTGTGATTTATTAACATTGAAACTTATGAACATTTTTGAAATAAATAGATAATTATTATTAATAATAGATTTTTTCTAGTGTTCGAAATTCGACTGTAATTGAAAATTAAAAAAAAAATGAGATGAAAACATATATGAATAGAATTTACCTTTTACTTTTAGCTACTAAGCAAAAAAAAAATACTAAGAAAGCACTGGATTGTTTTGTCTTTGCCTATTATATATAAATATACCTATATAAAGGCAGTGGTAGCCCAGTGGCAACGCGCTCGCTTGGGAAACCGAGTGAAGCGGGTTCAAATCCCGGGTCTCGCACCTCTGATATTTTCATGTGCGAATCATTTCTATCATGATTACCACTTGCCTTACGGTGAAGGAAAACATCGTGAGGAAACCTGCATGTCTGAGAAAACCTAGCAAGTTTTCGAAAGACATGTGAAGTCCGCCAATCCGCACTTGGCCAGCGTGGTGGACTATGGCCTGATTCCCCTCGTATTGAAGGGAGGCCCGTGCCCAGCAGTGGGACATGAAAAGGGCTGAATACAATACATACAATACATACCTATATATACATATATATATATATATATATATATATATATATATATATATATATATATATATATATATATATTAGCAGATATATATATATACATATATATATGTATATATATATATAGAACCCTCGGCTTCGCCCAAGTTCAATGTACAAAAAAAAACTCTGGCTTTACAATAATGTATGGAAGTTTATTGACATTTACGATTACTTCCTCAATAAACGGGCTATCTAATGCACAAATATTTTTTCATATCGAATTAGTAGTTCCTGAGATTAGCGCGTTCAAACCAACAAACAAACCAAAGAAACAAACAAACAAACTGTGCCTCTTTATAATATTAGTATAGATTTAACTCGAAAATTAATTACTAAGTAGATACCAAATTTTCGTATGCCTGAAATTGTTTTTCTTTAATTCACTAATAGTTTAAACTAATGAATATGAGACAGATACTTGTATGTTGGTCGTTCACTTTGATAATAATAATATCTCACACATGTATATATATTATATAGTTTTATCCATACAATACATTATCTATAACTCCTTAGTGTTATTTGCAGTAGGACCCCTTAGCTTATGGAGTTAAAGTGCTAAAACTTCTTAAAAGGGACATAGCACTCCGTCTTATCGCATTTACTGGTGACATAAAGGCTTCTTTATCGCCCAAAGAATCACCAAAGATTCAGACAGAATTCTTGCCGCAATTCAACACGGACATGACTCATACGATAATCGTTGAATGTACGTTTGTTTTTTACATATATGTACATATTTGAATGTAGATCTAGATCTTTTCTATATTATTACTATCTGGAACTGTATTTATTCAGACCTTTTTACACCCCTTAATGCAAGGGAGATCAGGCCATAGTCAACCAAGTGTGAGTGTATAGACGGTAAGTCTTTCGTAAAATCGAAAATCGAAAACCTCTCAAATTACATAGAGATTTCCTAACAATATACTTCTTCTTCACACTTGTATTCAGCCCTTTTTAACGTCCCACAGCTGGGCACGGGCCTCCCTTCAATACGAGGGGGGAGGGGAAAACTTCTTCTTCACACAGCAAGTTGTAATCATGCTGTAAATCATTCTCATATGGCATTGTCTATTACGACTTTAATCGTGGGTTCCATGCCGTTCTATTGTAAGGTAGCCTGCCCCGGTAGTGTAGCGGCTAGCATGTTCGAGTTCCGGGTCGGGCCATGGGTTCGGGGTTGGGAAGTTGGCGGTGTTTCAGCTCCGTGCCTCGGAGAACATGTGTCCTGGTACTGGGTCCTGCGCCTTAACTCTCACCGGTCGTGTTGAGCAGTCGTCCCACCGGAGTATGAGAGTGACAGGAATAGAGAGCACACGTTGTGTTTGCGCGTACACTTGTGCACTATAGTATCCTGCGCAGATGGCTAGTCTCAATGAGATTGGCCGCCGTGGCCGAAATCGGTCAGGAGGACATTATCTAAGGTAGAATTCTCGTGTCGTTCAAACATTTATTTTCTCTACACAATGATGAAAATAGAAAGTAAAATTAATCAACTCTTCAAATTGTTACCTTACAATTTTATTTTGCACATACTTTCTGTTACAGGTTTTATTATGTCGTAGCATAATCAGTGACCTCAAAAATACTTACTATCGGAAATGTCCATGTTCCTAATTAGGGTAGTATAAGCCAATTAAATTTAAGTACAGGTGTGTTCGTCTACTTTGTATATGTAATTTTAATTGCTTTCCATTTCCAGGCCAAGGTTATACGTATGGTTCAAGTTTAGAGAGAGAGATGAGTGAACGATAATTATTTATTTCACCTGTATATTTTGTTTCATTTAGTTTGCTAGAACCCAAAATTAATCTATACTAATATTATAAAGAGGAAAGATTTTTTGTTTTTTTGTTTGTTTGTACCAAATAAGCTCAGAAACTACTAAACCGATTTAGATTAAATTTAGTAAGAAGATATTCTGAGACCTTGGAAAGGACATAAGATAGTTTTCATCCTGGAAATCTAAAATTATTAAGGGGTGAAAATGTTTATAAACGTTACTAAATTTTTGTCTAATTATACTGGACTCTTTCTCAATCAAAACAGTTACTTACCAGTTCAATTATTATCAGATTAATATAAATTATTCACACACAATGATATACTTCATTTTAGTTTTTATCGAAATAAATCACTCATGCTCGTATTTTTCGTCAATTTTTATAGTTCGAATTTCGCTATCTACGCCGACTATTAAAACTAATGAAGGCTAAAACATCTGTAAAGTCTTTATGCTTGGTCCTTTAGATATAAGTTTTAATTAACTGTCAATTTCATACAAGTCTGTGGGCTTGGCTAAGAAAACTTTGTACAATATATTTATTACTACCAGGTAGTACCATAAAATTAAAAATGTATTGAAAACGTTAAGTCACGTGGTCGTGGTAAATATGTTTTTCATGCATTTCGTCCTTTGCTATTTTTCGTATTAAAAGGAACTGATTATATCTTCATTCGATTGAGTAAATTAGGGTATATAATGAGAATGTGTTTGTCTTTATATCAATTAGCGTGAATATAACTCAAGAACAACTGGTCGAGAATTTACATGATTCTTATTTAGAAAAACGTTATATACCTAGATAACTTTAAATTTCAAATAACTAGTACAACGAACACGTAACATTGTATGTTATTGTCAAAAGGAAATTAAAAGGGTGCGTCCCTATGTACGTTTTAATTTTTTTGAGCGCAATCTTAATTCTTTTTCTAAAATAAAAGTGACCTAAGTTAAACCTTATAATGTCAGTTATCTGCCAGTGAAAATCCCGTTAAAATTAGTACAGCCGTTTCTGAGATTAGCCGGAACAAACAAGAGACATCAACAGACAAACAAAAAATTTAAAAATTGTATTTTTCTTATAAGTACCCTAAATAATTCTTTATGCATTTAGTATAAAGCTGTTATTTTGACATTACAAACAGACACTTCAATTTTATTAATCTATATAGATTTATTACCTCGAAATTAATACGTTTATTTTACAGTACTGAAAAAAGTTTCCTTTAAATGTCTTGTACCTTAATATTAGTATAGATTTTTAATTTTTAGTGATTAAAAAAACACTAGCTACTACCTGCCTTCTATATTATATTTATATTGGAAGACTATTATTAATGTCAATGTATGTATGTTTGTAAGTGCTTAAATGGTTGTACGAATTTGCATGAAATTAAGTATTCAGATAAGCACTAGAGGCGCAGCTGAGCGAAGCGAAAGACTCATATAAGTTTTTATTGCGACGTAAGTATGTATGTAATTCTTCTTTATAAATTGCGACAGTCGGCTCAAGTCAACCAAGTGGCAACCATTAAGATATAGCTTTAGTATTACTTTACCGCGTAAAAAGTGATATTTTTTATACAAGCCATATAAAAAGTTACAACTAAAAAACAGTTTAAAGACATGGGTGCCGAAGCGCATAAATATTTAGTAAAGTTATTAAAATAGTAGATTTTTCTTACCCATTTCATTTTTTTTTATGTAAAACTCTGACCATTTTTATTTCAATACTAGCGATTTACCCTTGCTTCGCTTGGGTTCGTCTCTAGCTTGCTATCCCATACAAACTTTCATCCCCATTCTCACCCCCTTAAAAGATGATTTCCGGTATAAAAAACTATTTCACTCACTCACTTTTCATATCATGATATTTAAAAAAAACTTATTTTATTAAAAAAAAATTTCCTTTATACAAAGTTTGTCTTGACAATAACGAATACAAAAAAATATATCCAATTTGGTGCAGTCGATCGGAAGTTAAGCGCATACATACATTTTGGTGATTCTTTTTTATTTATATAGATTATGTGTTAGATTATGTGTTAGATTAGTAATGATTAATTAATGTTTACATTAATACGGAAAATCGAAAAAATCCCAACTTTTACACGACGGATCTACAAAAATGGATAAAGCTGTAGGTAAAATATATAGATAGGTGCATGGAGTCATGTACCTTATTACCTATGTACATAAAACATATACAGTTTAAACTATTTTAAATCTATACTAATATTATAAAGCTGAAGAGTTTGTTTGTTTGTTTGAACGCGATAATCTCAGAAACTACTAGTCCGATTTGAAAAATTCTTTTTGCATTAGATAGCTCGTTAACTGAGGAAGGTTATAGGCTATATATCATCCCGGAAAAATGTACGGTTCCCGTAGGATAGGTTTGGTTTATCTAGGGACGAACCCGAAGCGTAGCGAGGGTGAGTCGCTAGTTAAATATAAACACGAAAAGTAGTTTTTATTTTGTTTTTATATATATCACCTTAATATAAGGTATGACCGTTGCAGCAATATCGAGAAAAAAAATCTTTTAATAATTATGTTTATGTTCTAAAATCACTCTTTTTTTACCTAGACTCCCTGTCAAAATATATTATAATTATACATATAATAAAATTCTGAGTCAAATCTGTACATTAAATATTTTTTGGAAAATCTTATTGACATAGTCATTATCACAGATGCATAGGCCGAATCTAAAGTTTTTTGAATTTTTGTCTGTCTGTCTGTCTGTCTGTGACCGCATCACGAGAAAACCACTGGACATATTTTGATGAAATTTGGTATAATGATAGCTGGTTATCCGGGTCAACATATAAGATACTTTTTATTGCGGAATAATATTTTATATCTGAGAAATCTATACTAACCATTAAAACAGAGCGAAGCGAAGGTGAGGCGCTAGTACAATATAAATGGCTATCAAAGGAATTTATAAAACAAATTACAACATATAAATATAATTTGGCGTATAAATATAATAATCAAACTTGTCACCTGATGCTGTGCCAGACATAGCGCCACTACATTGTATGGTCCAGGTAGACTGAAGTCTTTGTTTTCAACAGAGGCCTTCACACTGACATAATATATTCACGAGAACAAAGTATCTATTGTTGTACACGTGTTTTAAGTATCATAAAAAAATCATATAAAAATTGAATATATTTGAATTTATCACAATGCTGGCTTTTATTTTATTCTATACTAGCGACTTACCCTCGCTTCGCTCGGGTTCGTCCCTGGGTTGCTTCCCCATACAAACTTTTATCCCTATTTTCACCGCCTTAAGGGATGATTTCCAGGATAAAAACTATCTTTTGTCCTTGCCAGGGTCTCAAACTATTTTCTTAGCAAATTTCATCTAAATCGGTTCAGCAGTTTTGAAGCCTATCCGATACACACAAAGAAACAAACAAACAAAAATACAAATTTTTCCTCTTTATGATATTAGAATATACTAAACTAGTTTTTCGGGTGTTATGCATTATTTTCAACAAATTTTGTACAATTTATACTTTGATTTTCTTTTTTTTTTAATGCACATAATAACTAAGGCCAAAACATTCCCATGTCCCGTTTTATTTGTTCAAGCTTAAAATATAGGATAGTTTTTATCCCGATTATTCCTTGTTTAAATGGAAAAATTAATTTCATATCTGGAGAAGGATTTCGAAGAGAGAACCTGAGAAAGGGGCTACCCTAAGCTACAAATCCTACCCCCACGCTAAACAAAAAAAATATAAGTATGCCATAGTAACGTAAGACCGTGTCTGCTGAGTGCTAATCTATACTAATATTATAAAGAGGTAAAGTTTGTGAGTTTGTGATGTTGTGAGTTTGTGAGGTTGTAGAGGGTAATCTTTGGATCTACTAAACCGATTTAGCTGAAATTTGGTAAGAAGATAGTTTGAGACCCTGGAAAGGATATAAGATACTTTTTATTCCGGAAATCATCCCTTAAAGGGGTGAAAATGGTTATAAAATTTGTGTTGGGAAGCAAGCCAGGGACGAACCCGAGCGAAACGAGGGTAAGTTGCTAGTGTGTATTATAAATACAAAACGTACTTAAGGACGCAACCACGCGAATCGAGATTAAGTCACTAGTTTTGTATATACTTGTATATTAATTGATTTCAAATGGGATCTCCGCTTTTTGAACCACAATAACAAAGAAAAGTTCAAAAGTTATTTAACAATATTTGTATTATATAATGAATAAAGGAACGGAAAAAACGGAGTATCCGTTTTAAATATTTCGTTTGAAATTCTAAAACAATATTTTCTGAAATTGCTATTTCCGCAAATAACAACTTAATTAATTTAATATCAAATTAAAAGTTTTAACCGAATTACCCAAAGGTTATACAAACTGTCTAAAATATATTCAAACCAGTTATCCAATATGGTTGTTTATACAACCTACTTTTTTATCTATGCAGATAAATAAAATTGAAGTGTCTGTTTGTAATGTCAAAATAACAGCTTTATACTAAATGCATATGGAATTATATACGGTACTTATAAGAAAAACACAATTTTTAAAATTTTTGTCTCTCTGTCTGTCTGTTTGTTCCGGCTAATCTTCGAAACGTCTGGACCGATTTTCACGGGACTTTCACTGGCAGATAGCTGATATAATAAGGAGTAAGTTAAGCTACTATTATTTTAGAAAAAGAATTAGGGTTTCGCTCAAAAAAATTAAAACGCAAGTAGGGACACACCCGAGCGAAGCGAGGGTATGTCGCTAGTTGTTTTATATTTTTATATAAGTATGAGAAATTGTTTAGTTGATGTGTAGAGTACATGCTTTTTTAATTGTACATAATAAAATTTCTGATTATGACAAAATTCATAACGGCGGTAATTAAAGTCTGTACTTTTTTGTGGACATATTACATTATATTATTATAATTATATAATTGAGCTTATGAGTACTTGTTCACGCTGTTCCGGATCAATTTTGACATGTTTGGCTCAGTTTGTAGTAACCCTACTCGCTGTGCCAGCGATCGCGGGTTCGAGTCCCGCTGAGGGCACTCATTTGTGTGATGAACGCGAATATTTATACACCAATCATGGGTGTTTATATGTATAATATGTATGTGTTTAAAGTTATACACACATGTATAACTTTAAACACATACATATTATACATATAAACAGATAGTTGATACACTACACATAGTGTATCAACTATCTGGTATCCATAACACAGGCCTCGTAGCTTACCATGGAACTAGATGTTGCTGTGTGTGAATGTCCCAACATAATATATTATTATATTAATGATTTTAATGAAATAAAACTCTTATTAGCTTATATCCTACATTATTATATACATTATATATCCTCATATTAGTGGTGACTACGAATAAAGTTAGTTAAAATACTTGTTTTCAAAATTTGAACTTCCAGTACTAAATCTTGAGCTTTTAGAATGAAAACAGACTGCCTACTGCCATACACATACATATGTAAACATGATAATAATTCAATACTAGTGTACATGTGACAATAGAGCTTTCTGAAATCTGTATAGCTTTCAGAGTGATACACTTAATTCCTTTTACATAACATAATTTATTCAATACACACGTTCCGTGAAGTTATGCTGTAGTTTGTCGTAATATTTTCACGTCGTCTGTGCAACTTTTATGCATAATTCAAAAAGCTTTCAATATCTCATCACAAAAGATATATCTATTGAAGTGGAATTTTTAAGTTTTACCCGTTTTGTTTTGGAAAAAATGTCCATGGCTTTATATGGAAACAAAGCATTTTTTATAGTCGTACGTATGATATGATATATGGTGTGAAACAAATGAATCGATTGTACGTGCAAGTTTACCATTTTTACCCAACTGCGGCGAAGCCCAAAGGAGGGTTATGTATTTGACCAGTATGTATGTATGCATGTATTTATGTATGTTACATACTTTCCAAAATTCATTTTTAACCGACTTCCAAAAAGGAAGAGTTTCTCAATTCGTCAGAATCTTTTTTTTTATGTATGTTCACCGATTACTCGAAGACGGCTGAACTGATTTGGAAAATTCTTTTCTGTTTCAAATGGTATACTTTCCAGGTGTTCCTATGTAAATATTATCGAAATTGATGGAGCGGTTTAAAAAATCAACAATACATTGTTGTTGTTATCAGCCCTTGTTAACGTCCCACTGCTGGGCACGGGCTTCCCTCCAATACTGGGGGGATCAGGCCATCGTCCACTACCCTAGCCAAATGCGGGTTGGCAGACTTTACATGCCTTTCGAAAACTTGTCAGGTTCTCTCAGACATGCTGGTTTCCTTACAACGTTTTCCTTTACCGTAAGACGAGTGGTAATCATGTTGGAAATGATTCGCACATGAAAATATCAGAGGTGCCAGACCCGGGATTTAAACCCGCATCACTTGGTTTCCCAAGCAAGCGCGTTACCACTGGGCTACCAATGCCTTAACAATAAATTATTTTAAAATGTATGGCTTAATAGAATATTTTACTAAAAACCTTTCTTCTTACAAATTACCTGCTTATTACGTCTAGACGAAGAATGGAAAAATAAAATCTTAAAAAAAACCGACTTCCAGTGATTAAAAAGTAAAAAACAACTAAGTGGGGGTTTTCATTTAGAATAGATACCTGATTAGATATTTTCGAAGTCAGTGCCAGTCGACAATGCTTTAAGATATCTAATAGGTGAATATGACAAGGTAAGAACTCTAATTATAGTTAAAATATTATACGTATCGAAATAGATTAGATTTGCTTTGCATCTGCTGGCACCGACTTTGAATAGATCTGATTAGGTATCTATTTTAAATGAAAACCCCCGCTTAGTTGTTTTTTACTTTTTAGTGTCTGGAAGTCGGTTTTTTTTTTTAAGTTTTTCTGTATTGTTACGACTTAGGGTTCGTTACGATTAAAACAGCCGATTATTATACTAAAAAAAAACAGACACTTTAATTTATCCAACACCAATGACAAAACAACACAATAAGTTATAAAATACAATCGCACTATAATCACTTTAAGTCGCACTCGTAGATCGCTTCGATGTTTTCGCTTGTATCGCTGATTCCAAACTGACTAGTCGCGGCTCATACCCGGCCTTATATAGGGGCCTCGGAAGTTTCTGGAACGCTCTCGACTACTAGTTCCTCTATTCGATACTAGATGGCGCTAGTAGTACGTAACGTCACCATGTCCCGAGCATTAATCGTTGCGCGCAACACTGCCCCCTCCTAAGACATGCTCGTCCCGAGCATTATCGGTCTCATAATAACGCGCTAGTCGATCCACATGGACGATCTTCGGAGTACCTCTTGCACCTTTCCGTATCCGGTATGTTACGTCATTGATCCTTGTTACAATCCGGTATGGTCCATCCCATTTAGCTTGAAGCTTAGGAGATTTTCCTTTGCTGCGAACTGGATTGTGCAACCATACTAGTGAGCCCTCGTCGAACCCTTTGTTGTTCATTTTGCGGTCATACCGGGTTTTCATCTTTTCAGACATTTTCTGACCCGATTGTCTGACGTGCTTATAAATGTCATCCATCTTGTTTCGCAAGTCATTCGCATAATCGGTTATACAGCTTGGGGCATCAGGTGGTATTCCGGTGATCAGGTCTGCAGGCAGCCGTAATTCTCTTCCAAAGTTTGCGAAAGCTGGTGTCACCGATGTACTTTCGTGAACAGCGCTTCGATATGACAACAAAAACGGTTGGATGTGCTTGTCCCAATCTCGTTGACGATTTTCCACGACTTTTGCCAGGTACTTTTCCAATGTCTGATTAAATCGTTCCACCATTCCATCCGATTGTGGGTGGTAAGCAGTCGTTCTCGTTTTATGAGTACCCATGACTCGACAAGTTTCCTGGAATATTTGAGACTCAAAATTCCTTCCTTGATCGCTGTGAATCTCTAAGGGTACTCCAAAACGACAGAAGACTTCATGAACCAGTTTATCTGCAACTGTTGACGCTTCTTGGTTTGGAATGGCGAAGACTTCCGGCCACTTAGTGATGTAGTCCATTACCACCATGAAATATTTGTTCCCACTGTCACTTTCCGGAAACGGTCCGGCAACGTCGAGGGCTATCCTTTCCCAAGGTGCACCAACATTGTACAATTTCAATGCACCTCTACTACGAGTCTGAGGTCCCTTTACAGCCGCACAACTTGTACATTTGCGGCACCAGTCCTCGACATCGTTACGACAGTGGATCCAATAAAACCGTTCTCGTATCTTTAGTAGAGTCCGTTTAACTCCCAGATGACCTCCTGAACAACCTTCATGGTACAGCTTCAGAACATCCGACACTTTAGCTTTAGGGAGAACCATTTGCAAATGACTGCTGTCCCCCCGAGCATTTTCCCATTTACGGCACAGGACTCCATCCTGAACCACCAAGCTGTCCCATTGGGCCCAATAACTTTTCGTGGTCGAACTCATCGCCGAGACATCGCTCCACGTGGGCTTAGGAGCACTGGCCTTTATCCACTCCAGAATCGGCTTGATATCCGAGTCTTCCTGCTGTGCTTGTTGTAGGCTTTCCTTCCACTCGTTGTTAAGGTCTGTCCTAAGCATCTTCACAGGTACCACTTCCTTAGCCTCTTGCCTAGCACAATGCTTGCAATCTTTGGGACAAGGTCTTCTTGACAATGCATCTGCGTTGCCATGGGATTTCCCGCTGCGATGTTCGACCACAAAGTCGTATTCCTGCTGCTGCTGGGCGGTGCTGTTAGACGCACTACCCTCTCGAAATTGGCCATTTTCCCTTTCTGCAGTCCGCTTAGGGCAACTGGATCGAAGGTGGCCCCTTTCCCCACAGCCGTAGCACCTAGGGCTGAATCCTTTACTACGGTCGCGAACTATAGCCGCTGTAACCTCCCTGACGCGATGGGAACGATGATCCTGTCGCACAGCTTCCACCTCCAGTGCATGGGCCAAGGCGTCCTTGAGCGTCCCGTGGTGCCCGAGCCTCACTGCAGCTCTCACTTCAAGATCACGGATGCCGTCGATGAATGCCTGCACTAGGTTCCCTTCAATCACAACGGGCATAGACCGGTAGGCTTTCCGAACCAGCTTCTCCACTTCTAGGGCCCACTGCTGCAGGTTTTCGCTACTGCGCTGCACGCGATCTTTTAGCTGCGCACGAAACACGTGTTCCAGGTGTCCGTCACCATACCGGGCCTCCAACGCCTCCAGCAGCTGCTCGTAAGTCACTTCCTTACCGAGAGCTTCTAGAACAGTTAAGGCCTGGTCGCGCAGGCCTAGGGTGAGAGCAGTCATGGCTTGGTTTTTACTCCAGCCATTCGCCTTCATGACGGCCTCGAACTGGATTTTATAGGCCGACCAAGAAGATGTCCCGTCGAATGGCGGCACTTTGAAACCGCGGGGTGAAGCCGCTGCAACTGGAACTGCGATTCCATCTTCAAGTTTCAGGTTGTCCAACGTTTTCTTCACGTCAGCCATCACATTGTCAACCCGATTATTTACTTGTTCAATTCTGGTTTCAGCCTCTGACAGGCGGTTGTTCACCTCCTTTATGTCTTTCCCGAAGGAAGCGTAAAGGTCCTTCATGAGGAGCAGCTGCTCCTCCTGTCGGCGGGCTGCCTCCTCCTGTCGGCGGGCCTGCTCCTCCTGTCGGCGAGCCTGCTCCTCCTGCCAGCGGGCCTGCTCCTCCTGTCGACGGGCCTGCTCCTCTTCCTGTCGGCGAGCCTGCTCCTCCTGCCAGCGGGCCTGCTCCTCCTGTCGGCGGGCCTGCTCCTCCTGTCGGCGGGCCTGCTCCTGCAGCATCATCATCAGAGCACTCAGGTCAGGTGCTGTGGATGCAGGAGCTGCTGCAGGGGCAGCAGACGGGCTGGCCACAGAGGTCGGCAGCTGGCCCTCTGAAGTCTGCGGCGATGCTCCTCCAAATCGCCTCTGGTCCGTCTCCTGCTGGCGTTGCTGGCTCCGGGTACGGATACCTTCCGTGTCGTCCTTGGGTAAAATCGGCATGATTTAATCCCACACTTCTGACACCAATTGTTACGACTTAGGGTTCGTTACGATTAAAACAGCCGATTATTATACTAAAAAAAAACAGACACTTTAATTTATCCAACACCAATGACAAAACAACACAATAAGTTATAAAATACAATCGCACTATAATCACTTTAAGTCGCACTCGTAGATCGCTTCGATGTTTTCGCTTGTATCGCTGATTCCAAACTGACTAGTCGCGGCTCATACCCGGCCTTATATAGGGGCCTCGGAAGTTTCTGGAACGCTCTCGACTACTAGTTCCTCTATTCGATACTAGATGGCGCTAGTAGTACGTAACGTCACCATGTCCCGAGCATTAATCGTTGCGCGCAACAGTATATATGATTTAATGTGAAAATAATGTTTTGAAACTTTGAATGATACATCATCAATACTTAAAACAAATACAATGTTTTTTTTTTAAATAAATAATAACATAATACATACCTCTAAAGATAATATTACATCTAAATATGCCGTTGTAACAGAAATGTGAATGTATTGTCTCAATAGGCCGCCATTTCTAATTCCATTTCATAGAAATTACACCTAACATACTTTTCCAACGACATAATTAGTGCTCATGCTCTTACTAGCGACTTACTCTCGCTTCGCTCGGGTGCGTCCCTAGACACATTTCAATTTTTTAAGTGGAATCCTAATTTTTTTAACTTTGAAAATGGTTTTTTTGTCGCTTCGGTATAGGCCCGATTTTCAGCGAAAGTGCGACATCGCCCTGGTGTCGTGACTTTTGGGACTACGTGGCTGATTGGGATGTCAAAAGACGCATCTTAACGAGGGCAAACAAAATGCAAAAAATTTTTTTTATTAAACTCAATTACTTTTTTTTAAATCGAAATAGTGTGAAAAATGAGGTCGTTTTTCGCCCGGTTTCACTCAGAAAATAATTCATACCTCAAAAACGAAATGAGATATCGAAAAAATGAAAAAAACCCCTAAAGATATGATTTTGGGCTACAAAACTAAAAAAAAACAATGGAGGTGCGTATCATGGCTGGGTTATTCAGGAGTTGTACCTTTGTGACGCAAAGTTTACGCGCGAAGAGCGTGTGAGCGCGGTAGTGATGGCGAATAAATATTTTGGAGCATGATCATGTGTTTGAACGAGTGATTCTTTATGAATAAATAAATATGTATTTAAACTAATAAGTAGCTAATATCTATACACATAATAAAACAGTAACTTAGCGAAATCTATACATAAAATATTTTTTAAAAACAATGACTCTAAAGTATTGTGTACAGAATATATACTCCAAAACAATAGTTATTAAAATTTTTGTCTGTATGTCTGTTGGGGTGTGCGCGATTCACGCAAAAAGTACGGAACCGATTTTAACTAAATTTTGTGTAGTGATAACTTATTACATGGGTCATATATAATATAATTTAATCCCTATAATAAAATATAAAAATTAATTTAAATATTGTAAATGCGAAAGTTTGGATGGATGTTTGTTACTCAATCATACCAGAACGGCTGAACGGATCTGGATGAAAAGCACAGGGATAGATTACAGTCTGGAATAGCAAATTGATTATTTTTTAACCCGAAGAAACATACGATTTCCGTGGGATAAATTTGTTTTACACAAAGCAAGCGATCGACTATCTATTCAATATTAACCGTCAAAATGTACTTAAGGACGAACCCGCGCGAAGTAAAGTGAGTCCTAAGTCCTACACTCCTAGCGTCAATAAATAAAATTGGTTGTTAACTGAAGTTGTGTTTCTCTTCATTATTTATGAAATTCGGCATTCCTACCCGGCTATGTTCCGGTTTCGGCACTCTGGCTTCTTTATCTTCGTAATAATCCTTCGATTGTAGAAGATGCATCATGGGTTTCTTTATAAGTCGATAGTCGCCTGTTAAGAAACAACGGAACACATCCTGTCTTTTTTTCTCTTGCTAATCTAAATAATCAATGGGAGGGGACGGGAAGGGACGGCACGGACCGTCGGTGTAACCGCACGGAACGGAGCCGGGACGTAACCGGAACGGAGCCGGAACATAACCGGAACGGAGCCGGAACGTAACCGGACCGTAACCGGAACGTAACCGAACCGGAACCAGAACGGACCGGAATGGAACGTAACTGGAACGGAACCAGAACAGAACGGAAAGGACCGTATCCAGACCGTAACCGGACAGTAACCGGGTCGTAACCGGACTGTAATCGGACCGTGACCGGACCGTACCCGTAACGTAACCGGACCGTGACTGGACCGTAACCGGACCGTGACCGGACCGTGACCGGACCGTAACCGGACCGTGACCGGACCGTAACCGGACCGTAACCGGACCGTAACCGGATCGTAACCGGAACGTAACCGGAACGTAACCGGAACGTAACCGGAACGTAACCGGAACGTAACCGGAACGTAACCGGACCGTAACCAGACCGGAACCGGAACGGAACCGGAGCGGAACGGAATGGAACGTAACCGGAACGGAACGGAATGGACCGTAACCGGACCAGAACGGAACAGAACGGAAGAGAAGAGAAGACGTCAGACGAAGAAGATTGACGAAGACGAGTTGTATCATTGTACTCTCTCCTTCTAACTTTGAAAAGATGAAGTAGAAAAATGTGCAAAAGGTTGCGGTAGTGGAGCTTTATATAAGTTTTTTAGTCTGAACGAGGATGAAACCGCGGGTTCTGCTAGTAATTAACATGTTAAAAATTTAATTCAGTTAATTTGACAGATTCGTTTTCAATGTACTCAAAGGTCGTGGCAGACACGAGATCTGTGATTTTTTCTAAAATAAAAGTAGCCTAAGTTACTCCATATAACAACAGCTATCTGTCAGTGAAAGTCCCGTTCAAATCAGTTCAGCCGTTTCGGAGATTAGCCGGAACAAACAGACAGTCAGATAGACTGACAGACAGACAAAAAAAATTTAAAATTGTGTTTTTCTTATAAGTATCGTATATAATTTCATATGCATTTAGTAAAAAGCTGTTATTGTGACAATTACAAACGGACGCTTCAATTTTATTTTTCTGTATAGATAACGTAATTAAAGCATCGATTTTATATTTATAATATGTATGTATTTAAAGTTATATATGTGTAGTGTATCAACTATCTGGTATCCATAACACAAGCTTCGTAGCTTACCATGGAACTAGATGGTGCTGTGTGTTAATGTCCCAACTTAATTATTTATTTATTTAGTCCATATTTTCAACAATAGTCTATATTTACTAATTGTAAAATTTTGAATCAACTCTCTTCTCCATGTTGTTGGTAATTGCCATTGAAGCCTGATAGTAGAACATGAAAAGCTTTCTATAATGTCAGAATACAGTAGACAAGAATCAAATTAAATTTCGGCAAAAACAATATTTTCCTTAGGCGGCAGAAAAAAAACGATACGCAACTTTCACAACTCACTATAATTTTCAGGTGATTAGTATTCGAAATAGCTTATAAGATGGAGAATGACATAGATAATTTAAATCATAGCACACCAAATTGTTCCCATGGGATATAAGGCTTTTTTTTATAGGAAATGGATTTACGCATACCACCTGCATACATACAGGTAGGTATGTAGGTAGGTAGGTAGGTAGGTTATGTGGGACTCGCCAGTGAGAAAAGTATTACTTATCAAAACCATACGGAGAAGCAGGATCGCTAAAGCACTCAACTACGACGAATATGTGATATAAGATGAACCTGAAGGGTTTAGATCTATATTTTTTTTTTTTTATGGGATTCAGTGACAAACAAGCAGACAGACCACCTGATGGAAAGCAGTACCTGTCGCCCATAACACCTACAGTTCATGCACTTAGGTTTTAGTTAACAAAAATACAGAACCGCCGGTACGTTGTCACTGTGAGGACTAAGATGATATGCCTCTCGCCTGTAATTGCGCTGGCTACCTTATCCTTCAAACCGGAACACAACAATGCAATCATTGTTGCTTGGCGGCAGAAATAGATAAGGGGGTGGTACCCATCCAGTCGGACTCCTCAGGCTTGACAGAGTACTACCACCGGTAAATATTATTGTAATAGTAATATTATTGACGTTTAAACATTTTTACACCTTCAACATACATACACGTTAATTACATTTTAAATTTGATGCGAATACTAAATGAAGCGGAGAACGGTCAGACACTTTCGCATAATTAAATATGTTAAAAGCTTGAAATGAAATTGAAATATAATCTATGGATGAATTAAAAGGTTATTATAAAATCTTCAATAAAATATTTTAAGGTACGGTTGAAAAGTATTTTTATTGAATCTATTTTTTGTGCTTTTACTTTTTAATTAATATATTTCATTAAGTCGAGATTTCATCTTGATCTTTTAAGGTATATGAATATGAAGTGCTAGCGACTCATCTTCTTTTCACTAAGGGTTCGTCCCTAGACAACTAATCTATCCCACGGGATCTATACATTTTTCCGAGATAAAAAGTATCCTATATGCTATTCTAGAATATACACTACATTAGTGCCAAATTTTATCCAGATCAGGGCAGTGGTAGCCCAGTAGTAACGCGATCGCTTGGACAACCGAGTGAAGCGGGTTCAAATCCCGGGTCTCGCACCTCTGGTATTTTCATGTGCGAATCATTTCTAACATGATTACCACTTGCCTTACGGTGAAGGAAAACATCGTGAGGAAACCTGCATGTCTGAGAAAACCTAGCAAGTTTTCGAAAGACATGTGAAGTCCGCCAATCCGCACTTGGCCAGCGTGGTGGACTATGGCCTGATTCCCCTCGTATTGAGGGAGGCCCGCGCCCAGCAGTGGGACGTTAAAAAGGGCTGAATACATACAATACAATCCAGCCGTTCAGGCGTGAAAGAGTAACAAACATCCATCCATATATCCTCACAAACTTTCACGTTTAATTTTCTTGCCTAAACATGGAGATCATATTACTAATTCTTGTTGGAATTTTAATTTAAATCAACGTAGGATTAAGGCAGTGGTAGCTTTCGGGTAACGCGCTCGCTTAAGTAACCTAGTGAAGTGGTTCCAAATCATTTCATGTGCAAATCTTTTTCAGCATTATTACCACTTGTCTTACGGTGAAGGAAAACATCGTGAAGAAACTTCGACGTCTCAGAGAACTTAACAAGTTTTCTAAAGACGTGTGAAGTCCACTAATCCGCACTTAACCAGCGTAGTAGACTATGGTCTGATCCCTCTCATATTGCAGGTTTGTGCCCAGCAGTGGGACGTTAAAGAGGTCCGAATAATAATAATAATAATAATGAGATTAGACATTAGCATCACAAGATCTACAGTTGACTAGAACATAATAGGACTAGAGATTCGACTGACGAGGCAGTAATATTAAGCTAATATTATTCATATAAAATTTTGTATGTGACTAAGTTGTTATTCCTTGACACAAAGGGCTGGGCAGATTTGACAGACTATGCTCTGAAGTACTCATAGTCACAAAAGAAGCAAAGGTAAGTGACTAGTGAGCTATAAAGGTCGAGAGACTTATTTATTTTTAAGCATGTTTCGAAATTAAGAGAAAGAGAACAAGTAATTTTCAGTAATAAGAAGCAATGTTTAACTTTCGCGCCAACATTCTCTAACAATACCAAAGAAGCATATTAGGCATAGTAACATGAATATTTTGGTAATAATCTAGCTAAATCTAATACTAAAATTGTTCTATAATCTAGACTATGTACACAACAATGTTGCATCCAAGCAAACATTAACACTAAAGTAATATTACCTTGGGATAAACTTGGTAATATATAAATGTATATGAATTATAGTAAGTTATGCTTGTAATGTTCTCATACAAATACATTCTACACAATACTGTTTATAAATGAAATAGATACATAATGCTACTGTTATTTTATCTTTACACTTAATTTATTAAGCAACTAGTGACTCACCCTCGCTCCGCTCGGGTTCGTCCCTAGTTACGTTTTATCGTTTAGTATAGATTTCTCAGTGATGAGGTATTTTCCCGCAGTAAAATGTATCCTGTATGTTGACCCGGATAGCCAGCTATCATCATACCAAACTTTTACTCGTGATGCGGTCACAGACAGACAGACAAAAATTCAAAAAACTATAGATACGGCCTTTGTATCGATAATAATGACTATTTCAACAAGATTTTCAAAAAATATTTAATTTACCGATTCTACTCACTTAGAATTTTATTACATGTATAATTTTTAAGAAAAAGAAGGTAATCGATTTATAACCGACTTCCAAAAAGAAAGGAGGTTGTATTTATTTTTATCTGTTTATTTCATGGGACATATTCGCTAGCTGCGAACCGATTATTACCGTGATTTTTTTAATTATTACGTTATTACCGTGAGTTTTTAATAAATCCAACTAATATAATAACGCGAAAGTTTGTGAGGATGTATGTATGTATGATAGTTACTTTTTAATACAAAAACTACTAAACGGATAGTGATGAAACTGTACAGTAATTTATACATCGGAAATACATTATCAAATGCCAAAATTGTTTGTCACACAATCCTTTTATGATTTACTAATAAATATTATCGTAGGAAAAAATATTTAGATACATGGAAAATGAATGCGCCATACTTATTATGTATAAAAAGCCAAACATTTTCCTTATGATATTAATAAGAAATATATAATAAAAGAACATAATTGATTGTCCCGTACAAAGCGTCTTGAATGTAATACTCGTACAATCATTTTTATTACATTACAGACTCTTCCAGTCCAGAGAATCTTCTAGTTAGATTTTACCAATTATTATTATTATTATTTTTATGAGATTCAGTGACAAACGAGCAGACAGACCACTTGATGGAAAGCAGTACCTGTCGCCCATAACACCTATGGTTCATGCACTTAGGTTTTAAGTAACAAAAATGCAGAACCACAGGTGCGTTGTCACTGTGAGGACTAAGATGACATGCCTCTCGCCTGTAAAATTGCGCTGGCTACGTTATCCTTCAAACTGGAACACAACAATACAATCATTGTTGCTTGGCGGCAGAAATAGATAAGGGGGTGGTACTCATCCAGTCGGACTCCTCAGGCTTGACAGAGTCCTACCACCGGTAAGTACCACCATTAAAATTCGTCCACAGACGATATTAATAGGTCTAATATGTGCATTTACTTTCAAATTCAAATAAATAACGTACTCTTAGCAATTTAAATATTATATTTCCGGATATTTTCGCGGATTTATTTTGATTTTTGGTTCCCGAGGTTTTGAATGCTTTACAGCAATCATGGTTACGGGCGACCATGTCACTCAACCGGAATGTCCCCGCGTTAAGATAGTTTCATTTAAAATGCCAAATATCGCGTAAATATAAGAAGGTATTATGCTCTTAGTAACCTTAGTATAAAAGCAAAAAATATTTCAATAATGGCATATCGTGACTTCAACTGACTTTTTTCCCCCATAAATCCATAATAAGTAGACACGCGCCATAAAAAGCAAACTTAATGTCAGTACACACGCACAAAGATATTATGTGTAGGAAAAACACTCTATTTTTTATATCGGTGTCATATATGGGGTATTGAAGACTGGCATCATCGTTTATATTACGCTTTATGATATTCTAATAAGGCAAATTGTTTTTGCATGCTTGGTGGTTTAGTAAAGTTATTTTTGTTCGAAGCTCCGCTTGCATTTTCAACGAGGTGGCAATAAACGGTGCCTATATTCATCTGCATGATGCAGTCTCTATTCTTGCCAGAAATAGAAATATATTCAGCGGTTAAGGAGTGAAGGTAACAAACAAATTGACAAAATTACCAGCCACATTTATACTATAAGGATTAGATTTACTGCGATATTCATAGTAAGTTCAATCGCAAAGGCTTAAATTCAAGAAGAAATAGCTTTTGTACTGACACAGATTGCAAATAAATACAACTGACAGACTTACATACACACGAGTGATCTTATATCATTTATTTTTTCCTTTATTAAATATCGTGATCAATCCATATTAATATTATGAATGTGAACTCTGTCTTACCTTTTCACGCCTACACTGAACAGATTTCGATAAAATTTGGCAAGGACCTTGGGGGACCTTGGGGAATATAGGCTACCTTTGACCTCCGCCCCACTTATGTCACGAACAAAGCTACGGGAAAAAACTTGTTTTATACATCTATGTATAATGTATATCTACATATAATAAAATTCTGAGTCGGATCTATGCATTAAATAATTTTTAGGAAATCTTATTGAAATAGACATTATTATCGATATAGAGGGCGAATCTATAGTTTTTAGAATTTTTGTCTGCCTGTTTGTCTGTGAAAACCACTGAACAGATTTTGATGAAATTTTTTATGATGATAGCTGATTATCCGGGTCAACATATATGATACTTTTTACTGCTTGAAAATGTCTCATCTTTGAGAAATCTATACTAAACGTTAAAACGTAAACGTTAAAAACGTTTGGTACGAACCCGAGCGGAGCGAGGGTGAGTCGCTAGTTATTTATACAATATATATATATGTATACATAATATAAAATATCTAGAAGCAAAGAAATAACAAAAGCATATTACGTATTTACAGAGCTCGGAACAATTTCCACAGGCGGCGCCAAATTACCCATACTGTGTAGATTCATTTACTTCTTTCACGCCTGCAGATTGCATGCGGTCTAAATTATGTTTACTTTATATAACAAACTAAATACATTTTATTAGACATATCTGATGGAATAGCAGTATAATAATACAGCAGGCCGTAGATTTGGTTCTTGCTCGAAGTAAAATTACCATTGATGATAGATATACAATGTATATGTAATAGGCACATACAAATCAGTTCAGTACCTGTTACTCCTCGGTTTGTCAAGAGATTATGTTTTTTTTAGTAGGTATTGTTTTAGTGCTATCAATAAAAAAAATAAAAAAAAGTTATTTTTTTATATAGATAAGTAAAGGCAAAATAGTTCAGTATTACTGTAAATGATTTTCAATAATGATTAGGTATGGTCGGATTTCTACCATTGGACGACCTCACGTATCTATACTTAATCCTACTAAAATTATAAATCCGAAAGTTTGTGAGGATGTCCGGATGTATAGATGTATGGATGTTTGTTACTATTTCACGCAAAAACTACTGAATGGATTTTAATAAAACTTTACAATAATATGGCTCATACATCAGAATAATATATAGGCTACTTCTTAACTCGAAAAAATTTACAGTTCCCGTGGGATAGATTTGTTTTTATTTTCTTAGAGGCGAATCCGAGCGTAGCGACAGTATGCCGCTTGTTAAATTTTTATTGGTTACTGTTTTACTTTCAGTATTATATTATCTTAATTTTACATTTCACAATAATGTCTTTTATACAAATAAAATTAAAGCATTTGCGAGTGTCTGGACAGAGAGATTAGTTTAGATAATAAATCTATACCTACATATAATAAAATTGTAACTAAGCCCAATCTGTACATTAAATATTTTTTGGAAAATCTTATGGAAATAGACATTATTATCAATACAGAGGCCGAATCTATAGTTTTTAGAATTTTTGTTTGTCTGTCTGTCTGTTACCGCATCACGGAAAAACCACTGGAGGGATTTTGATGAAATTTGGTATGATGATAGATAGGTTATTCTGGTCAAATTATAGGATACTTTTTACTGCAGGAGAAAACTCATCTCTCAGAAATCTATATTAAACGTAAAAACGTAAGTAGGGACGAACACGAACGGAGCGAAGGTGAGTCGCTAGTAATTTAAAATCTATTGATTTTAATAACACTAACTAATTAACACTTTATAATAATATTTTAGTTTTAAATACATATTATAATTATTTTTTGTTCGTTACCTGTTCATGTACCTAAAATAAAAACAAATACCAAATTTCAAACAAACACACAAACACAAACACTGTAACGTACAGGCACAATATAGTATACATCTTATAAGTCCACATCAAAGGCGTTCAAAATCTGTATATCAAAATTTTCATTTAAATATTAATAAATCTAATACAGAATATATTAATTTTTGCTAGATATTTAGTCAAAGCAAACCTTGTTACTTAAGTCAACACGATGCTTCATCATAATGAGCCAAAATCTAATAAAATATACAGTAAAATTAGATTTGAAGTAACTTGCATTGAATGGATGGAGAAGAAAGAAGTAAAGTTTGAGTGACGAGAGTATACATGATGTAGAATAATTGTGCGGCTGATAGAAGGGAAGTATGTATTCAAAGCTCACGTAGCGTCCTTGTCCTATGAAATCAAGAAGGTCATGGTGAAGATGTACATATGTGTGTATATAAACAACATACTCTTGTATATAAAGTTATACTTAGTGTAAGTAATAACGTAAATAGGTAATGCTCCGTTGCGCTATATACAGTGTGGAAAAAATTCCATTCCACGTTCGTTTCCGTTCGTTTGCTAAATCCGTTATGTACGTTATGTATTTTACGGTTTTTTGTAGTTTTGAGATATAATGTATGTTCTAGAGTTTTTGTCATACATTGCACCATATGGATTAGTTTAATAAATAATAACGATTTAGTTTCTTTACATTTTTAGTTGGTTCGATTAGAGGCATAGGTAGACATTTAGAAAAAATAATTAAAGTGAAGTACATAATTTGTAGGCAGTGGTAGCCCAGTGGTAACGCGCTCGCTTGGCAAACCGAGTGAAGCGGGTACAAATCCCGGGTCTCGCACCTCTGATATTTTAATGTGCGAATCATTTCCAACATGATTACCACTTGCCTTACGGTGAAGGAAAACATCGTGAGGAAACCTGCATGTCTAAGAATACCTAGCTAGTTTTCGAAAGACAACTGAAGTCCGCCAAACCGCACTTGGCTAACGTGGTGGACTATGACCTGACCCCCCTCGTATTGAAGTGAGGCCCGTGCCCAGCAGTGGGACGTTAAAAAGGGCTGAATACATACATAATCTGTACTCACCTGGTACGCTTTGAGACCTTTGACAACAACATTTGATTGAATGGAAATGTAAAAGCATTGCAATGCAATGTAATTCAATTCAATTAAATAAAAAAAAAGTTTCCTTTGAATTAAACATGGTATACTCAAAATTTAAGCTACTTTTCTGCCATGTCCCGTTCATATTTTGTTACAGCCTGTATAGTATACATACATAAATTACTAAACTCTACGTGTATCCTTGTTAAAACTTTGCACTACCAAGTGCGTCTAACACACATAGGTATATATGTATCTTTATAAGTCTTAGAACATTCGTGCCATTTTTAATGAATGTATAGTCGTAGTTATTATAATGTATAATGGAATATCGATTATATACATTATTTTGCGGGGCAATCTCGCTTCGCTCAGGTCCCTATGTACGGACATATGGGGTGTTTTGCCTGAAATATATGATTTATTTATTTACTAATGAGACAGTAAGCAACTGTTTGGTGAAACAAATATAAGGAATTTGACACCACTGAGCTATCATATAAAATTTCATATTTTTGAAACAATTTTAAAACCCAACTGCATGATCGTTTAAAATTAAAGCTAACCCAAGATTTGCGAGTTTTGATAAATTTTATTCATTCAGCTTAGAGTATAAGCCGCGAAAAACTTATTTCTCTGGGCGGATTTATGAAATTCAACAAATTTAATCCTCTAAATCTAATGTCTCCAAAAACAGCATTTTGTTTATCTATACTCTATACTAATATTATTAAGAGGAAGGATTTGATTGTTTGTTTGTTTGTTTGCTTGCACCGAATAGGCTCCGAAACTACTGAACCGATTAAGATGAAATTCGGTAAGAAAATAGTTTGAGACCCTAGGAAGGATATCGAATAGTTTTATCTCGGAAATCATCCCTTAAGGGAGGGAAAATGGGGATGAAAGTTTGTATGGGGCTAGTATATATATATATATGTCCATCCCCAAAATGCAATTTATGTCCTTGCCAAATATCGAAATCTGTTTAGCAGTTAAAGCATGAAAAGGTAACAGAAAGAGTTACTTTTACATTTATAATATTAATACGGATTACCAAAAGCAAAATTCATCAACTATACATAAACATACCTTAACGTCGCTCGAAATTTGCTAATTTTTTTCTATTTTGGTTTGTGAGCAGTGGGTGAACCTTTAACGTTATTTAATATAGAACATAATATCTATCCTATTTAAGTCAGGGGTTGGTTCTTCTAGTCCGTTTTATTCAGAACTTTCTTTTCTGGATCATTAACTGTACGTTTAAATGTGTTTAGGTATTTATTTATAACTCACAACACACCATCGCTCCGCTCGGGTTCATCCCTACTTACGTTTTAACGTTTGGTATAGATTTCGCAGAGATGTGATATTTTCTCGCACTAAAAAGTATCCTATATGTTGACTCGGATAACCAGCTATAATCATACCAAATTTCATCAAAATCCCTCTAATATTTTTTCCGTGATGCGGTCACAGACAGACAGAAAGACAAAAATCCTAAAAACTATAGATTCGGCTTCTGTATTGATTATAATGTCTATTTCAATAAGATTTCCCAAATAATATTTAATATACAGATTTGGCTTACTCACAATTTTATTACATGTATAGATAGATAAATTTCAAGTGGCCATACGGACTTAGACTATCTAAATTATAAAAATCTCATTGCATAGGATTACCATGTTAGAAAAAATATATATACAATCAATTTTATGGTTTCAGAGATTATCACAAACAAACAAATCCTCTCGCACTTCATTAATATTTAACTCCATCTATAGTTAATGTAAATTTCAAGAAAATTGCTAAAAATGAATCAAACCCATGAACTAACTAGTTATTCGCCATAAAGTAGGTCAAAATTTCCTTATTCAAGCAGTTTCAACTTAATAAAGGTGTGGTTTGGTCAGTCGGAATGTCAAATGAAGTAGCACTGTTTTGCCAGTCGTTTAAATTTGTTTACAGCTGAATGGATTTAGAGTATGTCAATTAGCTTATTTTTTAAGCCAAATAACTTATTTTTCCTGCTTTTGAGAAATACGTAGAACGTAGAAGAAACGTTCCTTAAATTAAGTTATCAAAACATACTCAAAGAAAACATTATTTTGTTTTTAACAACAAACATAACATTTTTTTTAAAACTAACCTGAACCGGTAATCGAACCAACTAAAAATGCAGAAGATACACAGTCACTGTGTTATCGAACTAATCAATAGAGTCTATGGTAAGGATAAAATCTCTTGAACAAACATTGTGTCAATTAAAGGAAACCATGAAATCTTCCATATGTATTGTATAGCCTATGAGTATTTATCCAGAAACGTTATGCTATCAGTATCACGCTACAATCGTTAGGAACAACGCTAGTATAAGAGTATATTGTGATACTATAAGAATATTTGATACATAAGTATCGTATATGACGGCATGTTTGTCCCAGTTTATAGTGACCCTACTTGCTGTGCCAGCGGTCGCGGGTTCGAGTCCCGTTTGGGGCATTCATTTGTGTGATGAGCACGCATGTTTGTACTCCAGTCATGGGTGTTTATATTTATAATACGTATGTATTGAAAGTTATGTACATATGTGTATAGTGTATTAACTATCTGGTATCTATAACACAAGCCTCGTAGCTTACCATGGAACTAGATGGTGCTGTAAATTAATGCCCTAACAAGTAAGCAGTAACAGACTATATTGATTTTTTATAGTAGTGATGATGTTATTTTGTACGAATTTGTTGGCTTTTTGTGTCGAGAAAATAGCTCAGTAAAAGTCCGGTGTTTCACTACTGTGCTTTATAGAACATGTAAAGCGCTTGATCTTTCATTATTCTTGTCATATTATTATCCCACTGCAGTTTGAAAGTCAAAGGAATAGAGAGTGCATTTGTGTCTTGCTGATAGCTAGCTTAGTGAGATTAACCTCCACAGTTGAAATCGGTTAAACGTTCATTATTATCTTACTAATATTATGAATGGGAAAGTTTAGATGTTTGGATGTTTGTTACTCGATCATGCCAAAACGGCTGAACGGATTTGGATGAAATTTGGTACACAGATAGATTATAGTCTGGAATAGCACATAGGCGACGGTGAGCCGCTAGTTTCTTATATGTTTATTAATGTCTGCTTCGCTTTAATTTTCTATAATATTATAATGTACATTATCAAAATAATTTACATAATATATTAAAAGTGAAACAACAAAGTGTTGAAATTAAGTAATGAATGCACAGAAGCGAGATCATCCCTTTTGGGATTATTCAACCCTAACAAGGATTACGGTCTACACAAGAAAATATTGTTGCTCATAGCTGGAGTATTTTAGTTAAAATTATTATGAAAATTTAAAAAATTGTATTTACTATATTAAATAAAAAATTGTTATTAATCCTACTACTGCATATACATAAATGCGAAAGTTTGGATAGATGGATGTTTGTTGGTTGTTGGATTGTTTGGTTGAACGGATCTGGATGAAATTTGACACAAAGATAGATTATAGTCTGGAATAGCACATAGACTTTTTATATTGAAAAAATGTACAATTCCCGTGGGATAAATTTGTTTTATTTTTCACTAGGGATGAACACGAGCAAAGCGAGGGTGAGCCGTCTATTTTACAATATTATATTTAGATGTAATCTTTGGTTGGACTCTGAAGTTAAATGTCGCGGGTTCGATTATGGTACGGAGTTAATTTTTGTAGGTATCATGTGATATATAATATAATGTTTTATTGCTGAAGATTGAGTAAAAATCTGAAGAGTACAGGGAAAGAATGATCAAAGTCACTTTTAGAAGAACTGGGAGAAAAACGATTTTTTAACTTCGTTAAATTTATAATTGCTTATAAAAGTGATAAACCACACAAATGCTGTATAAATAAAAAATAACTGGTTATCAGTCAAGTTATTTTTTTTTATGCAATTGGATAAGGGTCATATGTATATACGATTCTGTTTGGTGTATTTTTAAATAATAAATTATATAAGTTATACGCTAAAAATTAAAAAAAAAATATTTCTTTTACTTTTTATTCAACTAGAATGTAATTCGGTTAACTTTTAATGTTATCTTTCTTTAAATAAAAAAATGAACAAATTATCTTTTATCGTTCTTTAAACGCTAACAGATTAAATCATGTGTTTCATATTAATGAAGGGCACAACAAAATAAGGGCAAAGAACAGGAAATGTCATGATTTTGTTGTAACAAAATTACATGTTTGATATTTTTAACGAATCTGTATTAGAAATGCATATTTCCTCAAAATATTTTCCCTTACCGGCAAGTGTCGCGTTGAAAATGATTCACATAAGAATATCACAGATGCAAGACCTGGGATTTCAACAAGCTTCACTTAGGAAACCAAGCAAGAACGCTACTACTGAACTACCACTGCACTGTAATATAAATTTTGTGTATTTCATACGTGAAATTCTCAAAAAAGAAAAGTGTTATATACATTATACGTAAAACTATTATATCATCTGTATATAAATATTATAAATGTGAAAGTTTGTGAATATGTATGTTTGTTACTCTTTCACGCCAGAACGGCTGAACGGATCTGGATGAAATTTGGAGATAGATTATAGTCTGGAATAACACATAGACTACTTTTTATCCCGGAAAAATAAACGGTTCCCGATTGATAGATTTGTTTTTGTTTTGATAGTATATTATATATCCATACCATTAATATTATAAATGTGAAAACTATAGTGTACTGTACTGAACAGATTTCAATAAAATTTGGCAAGAGTAAAAATTGTATACTAAGGATGGAGACCTGTTACCTGTGATCCCTCATGAGCGCGAGCGAAACCGCGAACAGGATCGAATCTTTCATAAAAATATCACGCACAAAAATAATTTCGTAATGCAAATACCACTTAAAGTCGAAGAACATTACGTATGTACATCTTATGATATGTATCTGTACATATGTATAATAAAATTTTAACTGAATCGAATCTGTACATTAAATATTTTTTGGAAAAACTTTTTTAAATATACATTATTATCAACACAGAGGTCAAATCAATAGCTGTAAGAATTTTTGTCTGTTTGTCTGTGATTGCATCACGGCAAGACCACTGGAGGGATTTTGATGAAATTTGATATGATGATAGCTGGATATCCGGGTCAACATATAGGATACTTTTTACTGCGGGAAAATCTCTGAGAAATTTATATTAAACATTAAAACATAAGTAGGGACGAACCCGAGCGGAGCGAGGATGAGTCCCTAGTTATATTATAATTATAGTTTCAGAATACGTAAGTTTTTAAGCATATCCAAATATATTCCATTTGCGTTGTAATGTGATAAGTTAGGATATTTGCAATTTACATATGAAAATGTTGTCAAACTAGTTTCCGTGTTTGGTTTTGCTTGCATGAATAATGTATGTGAACTGAATTTTACAGGCGCTATAATCATATATAAATAAAATGTAAATAGATACCATTTATAATTCTAATATAGTTATTCTTAATATCAAATGAATGCACGATACGTGTTTTTCTATTTTTTACTGTTTTCATAAAAAAATACTACACTTCAGGTGAAGATTTTTTATGTATTTCCTTATTAGCAGCTCACCGTCGCCTCGCTCGGGTTTTTTCATAGTGAAAGAAAAGCTATCCCACGGGAACGGTACTTTTTTCTGGAATAAAAAGTAACGTATATGCTATTGTGTATATAATTTATCTCTGTGCCAAATTTCATCCAGATCCGTTCAGCAGTTCTTTCGTGATTGAGTAACAAACATCCATACATCCAAATTTTCGCATTTATAATATTAATAGGATGTTAGGTAATATCTTAGATTTTATTTAAAAAAATACTTATTTTATGCACTCTAAACTAATAACTAAACCGATTTTGAAAAGAATTTCATGAATTTTATAAAGGTAATAATGGACAATTGATAAATGACACTATATAACGTCATGGGTTATTGAGATGGGGTTTTTTTTATTTGGTACTTATTTGTTAGGGAAAGGAACGTGTCAAGTACTTATTTTATTTACTAGCGACTTACCCTCGCTCCAATCGGCTTCGTCCCTAGTTACCTTTTAAGGTTTAGTATAGATTTCTCTGAGATATTTTCCTGATGTAAAAAGTATCCTATATGTTGACCCAGTTAACCAGCTATCATCATACCAAATTTCATTCATATCTGTTTCGTGATTTTCTCGTGATGCGTTTACAGACAGACAAAAATTCTAAAAACTATAGATTCGGCCTCCGTATCGATAATTAAGACTATTTCAATAATATTTTCCAAAAAATATTTAATGTACAGATAAGACTCAGAATATTATATATATATATATATATATATATATATATATATATATATATATATATAGATTTACCAGTCATAATTAAATACAGTATTTTTAAATTAAAATATAAGCACAATATTACTTAATTCTAAATGCATTATTTTTTTAAATGGATAAAAGAAAACACTACTTAACTTAAAATATAAATATTAAATATTTAGGGATTAGGGAGGAGTATAAAATAAAATTTATGGCAATAACGATTGTTAGAAATATAAGTCATAGTGTGAGTATAATCTGGTTCAAAAGCTAGTTTCTATGATTAACATATGTATGATATTCACTTAACTGGTCTTAAAGTTTGCGAATTCCATACGTCTATTATCCCATTAATATACTTGTGGGTTGAATAGTAATAACTTAATCTATTTAAGAGATAATGTCTTAGCGGATTTGGGGTCGGTTAGGGGATTGACTTATAAGCTGGTCCGCTGCTACTATGCTAGAAGGTCTTTTGTGATATAAATCAACTTTAATGTCATTAGATTAAGCGGCATACAATAGGAACTAGCGATGTTACTTAGAGCACTTGCCGGGTCATCTATATACATGGGATTTGCAAGATTATAATTATGTACAATATACATATGCGTGAAATGATATTTTTATAGTAAAATAGGGACACACCCTCGCTTCGCTCCGGTTCATTCTTAGGTTCCTACAAACAAAGGTTCATACAAACTTTCATCTCCATTTTCACTCCCTTAAGGGATGATTCCCGGGATAGAAACTATCTTATGTCCTTTCCAGGGTCTCAAACTATCTTATTACCAAATTTCATCTAAATTGATTTCGTTTGGAGCTTATTGGGTACAAACAAACAAACAAAAAAATCTTTCCCTTTTATAATATTAGTATAGATGATATGATTTTAAGAATATAATGGACAATACGCGTAAACATTGTTTTATGTAATTTTAATAGAATAAATAGTTCAAGTGTAAAAGTGCTTTTATTTGCATTCCCGGATCTTACATACGTAATTTGCTATACTCACGTATTTATAATTTCAAATCATAAATATACTTTAGGCAGTGGTAGCCCAGTGGTAACGCGCTCGCTTGGGAAACCGAGAGAAGCGGGTTCAAACCCCGTCTCTCGCACCTCTGATATTTTTATGTGCGAACCATTTCTAACATGATTACCACTTACCTTACGGTGAAGGAAAACATCGTGAGGAAACCTGCATGTCTGAGAAAACCTAGCAAGTTTTCGAAAGACATGTGAAGTCCGCCAATCCGCACTTGGATGACTTGGACTTTACATCAATCATGGTCTCTCCCGTGACCATGATTGCTGTAAAGCAATCGAAACGTCGGGAACCAAAAATCAAAATAAATCCGCGAAAAAATCCGAAAAGATAGTTTTATGTAAACCTTATAAAATGCCATCCAAACAATAATGCTGTCTTTGACTTTTGCACTTTCGTGTTTGAATCTAAATACGGCCTCCAATTTAAATTGTTTACTCGAACATTATCTAATTACCAGCTCAAGTAAAACAACAGCTGTAATTCTTTTAAATTATTCTGCGAAATTTGCTTTGAAAGTAGAATAATTGAAGTTCACGCTTTCATTTGTAATTTGGTTTGGGATTTCCGCTTATTTTAAAAAATTGTTTGTTGGATGTCGAACCATATTAATCTTGTAAATAAGGATTACTTGTAAGTTGATTTTGAAATCGGGTAAAGAAATCAACATTGTTTCATTAAAAGTACTCGAGAAGAGATAAAGGGATAAAGTGAAAAAGAATATAAGAAGAAGCAATATGAGTTATTTATAATGGAGAAATGATAAGCAAAAAATACTAAAAAGTAAAAAAATAATAATAACTGATTGGTAGTTTTCATTTACTATAGATACCTAATCAGATATTTTCGAAGTCGGAGCCAGCCGAGAATGCAATTGATAACCTCCTTTGTTTGAAGTCGGGTAAAAAGGGAACTAATTTGATAAATACTATGTAATATAATACTATAGGCTATCCTAGTTTGTTTTTTTAATTAAACCGAATACTTTGGAAACCCTATTCACCCCAACAAAGATAAAGTTTTTAAAAATCCTATTATAAACTAATAATAATTAAAAATATATCATCAGCATTTCACGTACAACGATTTGGTCTGGATATCGAAGAAATTAGTGAAGGAAAAATCAAAAAATATTTATACTTCTATACTAATATTATAAAGATGCAGAGTTTGTTTTTTTGTTTGTTTGAATGCACTAATCTTAGGAACTGCTAATCCAATGTGAAAAAATCTTTTTGCATTAGATAGCCCGTTTATTGAGAAAGGCTACAGGCTATATTTCATCATGCTACTACCCAAAGGAGCGGAGCAGTAATCATAAATGTCAACAAATCCTGCAGACTTCCATACATTATTGTAAAACTGTTGTTATTTCTAATCATGTTATGAAGTTAAAAAAATATGAGCGACGCGACGTTTAGAAATTAAAATATCGATTTGCAATTTTCAGAATCCGAATCTTTTCGAATTTCGAAAATAACAAAATAACGACAAAAAAGTATTAAAAAAAAACATTTTTTTAACGATTTTGGAAATTAAAAATAATTGAAATTTTACTGTAAATGACCTCTAAAAACTTAAAAAAAAATAATAAAAACCGACTTCCAGGCACTGAAAAATAAAAAATAAGTAAACGGGGGTTTTCATATAAAATAGATACTTAATCAGATTTTTTCGAAGTCGGTGTGCTTTGATTTGTATTGGCTGGCACCGACTTCGAAAAAATCTGATTAAGTATCTATTCTAAATGAAAACCCCCGTTTACTTATTTTTTATTTTTCAGTGCCTGGAAGTCGGTTTTTTTTTTTTTTTTAAAGTTTTTATTTTTCCATTTTTAGTGTAGACGTTTCATCAATACAAATTAATCAAGCCCAAACACCAGGTAATTGCTGTAAATCGTTGAGGAGTTCCCTCGACTATCTTTCGGGTCCATCATCAGATCGACTCCAGAACTTCATTAAATAGTAGTGCTTTAAAATACCTAATGAAAATGTTAACAAACGCACTAGTCGCCGCTACAATTTTCGAAAGTTCCCCTCGATTTCTCTGGGATCCCATCATCAGATCATAGTTTCCTTATCATGGTACCACTCTTGGGATATCTCCTTTCCAACAAAAAATCATCATTATCATTATCAAAATCGGTTCATAAACGACGAAAAAATGCCCGAACAAACATAATATATATATATATATATATATATATATATATATATATATATATATATATATATATATATTGGAAGTCGGTAAAAAATTTTTTTTGAGCTGATTTTTTAAGGAGGTTCTTAAAACGTGTTAAACTAACATCATACAAAATACGAAAAAAATCGTATCACCACCGAGGAAATAGTATAGGAATAACAATATACCTACTAACGTTAGCACTTTCAGAACTATATAAGAGAACAAATTGAAAAATTTAATATAACTCCCAGTACGAGACAAAAAGATTGAATCGAGAAACTGTAGAGTAGAAATAATAGTGTTCTCTTAAGTAGAAACGTTTGTAATAACGTGACATGAGGGACTTTATTGTTCATAATAAATGTCATGTGAGCATTGTCTCTTGTAATACCTTACAAGTGGTACATTCTTATTTATATATATTTTTATTTATGTATGTATGTATTTGTATATATTCAGCCCTTTTTAACGTCCCACTGCTGGGCACGGGCCTCCCTTCAATACGAGGGAGATCAGGCCATAGTCCACCACGCTGGCCAAATGCGGATTGGCGGACTTCACATGTCTTTCAAAAACTTGCTAGGTTGTCTCAGACATGCAGGTTTCCTCACGATGTTTTCCTTCACCGTAAGGCAAGTGGTAATCATGTTAGAAATGATTCGCACATTAAAATATCAGAGGTGCGAGACCCGGGATTTGAATCCGCTTTACTCGGTTTCCGAAGCGAGCGCGTTACCACTGGGCTACCACTGCCTTCTTATTTATAGGTAAATTAAAATAAAACTATATTTTTCGCGGTTTTAACGGAGTTTCGCGGTTTTTCTAAAAATCGGGAATCATAAAACTTCGAAATAATCTGTCGAAATAGTTTTCATTCAATTTTGAAATGAAATTTTACGAAATGAATTGTCAAAAAAAGTCATAATGCTTATATCTCTCGTTTCATAGTAAAATACGTAGTCTATATGTAGTTTAAACGCCTATTAAAACCTTTTGTTGTTACCTTGTATTATATAGTGTATATAAGAAATTTTTTAAGCCAATTAGGAAGGTGCGAGTCATTCCCATAACAAGTATTTCTCATTACTTGCTGGAAAGGCTTAGCGTAAAATATTGTAAAGTTACAATATTTTACGCTTATTTATACAACAATACAATATTTTGTGCTTATTATACATTATTTTAATTACAATATTATTATATTCTTTATTGCACTTTAAAATTAATACAGTAAAAAACTTGACAATAAACTTAGTTAACAAAAGGTGGACTTATCTCTGAGAGAGATCTCTTCCAGTCAACCACTGGATGTGAAAGAAGATGTCAGCGGGCAATATAGTGCAAAAAGTGCAAAACATTACAATATTCAATATTATTTTATTTTTACATTATTATAATTACAATAATTTATGCTTATTATGTATAGTATGATATCGAAGTTCTAAGATTTCATGAATAAAGGTATTTATTTATTCAATAATTATCTATCAAAACGTTTCTTAGAAATATACTTGCGATAACTTAATTTAATAAAGAAATATTTGGAAACTAGTGTGTCCAATGAGGTTTTCGATCGACTACTTCGCAAATGCCACGTTCTTTAAAATATCAAAGTGGAATACAATCGTTCTTTCCCTTATAATATGTAACTTTTTAAGGGATGTTTTTGACATAATTCTTAAAATACGGAACTCTTGCAATGTCATAACATTAGACTCAGGACTTAGACTTTAGACTTTTTTTTCTTTATTTTTTTTCTTTTAGTAGTGTTAAAATTTACCACAATGTGGTATATTTCATTACACATACTACATAGCGTTCGTTTTCTGTAGTACATTGTTTTCATATAACTTTATTAGTTTTCGCGGCGAACGCAAATAAAGCTCCCAGTAGGCCTGATTTTTTCCGACATCTTCAACAATTATCGTCATATTTCAGCTAATTTAGACAAAACCTTAATGAATTATACACTTAAACCTTCCTCATGAATCACTCCATCTATTAGTGGAGATCGTATGAAAATCCGTTGGGTAGTTTTTGAGCTTATCGCTTTCAGACCGACGAACGCGGCAGGGGATTGTATTTTATAATTTGTATTGATTGATAATTTCAAATCTATGGACGTACCTGAAGGAAGCAAAGATACCTAAGATTTTATACAGCTTAAAGATGATATATTAAAATTAACATCCGAATTGATAAAAACAGGCGATCCTGTAGGATATGTGTAGTTTTATTTCCAATTTGAACTGGGTTTCTTGAGAGTGAAGTTCAACTTTTTTAATTTAATTTAATTACATAGATCCGATGGCTCGACAGCTGCTCTAAATGATAATGCGGCAGGCAGATACTAACTTTACTGATGCATTAATTTGTTTGATAAAACTGAGGGGCTAAAAGTCATCCTGAAATCGTTAAATAATAGAAATTACCAAAATTGTTTTGTCATATCAGTTGTTATGTAATAAAAACATAATATATCATTCCCATATATTTTTTCAGAATTTTATTCTTCACTAGCGACTCGCCGTCGCTTTGTTTCAGGTTTGTTCCTAGCCAAAAACAAATCTATCCCACTGAAACCGTACTTTTTTTCAGGATGATATATAGCCTATAGCCTTCCTCAAAAAACGGGCTGTCTAATGAAAAAATATTTTTTCAAATGGGAATAGTAGTTCTTGAGATAAGCGCGTTCAAACCAACAAACAAACTCTGCCTTTATAATATTAGTATAGATTCAATTGTATGACATTTATTAAGCTTCTATACTTTAAATTATGCTACTTTTTTCCTTCTTAATATGGATATTTCCAGGTTTCGATTCACGAACGAATAGAAAGATCGAGGGTGGCTTTAAATAGCAATAAATATTACCAAAAAAAATTCGTAAGAAACCTGCGGCATAACATTTTCGTAATGCGATTTATTTGCAAATCGTCCCTACAAATCAAAAATTATATGATCCTTATTGTTTTTATACTATATTTACTTCTTTGTATTTTCTCGAAGTAATTTTTCTTGTTCTCCAAATAAAACATTTGAAATTTTGTACTTCGTCTTTTGCAACTAAATAATTTGCAGTAAACGAAAGATTGTTAAAGTACTCGTAGTTTTTGAGGTAATTATTGTGATATACGAACAAGCGGACCGACGGCTAGACAGATAGACATACAGACAGCGAAATTAAAAAGGTTTCGTTTTGGCCATTTGGCTTAGAATTTCGTATCTTAAAAATTAATTTCTGATATTATTTATAGATTGCTATGAAAATATCAAAACTGTGAAATAAAACAAAGTTACCTTTAGAAATAGACATTAAATTTTTATTTCTTATAAGGTTAAAATATTCATCGTTTTTAAGGTTTTATTAGCACTTATATTCAAGTTTTCAGCTAGTAAATATGCACCTAGCATTTTTATGATGCAGAGTTCTGCATGTGCGTTTGTAATGCCTTAGGTATTTTAAAATAAAACTATCTTTTCGGATTATTTCTCTAATAATTTCATGTAATACGTATATTTAAGCGTATCATATTGTACTTTGAATAAATACAAAAGGAAATAAGTGTTTACTGAGATCAAGTTTCATTGTCGTATATTATATAGCATCTTCCCAATACGTACAATCACAAGTTTGATTTTTAGAGCAAAAAGTCACAATTTAACTGACTCTTTTTGTGAGATATTCGTCATAATATTATCACTACATATTATAAATTATTAAAAAAAATAAAAACCGACTTCCAGGCACTGAAAAGTGAAAAATAACCAAACGGGGGTTTTCATTTAGAATAGATACTTAATCAAATATTTTCGAAGTCGGTGTGCTTTGATTTGTATTGGCTGGTATATAAATATATTTTCCTTAAACAATACTATTGAATATTATATGCTATACTACTACGATACTATAAAGAGCTTTATTGATTTTTATAAAAGGCGTAAAAGGAAGTCCATTACTGGAGGTGTCGGTCAATTTTCAATGAACGTAAAAGTTGAAGCTTTTTCACCCCTAATAAAAGCTTGACATTTACAAAGTGTTTTTATATTTTTAAAAATATATGACATTTTTAAGGCAGTGATAACCGATGGGAGATGAAAACGAAAGGGTTTCAAATTCAAGGTCCCGCACCTCAAATACTTTCTTGTGCGATTAATTTTCAATATGATTACCGTTTGTAATATGGTGAAAGAAAACATCGTAAGGAAAGCTTGCCTGAGAGAACCTAACAAGTGTTCGAAAGACATGTGAAGTCCGCCAATCTGCGTTTGGCCAGCACAGTGGACTATGGCCTGATCCCCTTGCCTTGAAGGGAGGCCCGTGCCCACTATTAAGATACGGCAACAAAATATAAAATAATGAAATGTGAAAATTTGTAAGTAGTGCAAAATTATTTTATTTGTCTATGTTTCATCATTTAAGAATAGTATTATGTAGATTCTCATTTAAAACCACCTTTTGTAAATGACAAGATATAACTTAAACCAGATAAGCTTCCAGTTAAATTATATTAAGGTACGCATAATGAAGGAAATCAAAGGGGAAAGAGTCATTGGTGCGAAAAATGAGACTGAATTCAGAAATGACGGCAGTTTCAAATGTTTTCGAAATAATAATACACACTGTTTTGTTGTTTTGATAATATATTTTACTGTAACTTCAATAGCGTAACCTAAATAAGAGTTACCTACGTAATATTTTAGCGATTACGATGTACAATATAATATAACATGGATGTCTTCCCGACCGATGTCGGCTCCGGCGGTCAATTTCGCGGAGACTCACCAACAGTGTAGGAGATATTATAGTGCGCAAGTGTACACGCAGACACAAGTGCACTCTCTAGTGAAAGGGATTCACTCTCAAATTCCTATGGGAAGGTAATTCGACACGACCGGTCGTAGATTAGACGCAGGACTGACGGATTCATGTGCTATCTAAGGCACGGGACTGAAACCCCGCCAACTTCCCTCTTCTAGACTGTAAAAAGATTCAAAAACTAAACTGGGCTCGATCTAGGACTCGAACCCAGGGACTCTGGATCTGCCAGTACACCACTGAAGCTAGCTATCTACCTTTATTTTTTACAAAGTTAGTTTTTGAGATAAGACCGAATCAACCTTTTAATTTATAATATGTAGTGATAATACAGGCAATACACATTATATTTGTACGGCACATTATCTTTTTAGATGAAAAAATCTCTTATTTTAAATCATGTCTAATTTTTTCTGTCAGAACTTAATATTTATTATTGTAACACGTCTATAAAAATAAATATCGACTCATTTTTTTCTAATTAATCAGATCCTACTCTACTATATATACATCTCTGCCATACCATACCAATGACATGCAATCGATTTAATTTTCCTCATTGTGGTTATAAGGAATTGAATCGGTACCGAAATTAAAATCACATTGGAAGGTTACATTAATAGAAAAGTTAGTAGGTAGTAAGTAGTTAACGTTAATAGTATACGTTATTAGTTTACGAAGTGTATAGCAAACAACAACATCAACGAAATGAGTCTACGCTCGAGTTTTTGATGAATATATATTTACTATATTTGCTTTATATTTATATTTACTAAAAATAAATTGTTATAAGGGTTGCTAGCAAAATCTTTTTTGTTTTCTTTTTACTTTAACTCTTTTTTTTACGTTTATGAAAAAAAAAGAAAAAGACCATATTTAATCGCCTTTTATAACCACTACTATTTTTTGCACATATCGGTACAGCGTAGAGTGCGTCACTTTAGTCGCATTTTCAAAATACACGACAGCGAATGCACTTTTGTATGGTATCAGATATGTAATAAATGATGAAACAAAAACAATAATTTGTGGTCGCACTCACCCCAAATTACTTAAGGGTGACATATAAAATAATAGTATATAACAAATAAATAGATATTTTGGGACATTAAAACACAGCACCACCTAGTTCCATGGTAAGCTACGTACGAGGCTTGTGTTATGGATACCAGATAGTTGATTTACTATACATATATTACTTTAAATACATACATATTATAAATAAAAACATCCATGACTGAGGTACAAACATTCGTGCTCATCACACAAATGAATGCCCCCAGCGAGATTCGAACTCGTGACCGCTGGCACAGCGAGTAGGGTCACTACAAACTGAGCCACACGTGTCGTCAAATGTATATGTATGATGATAGATGCCATCATCTATATTCTCTTTAAAGCTGGTGAATTCCGTGTCTTCGATAAACTGAACTACAATAAACATATGACAGAAATTAACTCAGTAAATGTAAAATTTAATTTAAAAAAAATTCGGATTATTTCGCGAATTTATTTTGTTTTTTGGTTCCCCACGTTTCGAATGCTTTACAGCACACATGATCAAGGTTCTTTATCTATCCATTTGGAAGTTCAGTACATCAAACATGGCAACATTAAAAAAAATGTTAAAATTAATTACTTTTAAAGGTATAAAATATAATATTTTTATCTTTTATTAGTCATTCTTAACGTCTGTGTATCACAATATCGTTTTTGACACGTAATTCGTGAGAAGCCTTCAAGATCACTCGGCGACTAGCTTTTATTTAAATGGATATATGTAAAATTGTTAGTACGTTATTCGAGCGTATTTGATTATGATTTAACCTTTCTTAGTTGTATAGATGACATTCATATAAAGGGACAATTATTACAAAGGTTATAATATTTATGAGATTTTGATGAGAAAGTCTTGGGGAAAGTCACGGTTGTTAATTTTAAAATGTAAAGCTAGGTTTCTGTCTCTTTATGTGATGATAACTACTATATTATAAGGCACTGAGTGGTTTAAAATTTATTATGACTATGTCAAAAAAAGCCTATAAAATCCGCCAAATTGTTAATCTTCTTAGCAATGAATAATAAGTTAATATATGATTACATACATATTGTTCCCTTTTTTTTATTATATTGTGATGTCTCTCTAATTAAACAAGCCAGTACTACCCACAAAGACTCGACGGAACCGGTTAGAATGATTGAAACGGTAACAAAATGGTATTAATATGGCTTTGCAGGTTCATTTGGGAACTCAACTACGGTACCCCGATAGCTGGCATACCGAGGTAGACAACCTGCCCTCAAAAAAGTCAAGGAGTTGCTCCAATAGCTAAGCGTTAGTTGAAAAAAAATAACCTTTATACCGGCATATATCCGGTACGTATCTGGAATACTGTAGTGTGCTGAAAGTTTTTTATTTAATTATACAGTACCTGACTGACTGAGCTTCGATCAGCGTTTTTCGGCAGAAATATAAAAACTGTTTTTTTTTTCAGAAAAGAAATTTATATTGATAAACTTAAAAAGCAAAATCTTATCTAAATATAAAATTTGATCCAAATCATTGGAGCTGTTTTCGAGATACACAAAATAAATTTATATGTATACAAGAATTACTAATTTAAAATTATAAGATACTCGAAGCTCAATATTGCTATTAGTCGCAAAATATTTGCCAGTGAATCTGTTTGAAAAAGTGAGACTTTTCACAGATATAATATTAGTTTGCCTTTATGTAGATGATAATTATTGGATGAGCTGAATGACTTATCAAAGTGTTTTTTATTAGGTTACTATATTCCATGCTTAAAGGTTTTTCTCTTTTACCCAAATTGAATAAGTAACTTTTCTTAAAGCTACTAAGCTATTAAGTTCCTAAAACCGTTCCTAACCTAACCGTGAATACTTTATAAGTATATACTAACAATATACTCAGTTTTGGTCCAACATCAAAACAGTCTATAAGTAAATCCTGCATTTCGAACTTATACAATGCTCGTGTAAATACTCGTGTAAATTATTTCCAATTGTAAACAATTGTGTTTTGAAAACAAAGGAACCGACATCTGAGGTCTCGAAGCTTGTTCAACTCAATCTGTTGCGGTTGGTGTAAGCGCTGTTTACATCATCTTGTTCAGTGTTGCTTACTCTTCGCCATAGTCTTACGTTTGGCCCCAAAGATTTTGCTGAATATAGCTGTAATATTTTGTTTAAAATTATTATGGTAGTATAATTTTGCAAGAGGCCATACTATATGATAAATGATACATTTATAATGTAAATATTTTCAATCCGAAAATTATCTGTAATTCAAAAAAAAACGATCACTATTTTGTATTAAGTGACACAAATGTACACAAATACATTCAAAATATTTACTTTTACCAACAATTTACCTATAATTTTTAAATTTATTTCGACTTCTACGACTTTATTACGGAAATTATATTATAATTATATTATTTTTAGAAACCAGAAGTGGATTTTATTTAAAAAATAAAATCTAACAAATACAACACAGCTTAGACGTGTGAACGCTCCGACGTTTGACGTAAAAACAAGCCCTGTCATCTGTTTGTCACTTCTTTTTATAGGCGCAATGCGACTAGGCTATTGCTCCTTCCCGCTCACTCCCAACACGGCCTCTCCTGACTGGGCGTCGTCCTCGACCGCATCTGGTCTGTTGCTGGACCCTGGTATAGGTAGCGCATCACGTTCACCGTCTACTTCGTCATCAGATTCATCTGAAAGTCAACTTATATAGACAACTCAAACATTCATCTCTCAATCACCTAATTCACACGTCCCATTCATTTCTATCTCACAAAAAACGGTAATTCGACAATTCATCCATCCTCAACTATAGATCACCATCTACAGAAACGTCTTGCTTACAAACACAACCATACAGGGTCGGAATCACCGTTGCGTGCGTTTCAGGAACGTTTTACTGCGAGGACAAGTTTCTCTACACACTGCCACAGGTCTTATAGAATTAACTTGCCTCAATGTCTCAGTTAAGTGATCCAGTAGCATCTACATCGGACCAATACACAACACTAACTCAGTAACAACTACATCGGGTCTCTAATGATATTGATCCAGTAACATCTACATCGGACCATTATACAACACTAACGCAGTAACAACTACATCGGGTCTCTAATGATATTGATCCAGTAACATCTACATCGGACCATTATACAACACTAACCTAGTAACAACTACATCGGGTTTCTAATGATATTGATCCAGTAACATCTACATCGGATCGTCTATCAGCACAGATCCAGTAACAACTACATCGGATCATCTATCAGCACAGATCCAGTAACAACTACATCGGATCGTTTATCGACACGGACCCAGTAACAACTACATCGGGCCGATACGAGTAACACAGTCAAGTAGACTGATAAACATCAGACTTAACCAGCTACATAACATAAATATGTGCAAACACTCACTTTCAAAGAACGCTGTGCATGTTTCAGAAAACCACTCCCCTCGCCAGGGAGCGCCATATACTGAGCCACAGCCTGGCTAGTTTTTCCATAGGCTCCACTGAGCAATTTGAGTTCGTAGCGTCCGCTTGGCAGGACCTTAATATCTCGGTATGGACTACGAGAACGAAGACGCCGCGATCTACCCACTACTTTAACAAAATTACGCACGGTACAAGAGTTACAAATTTAACGAATCGCGCCTTGAATAAATTTACAAAATGGATAGTCCAAACGGTTAGGCTGCGTGTGTGATCTCACTTCTGATTTTAGAAACCAGAAGTGGATTTTATTTAAAAAATAAAATCTAACAAATACAACACAGCTTAGACGTGTGAACGCTCCGACGTTTGACGTAAAAACAAGCCCTGTCATCTGTTTGTCACTTCTTTTTATAGGCGCAATGCGACTAGGCTATTGCTCCTTCCCGCTCACTCCCAACATTATATTATATAGTATAGATGCAGTATACTAACTTCGGCATATGGTGAATACAAGCATTCCAGTAATGTTTGGTTCATATAATAATATTAGTATAATCATATCAAAAGGAAGGTATATCAAAGAGGATGATCGTTTACATACCCATAAAAGGGAAGCATATTTAAATATCTGGTTTTCTTAAATTTCTTCGTTCCAGAATATATTATGCACTTTGTTTCAGCAAATATATGGTAATCATCTTCGAAGTATTGGAATGGATCATTAGCTCAATTTAATGGCTTGGAAAGAAATCCGGCTCGAAGGATCAAAATTCGATTTCGCATTAGGAGTTCGTTTATCTCCCTATTATATTACTCTGGTTACTGGTTTTCGCGAACTTTAACTCGAATTCGACAAATCACTTACAATTTGATTTAAGATAATGTTTGATAATGATAATGTTTTGATGAATATATATTTACTATATTTGCTTTATATTTATATTTACTAAAAATAAATTGTTATAAGGGTTGCTAGCAAAATCTTTTTTGTTTTCTTTTTACTTTAACTCTTTTTTTTACGTTTATGAAAAAAAAAGAAAAAGACCATATTTAATCGCCTTTTATAACCACTACTATTTTTTGCACATATCGGTACAGCGTAGAGTGCGTCACTTTAGTCGCATTTTCAAAATACACGACAGCGAATGCACTTTTGTATGGTATCAGATATGTAATAAATGATGAAACAAAAACAATAATTTGTGGTCGCACTCACCCCAAATTACTTAAGGGTGACATATAAAATAATAGTATATAACAAATAAATAGATATTTTGGGACATTAAAACACAGCACCACCTAGTTCCATGGTAAGCTACGTACGAGGCTTGTGTTATGGATACCAGATAGTTGATTTACTATACATATATTACTTTAAATACATACATATTATAAATAAAAACATCCATGACTGAGGTACAAACATTCGTGCTCATCACACAAATGAATGCCCCCAGCGAGATTCGAACTCGTGACCGCTGGCACAGCGAGTAGGGTCACTACAAACTGAGCCACACGTGTCGTCAAATGTATATGTATGATGATAGATGCCATCATCTATATTCTCTTTAAAGCTGGTGAATTCCGTGTCTTCGATAAACTGAACTACAATAAACATATGACAGAAATTAACTCAGTAAATGTAAAATTTAATTTAAAAAAAATTCGGATTATTTCGCGAATTTATTTTGTTTTTTGGTTCCCCACGTTTCGAATGCTTTACAGCACACATGATCAAGGTTCTTTATCTATCCATTTGGAAGTTCAGTACATCAAACATGGCAACATTAAAAAAAATGTTAAAATTAATTACTTTTAAAGGTATAAAATATAATATTTTTATCTTTTATTAGTCATTCTTAACGTCTGTGTATCACAATATCGTTTTTGACACGTAATTCGTGAGAAGCCTTCAAGATCACTCGGCGACTAGCTTTTATTTAAATGGATATATGTAAAATTGTTAGTACGTTATTCGAGCGTATTTGATTATGATTTAACCTTTCTTAGTTGTATAGATGACATTCATATAAAGGGACAATTATTACAAAGGTTATAATATTTATGAGATTTTGATGAGAAAGTCTTGGGGAAAGTCACGGTTGTTAATTTTAAAATGTAAAGCTAGGTTTCTGTCTCTTTATGTGATGATAACTACTATATTATAAGGCACTGAGTGGTTTAAAATTTATTATGACTATGTCAAAAAAAGCCTATAAAATCCGCCAAATTGTTAATCTTCTTAGCAATGAATAATAAGTTAATATATGATTACATACATATTGTTCCCTTTTTTTTATTATATTGTGATGTCTCTCTAATTAAACAAGCCAGTACTACCCACAAAGACTCGACGGAACCGGTTAGAATGATTGAAACGGTAACAAAATGGTATTAATATGGCTTTGCAGGTTCATTTGGGAACTCAACTACGGTACCCCGATAGCTGGCATACCGAGGTAGACAACCTGCCCTCAAAAAAGTCAAGGAGTTGCTCCAATAGCTAAGCGTTAGTTGAAAAAAAATAACCTTTATACCGGCATATATCCGGTACGTATCTGGAATACTGTAGTGTGCTGAAAGTTTTTTATTTAATTATACAGTACCTGACTGACTGAGCTTCGATCAGCGTTTTTCGGCAGAAATATAAAAACTGTTTTTTTTTTCAGAAAAGAAATTTATATTGATAAACTTAAAAAGCAAAATCTTATCTAAATATAAAATTTGATCCAAATCATTGGAGCTGTTTTCGAGATACACAAAATAAATTTATATGTATACAAGAATTACTAATTTAAAATTATAAGATACTCGAAGCTCAATATTGCTATTAGTCGCAAAATATTTGCCAGTGAATCTGTTTGAAAAAGTGAGACTTTTCACAGATATAATATTAGTTTGCCTTTATGTAGATGATAATTATTGGATGAGCTGAATGACTTATCAAAGTGTTTTTTATTAGGTTACTATATTCCATGCTTAAAGGTTTTTCTCTTTTACCCAAATTGAATAAGTAACTTTTCTTAAAGCTACTAAGCTATTAAGTTCCTAAAACCGTTCCTAACCTAACCGTGAATACTTTATAAGTATATACTAACAATATACTCAGTTTTGGTCCAACATCAAAACAGTCTATAAGTAAATCCTGCATTTCGAACTTATACAATGCTCGTGTAAATACTCGTGTAAATTATTTCCAATTGTAAACAATTGTGTTTTGAAAACAAAGGAACCGACATCTGAGGTCTCGAAGCTTGTTCAACTCAATCTGTTGCGGTTGGTGTAAGCGCTGTTTACATCATCTTGTTCAGTGTTGCTTACTCTTCGCCATAGTCTTACGTTTGGCCCCAAAGATTTTGCTGAATATAGCTGTAATATTTTGTTTAAAATTATTATGGTAGTATAATTTTGCAAGAGGCCATACTATATGATAAATGATACATTTATAATGTAAATATTTTCAATCCGAAAATTATCTGTAATTCAAAAAAAAACGATCACTATTTTGTATTAAGTGACACAAATGTACACAAATACATTCAAAATATTTACTTTTACCAACAATTTACCTATAATTTTTAAATTTATTTCGACTTCTACGACTTTATTACGGAAATTATATTATAATTATATTATTTTTAGAAACCAGAAGTGGATTTTATTTAAAAAATAAAATCTAACAAATACAACACAGCTTAGACGTGTGAACGCTCCGACGTTTGACGTAAAAACAAGCCCTGTCATCTGTTTGTCACTTCTTTTTATAGGCGCAATGCGACTAGGCTATTGCTCCTTCCCGCTCACTCCCAACACGGCCTCTCCTGACTGGGCGTCGTCCTCGACCGCATCTGGTCTGTTGCTGGACCCTGGTATAGGTAGCGCATCACGTTCACCGTCTACTTCGTCATCAGATTCATCTGAAAGTCAACTTATATAGACAACTCAAACATTCATCTCTCAATCACCTAATTCACACGTCCCATTCATTTCTATCTCACAAAAAACGGTAATTCGACAATTCATCCATCCTCAACTATAGATCACCATCTACAGAAACGTCTTGCTTACAAACACAACCATACAGGGTCGGAATCACCGTTGCGTGCGTTTCAGGAACGTTTTACTGCGAGGACAAGTTTCTCTACACACTGCCACAGGTCTTATAGAATTAACTTGCCTCAATGTCTCAGTTAAGTGATCCAGTAGCATCTACATCGGACCAATACACAACACTAACTCAGTAACAACTACATCGGGTCTCTAATGATATTGATCCAGTAACATCTACATCGGACCATTATACAACACTAACGCAGTAACAACTACATCGGGTCTCTAATGATATTGATCCAGTAACATCTACATCGGACCATTATACAACACTAACCTAGTAACAACTACATCGGGTTTCTAATGATATTGATCCAGTAACATCTACATCGGATCGTCTATCAGCACAGATCCAGTAACAACTACATCGGATCATCTATCAGCACAGATCCAGTAACAACTACATCGGATCGTTTATCGACACGGACCCAGTAACAACTACATCGGGCCGATACGAGTAACACAGTCAAGTAGACTGATAAACATCAGACTTAACCAGCTACATAACATAAATATGTGCAAACACTCACTTTCAAAGAACGCTGTGCATGTTTCAGAAAACCACTCCCCTCGCCAGGGAGCGCCATATACTGAGCCACAGCCTGGCTAGTTTTTCCATAGGCTCCACTGAGCAATTTGAGTTCGTAGCGTCCGCTTGGCAGGACCTTAATATCTCGGTATGGACTACGAGAACGAAGACGCCGCGATCTACCCACTACTTTAACAAAATTACGCACGGTACAAGAGTTACAAATTTAACGAATCGCGCCTTGAATAAATTTACAAAATGGATAGTCCAAACGGTTAGGCTGCGTGTGTGATCTCACTTCTGATTTTAGAAACCAGAAGTGGATTTTATTTAAAAAATAAAATCTAACAAATACAACACAGCTTAGACGTGTGAACGCTCCGACGTTTGACGTAAAAACAAGCCCTGTCATCTGTTTGTCACTTCTTTTTATAGGCGCAATGCGACTAGGCTATTGCTCCTTCCCGCTCACTCCCAACATTATATTATATAGTATAGATGCAGTATACTAACTTCGGCATATGGTGAATACAAGCATTCCAGTAATGTTTGGTTCATATAATAATATTAGTATAATCATATCAAAAGGAAGGTATATCAAAGAGGATGATCGTTTACATACCCATAAAAGGGAAGCATATTTAAATATCTGGTTTTCTTAAATTTCTTCGTTCCAGAATATATTATGCACTTTGTTTCAGCAAATATATGGTAATCATCTTCGAAGTATTGGAATGGATCATTAGCTCAATTTAATGGCTTGGAAAGAAATCCGGCTCGAAGGATCAAAATTCGATTTCGCATTAGGAGTTCGTTTATCTCCCTATTATATTACTCTGGTTACTGGTTTTCGCGAACTTTAACTCGAATTCGACAAATCACTTACAATTTGATTTAAGATAATGTTTGCTAATTACATATCCAGGAACTAATAACCATTTTCATTTGTGAATAGTAAAACATAAGGGACAAGAAGTCGGAACTATTGTCATAGTTCAGTTCAGTTTCTATTATTTAGTTAAAAATTATTTTATTGATTTCAAAAAGTTTATATAGTATAGTTAGCACTTTTACAGTTAACACTATTCAAACAGCAAAAGGTACATAATGATTTAATGAAAACTCAAATTACGCCCTTTATCGACTTGGTACATTGTTCCAAGTCAATTACGTACAATCGTCCATAGCGAGGTAAAAATACCTATTTCCCCTTTCCACGCCACTACGGCACGCCTATTACTGCAGTAACGTCAGAAGTAAACTTAGCTTAACTAAAAATAAATCTTTGTCCTTCTGGCTCAGTGGCAAACAGCTGACAGGAAGTTATAAGTTTGATTCCTGCTAAAGTCCAATTTGTGTATGTACCGACGATATCTGAGCCTTTGAACACTGGCAAGGAAGTACTTATTACTAAATATTGGGGTTTCCTTTGTTCAGTTAATAATATAAGATTAATTATTTAAAAAAATATAGCAATTTCTAAGATATCTTTACCTAAGATTAATTTAAAAGATGTAGCTATATATTAATTTCAAACTTATAAGAAATAAGAAATATCGAATTAAATTTTTTTAACGTATATGTAAATTCTATTAAATGACTCTGTTATAAAATGAATAAATAATACATTTAATTTTAGTTATTAAAAACAAATTATTTAATATTTTTTCTGTCAACTATACCTAGCCTGTGGTTAAACTTTCCGAGTTCTGCTTGCTCAAGCTATTGTTAATTTCTAGATTCTATTGTAGAGAGATACTGTTTAAGGAACATTTAAGTTCATTGAATATTAAAGAAGTTTCCGAGAGGCCAAGGTTTTACATATTGTTTAGACAAAGTTTTAATAAGAAAACAAGACGAATTTAATTTTATTCATAACTTTAATAATCTAAAGCTAAGTGTTACTGGGAAGTAGATAAACAACTGTATCTTTTTAAGTTGGTATTTGATAAAGTTTGGAATTGATATTATAGTAAAACAAACTTATGTGTTTTAACGTTTAGTAAGGATTTTTATGAGATGAGATATTTTCCCGCAGAAAAAAGTATCCTATATCTTATCTAATCTACAGGTCCTAATCGACAGGTTTTCGCTACTGGGCCACCTTAGCAGTTATCTACATATATATATATATATATATATATATATATATATATATATATATATATAAAAATTTCAACGCACAGGCCAAACCCTTAAGGCTAGAAAATTGAAATTTGGCACACGTATTCCTCATATAAAGAAGGCATCCACTGAGGAAGGATTTTTCAAAATTCAACCCCCAAGCGAGTGAAATAGGGGATAATAGTTTGTATGAAACTTTTTATTCCTTGGACATATTTACATGGAATTCCGTATGAATTCAGCACGGCAAAAATAATGAGTTACAAATTTCAGCGTTTTCTAAAATTCAACTCCTAAGAGTGTAAAAAAGGGGATGAAAGTTTGTATGAAACCTACCTTTTTAGTTTTTTTATAGTTTTAGCGCGAGCGAAGCCGCGGGTTCTGCTAGTTAAAATTAAACAATGAAGAATGATGTTATCGCTATTTTATTATTCATTTAGATATCTGTACTCCATAATTTAACTACACTTTTGTACAAGTTAAATCTAGATTCTTAGTTTAACTTTGACTTTTAGAAATATTTGAATTACTCAACTTCATCAATCACAGTTGTTAGTTTTGATTGATTTATAACTTCTTGTGTCAAGGTAAAAGATATATTTATATTTCATAAATAAACTATGTTATATTTTAACGTTTAGTATAGATTTCTCAGAGGTGAGTTATTTTCCTGCAGTAAAAAGTATCCTATATTTTGACACGGATAACCAGCTATCATCATACAGTTTCATCAACATCTGTCAAGTAGCTTTCTCGTGGTGTGTTGCCAAGCAGATAGACAGAAAGACAGAAAAAAATATCTTTAAACTATAGATTCGACCGCTGTATCGATAATAATGACTATTTCGATAAGAATTTCCAGAATATATTTAATGTACAGATTCGACTCAGTCAGAATTTTATTATATGTACAGATAAATTAATTAGGAGATATCATACTTTATCACGTTTCTATAGCTTTAGAAGAAATTATTCCTATATAAGGGGTGTTTTTTTTTTTAAATTTAACATCATTGCCCTCAAGCCCTCGAAATTCATAATCACTATTGAATATTTAAGAAAAACATATTATATGAATAGATTTTATCTACCTATGTAATAAAAAATCTGTTTTTTTTATTGATAACACTAAAGCTCATAAATAACTACTAAACAAAAAAAGATAATCGGCTGACAAACAAAGTGCTAACAGACAAACAGATAGCTTTTACATTTATGATATAAATATGAATAGTAAATAAATAAATAAATAAATAAATAAATAAATAAATAGATAAATAAATAAATAAAATTTTGGCTTCAAAAGCTGCCTTAATGGCTTACTCGTTATAAAGTAGGATACTATAAATATATATATTGTATATTGAGAAATACATTAGCGATAATGCACAGAAATCATACGAAAATATAATACCCTTTTTCCTTCGGTTAAAAACAAAAACAGAAGACGCTAAGTAGAAACACAAGTACTCGTCCTTAACACGTAGAAGGGATGATTTATAACTTTTTCTCTGACGTGTTCACATTTCAACGTGTACGTGCTTAAAGGCAACGTATATTCGCTATGTACGTAAGAAAAATCACTAAAAATCTGTGCTTTAAAATTGTAAATTAATACTGACTTTCGTTTGACTAGAATAAATAAACAAATAATTCTTAAACATGTATGACATTTAAGTAACCAGTGGTAAAGCGCTCGCTTGGAAAACCGAGTGAAGCAGGTTCAAATCCCGGGTCCTCCTCTGATATTTTAATGTGTGAATCATTTCCAACATGATTACCACTTATCTTACGGTGAAGGAAAACATCGCGAGGAAACCTGAAATTCTGAGAGAACCTAGCAAGTTTTCGAAATGCATCCGCTAAACCGCACATGGCCGGCGTGATGGACTATGGCCTGTTCCCTCTTGTGTCGAAGGCTTCGGGAGGCCCATGTCCGGCAGAGAGATGTTAAAAAAAGGGCTGAAAACTGATGTATAAGTAGGCATAGATAAAACAGTTCAGTACATTTTCTCTTTTGTTTGTCAATCGTAGTTTTTTATAATCCAATTTTAACAACTGGTTGAACCCTAGTTAATGTAAAAAACCAATAAATTGTTTTGGTGGGTGTAAGTATAGATTTATATCTGAAGGTTATAATATTATAATATTTTGGTTCCTTTTTCTGCAAGTAGGTTTTTTATTTTTATAATTCAATTTTTTATTACATCTGTAAAGTACAAACATGGAAAAAATCATTAGAAATTCGACACTATCTCTGGGAGATTAATCGCAAGAGAGGTAACCTAAAGTGCTTTCAGCAACTCCGACTAATTTAATACGTAATATGTATCTATACATACAATAAAATCTAACTGATTCGAATCTGTACATTAAATATATTTTGGAAAATCTTATTGAAATAGTCATTATTATCAATGCTGAATCTATAATTTTTAGAATTTTTGTCTGTCTGTCTGTGTCTGTGCATCACAGAAAAACCACTTGCGGGAGTTTGATGAAATTCGGCATGATGATAGCTGATTATTCCGGTCAACATTAGCATACTTTTTACTACGAGAAAATATCTCATTATAATAAAATTATAATAAATATTATACAATACAATAAAAACATTATAAAAATGGATTAACTCATTTAATTTAAGTGACTACTATAAAAATTATATGTTTATGTATGTATATTTTTAGTAAATGCTAAAATACTTAGTAAATTTATTTAAACAAATCTCTCCATCTTTATTTACATACGTAAAAAAGAAAGAGATAAAGACAGTCAGATAGACAGACAAGATATTTTTTCATGTACACCCTCAGGATTCACCACTTTCGATATTGCCCTTATCCCATAATATTTGATGTAAAAAGTGATCAGATCGAACATGTCAACTAGGTTAGCTTTTAAAACCTCACCCGCTTACTTAAGCCGCATCGTAAGAGATCTAAAGTATCTATTAACCTTATTACCCCTTATTTTTCTTCTAACGTTGTGATAATAGAACATATTTTTTTTTAGAAAAGCTTATCAGAGCTTTATAATGATGACGACATGTTTGGCTCAGTTTGTAGTGACCCTGAAGATTTTACCAGGGACCCAAAGTATCCTATGTCCTTTCGAGGGTCTCAAACTCTTCTTATCAAGTTTCACCTAAATCGGTTTAGTATATCCAGAGATTGCAACATCACAACCTCACAAACTCACAAACTTTACCTCTTTATGATATTAGTATAGATTTTTAATCTTCTTTGACTGGTGAAGAGTTCAAAAATAACATCTACTCCAACTGTACCGTTATTTGAATACCCAAAAGTGCACTTTAGGGGTTATAATGATTATTCAGATATAATAATGGCACTCATTGTATGAGTTAATTGGATTTTCTGCAATTTTATTGTATGAAAATATTTTTATTATTGAAACTGCGTTGAATATCTTTGTTAAAATTTAATCTGTAAATTGCATTTAAGCTAAAAATACTAGGAAATTTTGAAATAATATCAATTTTGTATGTAACATCAAAAATTTTAAGCGTATCCTAAAGTGTAGATACTAGAACATACAACATTAAATGGAATATCTAGTAGTAAAAATGTTATTGAAATGAGAAATAGTTCGTGTGGTTTCTGAATAAATTATTAACGAATATAAAAACATTTTGAAACTAAAAAATAAACATGGCTCATCTATATAAATGACGTATTTATACATATGTATAATAAAAGCGTAACTGATTGTTCTCTGTACATGGAAGATGTTTGAGAAAAAACTATTATTGGCGGTCCTTATTAACGCAATAACAATGATTTTTAAATTTTTTGTCTATTTGTCTGTGCGTTTGTGCGCACTAATATCTTTTTTTTTAAATATGTAATATTCAAATTGGTTTATTAAGTGTAAAAATTGAAAAAGTTCGTGTGAAAATGGGAAATTCGAAAACTATGATATGTGGTTTTTCAATAAAGCTCTTGTATGAATTCAAATATTTTCTTTTAGGATTTAGAAAGAATCTTTGTGCTCTTATCATAGTAACAAAATCAAAGAGATCTACATAAATCTTATCGCTCTCACACGTGACAAAGGCCCGTATTTCACTCGAAAAATCTGAATTCAGCGGTTCCACGATGAAATGCAGCGAGCATTTTCGTCATTTCATGTAGGCGTGACTTGTATATTAATTAATAGATAGATAATATGTACTCTTAATAATGTATAGTTGAATATGTACTAAATACTCTTATATATATATACTAGCGAGGAAACCTAGCTTCGCTCAAATTGTGTAAGTAGTAAATTTTTGACTGACTTTAAAATAAAGGGTGTAATACGAGTATATATATTTTATGTGTATGTGTGTCTTGGCCAATAAATGCTTATATATATGAGTAAATAGGCAACGACCAAACAGTCTTATCTTTTTCTTTTTTAATAGCTATTAATGAGCTTTAGTGTTATGAATTAAAAACTTTTTTTATATAAATCAGTAAAATAAAAAAAAATCTGAACCTATTTTTTTTTAATTTCAATAATATAGTTAAATTTCGGTCACTGGGCGAACACTACTATCAAACATTAATGTCAAGTTATTCAATTTTACGTCTGGTCTGACTCACAATTTGAACACTGTGCCTCCGGAATTGCAGCCGTACGTGCTGCTGTTTTAGCTAAATAGACCAAAAACGACTAGTTCAAATCACAATTGGAGTTCAGATTAAATAATATGCATCTGACCGGAATCGAACCTATACTTTCGATTAGGTAATACAAATCGTATACCACGCATTAGATTTCTATAGTAAAACTCAAAACTATATTATAACGTGAATACGTTTTAAAATCAAAAGAGTTATTGCGGCATATTTTTATTTTCAGACTTCGTATTCCGCTACATTGTTCATCGCATGTCTATTGTTAGTTCAGTCTACGTGTTGGACGTGAACCAAAAAAACCATTAAATATATTCTGTTTATTGCTTATATATGTAATAATCATATAAATTTAACATAGATTTTTATTTTTATTCTTTACAAACAGAAAGAAAGAGAGATAAAAAGTCTTATAGTGATTGATCATTCCGTTCTCTATCTATTGTATGTTTTCAAAACAATGCAATATAACGTTGGCAGTATTGCAGTATTTTCTTTTATTTGTATACTAGCGATTCACCCTCGCTTCGCTCGGATTGGTCCCTAGGTTGATTCCCCATGTGAACTTATATTCCCATTTTGACCCCTTAAGGGGTGACTTCCTTCCCAGAGTCCCAAACTATTCAGTAGTATTCGAAGCTTATTCGGTACAAATAAACAAACAGAAAATCTTTCGTCTTTATAATCTATAGGTAAAAAATTGTAACTAAGCCGAATCTGTACATTAAATATTTTTTTGGAAAATCTTATTAAGTAAAATAGACTTAATTATCGATACAGAGGCCGAATTTATAGTCTTTGATTTTTTGTCTGTGTGTCTGTCTGTGACCACAGTACGGGAAAACCACTGGTGGAATTTTAATGAAATTTGGTATGATGGTCACTGGTCATCATATAGAATACTTTTTACTGCGAGAAAATATCTCATTTCTGAGTAATCTATACTAAACGTTAAAACGTAAGTAGGGACGAACCCGAGCGGGGTGAGGGTGAGTCGCTAGAACTAAATAAAATTCGGATACAATAGAATATAGTTGGAAGCGTCAATTTTGATCTGTGTATATTGCAAATCCACTTTTCAATCCAACACGAGCTGTCACAATGTCGTCAATGATATATGGAGACAAGGGATTAAAATATGTATGGGTAATACACATAAATCTGTTAAACTTCATATTTAATGTACCTCCTATAGCTGTATTTTGTCGCACTTTCCCTTTCAACTAGCTCAGACTGAGTATAGATACATAATGTGTAGATTAGTGATCTTCCTTATTTCTGGCCGTACATAATGTAACAAAGATAAATAATAAATAAAGAAATGGATACCAGATAGTTTATATACTACACATATATAACATTGACTAGGTATATACATATTATAAATATAAAAACCCTTGACTGGAGTACAAACATTCGTGCAAACGAATGCCCCCAGCGGGACTTGAACCCGCGACCGCTGGAACAGCAAGTAGGGTCACTACAAACTGATTGATAATATATTCACAAATCTACTATAATTTATTTCACTATTGTATATGCGAAAATTTGCATGTTTGTACTTATACTGTTTGTTATTACTGACGCTAAAACGGCTGGTTAGTTATGAATGCTTAATACTTAGACCTGAACTAACACATAGGCTATTGTTAGTGATAAAATTTTCCAAAAGGTGGCGTCACTTGTATATCAATAGATGATATATACTAATATGTGAAGCTAAAAAGTTTGTTTGTTTGAACGCTAACCCCTAGATTTGGTCCGATTTAAAAAAAAAACTTTTTACCTTTAATAGCCTATTTATTAAGAAAGGCTATAGGCGAGTAATTCTGCAAAATTAATAGACGTGGATGAAGCAGCGAGAAAATGCTATTGTAAATATTTGTACATCCCTAGGGAACTAATTCATAAGTATAGTATAATTTGTATTCAAATCAATCAATTCAATCAAATTCATTACCGTCTTCCCTCTTCCTACAATCCTGAGTCTTTTAAACGGAGAGTGAAAAAGCACTTATGCGGGCTAACGAGGTTAGGTTGATCAGTATCGAGATCATGTCCCGGAACCGATGGATCTCATTCTTGAACACCATGGAGTCATCTTGTCGAGCGACAATAAAAAAAAACATCGGAAATTGTGCATTTAAACTTATGCCTCGTGCATTTTTGCTTCCGTTCCCACATATTTACGGTTTTTACCGTGAATTATACGTAAATCATACGTCATCTAAGTGAATTACTATAATTTACAAAAAAAATATTATAGTTGGACGTATGGTTAAGTATTATAGAAGAATTTAAAAATTATAAGTCCCTTTAGTGTGTTTGTATATCACGATATAAAGTCCTAAAATATTGGAAGGATATTTTAGAATGAAAATAGCTTATATCGTGAATTAACATGTAGGCTATTTTTTCAATGTACCCTGCCACCTGATAAAATAGCCAGATACCTGAGTAAAACCGTACCTTAGAGTAATAGAATATTTTAAAAAGTATGGAAAGATGTTTTAAATACGCACGAGTATAAAGCTAGGGGCAAAATGTAATATTAAACTTATATTATGAAAGACGTTAGAACTTAACTAGAAACTGTTATGAGTTGATGTTTGTAATTAAATAAAAAGAGGTTAGTTTTGTTTAGATGGAAACTGGAAAAATGGTAACTCTACAAAGCAAAGAAAATATTCTCAGACGACCGAAGTGTCTTTTCTTTCAATAATCGGGTTAATTAAAAAAATATTCTTGTATAATATTATTTTTTTTTATTTATTAATTCCACAATTTAAATGTTTTTTTTACAACATAGCTTAGGTCTATGTTGTAAAAAAAACGGTCTAATCGGTTTGATTGTGGGTATAATAATGGGATTGATAACAGATAATAAAATGATAGCAAATTATCTAATATATTTAAAGGAGCAATTCTTGTATGTATATCTTTTTATCTTTATTTATTTATACCAGCGATCTCGGAAACGGCTCTAACGGTTTAGCTAAATTTGGCATGTGGGGGTTTTCGGGGGCGAAAAATCGATCTAGATTAGTCTTATGTCTGGGGAAACGGGTGTTTTTGAGCTTTTATGCGGTTTTCTTTTGCATTATTCTACGCAGAATATGGTCGATAATTTCTTACACTTAGACATAAGCATCGTGGTCAAGCAATCAAGGTGTAAAATTAACCATCATAAGAGTGTCCGAGTTCGAATCTCGATCGGATACGAAGTTTTACTTTTTTTTTGTATTTATTCTAGTTTTTCAATAAGAACTCCGACCGAAGCTTAGTTGCCCAGGTACTAATATTTAATTATAGCAAATTATAGACTATCCTCATAATTGGTTTATATAAATATTTTTGAGCTTTTGTTATCCGCTTATTATCTTCTGGTCCGTTTTAGTAAAAACAGTATTTTTAGCTTATCAAACATTGGTAAAGACGAAGTTATTAACAATATCTATACTAATATTATAAAGCTGAAGAGTTTGTTTGGTTGTTTGTTTGTTTGTTTGTTTGTTTGTTTGTTTGTTTGTTTGTTTGTTTGTTTGTTTGTTTGTTTGTTTGTTTGTTTGTTTGTTTGTTTGTTTGTTTGTTTGTTAGTTTGTTTGTTTGGTTGAACGCGCTAATCTCAGGAACTACTGATCCGATTTGCATGCATTTGATAGCCCGTTAACTGAGGAAGGTTATAGGCTATATATCATCCCGGAAAAGTGTACGGGTCCCGTGGGATAGATTTGTTTTTGTCTAGGGACGAACCCGAAGCGAAGCGAGGGTGAGTCGCTAGTAGTCAATAAGTATAAAGTTGGATGAATAATAATTATTTTTTTATTCATAATGGACGGACGAATAAGAAAAGTCTCATATTATTTGATAAAGCAGACACTTAATTAACATTTTTCACTATTTTGTCTCGTCCTATAATCTTATTAAAAAGGAAAATACAGCAAAGAAAAGAGTAGAGTAGTCCAGTGATAACGCGCTCGCTTGGAAAACCAAATGAATTACGTTAAAATCCCGAGATTCACATCTATTATATCAATAATTAATTAATAAATTCAATTATTTCCAACATGATTCCACTTATGTTAGTTAAGGAAAACAACGTGAAGACACCTGCATGTCTGAGAGAACCTAGCAAGTTTTAGAAAGACATGTGAAATCCGCTAATCGGCGTTATCTAGCTTTGTGGACTATGACCTGATACCCCTCGTAGTGAAGGGATGCCCACCCACTACAGTGCGACGTTAAAAAGGGCTGAATACATAATCTTATATAGTAAATATTCAATTTCTAAGTACATTGTACCTTTTCACAGTAAATTAAACTGCTAGTGATAAGAGCAATCTCTTAAACGATCCTCGGTTCAAATGTGCTACTTAAGTTCATTCGACCAAAAAACGATTTCTTGAAGCGAATACAATATTATTTACCTACATTATTATTGAAATACTAAACAATATATACATACAATAAAATATAACTGAATCGAATCTGTACATTAAATATTTTTTGGAAAATCTTATTGAAATAGTAATTATTATCGATACAGAGGCCGAAGTTTTTAGAATTTTTGTCTGTCTGTCAGTTTTTCTTTCTGGATTTTCTCCTTTCTGAATCTTTTTGGATTAATTTTGTGGATTTGTTTTCATTTTATTTATGGCCACGGGACTCTGTTTCTCATAAAGTCAAATATTCGCGTAAATCTAAGAAAGTATTATAGGTTTAGATCTTATGGTTAGCGGAAACAAACGTACCGACAGAAAAAAAAATGTATCGTTGTAAGTGTCTGGGTGTCTTTTGATCTTATAGTTTTATATACTGTTAGTACCCTCTTCTGGGAAATATTATTAATAGCAACATCCTACGTACCTATTACTTGAATTTACAGTTCTTGTTCTGAATTTTATCCTAACTTGGATGGACTATTTGAGCATCAATTTATAGAGAAGGTAAAAATTTATTTTCATTGTTTTATCTATTTGACGACACGTTTGGCTCAGTTTGTAGTGACCCTACTTGCTGTGCCAGCGGTCGTGGGTTCAAGTCCCGCTGGGAGGATACGTTTGTGTAATGAGCACGAATTTTTGTACTCCAGTCATGGGTGTTTATATTTACAATATGTATATATTTAAAAAGCTATATATGTGTAGTGTATCAACTATCTGGTATCCATAACACAGGCCTCGTAGCTTAACATGGAACTAGATGGTGCTGTGTTTAATGTCCCAACATATTCATTCATATTCGATATCTTTATTCTCACTTATTTACGCAAATCAGCCAAAATTGGAAAGTTTGTAAAAGCTTCGTTTTTTTGTCTACTATACTTAAAAGTTTGAGAAGAATATATCTATAGCTACAACACGATAACACCAAATAGTGCAGTTATATCTATACAATTTTATATTTGTATACAAATATATAATAAATACACTATATATGTATACTTCATCAGCATCCTATTATCTAATATTATAAATGCGAAAGTTTGTGAAGATGTATAGATGTATGGATGTTTGTTACTCTTTCACGTAACAACTACTGAATAGATTTTAATGAAACTTTACAATAATCAAAATAACACATAAAGCATTTTTAATCCCGGAAAAATGTGTGATCCCGGTGGGATAGATTTGTTTTTGTTTTTCTAGTGGCGAATCCAAGCGAAGCGAGGGTGAGCCACTAGTAAAATACATAAATATAAAAAACACATAATTTTATAAACAACGAATTCGAAACGAAATTTCGTGCGAGAAGATGCCGATTTCTTTTATACTCAAAAGAGGCTATATGAGGACTCATTTGGAAGATTTAAAGAGTGTATTTCAGTAGAGAGTCCCCTTTCTACCTGTACAGCGCGAGATTGTAGCAAAAATTTTACATTTCTCTTGGATCAAGCATCGTCAATTTACGGAATCTATCATATTTTATTTTGTGATTGGGCTTGAAAGAACTTTTTCAAAATTTTCGTACTTTAAAGGTGCAAAAATTACTGTTTAATTATCGTTTCGAGTAAGTTTGATAGTTATTTAAAGTAGTCAGATAATAATACTCTCAATTTTCCGAAACAATGTAAAGGAACAATTAATTGGATGCTGTAGCGGAGCAATTTGTTTGATTTCGGGGCAACATTTATTGTGTCGAGCCGCGGTTCGTCAGATGTAGGCTATTTATTAACACAATACAAGCTTCAAATGTTCAAAAATTATTATTTAAGGTTATAACAGATGCTTAAATAAATATAAGATTAATCTTTAATTCTTAGTTACTAACTAGCGAGTTACACTCGCTTCGCTCGGGTGCGTCTCTAACCACGTTTTAATTTTTCAAGCGATACTATTTTTTAAATAAAAGTGACCTAAATTACTCATTATAACATCAGCTATATGTCAGTGAAAGTACCGTTAAATTCAGTCCAGCCGTTTCAGATATTAGCTGGAACAAACAGATAGACAAAAATTTTAAAAATTGAGTTTTTATTACAAGTACCTACAGTACATAATTTTATATGTATTTAGTAAAAAGCTATTATTTTGACATTACAAACAGACTTCAAATTTATTTATTTTCATTGATAAAAATTAACGCTTGTTATTAATGTTTTCACTTAATTTCTTTTATTTTACTTTGTTGCAGGAACTATGAAGATTTTCTCCAATGATATTTAAAAAGGTACATATTTTTTTTGTCAACGCTTGTATTTATATCTCTGAAATTTCTTTACTTATTTATCTGTTGAGGACCTATTTTTATGTAAACAACACATGAAGCAGTAACAATATTTTTATTATTACAGCATAGTATATAGGTATCATATTTATTTTAAACACGTAGTATCTTTTAAGATTAAAAGAGTAAGCATACAAACTTTCGTTGTATGTGAATATTTAATGTTCCAGCAAATAAAAGGATTGTGAAAAAGCACTTATGCGGGCTGACGAGGTGAGGTTGATCGGTATCGAGATCATGTTCCGGAACCGATGGATCTCATTCCTGGACTCCACTATTGCTTACCATCAGGCGACATGGAGTCATATTGTCGAGCGACAGTAAAAAAAAAATAAGACTAAGAAATTTGACTTTACACATTTCAATCTTCAACTATTTTTAATTCATTTAAATTCTTTTTTTAATGGCTTGAATGGAGGAGTCAATTTGGAGATTGGGCGGTGATTTTGAATTATACAACTAAAATATTTTTTTTTAATCCCCCGTCTTAATGGGGCGTCACAGGATCGCTTACATACTCAACTACGATGCTCCTACGGCAGGTATGCCAAAGCAGACCACAACAACCATAGGGTTGCTTCACAGTCCACTCTGCTATCCGAGAAGTACCAGGAGCAACCGACATGATACACCGCCCACCGAAGTGGGTCATATCCCACCGCGCACCGAAGTGGGCCACCTCCCTGACCGTTTCTTCGCTTCCCCCCCGGCTGAACTGCCGGACGCTAATGACTATATGACTGAATAATGATTTTTTTGTAACGCATTGACCAGCTTGCTCCCCAAGTGCGTAAAGAACTTTACTTCAAAAACCTTGCTGGAGTGTATGTATGTATTCAGCCCTTTTTAACGTTCCACTGCTGGGCACGGGCCTCCCTTCAATACGAGGGGAATCAGGCCATAGTCCAGTACGCTGGACAAGTGTGGGTTGGCGGACTTCACATGTCTTTCGAAAACTTGCTAGGTTCTCTCAGACATGCAGGTTTCCTCACGATGTTTTCCTTCACCGTAAGGCAAGTGGTAATCAAGTTCGAAAATGATTCGCACATGAAAATATCAGAGGTGCGAGACCCGGGATATGAACCTGCTTCACTCGGTTTCCCAAGCGAGCGCGTTACCATTGGGCTACCATTGCTGGAGTGGACTACACTTGCTGGAGTGACTTGACCGGAACTTAACTCTTGGTGATAGTCTGAATGCATTCATTGTTCCTTGTACAAAAATAGTTTACAAAATTGATATCCAAACGAGAACGTACCGTGATCGGCACTAAAGTATCGGAGGTTTTTTTTTTATGCTATTCAGTGACAAACGAGCAGACAGACCACCTGATGGAAAGCAGTATCTGTCATCCATAACACCTACGGTTCATGCACTTAGGTTTTAAGTAACAAAAATGCAGAACCACAAATGCAACCAGTGCGTTGTCACTGTAAGGACTAAGATGATATGCCTCTTGCCTGTAATTGCGCTGGCTACCTTATCCTTCATACCGGAACGGCTTGGCGGCAGATATAGATAAGGGGGTGGTACCCATCCAGTCGGACTCCTCAAGCTTGACAGAGTCCTACCACCGGTGAAATGACGAGAGACAGACGTCATCTTTTAAAATATATACCTTTGATGGATTTAACTTCGGAATTTACATATTTAACTTTAGAACGACAGTACATAAATTGCCTCAAAAAAGAATAGAACCTGAATCTATCAACTTAAAAGTACGATCTATTATGCGTTTAAATTCATATTAAATCTAAATTTCTTTAAAAAATGAATGAAAAGGCTTAGGATTAAACCCCCGAAATGCAATTTCGGTATTGGCTTGGTATAAAATTCTTTATAAAGCGTTTTCAGTGCAGCTGAAATAGCTGACGAGAAAAGAGAAAATAGAGAAATGACGTGAACTACCAAAACAATACAAAAAATATTGATCTCAAAATCTTTTCATTTATTGGTTCTGAAGCCTGTGTTGGTCCATTTCTTTGGATCCTTCTGGAAAATTTAGATTTTACCTAAATATAGTTTATTTATATAGTTGATTTAAAAAATGAGATAGATATATTTTAAGTGTGTCTTTATATTGTTTACTAGCGCCTTACCCTCGCTTCGCTCGTATTCGTCCCTAGGTTGCTTATCCATAAAACTTTCATTTCCATATTCACCCCCTTAAAATTTCCGGGATAAAATCTTTTCTATGTCCTTTCTAGGATCTTAAACTATCTTCTTACCAAATTTCATCTAAATCGTTTCAGTGGTTTCAGAGCTATTCGGTACAAACAAACAAACAAAAAAAATCTTTCCTCTTTAAAATATTAGTATAGAAGAAAAATGGGTATTGCTTTTATTATTTTTAATATAATATTGATACTACGGGACTTAAATGCGTGTATTCAAGTAAACGTAAGTGGCAAAATACCTTATCTTGACGTTTCGATGGGTTTGCACCAGCTGAGATAAAAGCCCCATGACGAATACACGCGTTTAAGGCCTATAGTATCATTTATACAATTATGAAACACGAAAATTTGAAAAGTAATATTGTTAAAATAAGGAATGTTCGACCAATGGCCGAAATTCGATCATAATTATTATTAATAATGTGAGAAAAGCATATACATATTGAAGGGAGGCCCGTGCCCAGCAGTGGGACGTTAAAAAGGGCTGAATACATATACATATGTATGTATGTAATTTTCTTATATATATAATTTCTAACCCCTAGATTAACCTAAGGACCTAAAGAACCTAGACTTTTAGCAATATTCATAGGAATTGAATTCCGAAATATGTGACATAAAGAACGAACAACAAACGAAATTTCGATAAAAATGTACAGATATCAACAATATCCTTTACAGTAGTCTCACATATCGTATATGTAAGTATGAACGATATTGCGAAATAAGGCTTTGTGCTTCAGTCTGGTCGTCCCTTACGTATCCCAAGCAACAACAAAAGCTAATTTTCTATACAAATGTACGCTTTAACGTTTTGGAATATTCTCTTCTCACTCAATAACATGATAGACACTATTTTGTATTATTTGTACATATATATATACGTATTTTCTACGCTTTACTATAAAGAAGAAGGATTTGTACGTTTGTAAGGAATAAACTCAAAAACTACTGGCCGATTTAAATGAAATTTGGTAAGAAGATAGTTTGAGACCCTGCGAAGGTTATAGAATATTTTTTATTTCGGAAATCATTTCTTAAGGGCTTGAAAAAGGGGATGAAAGTTTGTATGGGAAATAAACAGTTTTTTATTTAGATTGGTAAATTCTATTCATATAACATCCTTAATTTTTAAATTAAAAAGCTCAACAAACAGTGTGTATTAGTTAATTACTACCATTTTTTTATATTAAGAAATGCAATGATTTCCACCTGTATACATACAAGTGGTTATGTGGGACTCACCAGCTAGAGAAACCAGTACTACCCATTTAAATTTAACAAAACCTTTCCCTCGTGGGAATATCTACCATAGTCGAACTATTATAACTACTTTGATTGTTATGGACTCCATGGACTCTCTTGCAGAAGAAGTTCAGGTGGACTTTTCCGTCATGGTTCTCTAAATATTAAATTAGTAAATGAAGTTACTACAAGTAAATTTTAAACAAAGCCAATTTTTATTTACTAAATCAATCATCATTATGATATCCAGCATTTTATTGAATTTCATTTGTAAACACATAATATATTTCATTGTTGAACGCAGTATTGCGAACTGTGTTTGATGATGAGCAAACATTCTCATACTGTGTACATATATTTTCTATTTACCGAGCAAATAGTAATCTAGCTCTTCCATATTATTTCGATATCTCGGTATATATATTGTTTGATGCTAATACTGTAGCTATACTTAGATTGTACTCGGTGGTCTAGTGGCTAGCATGTACGCCGTATGGCTATAGATCCGAAGGTCCTAGGTTTGAGTCCCGGGCCGGGCCAAGTTTAATTACTGAGTGTTTCTGTTAAGAATTAAGATATTCCCAGTAACAGCCCGGCCTTGGGAAGTTGGCGGTGTTTCACTCTGTACCTCGCTGAGCAAGTGCCCGTGGGCCCGTGCCTAACAGTGGGACGTTAAAAATAGCTGAACACACACTCTAATTTCTTTTACATTTTTTATTTTAGTGATAATTATATGTATTTTCTTAATTTCAGCACTACTTATTCTTAAAAAGTATATATTACTTAAAATAGATGTCTATTGGTGGAGTCAAATATAGGGGTTACATAAGACGTTATTCTAAAAAAGGTTAAGAAATATTTTCTAAATTTTAAGTTTAGCTAAAAATAATTAAATATAAATATAAAATATATATAAATATAAATAAGGCAGTGGTAGCCCAGTGGTAACGCGCTCGCTTGGACAACCGAGTGAAGCGGGTTCAAATCCCGGGTCTCGCACCTCTGATATTTTCATGTGCGAATCTTTTCTAACATGATTACCACTTGCCTTACGGTGAAGGAAAACATCGTGAGGAAACCTGCATGTATGAGAAAACCTAGCAAGTTTTCGAAAGACATGTGAAGTCCGCCAATCCGCACTTGGCCAGCGTGGTGGACTATGGCCTGATTCCCCTTGTATTGAGGGAGGCCCGTGCCCAGCAGTGGGACGTTAAAAAGGGCTGAATACAAATATAAAATAAATATGTTGGGACATTAACACACAGCACCATCTAGTTCCATGGTAAGCTTGTGTTATCGATACCAGATAGTTGATACACTACACATATATAACTTAAAATACATACATATTATAAAAATAAACACCCATGACTGGAGTACAAACATTCGTGCTCATCACACAAATGAATGTCCCCAGCGGAACTTGAACCCGTAACCGCTTGCACAGCAAGTAGTATCACTACAAACTGAGCTAAATGTGTCGTCATATTTATATACTTACGAGTACCTATGTACTTGTTAACAAAATTCTGTATATCACAAAGAAAATTAGTTCATTCGTTTTGAACAACTTAGGTTACTTTCAAGTACAAAACGCGTCCAAACAGTTTATACTTTCGGGTACAATAATATTTATGAAAAAGTGTATATTAATCCTTATACCTTTAAAGTTCATAAATGTATAATAAACTAGCGACTCACGCTCGCTTCGCTCGCGTTCGTCCCTTTGTTCGTCCCATTTTGTTCACAATTTCATTGGTTTTAAATTTTTTCGCGGAACCCTAATTATTTTTCTAAAATAAAAGTAGCCTAAGTTACTCAACCTTAGTGAAAGTTCCGTCAAAATCAGTCCAGCTGTTTCGGTGATTAGCCGGAACAAACAGACATACAGACAGACAAAAATTTAAAAAAACGTTATTTTGGTATATGTACCGTGTATACATCCATATGCATTTAATAAACAGACACTCCAATTTTATTTATCTGTATAGATTTATAACTGATTCGAATAAGTACATTAAATATTTTTTGGAAAATCTTATTGAAATTATAATTATTGATATAGAGGCTGAATCTATAGTTTTTTGAATTTTTGTCTTTCTGTTTGTCTGAGAACGCGTCCTTTGAAAATCGAGGACAGATTTTGATAAAATTTGATATGATGATATCTCTCATCTCTGAGAAATCTGTATTAAACGTTAAAACATAAGTTTTCTTTTATATAGATTGGCAAAGATAAAACAGTTCAGTATTATTACTTATAAAATTTTATCTTCTAGGCAAACACTAGTATTAACAATTCTATACAAGTTTAAGGAGTATTACATCTGATTTACAGATGCACCATCCAGCTTCTGGTCGCTGGACCGCGAACAATGGAAATTAATTTAAACTGCTAACTCGATATATCTCCAGCACTTTGAATCCAGAGATAGTTTTGATACAGTCTACACAGTGGTTTGGATACATTACAATATCACTGTGATTGTAACTTAATGTGTTGTAGGAGAAAGCTTATTCGAGTGCAATAAATGTTAGTTTTGTATTAAGAGGTAAAAGTTTATTAATTTCTGAAACCTTTTTTATTTAGTAAAATATTTATTTTAATATAGGCTACTAGCGACACACCCTCGCTTCGCTCGGATTCATCCCTAGGTACGTTTTGACGCTTAGTATAGAATGATAGACTAAATGTATATAGGTATGAGTTTTATATCCCTTATTTGATAAATGATTGAGTCCCCATACATTTCATTAACTTTTTCAACACCTTAAGGGGTGATTTCCGGGATAAAACTATCCTGTATCCTTTCCAGGGTGTCGAACTATCTTCATACCAAATTTCATTTAAATCGGCTCAGCGGATTAAGCGTAAATAGGTAATAGACAAACAAACAGACAGACAGAGTTACTTTCGCATTTATAATATTAGTATGGATTAACAGGTAGCGTCATCTTTTGGCAAATTTTTAACGAGTAGTTTATGTTTTACTCTACTGGTCATAGTATATTTCTGTACAAAATTATTATATGAACATACATAAATTCAAACTTTCGCTTATATAATTAATAGTGATTTTTTCCTAGTAATGACACAAAATTTTAAAATTTTGAAAGCTTTTTGGGCTTATGAATAAATACAAAAAAAGCTTTAAAGTATTCTTTTGACGTATTACATTTTATAATATCATACCAAAAAATCTGAAAGCGGATCAGATTGAAATATATGAACAAACTTTCCGAAATGCCTATGGCTTCATAGTTTTAAAGTTCGAGTGCGGTAATAGCTGGAAAAATATGGTTACATATCAAGAATTTTTTTAAAAGTTTATTCAATTTATTTTCAACGTACTTAAAATATATTATATTACCTTACTAATTAGGTTGAATTTTAAACTTTAAGAATCGTATTTATACATAGATACATATGTTTTCTTTTTCATTTTATACAGAGCTTTTCTGTGACACAGTAAAAATGTATTAATAGCTTTTACCTTAACTTCTATAAATAACTGCGGGATAATTACAAAACATCAGAAAAGCTTTCTAAGTTATTCTATCCAATTTCATAATACATTAAAAAATAATTTAGTAACTTCACTTAAAGTAGCTTACGTGTTTCCCACCCGATGTACGTTCACTTTGGTGGTGGGCGTGGGGGTGGGCTCTTTAGCGTCAAGCAATCCAGCCAGGAAGCCAAAAATGTATCTGGAAGGTTGCCCACCTTGGTAGGCGGTATACCATGTATACTTTAATTTATTTAATTATCTTTATTTATTTAATTAGTTTTTTTTTATAATTTTCACTTAATTCATGTTTTTGTTGTCCTTTTTATAGTGTTTTTATTTTGTTGTAATTTTTTTACCTATTTTATATTTTTAAAGTTTAAGCTAATTGTCATGTTTACTCTACATGTAACTTATTTATAAGTGGAATTTTTACTGGTGTATGAATGTTTTAGTTTGTAATTATTTACTAGGATTATTTCACTGTTTGTTTCCCAAAAAAAAAAAAAAATGGGCAGGTAGTATTCGTAAATGCAGTTTTGAACGTTAAAAAAAACCTTACATCATTATCCTATAAGCTTTCAGTCCAGCCATTATGTGTTTTACTTAAATCTATTGAGCTTTTTTTTATTAAAATGCTTTGAAGTAATATTAAAAATCAAATTGAAAATGTTTTTTTTGTCGAGTATATGTTATATGTTACATTGTATATAGCATATGCAAAGATTTCCAAACTAATAATAGATAACAGATGAAGTTTAGTGCGATAGCGAACTCTATTCTAATAAAGACTAACTTGTTAGAACTTTCTCTTTCTATTGTACGTTTAATACAAGAGCTCGGAAATTCGTTTGAGATCTATAAAATACTAACGACTCACCCTCGCTTCGCTCGGGTCCGTCCCTAAGTACGTTTTAATGGTTAGTATGAAATACAAATCTTTGAATTTCTCGGCTTTTCTGTACTATAATATGCATGTATTATACATATAAACCTTCCTCTTGAATTACTCTATCTATTAAAGAGAACCGCATCACAGTCCGTTGCGTAGTTTTAAAGATTTAAGCATACATAGGGACAGACAGACAGCGCGTTGTTTTATACTATGTAGTGATAAAACATTTGAGCTTAAACTATTTAATTAAATTTTAAAAAATTTAAATAAATATGCATATGACAGAATTGACTTGGCGATTGACAGAATGTGATATCCTTCTTACTCCTACTAATATTATAAATGCGAAAGTTTGTGAGGTTGTAAGGTTGTCTGGATGTGGACGTTTGTTACTCTTTCACGCAAAAACTACTGAATAGATTTCAATGAATCTATATAAATTACAATAATATAGTTTGTATACCTATCAGAATAACTTATAAAAATAATTTAATTTAAATTTAAAATGTAAAATTGACGATTCAAAAGTGCTTGTTTGAATAAAGTATATTTTCACATTAAAATAAAACTATCTTTTCAGAGACTTCTCCCGTGACCATGATTGCTGTAAAGCGTTCGAAACGTTGGGAACCGAAAATCTAAATAAATCCGCGAAAAAATCCGAAAAGAAAGCTTTATTTAAATGTCAAATATTCGCGTAAATCTAAGAAAGTATTAAAGTATATTTTAATTTGATTTGATAACGCATAGCGCTATTTTTTTATCCCGGAAAATAGTACAATTCCCATGGAATAGATTTGTTTTTGTTTTTCCATTAGTATATTAAGTGTTCCGTTAGTAGAAAAGCTTATGGGGTTTACAAAATTCGTAATTTCCATACAAAATACCTATTTCTTTCATAAATGAACAATGAAATCTTGCGTAATGTTGCAGTTCCTATGTTAAAGTATATGTAGTTTCGTAAAGCACATTTCGTAAAATAAAAAAATATATGTAAACTTTCAAAAAGAGCTTTTTCCGCGGCAAAACATTTTATGGCATGCATATTCAGTTTGATTTTTCTATGTTCAAACTTTTACGGACTACTCTGATGTGTAAACAGTCTTAAATTTTATGTAGCTTGTGTCCGGAGATTGATATACAAAACTTTCATAGCGAAATTGCAAAATTTCAGGTAAAATTTTCATGTGCTATCCACGAAAATGTACATTTTATAAAATACTCGTCGAAATTAGCAGTAATTTTGCTAACAAATTTTCGTAATTCATTTATGTAATATGTTATCCTTTATTATTTATTGCAAATTCAGATTATATTATAAATTGCTACCATTTTATATAGATTAAAATATATTACTAACGTTTTCTATTTACGCAACATGTAAACTCTGTATTAGGGAAAGGAATAATATCTAGATTAAAAAAATAATAAAAAAATGATTTAACAAGTAGAAGTAAGTTTTTTTCGATTGAAGATTCAAATGTCAAAGGACTAAATCGTATTCTAGTTAGGCGTGATTCATATTATTTGCTCGGAATTTGTATTGATTCTTGTATTTATATTTTTATTTTTCATACATAATGTTTGCATGTAGTCCCAGTATATAGGCAAAACAAAACAAAAGTGTGGCAATAAAATCTTTTCAATTGCAAAGGACAATGCATACTAAGTTAACACTCCATCAGAAACTGTATCTATATCTATATATTGTTACGTGAAGCAAAAACTTTGTACTCCTTTTTACGACAATTGCGCGGACGGAGGAGTACGAAATTTCCCACACTTATAGTTCATATAGAGGAGTGCAGAATGCTAATATTTATTTAAAATTATACATAAAAATACATTAAAAAATAAAAAATATTACACACACTACCATGTATTTGACACACACACATATATACTCTTTAGTTTATTATTAAAGTCTGTGGTCAAATTGAGAATAGATTAATATTGTCATATACGCAAGACAATAAATATATAACATAAGGAATTATGGTTTATTTGCAACCACGCAGCGATTACTAGTATGTGTACAGTGGCAAAGATGAAACAGTTCAGTACCTTTTTCTCCTCTGTTTGTCAAACGAATTTCTTTTTTTTTCTCTTGTGTGCTATAGAAAAAATAATTATGGTCTTTCAACCACTCAACGAGCACTAGAAATATAAAAAATAAATGTACTTTACCAATCTACCAAATAACTCTAAATCGGTTTTTCTGACATTGTACGTCAATTGGTAGTTTTCACTACTCATGCTCTGCTCAAATGATAACATATATTCTCCTACTTCAAAGGAATGTACGAAGGAGTTCGCAGATTCGATTTTCACTTGGCGCAATTTATTTTCACCGTTTAAGCTAATCTATTACTTATAAAAATGATGAGATAATAAAAATATGCTAATTCTAAATAAATAATAGACACATTGTGGCATCAACGCTGTCTTTCTTTTCTTGTGCCACAGACATAACTTGTTTAATTTATGAGTTCGTGAATGGCTTCAATTATCTCTTTGTTAACTGGAGCTACTTGGTCCTGCACTTTGATGATGCATCTTGAGATGAATAAGTTTAACGCATTGAATTATTAAGATTTAGTAATAGTTTAATAGTTTTTTTTTTCATTTAGGAAATTTAAAAAGGCAGTCGTAACTTAGGAACTACAAGTGGTAACGAGCTAGCTTGGGAAATCAAGTTAAAAAGGTTCAAACCTCGGGTCTCGCGCCTCTGATATTTTCATGTTCGAATCATTTCCATTGGTTACCATTTGTCTTACGGTAAAGGAAAACATCGCGAGGAAACCTCCATGTCTGAGAGAACGAGACATATGAAGCCCGCCAATCCACACTCTCCTAGCGTGGTGGACTATGGTCTGATCCCCCTCGCATTCAGTGATTTATTGATGTACCGCTTTATTTAAAAAGTGAAATTCATAATGATAATTTGTCGGCCTTAGGCATCAAAAATTTATACTCAGGGTATTTGTATTTGATTAATTATTTACTTAAGTTAATGGTTTCATCTACATAGTGACTTGCTTGTTCATATAACATGTACAATAAAAATATAATATGTTGCGATACTAACATACAGCACCATCTAGTTCCATGGTAAGCTACGAGGGTTGTGTTATGGATACTACATTGTTTATACACTACATATATACAACTTTAAATACATACATATTGAAAATATAATTACCCAAGACTGGAGTACAAACATTCATGCTCATCACACAAATAACTACCACTAACGGGACTCGAACCCGCGGCTGCTGGCACAGCAAGTAGAGTCACTACAAACTGTAACTATAAATAAGTATATAATTATTAAACACTCACTTTTTTGATGGTCATCGATAAGTACTATTATTTTAATATTTTAAAACTTATACATATATCTAAAATATAAATGTTGAATGAAAAATATCCCTGTCGCTCCCAAAGTTATGGTTATAACTTAGTCCCGAAGCAATCTTGAGATGCTTTGCTGAAAACTTTTGCGAACTATTGAAACAATTCAAATGTTATTAGAGTCAAGTAAAACTTGATTCTAAGGATAGTTTTGTAGAATTTGTAACATTTAATTTATATAGATTTTAAAATTTTGTCGTTATCTTGTTGAAATGTGTGAAGCTGTTTATAAGTCAAATCTTCGAATGACTGCTTATATCTATAAATATAATAAAACTCTAACAGAGTAGAATTCGTATTTTAAATATTTTTGGAATCTATACTAATATTATAAAGCTGAAGAGTTTGTTTGTTTGTTTGTTTGGTTGAACGCGCTAATCTCAGAAACTACTGATCCGATTTGAAAAATTCTTTTTGCATTTGATAGTTAACTGAGGAAGGTTATAGGCTATATATCATCCCGGAAAAGTGTACGGGTCCCGTGGGATAGATTTGTTTTTGTCGCTAGTTCTTTATATTCACAAAACGTTAGTCATGTTATTCACCATGCAATCTACTTTTCCCTTTTGCTCATGTTCCCTATGTTCGAACTGTTTCAATATTGTTAAGAAACAAAGTTGAAAAAGTTATATGAAATTCATATAATGTACTATTTTCGAATTTCATTCACATGATATAAATAATGAATAATAGAAATAAGGCAGTGGTAGCCTAGTGGTAATGCGCTCGCTTGGGAAACCGAGTGAAGCGGGTTCAAATCCCGGGTCTCGCACCTCTGATATTTTCATGTGCGAATCATTTTCTAACTTGATTACCTCTTGCCTTACGGTGAAGGAAAACATCGTGAGGAAACCTGCATGTCTAAGAGAATCTAGCCAGTTTTCGAAAGACATGTGAAGTCCGCCAATCCGCACTTGGCCAGCGTGGTGGACTATGGCCTGATTCCCCTCGTCTTGAAGGGAGGCCCGTGCCCAGCAGTGGGACGTTAAAAAGGGCTGAATACATACAAATAATAGAACTATTTCATTCGGTTATGTACGTAATAATTTCTTCGTCGAAAACACAAAAATATTAGTATTTAGTATATAAATATGAGTAATAATTACTCTAGTGAATGTTGTAATTATATTCGTAGCAATTTACATAACCAACTGTAAGTCGTATGTAAAACAGTTTAGATTTTAAACTGCCAGGACGGTATTAAATATTAATTATTCAAATCATCCTTTGATATTCTGTAGTTTAGTAACAACTTGTATCCACGTTCTAAGATTCGATTTGGGACTAGATTCCAGTACTAACGTAACATTATTATGTAAATATTCGACTTAAGCATAAATATCATACTACGCTTCACACTATGTTGCTCCTTGTACATTATTAAATTTGTCTTATTCCATGATACCTTCTTAGATTTACGCGAATATTTGACATCTATATACATAAAAATGATTGTTCGTGTGTTTGTGCTCTATAAGTTCTTAAACTATTGATCCGATTATGATATTGTCATATATGTTATTGTGTTATTGATATAATGTTTGTCTTTTATGCGTAACTTAGGGACGCTCCCGAGCGAAGCAAGGATGTGTCGCTAGGTTTAAATAAAATTATATTCATAACTAGCGACTCACCCTCGCTTCGCTTCGGGTTCGTCCCTAGACAAAAACAAATCTGTCCCACGGAAATCATACATTTTTCCGGGATGATATATAGCCTATAGCCTTCCTCAGATAACGGGCTATCTAATGCAAAAAGAATTTTTCAAATCGGATAAGTAGTTGTTGAGATTAGCGCATTCAACCAAACAAACAAACAAACAAACTCTTCAACTTTATAATATTAGTATAGATTTCCAATCATTCAATAAAAAATCCTAGTTGTATGTTGCGTTAAAATCATAAATGAATATAAGACAGACTCTACAATGTACATACATACTTAATGTACTTTTATTTGCTAAAATTATTTACTTTTAGCTTTTTTCTCCAGATTTACGTAATGAAAGAATTATATTATGTCAGTCTAATGAAAAATAACTCTTCTTTATTTTACACGACATTGGTGTAGTAAATTGTATGCAACTGGCAAAAAACCAGGGACGAACAAGAGCGGAGTGAGGTTGAGTCGCTAGTTTTGAAAATAAAATGGTTCCCTCTGGAAATACATTTTTTGAAATCTATACGAATTGTAAAAGTGACGTATTTATTTAGAAAGAATAATAAAAATCGGGTTCGTGTCTTCTCTATTCTACGTGACATTGGCGAAGTCATCTGTGCTCAGCTGGCACGCAACAGAAGAATTGAATAGAAAAAAATCGGTTCACAATTATATCTATCCATTTAATTCATAAAAAATCAAAACATCACTCATGCCTTAAAATTCTAGAAAATTAAGAAAAATACTATACATATTTTATAACATTTCTTACAAGAAAATTAACTCACAGTTCAACGTAAGTATTAAAACCATTTATAGTGCAACAAAACGTATCCACAAATAAAAAAAGGCTTACTACGTGTGTTGCCAATAACGAGTAAAAAAAGTTCTTGGTCATAGCAATAAGTGCTGTTAATATGACCCTGTAGACTTAGTATATAAGTTGTCGTAGAAGTGGTATATACTCGTATATAGAATATTATTAATAGATCTGTATTGTAGAATGCACATTAATTAATAATAAAGCTAATAAATATGTACAGTCTACAAAATAGGTTACGCACGACCGCTATTAATAATATTCTACACTAGCGACTCACTCTCGCTTCGCTCGGGTTCGCCCCTAGGTTAATTCCCCATACAAACTTTCATCCCCATTTTTACCCGCTTAAAGGATGATTTTCGAAATAAAAATATCCTATGTCCTTTCCACGGTCTCAAGCTATCTGTTTATTAAATTCCATCTAAATCGGTTCACTAGATCCAGAGATTACCCCCTACAACCTCACGAATTCACAAACCACACCTCTTTATAATATTAGTATAGATTACGCTTTAATGTCGTGGGTTTTTGAAATTTTTATTTTCAGTTTTTTGATATTATAATATAATTTATCAATATTGATTTAAACATTTTTTATCATTTGATTTTAAACATTTTGTATCAGAAATAAGGTAATAACAACATTAACTCTTCATGATGTCACTTCTAATTCATAACTTGTTCTTTGGACACATGCAGCCATTAAACCTCTCTGAGTTCAAAACTAACAACTGCAACTGAAAAATAAGGCATGAACGAACTCCGATAAAATACTGAGTGTAAACAAGACTAAGATTTATGATACTGGATGTAACATTAGAAAGAAATATAAACTTAGTTCGTGAATGTACATTCATTCTGTGTGGAATAGTAGGTAAAGTCAATGTTTACTTCAAAGGACGTTTGTAGCAGTTGTTACTCGCCAGTTTCTAGTTATTACTGAAGATTGCGTGTGAAGAAAAGAAAAACATGTAGGCGGCAATTTGGCAATCTACAGACGTCATCGCTAATAGAAAACAAAAAAACTAAAATATATTCATAAGAATATACTATTTTCAGCTTTCTATTAATGACATAGATAATAGAATATTTTTTTAAGGTTATATTTCATCTGTTTATATATTTTAAAATAATCCTTTGATGGTGCAGTGGTTATGCGCTCGTTTGTAAAACCAAGTAATGTGATTCAAATGTTAAGTCTCGCCACCTTTGATATTTTCAGGTGTGAATCATTTTTCACCATGCTTGCCACACACTTTGCAGTTAAGAAAAATTTCGTGAGGTATATACATATGTCATCACTAGCGACTCACCCTCGCTTCGCTTCGGGTTCGTCCCTAGACAATAACAATGCTATCCCACGGGAATCGTACATTTTCTGGGATGATATATAGCCTATAGCCTTCCTCAGTTAATGGGCTATCTAATGCAAAGGAATTTTTCAAATCAGATTAGTAGTTCCTGAGATTCGCGCGTTCAACCAAACAAACAAACAAACTCTTCAGCTTTATAATATAAGCACAGTGTACAAAAAAATAATTTATAGACTGTGATATTAGTATAGATTAGTATAGATGTCATTTGTGAAAACCTAATTAGTATTCGGAATACATGTGACATGTGCAGTTCGTCAACTCGCCCTTTGCCAGCTTGGTGGACTATGGCCCGTGCCCAATAGTGGGACGTTATAAAAGCTGGATGAGTTGATCAAGCGACTTCCTTTACTTAAAACTTTAGTTACTTCCCTTTGCCTTCAAGCACAGCTTACTACTGTACATCCAACGAATCAATAGTAAGAAAAAAAGTTAAATTCTTATTAAATTGAATTTTTAAATTAATTCATTAAGACAGAAAAATTATTTGTGCTTTACAAAATAATTTAGTTCTTAGTTCTAGCCCCAACAATTCGCTTCCAGTAACAATAGCTCTGTGTCAAGTCCTCGTTCACATTTCATAACGGGTGGTATTGTAGTTGCACTTATTTGAACGTAGCGAACTTTTAATAATCTTTTTAATCTAGTAACTGATCGCGGTTTTGTTTTACATTTTAGATTGTTTGAATATTAATTATTAAGTATAGCGGTATGCTTTGTTTAAATGTAGTAAAGTAGTCATAGATTAATTCAATTCGATTTTAATCTATACACATAATAAAATTCTAACTGAGTCGAATCTGAACATTAAATATTTTTACCGGTAGTAGGACTCTGTCAAGCCTGAGGAGTCCGACTGGATGGGTACCACCCCCTTATCTATTTCTGCCGCCAAGCAACAATGATTGCATTGTTGTGTTCCGGCTTGAAGGATAAGGTAGCCAGCGCAATTACAGGCAAGAGGCATATCATCTTAGTCCTCACAATGACAACGCACCTGCGGCTCTGTATTTTTGTTACCTAAAACCTAAGTGCATGAACTGTAGGTGTTATGGGCGACAGGTACTGCTTTCCATCAGGTGGTCTGTCTGCTCGTTTGTCACTGAATCTTATAAAAAAAAAATCTTATTGAAATTAAATATCCAAAAATAACAACTGTTTGTTTATAGTTTTAAGTTTTCACTTCTGTCGGCAGTCCTCATGACTGCTTTTTTTTTTGTAAGTTAAATTATATTTTCAGTACTTTAAAACCATCGTGGAAAGTGTAAATGTTCTGCGGGAAAGTTATTATTCACTGTTATCTGCAAGCCGCGTGTAACTAGGTTTGATTTGTTGCTGAATTTTTGTTTTAGGTCTAGCTTAGTACTAGCATACTGGACATAGATATGAATATAGAATATAGAAGTGGTAAAAGTTATGTTTTTTGTGGGCAGTGGTAGCCCAGTGGTACCTACTTGCTTGGGAAATCAAGTGAAGTGAATTCAAATCCTGGGCCTCGCAGCTCTAATATTTTCATGTGCGAATCATTTTTCAACATAATTACCCTTGTCCTATGATGAAGGAAAACGTCGTGAGGAAACCTGCATGTTTGAAACAACCTAGCAAAGTTTCGAAGGACGTAATGAGCTTTAGTGTTATGAATCATTTTTTTTTAAAACAGTTAGTTTTTTTTTATATACATTGGTAATTCTATTCATATACATATTTTCCTCAAATGTCTAACGCGGACTCGTCACATGCAGCCACTAGTTATCATATTATAAATATAAAAAGCAACGAAGTTACGTAGCAGCTAAAATAAAAAAAAAAATGCCCGACCTAAGAAGAGATCAGCAGTCCTAGATAGCAAGCTATTGTATTATACTACGGAGTTGTGAAGTATTAATAAGCTGCCGAGTTACTCTCTATACAGATTCGAACTGGAGCTGAAACAATAAGTAAACAAGTGGTCTTGAAAGACAGGAACTATTGAACAAGGGATCAATTACAGGCACTTCAACTAAACTTATAGTTAGTTTTGTATTGTATAATTTATTTCAATAGAAATCTAAGATTATTCTAAGCTTTCCTACGCTTTGTAGTGATTATTCGCTTTATTGTCCAATTTTAGGCAGTTGGGCCAAGATTTAGGAAGTTGTTTGTTGATAATACAAAATTCTACCTACACGAATTCGAATCCGCAAACTCTTTCGCAGTACTTATCAGTTTTATTATCAGATCAATTTTAAGCAAAATTATATGAAACTAGTGACTTAATCTCTTTTAGCTCGGGTACGTCCTTAGGTATGTTTTAAATAGATTAAAAAAAAAACTATCATGAGTGTACTTTAGATAATTGGTTCCCCATACAAACTTTTCTACACCCTTCAAGTTTTATCTACAAAAATTCTAGCTTATGTCCTTCTCCAAGGTCCCATCTATCTCGATACCAAAATTCATCAAAATTGACTCAGCCGTTTAGTCGTGAAAACGTAACAGACAGACAAACAGACAGAGTTACGTTCACATTTATAATATTAGTTTGGATAACATAATTTATTGACACATCACAATTAGCATTTAATATGAATAATATTACCAAATGATATTTAAATAGGAATTCACGAAAACAGACGCTCTGAAATTTTGTTTATTATAGGAATATGGTAGCTTAGTATATGCAACCTTATAGTTTGGACATAAGACATATTTTTGTATGATCTATTCTTTTTTGTTTATATGTAATCCAATTTGTGCCGGAAAGATTTTATTTTTAATTCATTTAAAAATGCAATCCTGGCGTAATTACGGTATTTATTATTTAAAGAGAGCCCAACATAGATATCTTGTACATAGATGAGATTCATAATTCGACTGTGCTTTTAGTTTCTCCTATACATATAATAAAATTCTTAATCGAATCTGTACATTAAATATTTTTTGGAAAATCTTATTGAAATAGTCATTATTATCGATGCAGAGGCCGAATCTATAGTTTTTAGAATTTTTGTCTGTCTGTCTGTGAACGTATCGCGAGAAAACCACTGGACAGACTTTGATGAAATTCGGTATGATGATAGCTGGTTATTAGTTGTATTTAGTTGTAGAGGGGAGGAGTGGGGATATTTTTGTATTATTACTTTTCATCATACTATAATATTTTTTAACTTAAGAGATACTTTTTAACTAAAACTATGTTTTTGGATTTTCTCGCGGACTTTGTTTTGATTCTTGGTTCCCCACATTTCAAATACTTTACAGCAATCGTGTTCACATGAGAGACTAACGTTTTAGACGTCTCAAAGGCCATTATACACTTTTTACAGACAGTGCCTTCCCATAAATATACACTAAATTTCTTATTAATTCTTTATCTTAGATACAAAAGATATACATATTACAAAAATATAATATACTAGCGATTCACTCTCGCTCCGCTGGGGTTCGTTCCTGCGTTTTAATGGTTAGTATAGATTTCTTAAAGATGAGATATTTTCCCGCAGTAAAAAGGACCTATATGTTGACCCGGATAATAAGCTATCATCATATCAAATTTCATTAAAATCCGTCCAGTGGTTTTCTCGTGATGCGTTCTCATATAGACAGACAAATGGACAGACAAAAATTCTAAAAACTATATATTCGAATTATATATCAACTGTAATGATTCAATAAGATTTTCCAAAAAATATTTATTGTACAGATTCTACTTAGAATTTTATTATATGTATAGATTATTATACATAACAAACTCTCACGCTTTTCTCTTTAAAAAAAAAGACTTAACTTCTACTCTTTTTCATTCATTCTCATATTATTCATCATATTATATTACTGCTAAGCCAATTCGATAGGTGTTACCAGAATAATATAAACCCACAGTGTATATCCTACATTCAAATAACTTCACTCCATCCACTGTTTATTCTTCAAATATTGTTTGGATAATTCTAATCAACGACGCTATTATTTGCTTTTAATTATCATGCCATTTTGAGTCTAAGTAAATAACTAAGGGTCTTCCGTACTGTGGTATCCATCAACTTAATAAAAGTTGGTTTCAATTGTTTCCTCCCTTATTGTAAATTAGACTTTTAATTAGTGTTTGAGTCGCTGTTTCTAAAGACGATGTTATATCGGTTATTCAGTTTTTCGTCTTGATTTATTAGAAAAATAATTACTTTGACATTTAAAATATTTTACCCAAAAATAGCACCATTTGATCGTATTCAGACCATTTTAATGTTCCCGTCTGCCTTCAATATAGAGGAATCATGCCATGTACTATTTGTACCAAGTGCGGGTTGGTATACTTCATATGGCTTTCGAAAACTTGCTAGGTTCTCTCAGACAGGCAGGTTTCCTCATGATGTTTTCCTTCACCGTAAGACAGTGATAATTATGTTGGAAATGATTCTCACATGAAAATATCAGAGGCTTGAGATCCGAGTTAAAGTTAGTTTTAAAAGCAAGCGCGTTACTACTGGGCTACTACTACTTCTACCATATGTATACATATTACATAATCCATACTAATATTATAAATGCGAAAGTAACTCTGTCTGTTATGTTCTCACGTGTAAGCTGCTGAAATAATTTTGATGAAGTTTAGTATAGAGAGGGGTGGGAGCTTTGAGAAGGACATAGGATAGTTTTTATCGCAAAAGTGAAAATTGAAAAAAGTGATGAATAGTGAGGAAAAGAATATTTCGGCGTTTATGACTAATCAAGGTAAAATAGGGGATGATTTCAAATAGAGGGTATGGGGGAGGGGGTGAGGGTGGGGGAGAGGGTGGGGGGAGGGTGGGGGGGGAGGGGGAGGAGGGCTGGGACTCGGTTGGCGGAGTCCGCCAACTTCCCAACTGAGGGCAGTTACTGAGATTTATTATACAGAAAGACTCAATAACTAAACTTGGCCTGACCCGGGATTTGAACCCAGGACCTCTCGATGAGCAGCCGTATTTGCTAGCCAGTAGCACTACACCACCGAGGCTTAAAATTAAACGAAGCGGGAATAAGTGATTTTTTTGACCATATTCTTTATAAAGTATACGAACTTCATTATGTTTGTAATAAAATATCCTATATTTTTACGATAGGAATTTTTCTAATAAATTGGGGCAATATTACTTTGATAAACATAAACATATCGTGCTGTACTCTGGTAATGATCGCTTGACACGGCGGTGTACGAGTATAGTTGGCAAATAATTAGTTTCACAGTGAACTGTAGAGTAGCAAGACTTACTGTTTTTAAGTTATTTAGTATTTTAAATCATTAAATTTATCTATTCTAATATTATAAAGCTGAAGAGTTTGTTTGTTTGTTTGTTTGTTTGGTTGAACGCGCTAATCTCAGGAACTACTAATCCGATTTGAAAAATTCTTTTTGTATTAGATAGCCCATTAACTGAGGAAGGCTATAGGCTATATATCATCCCGGGAAAATGTACGGTTCCCGTGGGATAGATTTGTTGTTGTCTAGGGACGAACCCGAAGCGAAGCGAGGGTGAGTCGCTCGTATGTTATATAGTAAAATATGATAGAATTGTATTATTTCAACTAATGTTGGATTGTATTCAGCAGTTTTTAACATTTCCCTGCTAAGCTTGAGCTTCCCTTCAATTCAATGTGAGGGGGATCAGGTCATATTCCATGGCTATGTACGAGTTGGCGGACTCCACATGTCTTTCGAAAACTTACTCACGATGTTTTCCTCACGATGTTTTCCTTCACCGTAAGAGAAATGGTAATCATGTTAGAAATAAGCTGCACATGAAAATATCAGACGTGCGAGATTCAGGATTTGAACCCACTTCACTTGGATACCTAAACGAGCGCATTACCACTGGGCTACCACTGCTTTTAGTACCCTCAATAATAAGTAAAGTTAACTTGACGTTATAGTGTAGAAAATCGTAATTTGTGAAAGTAGTTCTGCGCCTGCATGCATTTTTGAGATTTATTATTAGGATCTAGTATAGTGAATATAATATGGGATATTATAAAATACCCCATACACGTGAGTTACTATAAAAATGTAAAAAAAAAACAACGTGAAAATTGGTATTGCCATATAAAAATTATATTGGCTTATGTCCAACTTAAAATCGGAGACAGGACAGATTACTTGTATAATATTAAAATTTTCTATAATTATTATTAAGATTTCATATTATATCTTTAAATATTTTCATTTTCCTTACATCACAGCTAAATGGAACTAATCGATCAATACGTAATGGGTTAGAGCTTATGAATCATCCTAGACGCTCGGGACTTGACTATAATAGATTGTCTAAAATTCGTTACGTTTACTGTCAATTATGATATTACTGACAGTAACAATTAACTAATAATCCTACTAATTCTACTAATATTATTAGTGCGAATGTTTGTGAGTATGTATGAATGTTTGTTACCCTTTTATGCAAAAACTAATGAATAAACGGATTTGCTACATCAGAATAATAAATAGGCTACTTTTTATTGTACTTGTTTTTATGTCATAAGTGACCCCAACCCATTTCACTCAGACTTTACAGCAATAAAACCATTTTACTAATTTCTCATGCAAAACAATAGATAGTTGAAGAGAAAATGTAACCTTTTTTAAAAATTATCTGCACACATACAGGTGGTTATGTGTGACTTACCGCTTAAAAACCGGGTCTGAAACTACCCACTAAAACCCAACGGAATCTCCCTCGTCTCCATGGAGTACAGCAGAAGCCTATACTAGCTCTCCGTCCTAGCGAGCCTCACTATCATTGATTCCTGAACAATGAAATTCTGATATGTTTGTAATATCTTCGTGTTTGTAAAATTTGGAGAACGAATATCTATGGATTACCATACAGACAATAATTCTCGCCATATTTTAATATGATCGAAGTTAAGTCAACGTACGTGAATAACGGCTGTAGGTGCTCTCCACAACACAATGGGGAGGTTCTACTTAGCCATTTCCGGGTCGGCACTAAAAATATTTTTGATAAAAAAACTTTTGGGGCACTGACGAAACCTTTTGGACAAAGCTATCAAATTATCATATGTACTGAAAAAATCTACTACATATCATGGATATCGTGTAGTTTACGGAGATTTAAAAGGGGCAGTGTGTATTAAAAGAGAAATGGGCTGGCTTTTAAGCTCCAAAATCCCGTTTTACTAAGTCGAGCTTCGCCTAAGGCAATCCAAACTGAGATAGGAATATAACCTACCTTTATTTTTCTAAAAGCTAATGTTCTATATGGTATGGTAACCCTGAACTATTAAATGTACTAAAAATATGGCTGTGCAATACAAATTATTTCCTTTGTTGGTGAAATATTTTAATTTTTCAAGATATATTAAACATGCACAAAAACGTAATGAAATCTTATAAGATTAAATGCGCAAATGTATAAATTTATTTAATGATTTGAATCAAATTTTGTATTTAGATAAGGTTCCGCTTTTTGTTAATTTAACTATATATATATATATATATATATATATATATATATATATATATATATATATATATATATATATATATATATATATATATATATATATATATATATATATATATATATATATATATATATATACAAGCAAACCCCGCGGCTTCGCTCGCGCTAAAACTATGACAAAAAAACTTTAGGTTTGTAGGTTTCATATAAATTTTCATCCCTTATTTTATCTCCTTCTGGGATTAATTTCAAAAAACGCTAAAACACGTATTTATTTCATTGTATTGAAGAGTATTAATCCCAAGTTTCAAGAAATTCTGATCATAAATATTTTTTGAGTTGTGTTATAACGTGTACTCCCGTGGGAATGAGATAATCTCCCGCGTTAAAAAGTATCCTATATGTTGATCCGGATAACCAGCTATCATCATACCAAATTTCATCAAAATCCCTCCAGTTTTTCCGTGATGCGGTGACATACAGACAGACAAAAATTCTAAAAACTATAGATTCGCCCGCTGTATCGATAATAAAGTCTATTTCAATAAGATTTTCCATAAAATATTTAAGGTACAGATTCGACTCAGTTAGAATTTTATTATATGTATAGATGTATCTGTAATAGACAGAAGGATAATATTACTTTTTACTAAAAAAGTTACAGCGACACCAATGTCACTCAAAGTGATTATCCACCGATAAGGGATGATTTTTTTAATTATTAGAGACCACCATTAAAAATATAACATAAACTTCGAAAAATATTTACGAATATCGATAATACTTTAAATTAAACTATTTAAGTATTTTTTCACTGATTTATTTTGATATAAATAAATATCGTAAGTCTTTAAAATCATTGTTTGATTCGTGGATGGATGGTGTCTATAACAAGTATATAATAATTTTTGAGAGGTCTACAAACTTAGCATATCCCTTGGCCATGTTTTTCAGCATTCCAAACCTTGGGAATCAAAATCAGCGAAACAATCTGAATTCGAAATCAGTAATTCATTTATTTTAAATGAAAACCGATTCACAGTAAAGGAAAATATCGTTTAACATCCACAAAAAAATCAGTCCAATTGAGTATCTTGTCCATTTTGATGTCGATCAAAAATAGCACAATAAATATTTAGCATTTTTGCAATTCTAATATTTTTGGTTTTGAAATTTTCTTATATCAGTTTAAAGTTTTTTTATCAATTACTTGACAAAGATACAATAGCAGAACATTTTCTTATCTAGATTCGATTGTATCGCCGCTTTTGTGTTGTATCCGTTCCAGTTCCAGACTTCAATACCAAATAATTCTGAAATTGAGTTATTTGTGTGATATAGATTGATAATTAATTTAAGTTATCAAAAAGTTTTACAAAAAAAAAGATTTGTTTTTAAATAAAACTATCTTTTTGAATTTTTTTTTGATTTTTGGTTACCGACGTTTGTGGGTAAGATCTCTGTAACAACTATATAATACCCTTGAGACGTCTAAAACCTTAGTCTCTTCCATGACCATGATTGCTGTAACGCATTCGAAATGTCGTGAACCAAAAATGAAAATAAATCGACTTTAATAAATAATTTAAACTGTCAAACGCGTAAATCTAAGATTTGTTTTGATCAATATTGTTCTTGCTTTACAATTATATTAATCTCTCCCTCGTTTTAATCAGCTGTGCCTCAGACAAAGAGTCTACAAAAGACTTTTATGCTGCGAGAGTACTTAGTTATTTACTACCATAAAAGTGTAAAACTAATTAGTAAAATTAAATAAAACTATCTTTTCGGATTTTTTCGCGGATTTATTTTGATTTTTGTTTCCCGACGTTTCGATTGCTTTACAGCAATCATGGTCACGGGAGAGACTAAGGTGTCAGATGTCTCAAAAGTATTATATAGTTGTTACAGACAGCCTACCCACAATTAACAAAAATGAATTCAAAATATTGAAAATTGGCATCAAAGTACCTTACAATATTTGTTAATTTTAATTTTAAACATTTTATAATTTTAATTTTATACTTGAAATAAGGAGTATTATTTATATAATTTTAGCTATTATCATTTCAATTTTTTAGAAAACTTATTATTGCATTATTGTTTAATAATCTATATTTTTAGTGTTACCATTATTATATTTATAAACATAAAGGTAGATAAAATATTAAGTAAAATTAAATTACAAAACAAGCTCGACTGAGTAAATACCGGTGGTAGGACTCTGTCAAGCCTGAGGAGTCCGACTGGATGGGTACCACCACCTTATCTATTTCTGCCGCCAAGCAACAATAATCGCATTGTTGTGTTCCGGTTTGAAGGATAAGGTAGCCCGCGCAATTACAGGCAAGAGGCATATCATCTTAGTCCTCACAGTGACAACGCACCTGCGGTTCTGCATTTTTGTTACTTAAAACCTAAGTGCATGAACCGTAGGTGTTATGGGCGACAGGTACTGCTTTCCATCAGGTGGCCTGTCTGCTCGTTTGTCACTGAATGTCATAAAAAAAAAAAAAAAAAGCGTTCTAAAAATAAATTGGTAAGACACAGTAATGCAGTTGGAGACATAGGTACTTATTTTATGCTGCGATTTTTGCTACGAAAAGCCCAAATTGGCACCCAAAAACCCCCATGAGGTAATACATAGAAGTTAAGTATATACATAAAGATACATAACTATCCTTTTGCACTTCACTGTAGCTGAGAAAACAAACAAAAGTAGAACATCACTCTCTGTCACATAAAATATTTCTATGTAGAAAATTTCGTCGATCAATAGCTTTCTTGTTTATACGAAAGAACGACAAACAAACATACCAGTACACTTTCGTTTTATAACAACTACTAGCGACTTACATTCGCTCCGCTCGGGTTCGTCTCTAGTTACTTTTTAACGTTTAGTATAGAATTCTTAGAGATGAAATATTTTCCTACTGTAAAAAGTATCCTATATGTTGACCCGGATAACCAGCTATCATCATACCAAATTTCATCAAAATCTGTCTAGTGGTTTTTTCGTGATGCGTTCCCACACAGATAAATAGACAAAAAATCTAAAAACTATAAATTCGGCCCCTGTATCGCTAATAATGAATATTCTAATAAGATTTTTCAAAAAATATTTAATGTACAGATTCGACTCAACTCGAATTTTATTAAATGTATAGATTTAAGTACAGGCCTCTATAAAGTATATTATATTTTTTTGCGTATCATTCATAAAGTATTATTTTATGTACTACAAGTAAATAGAAGTACATAATATTACTCAGTTCGAATTTGATATTTATTGAACCATTTCCAATAAAAAACTCTCATTATATCAACTTCTCGTACTATAAAGTGATAAAAATATACAGTGTAAACTCTATATAACGACACTGAAGGGACTGTGCATTTTATGGCGTTATAGAGAGTTGTCGTTAAATGGAGAGAAGAAAAATCAGAATTAGAAAAAGAAAAAGTTTATTTCAGACTAGAGTTAGTAGTTATGTACGTCAAAAAGAATCTTATATTTGATCGCTATTGCGTATAGTCTGTTATTTTTGTCTGTCGTCTTTTGCTGCACCAGTAATTTTGTTGAATTTTTTTACTTATTTTATTCATATCTTGCGATATTGAGGCATCTTGGTGAGAAAGGAAGTAATGTTTACAGTTTGAAAGTTTGTGAGCAACTAAGAATATGATAACGTATAGACAATCCATGACCCCTTCTTATTCATCATGGTCAAGCAAGATCAGTTTACACGTGCAAGCAATCCCAATTTGTAAACAAAAGAATGAATTTCTTAGAAAGTTCGGTATGCGTGATGCCGACAGTCGAGTTTATTGCAGGCTAGGATAATAAAGTGACAAAAAAACGTACACAGCTGCGCTTTTTACTAATTTCAGCAACTTAAAAGGTACTTTTTATTACTCAATTGTTGTCGTTATTGAGAGTGGATGTAATGCTATGTAGAGTGTATCATTGTATGGAAGATAAGCTAAACCAACCAAAGCCAATTTATTTCGACGCTTTAGAGAGTTTGTCGTTAAATCGAGTGACGTTACATGGAGTTTACACTGTATATGTGCTTTGTTGTAGACCTTGAAAATACATAATATATGAAGAATACAATACAGTCTTTTGTCAAAAGAAATGTTATAAAGATTATAATATTATCAAATTACGTTTTTTATATAATGGATGAGTTTTAGCGTTTATTGCCGTCTAGGTTATAGTTTTACTTTAATGTTAAACGTGTGTTTGTGTATTTATTTGTCCTTCACGCTGAAATTGATTTTGAATTATTATTAATAGAAACGCTTCGCTCGGGTGTGTAGCTATGTAGGTCATAAGTAAAAAACGTGTGTGTGTACTTATGTACGCACATAAGATGTTATACTTCTTTGGCGTAACAAAACAAAAATAGGTAAAGATTTCATGTCACAACTCTCTGTTTGTGAAAGGAATGGTAAATTAATAAAATAATTAAATAAGGCATATAAGAGCTTATTACAATCATATATTTATAGAATATCATTTAGGGAAAGAATATAATATTATATATCATTTGTCAGATAATAACAACGGTTACCATGGCAACAAACAGTTATCACCTACCTTTATTATGTCGCTTTTTGGCTGTCGATGTGCGCGCGCATCGTAAAAAATAACTCTCATAATTTTTCTAAACGCCCCAAAAGAAGTATATCTTCAAAAATCTTACTTCACCTAGCCTTTTCAGTGCGAAGCATTAGGAAACATTCAAACACATATAAGTACACACATATATACATTCACACACACACACTCACATGCACACGCACACGCACACGCACACGCACACGCACACGCACACACATACACACACACACACACACACACGCATGTAAACATTCACAAATACGTATAATACATATTCGTCTGATAAAAAATATTATTCTAGTAATCGAATTCTTGACATCTATTATAAATTACCATACATTTAACCATTTAACACGGACTGATTACATAACCGTCGGTAAGCAAAAAGCTCGAATGAAATGCAAACACTCATTATGCCACTGCATGCTAAAAGCGAAAAGAAATTTTAGTATACGTTTGTGAGTTTGTTGATTACCCACTAACCTAGAAAGGAATGGTATGACGGGTTAAGGTCTTTTTCAAAAAGAAATCCACTTAGCTTAATAATGTTAGGTATACTTTGTTTGTTCTTGTTTATAAGAATCGTTGAATTGGATAAAATGTTTTGGATCTCATTCTTTGAAATGACTCCAAAACAATAGTTATTAAAAATTTTGTCTGTTTGTCTGTTTGAGTGTGCACGTTTCATGAAAAAATATATATCAACACGTTAATGACGTGATAACTTATTAGTTGGGTCAACATTTATCGTACCTTTTACTACAGGAAAATGTTTTATTCCTACGAGAAAACACAATAACTGGTTCTCGATAGAACGTTAGCCATATAAATTTCTAAAGACGAGTATAGAGTATCGCTAGCTAAATCTTAAGAAATGCATCAAAACAATGTACTAGAAAATTGTAGGATGTAAAAAGACCTACAGAAAAATTCAAAGAGTATATGTCTATCTCCTAAGTAACATTCGCAATAACTTTTTTATGATACGTAAAATGTGATACGTACATGTGTTGTTTACTATTAAATAATATACAGATCTGAAAAATAGCTACAAATAACGACTAACTTACAATCTGTTTGTATTTCTTACTGCAGATATTAATTTGAGATTAAAATAAAACATATCTCAAATTCTTACCGCTAGTAAGATATGTTAAATATGAGATCTGCCTGAAGTAAAACACTTGTATACTAAATGTAACAGTGTACACTATATACATGGTAATTTTTAATTTACTGAAGAATTACCAAAAGTGACCGGTGGAATAGGAGGGGTGAAGGGTGCAGGAGGCGGCGCTTACTCATTTAAACTTGACCAGATGCTAGGACTATTGCCGTTTAGAAGGTGCAATAAAAATATTTTTATTTTTGTATGAAAATATTTTTTTTTTGTTACAGATGTTATTGTTATGATCTAAATAGTATATTCCCAAAAGGTCCCTGTATATTACACAGTCAATACAATGTCACTATATAAGAGATTAACTATATAATTTATTTGTGAAAAAAATATAACTGTTTAAATTTAGTTATTTGTTAAAGAAATACTAAAACACTGTTTATTTTGTTTCTGTGGGTCTTGACAGCGAATGGGAAGTCAGCGTTAGACTTGACAGGAAGCCGGCTCAGAGATTAAGGGATTCGCTGTAAGCGAGCTTTTGTACTAGCTTTTAGTGAGAAGCTGTAGCTTATACATACTGTATTTGATGATTTCTTTTTTCCGATTTTAATTTACAACAAAATCATACTTATTGATTTAGTTTTACAAAATGTTTATACATTATCTATACTAATATTATAAAGAGGTAAAGTTTGTGGGTTTGTGAGGTTGTAGGGGGTAATGTCTGGATCTACTCAACCGATTTAGAAGAAATTTGGTGAGAAGATAGTTTGGGGCCATGGAAAGGACATAGGATACTTTTTATCCCGGAATTCATTCTTTGAGGGTATAATAATGAGAATGAAAATTTAGCTAGTGGCCTGTAAGATTCTTAGGTAATTCTAATTTCTATTGGTAAAAACCGTAAGAAAATCCGTACAGCTTTTTCTGCGATTAGCCCGAACAAACGCAAACTTAAATTTATAACCACAAATAAAAGTTTTATTGCGAGAAAATATCTCATCGTTGATAAATCTATACTAAACGTTAAAACACAAGTAGAGACGAAGCCGAGCGAAGCGAGGGTGAGTCGCTAGTGTAAATACAAAAATAACTGTTATTTTTTTTATTGATACAAAAAGTCAAGCGTGTATGTAAGTTTTTGTATTTATAATATTTGTTACTCCTAACTTATGAAAAATATATGAAAATCTGCTTGTCTGTTAGTCTGTTGTTAGGTTAGTAGTTTATTCTTCTTTTATACAAGCCTTGTCACGAGATTTACTAATTATAACATTATACATGTGTGGGATTGAGGATACCAGCAATAAAACTATGTACCACCTCAATACGCTTAGAACTTTTTATTACATCTTTAACAATGCACATGCACGCTTCCTTCTTTCAACTCAACTGACATTCAAAATCAAACATGGCTGAACACACTCTGTCCTTTTCACTCGTTTTTTCTTTCATTCACACTTCACACAAGTCATTTCTATGTAACATATTCATCCCACGCATATACAGTAACAGATGGTGTGTATTTTAAAAAAAATAATTGTTGAAGTCTTAACGAAAATGAAAATTAATAGTATTAAATGACAATCCACAAAGAATTTCTAATATTTTTCACCTACAAATGCAAACTCATAAACAGCTCAATCTATTCTATTTCCAAAAACGAGAGACGAACAAGAATTTAATTCAAGGAAGAAAGAAAAATTCACAGATTATTGAAATTTTATAGGAATGCTTTACAAAAAAAAATAAAGAGTGCGTGTATGAATGTGTACGTGACGCGCAAGGAGTAAAACTTCTGTAGGTTATCGGTACTCTTTATGAAATTCAATTTATGTTTTAAATAATTAGGATAGGTCAGAAACTAAAAATAACATATATTAGTCATATTACAATCATATATTTATAGAATTCACTTAAAAAAAAATATAATATTATATATCATTTGCCAAACAATAACAACGGTTACCATGGCAACAAACGTACGTACATTTTTTTCGTAACGCATTCACCAACTTACCCCCCAAGTCAAGCGTGCGTAAAGAAGTTTTACTTCAAAAACTCAATAAATATACTATAATATGATCTGAAATTCGAACCCAATACGTCCGGATACTGTACGTAGCACCAGATCAACTAGGCAACTATAGACAGAAAGGAAATCGATTCTTCAAAGCTGATCTAATCTGATCAGACTTAGGGAAAGTGACGCTTTAGGCAACTGGTGTGGATTGTGTAATTGCACCACTTCCACACCTTTCAAGTACTTATCTACGAGTACTACCGCTACGTTTTGTAGCGGTATTAAGATTTTCGTTTCATTTTCATAGTAGGTGTTTCTTGATGGAACATCTTCCAATAAAACAACGCTCTATGAGTAAGATAAAAACTTAAAAAAAAACCGACTCCCAGGCACTGAAAAGTAAAAAATAACTAAACAGGGGTTTTCATTTAGAATAGGTACTTAATCAGATATTTTCGAAGTCGGTGTGCTTTGATTTGTATTGGCTGGCACCGATATTCATATTTAGTAAGTTACCTTGCTAAAATATTTATAGTATCATCGTGGTTTTATTCTAACCAGTTTTTGTATTTTTTCTCAAAAATGAGATATTTCCCGCGGCAAAGACTATCCTATGTGTTGCCATACCAAATTTCTTCAAAATTCCTCCAGTGATTTTTCTGTGATGCAGTCACTGATATACATACAGACAAAAATTAAAAAAAAAACTGTAGATTCGGCCTCTGCGTCGATAATAATGTGTTTTTCAATAAGATTTTCCGAAAAATATTTAATGTACAGATACGGCATAATTACAATTTTGATATATCTATAGGCGTAACTAATTTATAAAGCCATAAATATTGTTTAGAATAGTATAGTAATTCTAATAAAGTCATAGAATGGTCTAATTTGTGCATAAATTTTTTTGGAATTAAAACAACGTATTTTAAATATACATGGTGACATCTATTGCCGAATTTATTCCGATATTCGGCAATAGATGTCGCCATTATTTAGATAAGACAAAAATAAATAATTATTAAAATAACTTTTTTAATGAATAAAAAGGCGCTATTGATATTATTATTTTTCAATATAAGCTATTTTTAATAATTTTTGCCATATTTAGTAAGTTACCTTGCTACAATGTATCATTTTGTATTTTTTCTTAGAAATGAGATATTTTCCCGCGGTAAAAAGTACCCTATATGTTAACCCGCATTACCAGCTATGACCATACCAAATTTCATCAATATCTGTCCAGTGGTTTTTCCATGATGCGGTAACAGACAGACAGACAGACAAAATTTCTAAATCTATAGATTTGGCCTCTGTATCGATAATAATGCCTATTTCAATAAGATTTTCCAAAAAATTATTTAAGGTACAGATTCGACTTAGTTAGAATTTTATTATATGTATATATAACAAAGTCATGTTAGTTACACCATTTATAACTTAAGAATGACTGGACCAATTTTTATGATATTTGATTTTTTGGATATCTCTTAGTCCGGAATAGGATAACAAGTATTAAAACTTAGAAAAATTCAAAAATAAATAAATATTAAAATAATTGATGTGATGAACGCTGGCAAATAACTATTTTATATATCTATGAAAAACGTACCTAGCGACCCCGAGCATAGCGAGGGTGAGCCGCTAGTTTGAAATAAAACTATCTTTTTGGATTTTTTCGCGGATTTATTTTGTTTTTTTGGTTCCCGACGTCTCGAATGCTTTACAGCAATTATGGTCACAGGAGAGACTAATATTTTATTCATTACAAATTTAGTTGTTACGGACAGTTTTTTGTATATATATATATATATATATATTTGTACTTATTTTTGACATTATAATATGTCACACGCATACAATTTAATCAAGAAACAATATTCAATAAACATAAACTTATGTTATATATACATAAGTACCATGACAGTCACACAAAGTGAGTAATCGATCAATGTCAGATTAGCATACTCTACCTTTCATTTCAGGACTGTTTTGACATGGCCTTATCAAAGTAGTCTCAATTGTAATAATTATACGTAATTGGCCCTTATTTTTTTTGACGTAAACAATACAAATATTAAAAATGGTTTGTAAATAAATGTTTGGCTTTTTAGCTTATCTTTTGTTTTCTAATATTGACTGGACTGGCTGGACTGGACAGACTGGTTTCAAAAAAGAGGACTCAGCTCGTCTATTTTTAATGTGTAAATTGTTTTTCTCAAAACTCTTTTCTTCATGGATAATAAGACAATAGACAATAGTTAGGTAAGTTTTATTTTTTGATTATGTGGCAGGTCCGACTTTATATATATATATATATATATATATATATATATATATATATATATATATATATATATATATATATATCCTTGAGTGATGTACATCTTTTATAAAAAGTAATTAAGGTTTCGTTTTGAAATAATATTTGATTTTATATACAAATATTGATGTTATATTACGTGAATATAAACTAATCCCTAGACGGTAGCGACGATATTTTCAAATTAATATGAGAGGTTTAATAAATGGATTAATTAAAAAGTACGTAATGAAAAACAGTTTACATTAACTAAATTGAGTACATAAAGGCCACTTAAATTGCGTATCTTGTTTTTAGAAGTCGATTAGAATACAGCCTTAAGCAGTATTTGTGGACGAAATAACAACATGAAAACACAAACAAATCCTGTAACAAGTACTAGTTTAAAATATACTTAGTGTATCTACTTATACCTAGATATTTAAAATGAAAGATTTAGTATAAGACTCGGTCCGAATACCTCTAGTACCTACTGAGCTCGCAAGTCGGGAATAAATCTCGTTTCTTTATAAAATTTTCAATTTACTTATTTACGGATGTACGTAGCTATTGAGAAAATGCCATGAAACTTGTATTTGTTGCTCTTTCTTGTATATGTTGTATGAGATTTGATTTATTATTCTATTGGTACGGGTTCGATGCTTGTGTTAAGATATATTATAATTTCTATATTTTAGTTCTGGCTAATTTAAGTTATATAAGCTAGTTTACAAAATGTATTATTGTAATAAAATATACAAATACTAGCGAATTAGCCTCACTTTGCTAGTCTTTTTAAATCACATCCTTAATAATTTTGTATTAAAATATAATTTAGATTGATTAAAAAATTTAGATGAAAATATGTTATTAAATTATGTGTTCCAATTGATTTTCCTCTCAGGGCGAAATGAAAAGTCATTTTCCCAGCCGAGTCTCATTCTACGCTACCTAATATGAGAGTAATATTGCGATCTGTTTCTGAACTAAATACGTATATTTGTATATATTAATTTCTTTCTAGTAATATCGATAGATATTAAAATGAAGATGTAACTTCACTGAATTAGTATAGCAGTCATTATCTTTATTATTATAATAAATAATTAAACTTTGGGGGACATTAATGGGATGGGATAGGAATGGATGGCAATGGGACATTAACACATATCACCATCTAATTCCATGGTAAGCTACGAGGCCTGTGTTATAGATACCAGATAGTTGATACACTACACATATATAACTTTAAATACATAATATATATTATAAATATAAACAACCATGACTGGAGCACAAACATTCGTGCTCATCACATAAATGAATGCCCCCAGAGGGACTTGAACCCGCGACCAGCACAACAAGTAGGGTCACTACAAACTGAGCCAAACGTGTCGTCAAATAATGAAAGCGAAAGAATGTCGGTTGGTTTATCCTTTTACCAAATACCAACAAAGCAATAGTCACACAATGGATAAGCCCGAGTTACGTTATTTTAAGTAATATATCTATTTCTTCGTATAAGTTTTTTTTGTTACATTTTATTTAATAGCAAAATCAAAATAAACTTTATTTAAAGAGACTTTAACAAGTAGCTTTTTACATTTCGGTTAAATATCTGATTTGCAAGTGTGAAGCGATCACAGGTTCATTGTACTGGCTACAATAATATATTTACCCACAATAAAGTACTTAAAAACCATGACACTCATATTTAGTTGATACAAAATGCTTAGTTAGACTAGAGTGGTACTCATATATCTCGAATATCGAACCCGCGATCGATGCCATAATAAGTTAGTATATTACATATTATTTTACACATAATTATAACTATACCTTAGCTACGCATGCTCCGCTCGGGTTCGCTTTCATTACGTTTTAACGTTTAGTATACATTTCTCAGAGATTATATTTTTTCCCGAAATAAAAAAATATCCTATATGGCCCATCTATTATCACACCAAATTTCATCAAAATCTATCCAGTGGTTTTCTCGTGATCATTTCCAGACAGACAGAGAGACAAAAAATCTAAAAACTGTAGATTCGGCCTCTGTATCGATAATAACGACTATATCAATAAGATTTCCCAAAAAATATTTAATGTACAGATTCTTCTCAGTTAGAATTTTATTATATGTATACATATCCCACCATACATTTCTCTTCTTCACTCTAGAGGACAACAAATGTATGTATGTGTGTATTGTTCCGCTTTGAAGATATTGCGCGTGTTTTCCACTAGAATACATTACCGTCTTGCAACTTTTATTATTGTAACGGCATCTAATGTTCCTACTATTGGTTTGTATTTTATTGAAATGCAACTATTGCTTTATTTCATTTCATATTTTATTGCATTTTCAAGTACACTTTTATTACGTTTCCTTGCAACGTTTTAATATTTATGGTTTTAAATTTTGTTAGAATTCTTTCTATGTATCATAGTTACTGATAGAGCAAGGTTGAGTTTTTGTTACTGAAGTTACAATGGGTTTTAAACATTTTCCTATGGAAGCTGACATTAGACATGCCCTTATTTATTTATTTTTTTCTATAATGGTGGCGCACTTTAAAATTTGTATAGGTTAGAGAAGACTTAAAAAAAAAAAACAAATATCAGAAACATACCCCATAAGGTGTCAGGTGAAGGTAATTTTTTCCCTCATTTTGAGATATTTTGGGATAAAACCCTTAAATTAAAACTATTGAAACTATATCAAATATTGAACTGACATCAATGACAATGACAATTATTTTATTTTTATGTGACATTCATCATTATACAGAGATGTAAACATCTCATTACATCATATTTGTCTTCAAATATCTCGGAAAAGTGATACTTTAGGGGACCATAACTCGTATATTTTATTATTTATTTATATGTCTTCTTATTGTTAAAAAAATAATGGCGGGAGTGATGTAATGCCACAAAGGTTCTATCTCCTTTGACTCATATACTCCAATTAATATCGTGTATGTTAGATCATAGCGATATCATATTTTAGTAACTTATTTAAATAAAGAAAGGTTCTCAAATCGTTCGTATTTTTGTAGACAAGAGAGATGGAAATATTATTTTTGCTATATATGTAAGATTAGCGGTTCACTCTCGCTTCGCTCGGGTTCGTTCCTAGGTACGTTTTAACTGTTAGTATGGAATAGATAAGACTATATATTATATTACAGCTCTGTTTCCTTTGGCAAGAGCATGATGATATATAGCCTATGGTCTTTCTCGATAAACGAGCTTTTTTCAAATTCAGATTAGCGCGTTCAAACAAACTAACAAACTCTGCCTCTTTATAATATTAGTATAGATAACTCTGTTACCCTCCCTGCCATTTCTAGTTTCGCTTAGACCCTCACTACACCCGGCTGTGTCTTTATTCGTTTTTTTACGCTGTAATAGCTTAACAAATGTACTACTTGCTATACCAATAAAAATATTATATAATTTTTCCTGTCCATGCAAAAATTACGTACATCCATCCATTGCAACGTGAAAATGATGCCAACTAACTAAACACTATTATTAAGGTTCTACAAACAAAGCTAAATCGTAATTAAATTTAAATAGAAATTAGTTATACCGTATTGAAAACTAAGAAGATGAAGTTAAAAATAGACACAGTATAGTAGAAACTAGTTGAAAACTATTCAAGCTGGTCTAATCGGCCATCGAGCTTTTAGCGAGAGCTTTTTGGTCGATTGATACGGATTGGATAATTGCACAGCTTTGGCACCTTTCAAGTGCTTTCAAAGCTCAGACTTGGGTACAAGATATTTTCAATTTACAGCTAGTAACTTCGCCGTTGTGCTACAATATTACTCTTCGTTATTATGTTTTAGGAAATCTAGGGTAAGGTAGTATTAATCTATACGAATATTATAAAGACGTAAAGTTTGTGAGTTTGTGAGATTGTAGGGGGTAATCTCTGGATCTGCTGAACCAATTTAGATGAAATTTGGTAGTAAGATAGTTTGAGATTTTGGGAAGGATATAGAATACTTTTTATCCCGGAAATCATCCCATAAGGGGGGGAAAACGGGGATGAAAGTTTGTATTGGGAAGCAAGCTAGGGACGAACCCGAGCGAAGCGAGGGTAAGTTGCTAGTTGTTTATTATAATTAATGCTAGTTGCTTAATATAATTAATGCATATTAAAAAAAATATAATAGAATAAGTTTTAGTATTTCTAATTTTGTTAAGCCTATGCGAATTTGAAACCTAGTTCACATAGTCTTTCTAAAGGCTAAAGCGGAAAATTAATTAAAATACACTAATTATATGTATGTCAATATTAACTTACAATTATGCCAGATGATAGTCAGTATATTTCTCTCTTTCTCTCTCTCTTTCGTTTTTTTAATTACGTACGTAATTATAAGTGAAAAACGAATTCTGCCGAATCGACATGTCCAAAAAAGCTTAAACGCAAATGAACGTGTATTGAAAGACTGAAAATACAGTTTAAATTTCCAACTTCATTCGAATTTAACGAGCTGAAATAAAAAGATCCCTATTCAAATATTACTCATACAGTCAACATTTAGCCTTCTATTCGACTATGGGAAATTATCATTTCTATGTTCCATTTATTTAGCAGTGATCGCTTATTTGATTTTTCCATATTAAATAAAACTATCTATTCGGATTTTTTCGCGGATTTATTTTGATTTTTGGTTCTCGACGACCCCGTTCTCTCTCGTGACCATGATTGCTGTAAAGCATTCGGAAAGTCGGTAACCAAAAATCAAAATGAATCGGCGAAAAAATCCGAAAAGATAGTTTTATTTAAAATGTCAAATATTCGCGTAAATGTAAGAAAGTATTATAATACTACATCATTCGATATCCTCTGTGTCCCGTTAAGACACCCGTAGAAAAATACGTAGTACGCTTTATAGTGTGTCGCGGCGTCTTAACGTAAAGTGCGATAGAAGATATAATGATTTTTATTTAATGACCTTTATTATATATTATTTATTCTACATACAAGTAATGTAAATAAATACATAGACACATTAGATATCTCTTCAAGTCAACTGGTGTATGTGGGAAATAGTGTCAAATAGCGAGGCAGAACGAAAAAGTTCAAAGAAAAAACAGTAATCGTATGATGTAAAAAAGCATAAATAAAACAATAATAAATAGAATATTTGAATATTTACAAACCTACTAGTAGTATTATAAATGCGAAAATTTGTGAGGACGTTTTTATGGTCACAGACAGACAGACAAAAATCGTAAAAACTATAGTTTTGGCCTCTGTATCGATAATAATGTCTGTTTCAATAAGATTTTCCAAAAAATACTTAATCTAGTCTGTCTGTCTCTTACCGCATCACGAGAAAACCACTGAATAGATTTTGATGAAATTCGGTACGATGATAGCTGGTTATCTGGGTCAACACATAGGATACTTTTTACTGCGGGAAAATAACTAATCTCTGAGAAATCTATACTAAACGTTAAAACGTAACTAAAGACAAACCCGAGCGGAGTAACGATGAGTATTTAGTAGTATTTTTACTTTTACTATTGTGTATGATGTGATTTTCATTTAGTGATATTATATATTACTAGTAAAATCCGCGGCTTCGCTAATTTGAAAAGTTATTTATTATTTAATGTAATATATTTTCTGTTGACGACCATAAATAAATACATAGAACGATGGAAGGACACTCACAGGAAGACTCCGCATTAACGCTGCGTTACGTTTAGACACTTCAGCTGGCGTGTGGTATGCAATCTACAAATTGCAGGCACGACGTTTACTGCAGCCAAATATCGGCTTAGTACAAGAATATCCGATATATATCTATACAGATAAATAAAATTGAAGTGTCTGTTTGTAATGTCGAAATAAAAGCTTTTTACTAAATACATATGAAGTTATATATGTATTAGGTAGTTATAGAAAAACACAATTTATTAAATTTTTGTCTGTCTGTCTGTTTGTTCCGGTTAATCTGCAAAACGGCTAGACAGATTGACAGGACTTTCACTGGCTAATAGATGATGTTATAAGGAGTAACTTAAGCTATTTTTATTTTAGAAAACGAATTAGAGCTTCGTTAAAAAAATTAAAACATACCTAGGGACACTGGTTTTAAATAAATTTAATGTATAGGTATACGGTATTTGAAATTATCGCCTTGAACCATACAGGACGTAGTCTTGCCCTGTTTTTCAAATACGCTTGTAACAATTTTAAAAGATTTTGCACATAGAGGCGAAGATCTAATGTTATCAAAGTTTTTCAATTTTCGAAGAGGAACCTAAAATATTTAAATTTCCATCGCTATGAGATTTTGTAGCGTCATCCTTAAAATTGATCTACCATGAGATATTTATTATACCATTGATCTGTTATCTATTATGATAAATAAAAGTATCTATTCGGGTTTTTCCGCGGATTTATATTGGTTTTTCGTTACAACGTTTCAGATGCTTTACAAAAATCATGGCTACGGGAGAGATTGTTGTTTTAGACGTCTTAAAAGAATATATAGTTACTACAGAGAATATCAACATCCAAATTGTAGCCAGAAAATAGTAAGTTCCTAACAATACTTGTTAATATTAATTTTCAACATTTTAATAAGTTAAATAAATAATAAATATGTTGGGACATTACCTTACCATCTAGTTCTATGGTAAGCTATTAGGCTTGAGTTATGGATACCAGATAGTTGATACACTACACATATATTATTATTTTAAATACGTATACATTATACATAAATATAAACACCTATGACTGGAGTACAAACATTCGTGCTCATCACACAAATGAATGCCCCCAGCGGGACTCGACCGCTGGCACAGCAAGTAGGGTCACTACAAACTGAGCCAAACGTATCATCATCAGTTATATCAATAGTACGTAATTTATAGACAAAAAACGTACATACACAGAAATTCAAATACTCCTTTTTTATATTCTTTCTTTCTCCCTCCTAATTGAATTTAGTTAAAAAATTATTATCACAACTATTGTATGTTACTACTAGCAAAACCCGCGGCTTCGCTCGTGCTAAAACTACAACAAAAAACTTTGAAAATGGTAGGTTTCATACAAATTTTTCATCCCTTATTTTATCTCCTTATGGGATGAATTTCAAAAAACACTAAAACACATATTTATTGTATTGAAGAGCATTAATAGCAAGTTTCAAGAAATTCTGATCATAAATATTTTTTGAGTTGTGCTATAACGTGTACTCCCGTGGAAATGAGACAATCTCCCGCGGTAAAAATTATCCTATATTTTGACCCAGATATCCAGCTATCATCATACCAAATTTGATCAAAATCCCTCCAGTGGTTTATCTGTGATACGGTAACAGACAGACAGACAGACAGACAAAAATTCTAAAAACTATAAATTCGGCCTGTGCATCGATAATAATGTCTATTTCAATAAGATTTTCCAAAAAAATATTTAAGGTACAGATTTGACTTAGTTAGAATTTTATTATATATTATGTATGTTACTATGTAGTCTATTTTATTGCATTGATGTTTTTACTTCACTCTGTCAATTCTAAATCGTGCCTAAACTACGCAGAATGGACTTGTTGTTCTATATCGGAATTTCCCAAAGGTATATTGTCTGTATGGAAGCGGTTGAAATTGTATTGGCTATGAGAAACTATGTACAGATTGACTATTATATTACTTTGTAGATGTAGATTGCGGAATATACCTTACGTTTTGGTTTCATTTCCGGTGTGTAGGGAAATGGCTGTTGCACGGTGTAAATGTATTGTTCTACATAATACTAATTATTATTATTGTATTCTGCATAGTTCAATTCAATTCTTTTGTGCCAGTTGAGCACAGATTACTTCGCCAACGTCACGTAGAATGGAGATGACACGAAGGAGATTGGTCAGTTAAATAAAATTATTAAACTACATAGTTGGTCTTTTAATTTTTAAGACTTATATTTTTATTGACCTGCCATAAAACGAGGTACTGTCGTCAGTTTTACAATTATATTTATATTTTGATACGCTTTAGTCCAAAGAGTTTGACTGATATTGATTTTTTATGGTGACGTTACATTCATGCTAGTTGTGGACATGACATAAAACATAAGGTTATTTTATGTAGACTTAATACTAATAATAATAATAAAAACTCTTTATTGCAGACACAAAAGATTCTATAACAAAAGAACTATACAGTGGTAGGAAAATGTACAAGAGGCGGCCTTATCGCTAAAACAGCGATTTCTTCCAGGCAACCTTTAGGTGTAGGAAATAGCAAAGTGTGAAGTGGAAGGGTGTGAACAAATATCAGTGTTAGGAAAAATAAAAATGATACATACATATATAAATACATATGGTATTTTATATACATATATAAAATATATAAATTAGGTATACCTAAATAATATAAATAATATGATGAATAAGTTAGAGAAAATAAATAAAATAAAAATAAATAAAAAAAAAAATAAGATAAAAAATGCATAAAAGGCAAGAAATATTTTAATAAAAATAACGATAGTATATATACTTTAAGAATATAATCGGAAGGAATTAAAAATTATAAAAGTGTTCTTTTCTGACGTTTTTTAAAAATGTAATGTCTTTTTTTTTTAATTTTTAAAAAAAAAATGTCTTTTAAAAAAAGTTGTAATTACTCTTTGTTTGATTTTATTGAGTTCAATCACGTAGTGTGATATTTCAACTGATTTTTGAATATGCAAGGCCAATTTAAATAAAAGTTTGCAACGTTTGATTCAATGTATTAATAAAATAGTCGAAATTTTATTAAAACTATTCAACTATTTTCACATGGTATGGATACTCACTGATAAACTTTTATAAGCTTTTAGCTTCTACTTAACACATAAGCTATACTAATATTATAAAGAAGGAGAGTTTGTTAGTTTGTTTGTTTGTTTGAACGCGCTAATCTCAGGAACTACTAATCCGATTTGAAAAAATATTTTTGCATTAGATAGCTCGTTTATTGAGAATTTATATCGGAAGTTTAAACGCGAGCGAAGTCGCGGGTACTGCTAGTAAAATAATAAAAAACAAACAGAACCCACGGCTATGCCAAGTTCTATCTACAAAAAAAAAACACTTTGGCTTTATGTTATATAAAGACACACTTTCGCTTCGTTCGGGTTCGTCGCTATATATTTATATAATATTGTTCATACAAAAATACTAAAATCGCGATAAAAAATGGGGGGTGGGGGTAGGGGGGTGAAAAATATTTTACGGCCTATTCCCATACCTACCGAATATACAAAAAAAATCGGTCGAGCCGTTTCGGAGGAGACCACAAACACCGTCACACGATATATTTATGTTTTAATTTTTTTTTTATATTTCAGATACACAATTTACATATTTTCCTACTTTTTATTTTGATTAAGAAGGTTATCGTACATATCGCATAGTTACAAAATTGACTTGATAACAAAATATTCTAGATTCTGCAAAATTTCTTAAATGGTGTTGCATTAATTAAATTCTTTATAAACTTAGACATGGAAAGCGATGCATAATCCCTCAAAGAACTTTGAAACCACGGAACTCGGATACCGAGACTGCTTATAGTTTAATATTTTGCAAAATATGTTTACTCCGTACTTAATGTCGTTAGTTTCGTATGAAAATATAGTATTATCCGTAAATAATGTCCTCGCATTATTTAACATAATAATCTTAATTCTTATAAGAACTAACATTCTTAACTTGTATTTGTACGTGGGTGGCCTAAGAGCGTCTTTTTGGAAAAGATATAAAACTTTTCGCGTTCTTTCAAAAAATACATCCTGTAGATAAAGTTAAGAAGTCAAACCTTATCTAAATACAAAGTTTGTACTAAATCGTTCGAGTCGTGTTCGAGACACATGAAATAAAAAATATTTAACTTAAATATGAAACAATAAATTCTTTTCTTACACGGGTCTTGAACAGCGCCAACCTTTGACAAGCTCAGATTTAAAAAATCGTTTACATTAAGCTTTGAACCTTGATTCTAAAGAAGTTTACAAAATGTATACAAGAATTGCTCATTTAATATTATAAAATACTAGCGGCTCACCCTCGCTTCGCTCGGATTCGTCCCTAGGTTGATTGATGATTTCCTGAATAAAAAATATTTTATGTCCTTTCCAGAGTCCAAAACTATCCTCTTACCAAATTTCATCTAAATCGATCCAGAAGTTTTTGAATTTTTTCGTTACAAATATACAAATCTTTCCTCTTTATAATATTAGTTTCCTTAAAATTCTTAACCACGATACAAGAGTATAACCGTTTACTTATTTTATGATCACAGTAAAATAAATTACTTAAAAAAAACACGAAAAACAATATGCCTGTGGTGTGTTACATACTGATTAATAAAAAAAATACCATAATAATTTCTTCCTGCGACTTTACGTGTGTGAAGAGTAAGCTATCCTTCACTCTTACAGTTCTTGGACAGTTTAAACTTTTGGCAAGTTCAGATTTAAAAAATCACGTAATTTGAACCTTGATTTTAAAGAAGCATATTAGCGGGGGAAAAAATCTTATGGGGCAATTTCATCCAAATCCATTCAATAGGCATTATAAATTAATATCTAAACATCATTAAAAAAATAAATTTCTTATAAATATACATATATAGTAAACCTAAAATATGCTAGGGATGCAGTAAAAATAATATCTGCCTGTTTGGTTAAGTATATGAAACTTAGTATACAGGTTTTGCGACTTTGTAGATTTCATTTGTCTTCGGAGATTTTTAATTGGAGGGGTACTTCCAAAAAAGGGGCAAAAAGAGGGCTACTGGATATCTCCACATTATTACATCTGATTTCGATGGTATTTTTTATTTGAATGTTAATAACTTAACTTTGGTCTTATAAAAAATTGGTGAAGGTCTGATGAGGATCTTCTAAGTGATGAGCAGTATAGCTCCTCAAAATGAAGTTTGTGCTCGCCAGGTCTACTGTTCGCAGAACTACTAGTATTTTTCTTTAAAGTTTTTGGCATTATATTAAAAAGAATAATAAGAGATCAACATAAAATAGACATTTTAAAATCATTGACAGACGTTAAGACAACAAAATATACAATAAAAATTTCAATAGTATATTCCATATCCGAACAAAATCAAATTTCATGAATCTCTTTGATACAAAATACGAAGAGACTAGAGATTCGCTGAAAGCAATTTGTACGGATATAGAAATTTTCAAAGACAACACGTTCATAGTAGTCGATTTAGGGCCGTTTGTTTAAAGTAAATTTTTAAAGGCTTCATTATAAACTTATTCAATGATATATTTAATCTCTAAATATCATATGTCAAAGGATAACTTTATTAAAATATATATAAAACTCCTAAAAAATGTAACGTTGTAATTGTAAAAAAATAAAGTTTTGTATGAAAAAAGTATCTGGGCGACCGAGTTTCGCTCGGAGTTCTTTTTGGTTATATCGTATTTTTTAAATTAAAAAAAAACTAAACAGTTGAATAAATACAAAAAAAAACAAAAGTAAAAACTTTGTATCCGATCGAGATTCGAACTCGGACACCTGTGATTGTTAAACTTACACCTTGGTCGTTTGACCACGATGCTTATGCCTGAATGTAAGAAATTATCGACCATATTCTGCGTGGAATAATGCGAAAGAAAACCGCATAAAAACTCGAAGACATGCGTTTTCCCCACGGAATAGGTAAAAAGGGCTGGAAGGGTAATGTGGGCGTGACAGCGTCGCCGCAACTATGGTTAAACAACCATACTTGAACCGATTCATGCGTGCACCGCTTGTAGTTCGTGTTTAGAGTGCGTCGGGTACGGAGCTGCGATAAATAGTGTTATAATGCCGTGTTGTGCTATTATTACTTGCAAGACAAAAAGTCAAACTTCGAGTATCGATCGAGGAGGTATATCTTTTCATCGGTAAGTCAAAAATAATAATGAATATCTCTTTAATTTCAAAAATGTAGCAACGATTACAAAATTCAAAACAAACGATACTATTGTAATAAGCTAAAACAAACAATATACATTGCTCGCTATGCATGCGCATAATCAAAGCAACGCGCGATCGTTGTCTGCAATGGATAGCGTTCTCTGCGAAACCCACACTTTTCATTGCTTGCTTTGCGATGATTCACTTTTGTATATTATAATAGTGATGGCTTTTGTTGTAAGACAAAATAATCGATAAGGCAATGATTTTTGTATAATAATGTGATTGAATGCTTTCTATGGCAAATTTAAAGTTTATATACAGGTTTATTTTAGAAATAAGAAAAAATCAATTTTATATATTACCTAAAAATATCTCATGCATGATGATGAAGTAAGCGTCAATTACTGAACAAATTAGTTTTATTCCGAGGACATTGACAATTTGTAATCTCTATCTATAATAAAATTCTGAGTTTAATATGTATATTAAATATTTTTTGGAAAATCTTATTTAAATAGTCATTATTATTTTTATATGATTGTTCATTGTGTTTTCTCATTTTCGCGCCAACATATTGTAAAATATTTTGTCATGTAAAATGAGTGTGATAAAGAGAACTAACTTAAGAATTCACTTACCACGTATGTATGTAACATTAAAAATACATTTATTATAAGTTAAACATTGTTTTATTTTATTTTTAAATTGAACTAATCTAATTCGTTTATAAAATGTGTTTTTAATAACTGTAAAATAACAAATATTATATAAAATTTATTTTAATACACTGACATAAATTATCGACAAAAATATCGTTAGCATTTTTTATTTTCAACCACTAGTCATTTTATTTATTTTACACAACACAGACGCAACACTAATTATCTATGTGTTGACCAATTACAGGGCTGCGTTAAAGGTTGCGTATGTGTGCGAATGCTTGTGTTTATTTGACTTGCGCGTGTAGTAAAAATATCAAGAAGGGATGAGTGGCGACAGTGGTTCCCATACAAATTACGCGTGATTACCATTCTACTATCTTTCATCAATTCTGTGGTTTTCCCAGACGTAAGACTAATCTAGATCGATTTTTCGCCCCTGAGCCGTTTCCGAGATTGCCGGTATAAATAAATAAATATATAATATATAAATAAATATACAAGAATTGCTCGTTTAAATATATTAGATATGTTTATACAGTTATTTTGTGATTATAGCTCAATAAGCGTTCGCTTTTGCAACCTTAATGAAATTTATATATTACATATAAGTAAAGAAAGTAGATGAAACTGACGCCCTGATTTTGACTTTCGATCTTCGACAAACCAATTTGTAATTTTTTCAATTAACATTATAAGAAAATCAAATAAAGGTGAAACTAAGTAAATCTCAAAACCATTGTTTTGGAATCTAACATGCCCCAAAAATAATAAATATAATAAATAAATAAATATGTTGGGACATTACCACACAGCACCATCTAGTACCATGGTAAGCAACGAGGCTTGTGTCATGGATACTAGATAGTTGATACACTACACATATATAACTTTAAATACGTATATAAATAAAAATATCCATGACTGGAGTACAAACATTCGTGCTCATCACACAAATGAATGCCCCCAGCGGAACTCGAACCCGCGACCGTTAGCGCAGCAAGTACTACAAACTAAGCCAAGCATTAAATTAAAAAAAAAATAAAGAAAGAAAGACTTTTTCCAAAATTGTATTGTTGCTTTACAATATAGTTTATTGTATCAGAGAAATTTCAATCCTTAACAAAACGGAAACTCTTCTCAACACAATACATGAACGGAACAAAATCAAATTTCTGAAAGCGCTTTGATACAAAACAAGAGATTCATACAAATCAAAGACTGAAATTGACAATTGAATAACTGTAAACAAAAAGTTAGCGGTTAAACTATGTATGTTGAATTATCTTATTTGTACTCGTATCAACTGTTTATTTATATTCTTGTTTAAGTTTTTTTTTGAAAATGCTTAACAGATTTTGATAATAATTGATAGAAACAGCCTCGATTCCTTCCACCATAGCAACCTTCTTCCTCAGAAGTTGATCCTGTCATTTATCTTATTTAGAAATAACAAAAAATATAAGACAATACTATTTCTATCAAACTAAGTAACATATCCATTTTTAATAATTTTTAAAACGATAGATTTTGATGAAATTTGGTATGATGATTGATAGCTGGTTGTCCGGGTCAACATATAAGATACTTTTTACTGCGGGAAAACAAGAAACTGAGAAATCTATACTAAACGTTAAAAAGTAACAAGAGACAAGCCCGAGCGAAACGAGAGTGAGTTGCTAGTAAAAATATAAAAATCTTTGTTTGGTGTTAGAACCAAATACCTATGTAGTAACGCAAAATTATCCTAAAAAGACATTTTAGTCCATTATCCTAAAAATATGCACCCTCTCGCATAACATAATCCGTATTTTTTTTTCACCTAAAAATGTTAAAAATATTTACCATTTTGTTACAGTTGACTCTATCTCATAAAATTACGTGGTTAGATGTTATGAGTACGAGTGTTGTAATAAGATTACATTTTAAAATTGGAATTTATAGCAGATTAACCAGCTCACTGAACGTTCATCTGACGACAAAAGCGCCACAAATGGCTGGCAAGTTATATAATTTACGAGGATTCATATTAAAATTTTTTAATAACTATAATGTTTACTCGGGACTACCCACATAATACTTAGTTTTATATCATGATGGGTTGCAGATCATAGGTTTGAGTCCCGGGTATGGTCAAGTGTAAATAAATAAATATGTTGGGACATTAACACACAGCACAATCTACTTCCATGATAAGCTACGAGGCCTGTGTTATGGATACCAGATAGTTGATACACTACATATATATAACTTTAAATATATACATATTATAAATATGAACACCCATGACTGGAGTGCAAACATCCGTGCTCATCACACAAATGAATGCCCCCAGCGGGACTCGAACCCGCAACCGCTGGCACAGCAAGTGGTCACTACAAACGTGTCGTCAAATATAGATGCTTGGAATTTGGAAATAAGTGGTGTTACTACTTCTAGTCCTGTACTTGTGGAATTGCTGCCCTAGAAGACTTTGAAAGTGAAAATAAAATAGAAAGTATTTATATTTACTTACAATTAGTATTAAATTGGCCGATCGAAATCGGTAACAATTCTTACATTAAGCAATGTATTTATTTTTGTGGCGTTATATCGTATTTTTAGTCTTCACGTCTGAAAACCCACTTAGAACAAAATTATAACCATTTAAATTTAAATAAGTATTTGTATAAACTTGTGAAATCGGGCACATCTGAGCAACAGGTTTCATTTAATTTGAACTTTAAAATATATAATTTAAAATGCTTGAACAGTCTACTTAAGTTAAATTTCCCCATTCTGCGTTCCTCTTTAAAGCAGACGTCTAATGATGAGTCAGTAGAAATACACACATACTCGTACATACATTTTATAAAAAAATAAATCAAATCTCCAAAAATTCTTCTAAAATTATAATAATATATAAAGCCTTATAAGGTTAATAACAAGTGTGAAGAATTTTCCTTGTAATTTAATAGAGAAAGACGACTTGACCTAGATGCTTCAACTGGGGCTGTTGTAAGATACATATGGTACACCATATTAAATAGTCGGTTATTACTGTATTAATTAAAATATATATAACTTCTCTTAGACGTTTATTATCTTATAATATTAAAGCAATGCGTATTACATATATAAATTTGTTCCATGTATCTCGGAAACAGCTGTAAAGATTTAGATCAAATTTTGTTTTTAGATAAGACTAGCGACTCGTCCCTGGTTCGGTTCATCCCTAGTTACGTTTTAACGTTAAGCTCAGAGATGAGATATTTTCTCGCAGTTAAAACTATTCTATATGTTGACCCAGATAACCAGCTCTCATCATTCAAAATTTCATTAAAATCTATCCAGTAGTTTTCCCGTGATGCGGTGACAGACAGACAGACAGACAAAAAATCTGAAAACTATAGATTTTATTCTATATTATATAACTTAGCTAATTAAGTTTATCTATAAGTGTCTTTTTTGGAAAAAGCGGAATTTTTATACCTTTTCTGAAAAACGCCGAGCGAAACTACTTAGTTGTCCAGGTACTGTACTATTTAAACTGATTCTAAATAATAAAATAAAATAATATATTAATTAATTAATTAATTATATATAAATTATATATATAATTCAAGCTGAGAGAACACTGAGACAATTATAATGAGACACGAATAACACGAATATAATATTATATATAATACACGTATATATATGTTCCTTTTAAAGGGTTTCTAATTTACAAAAAACGACTTTAGCTTAACTAAGTAACTTTTTGTCATTTCAACCAGTGATAACTATAAAGACACTAATTCCAGTAAAACAACTTGCGGTGGCCTCGATGTGGTTAGTTCGTGCCGCAGTGTCCTAGAAATCTATTACAATAACTTACAAGATATAAATGTCATGTTGGAGATATAAAAGCATTGAAACAGACATATAAATATAAGATTACGCTTCACAATGTAAGTACATATATTTTTTCTTATGAAAAATAATGAGATGCCTTGGTAAAAGTAAGTGTAATATGATTAATCGTGCTCTGCACGAAATTGAACCCATGACTTAACAAAAACGGCGTTGCGGCATGACGGTGAGTGCTTTTTTGAGTTAATAGTTAGTAAGACGATGCTAACTAAGGCTTGATATGACGTTTTAACTGAAAAGGTATACTGATTTAAAAGTTATACTTTCTTAGATTTACGCGAATATTTGACATTTTAAATAAAACTACCTTTTCGGATTTTTTCTGGGATTTATTTTGATTTTTGGTTTCCTACGTTTCGAATGCTTTACAGCAATTTCTCCCCTGACCATGAAATTATTAACACCTCCTGGTTAAATTTTAAGAAATCAATTGTTAACTGGCACACCGGTGTGCCCGCGACTCTCGACAGGTTAAAAAGTAATTATTCCATCGTAAAGGGTGGAATTTTTCCTACATTTTATATGGGTCCACCACCAGATATATCCTATTTATTTGTAAAAAAATTATTTGTGTGTATGTTTTTTTATTCCTTCGCGCCGGGACGACTAGACGGACTTGGCTTAAATTTAGTACACATTCAGGAACTTTAGTACAGTTTTGTATAAAGATTTATTATATCACTTATACGTAGGATTTTAAGGACGCCTGCGAGGAAAGCGACGGTTAATCGTTAGTCCCGAATATTCCACAAACACGAATATTCCGAATATTCCAAAAAAACGGTCCTATTTTATGTACGAGTATGTATCATATATGGAACCTTATAATTAATAATAAATAAATAAATTTGTGGGGACATTAACATGCTAAGCTACGAGGCCTGTGTTATGGATACCAGATAGTTGATACACTACTGTTACAGTACAATGTAATACATAGTTTATTTTAATATAGTATTATACTTATTATAAGGATAATAGTATTTATTGTTAGTTTTGTTAGGTTTTTTAGGCTGGCAACTTTTTGTCAAAAAGAGAAGTATAAATTATTTTTTGTTTCATCTTGATTCTAACAGATTTTTCTGGAAGCTTGTGTCTTGTCTTGTAATGTACATCGTGCGATTAAATAATTATTCACTCTTTGGTTTAATTAATTTAACAAGTAACAACAGGTTATGGGCCCAGTCCACATACCTAACAATAATAAAAAGTCTAGTGAAAAAGTTTAGTTGAATAAATATCGGTAAAACAAAATCGCCACGTGTTGGCGTTGGTTGCCGGGAAGGTGAAAATACTTGCTATAATAATTGAACAGCAAGGAAGGGTTTTGAAAACTAGTAAGAAGCTAAAAAGTACACGATGGACGGAAGTAATACAGTTATTAAACTGGAAGGAATCAAAAATTGGAATGTTTGGAAATTTCAAACCATGGTTTTACTTCGAGGTCAAAATTTAATTGACGTCGTGGAAGGCAGATTTATAAAAGGAGGAAACTCAGAGGACCGAAAGAAATGGGAGACACAAGATGCTAAAGCTCAAACGATGTTAGTGACCAGGATGACTGAGGAAGTGATGCTGCATATAATATCCTGCACTACTTCAGCAGAAATGTGGCGGAAGTTAGCATGCATTTTTGAACAAAAAAGTGAAACAAGTATTCACATAATCCAGCAAAGATTCTTCCAATACAAATACGAAGAAGGAATGGAAATGTCAGTCTTTCTGTCGAAAATACAGGAGTTACAAAACCAGTTGAAACAAATGGGGGAAGAAATTTCGGAAAAATTTATCATAACTAAGGTGTTAATGTCATTACCAGATATTTACAAACACTTCGTATCTGCGTGGGAGTCTGCGCCGGATGAAAAACAAACTTATGATAATCTAGTTGCTCGTTTGTTGGTAGAAGAAGAGAGAGTAAAAGAAAAATGTGAAAGTGCCTCATCATCATCTGCGTTTAATGCAAAAGGGAATGTTATAAATAAATGAAATATAAAGTGTTTCAAGTGTAATAAGACGGGTCATTATCAAGCTGAGTGTAAGAGTAATGTAAATAGTAACTATCGTAATAACGTTGTTAACAAAAACGAAAAAAAATGTTATTATTGTAAAAAGATTGGACATAATAAAAGTCAGTGTTGGTATAAAAAGGGAAAAGAAAAAAATGCGTTCGTAGTGCAACAAACACCTACAGAACTTTATCAAAAATCTATGTGGTTGGTGGACACAGGCGCCAGCGAACATATGTGCCAAAACAAAAATTTGTTTTCGATATTCTCGCCGTTGTCATCACAAAAATCTGTGATAATAGGTGATGGTACACAGATAAGTGTCATTGGTTGCGGACAAGTGGAGCTAGAAGTATTTAATGGAAACAAGTGGGTTGAAACGACAATAGATAATGTACTATGTGTTCCAGAATTGAAAATAAATCTGTTCTCAGTAAATTGCGCGGCAGACAAAGGTTATGTCATGGTGACAGATCAAAACATTTGTAAGTTTTTAAAGAGAAATAAAGTACGTGCGGTGGCAAATCGCGTCGGAAATATGTATATGTTGGACGTTCGTTATAAATGTGGCTTTGCAAACATAACAGTAGTTAAATCAAGCTTAATCGAGTGGCATGAGAAACTTGTGCATCAAAATATACAGCATGTAAAGAATGTATTAGCAAACAACAACATCAAAGTATCTGACGAGTCTCTTGAATATTGTCAAGGCTGTATAGGAGGAAAAGCACACCGATTGCCCTTTAATACCAGTGATACAAAAACGTTAAAAACATGTGAGCTGATACACGCCGACGTCTGCGGACCCATGGAGGAAATATCTGTTGGAGGATCAAGATACTTTTTAATATTAAAAGACGATTACTCATGTTATAGAACTGTATATTTCATTAAAAAGAAGGAGGAAGTGATAAATTGCATCAAAGATTTCATAAACAAAGCAGAAAATATCACAGGTAATAAGATAATCAACTTTAGAAGTGATAATGGCTTGGAATTCATTAATAAGGCTGTGTCAAATTTTTTCTCACAGCGGGGTATAGTACATCAAGCCTCTGTACCATACACACCGCAACAGAATGGCAAAGCGGAAAGGGAGATAAGAACCCTGACAGAAGCCGCAAGATCAATGTTGTGTGCCAAGAGTCTTCCTAAGAAATTATGGGCTGAAGCAGTAAACACTGCAGCATATGTTTTAAACAGAACAGGTAGAAGTAATGAACCAGGAAAAACACCTTATGAAATATGGACAAATAAACATTTCGACCTCAGTAACTTGCAAATTTTTGGTACACCTGTGTCTGTCCATATCCCAAAAGAAAAAAGAAGGAAATGGGACTCTAAAGGAGAAACAGGGATTATGGTAGGTTATGGAGAAAACGTGAAAGGTTATAGAATATTTTATCCAGCAAAAAATGAAGTGTTAATGAAGAGGGATGTCATTTTCTTGAAACCTGTCATGAAAGATCAATGGGAAAGAGTAAACTTAGAATCTGTAACAGAAATGCACAACAATGAAACACCAGTTGCTGATGATAACAAGCATGACTCTGAAGAAGAGGTTATGAGTGACTCAAACCTTACAAATCAGAACACAGATGAAGACCATCATAGCTTATATGAACCTGAAGAAACAAGTGATGAGTATAGTGATTGTGATAGCGACAATGAGCCACAGCCAGCTCCACCTCGTCGAAGTACACGTGTCAGAAAGCCACCACAATTCTATACTTGTCAAAATGTCTATACTGCAGACACAGAACCAAGAACTTATAGAGAAGCCATGCAGAGAAGTGATGCCTGTCAGTGGGAAGAAGCTGTCAAACAAGAACTTGAGACCCTAAAAGCAAACAATACATGGACGGTGTGTCAAATACCTGAAAATCAAAACATCATAAGCAGTAAGTGGGTGTTCAAAATTAAGAAACTTGATAATGTTATTCAATATAAAGCTAGGTTGGTTGCCAGAGGTTTTGAACAAAATGATATATTAGATTTGTATGAAATTTATTCACCCGTTGCCAAGTTGTCAACATTTAGGTTATTTGTTTCCGTTGCTACTAGATTAAATTTACCAATACACCAGATGGATGTCACTGGAGCCTTTTTATATGGGGATATAAAAGAAAATGTATTTATTAAATTACCAGAAGGGGCCTATAATGGTTGTGAGAATATTGTAAAGCTTAATAAATCTTTATATGGACTAAAAAAATCACCTAAGTATTGGAATGAAAAATTTAACCATGTAATAAGTAAAGCAGGCTATGTAAAGTCAAAAAATGATCCATGTTTGTTCACTAAATGTAATGAAAATAACCAAACCTATGTATTACTGTATGTTGATGATCTTTTAATGTTTAGTAGTAATGAACAACAATTAAGTGACCTTAAGTCACAGTTACAGAATATATTTAAAATGAAAGATTTAGGACTGATTTCAAATTTTCTTGGCATTAATGTTAAACAAAATTTCATAGATTGTGTTACTGAATTAAGTCAAAAATCCTATTTAGAAAATGTATTGAAAAGATTTAATATGGAAAATTGCAAACCTATATCTACTCCTATTGATCACAATTTTAATGTAAAAATCTTAGATGTTAAAGAGTGCAAGTTAGACAAGAATATTGAAAATACATGTAGAAAAATTATTGGTAGTTTATTGTATGCTGTGTCAGGCACTAGGCCAGACCTTTGTGTAGCTGTATCTATATTGAGTAGGTATCAAGATAATGCTAGTGATATATTATTATCTCATTTGAAAAGAGTCTTAAGATATGTAAAACACACCTTAGACTATAAATTAATTTACAAATGTAATGATGATGGGCTCGTGGGGCATTGCGATGCAGATTGGGGTGGTGACTTAAGAGACAGAAAGTCTACCACTGGTTTTTGTTTTAAGTTTTCTAACTGCCTTATATCATGGTGTTCCAAGAAACAGTGCTCAGTAAGCTTATCATCAACGGAGGCTGAGTATGTTGCAGTCAGTATGGCAGCTAGTGAGTCTTGTTGGCTAGCAAGTTTATTAAAAGATTTTAATATAATAAATGTGTATCCAATATCTATGTACTGTGACAACCAATCTGCCATAATGGTTGCAAATACTGATAATATTAAAAGATTAAAACATATCGATATAAAATATCATTTTGTCAGAGATTTAATAAAAGAAGGTAAAATATGTTTAATGTATGTAAAAACTCAAGATCAAATTGCTGATATGTTTACTAAGTCATTAAACAAAGAACTATTGTTTAAATTTGTTACTAGGTGTGGATTAATGTAGTTTCTTTTGTGTTTTTAAGTTTATGCATCTTACAAAGTTAGTTTATATATGTATTACATTGAGTGGGGGTGTTACAGTACAATGTAATACATAGTTTATTTTAATATAGTATTTAATATAAGGATAATAGTATTTATTGTTAGTTTTGTTAGGTTTTTTAGGCTGGCAACTTTTTGTCAAAAAGAGAAGTATAAATTATTTTTTGTTTCATCTTGATTCTAACAGATTTTTCTGGAAGCTTGTGTCTTGTCTTGTAATGTACATCGTGCGATTAAATAATTATTCACTCTTTGGTTTAATTAATTTAACAAGTAACAACAACTACACATATATAACTTTAAATACATTCATATTATAGATATAAAAACCCGTGATTGGAGTACAAACATTCGTGCTCATCACACAAATGAATCCAGCGGGACTCAAACCAGCGACTGTTAGCACAGCAAGTAGGGTCACTACAAACTGAGCCAAACGTGTCGTCATAAAATATAGTAATCTTAATATATACTGTAAATTTTCACTCCAATATTACCCTAAAATATAATTGGCAAAATATATTGAAATATTAATAATATATTCAAAAACTAGGTCTCTGAACGCAATTAAAAATTAATTGGGCCACACTCCGTATCCTGCAGCGGTAGGTGATTTGTTACAACGTAATAAGCCACTTTATAAATCTTTTATACAAAAATCTCATATACCCACATTTTACAGATTTATTCCCCCATATTTAGTTACGAAAGGTTTGCATTTTTTGATATTTTATTGTTGCTGAAATTCTGATACCGCAATTAAAACTCTGTTATTTAATACATAAAATGTTATTATTGGTAACAATATCCAAGAATTTGATAGAAATAATTAATATACATATATTCTTGTTAGTTTGTGCGTGTGTGCGTGCGCGTGCACGTGTGTGTGAATGTGTGGGTGTATATGTGACGCTAAAACGGCTGGACTTATTACGATGAATTTTAGTACATACTTAGATTATGATTTGGAATAAGACATAAGCTGTAAGGTAGCTAATGACTCACCTTCTTTTTTAATGTTGGGAAATGCATTTACGCTTACCACAAGTAGACATACAGGTGGTTATGTGGGACTTAATAGGACGTCGCAGGATCGCTTACACACTCAACTACAACGCCCCGATGCAATGGCAGGTCTACCATAGCAGACCCCCCCACCACGACACGGTGAACGCACGTTGGGGGGGACCTGGTAACTCATCTGAGCGAAGCGACCGTATTTTACTAGTATAATATGTTTTATTAACTCTTGACATAAGGACTAATGAAGTTAGAATTTAACTAGTAGGTATTCTTTTTTTTGAATCTTCTTCCAAGTCTACTCCTGAAGTCCTATAAACTACTTTGATCAGAGGTTGTGAACTCGCTATGGTTATATTATACGGTATATGTAATACATAATTGTTTTAACATCGTTTTAGTAACTTCAACGACTACCAACAACAGCAATTTCATGTCCTTTTGTCCCTCTTGATAGGCATTTGTTTCCTAACGAGTAATGAAGAAAAAAACTTAACCTCTGATGACATAATTTTCAGAATACTAGCTAGCTAGGTTCGTTTTAACTGTGGGTATGGAATAGATATATATTTATAGTAATAGAAAAGTAGGTATTTTTTTTTAATATATGTATGTGAAGGGAAATTATAATTTACCTAAAAATGTCCCGTGACATTCTAAGAAAAAGAGACGATTGCCGATAGTATTATGGGTACGAGTACTACTTACGATTTTCCTGCGACATAATATAGTATTTAAGTATCTATATCTTTTTCCAAGGTCCCATCCCTCACTATACCAAACTTCATCAGGTTCAGCGGTTTAGGCGTGAAACAAACACACAGACAGTTACTTTCGCATTTATAATATGAGTATGGATATATATATATATATATATATATATATATATATATATATATATATATATATATATATATATATATATATATATATATATATATATATATATATATATATGCTCGTGAATATTCTTTTATATATGTAAGTATAATTTCTACCAAACATTCTAGTATTAAATTATTACAATTTTTAACTGAACATCATAATCCTACCAAAAGTTCTGAAAGGAAAAAGCGTTAATCCTGAAAAGAACTGGTGCAAAAAAACTCATATATTATTATGGAATTACATTATATGTATAAAGATAAATTAAATTGAAGTGTATGTTTGTAATGTCGAAATAATAGCTTTTTACTAAATGCATATGAAATTATATACGGTAGTTATAAGAAAAACACAACTTTTAAAATTTTTGTCTGTCTGTATGTCTGTTTGTTCCGGCTATTTCCCGGAATGACAGAACTGATTTTGTGACTTTTATGGCAGATAGAAGGCACTAGGAGGAATATAGGGACTTTTATTTTAGAAAAAGAATTAAGGTTCCGCTCAAAAAAAATAAAACGTACTTAGGTACGTGAGTCGCTATTTAATAATATAATTATAATGGTGGCTAATTACAGAAAGAATATATATGATTTAAATATTATCGAACCTGTGACCCATTATCTGGTTACTTATTATAAATGATAAATATTATCAATTTGATGAAGACATAATTCATTCATGCATCACACTACTTGCTTAATTATATTGTGACCTATTTTACGAGTACATGCGCTAGTTATCTATCCAGTTTCCAAATATATTGGTGGTTTGTAGTTAATATGTACTAAATCTATACATACTTATGTATAGATTTAGTACATATTAACATTACTTACTGCCGTCATAAGAAAAAAGACCGTAACTAACAATTTGGTCAAAATTACTTATATGCAGATTCGGAATCAGCAAAAAAAAGCTCTAAGTCTTATGATTCCGGAGATACCATTACTATTTAATCGTAATTACGTCAAAACTAGTAGTAATTCTGATGTAGTACTAAGACAAAACTTCAAATATCTCGAAATCAACTTTGACAAAGTCACGGCCTTCTTTCTTATGACGGCAGAGTAATGCTTATGACTAGCGCCAATTACATGAAAATAGGTTGATATATTATGTCACGTAAAAATCTAAATAAAATTTTCGAAATATATCTTCCACCATTAGAATTAAAAAAATACCTATGTATGTATGTAACGACACATATATGTGTATATATGTTTTTCTGCTCCATCTAATCTTGGAAATCAACAGAACTTTTTAGCGTAACTCACTTGCATTGACATCAAGAAAAAATATTTTTCTTATCAATTCATCCCTTAGAGGTCTTAAAACTGTATTTTCAACAAATACTTTACGATGTGTATTTTTCGAGATACTCCAAGATGTTTTTTATAATTTGCTTCTAAAACGATGTATATACGGAAAACGTTTTAACTAGATATTATATACATACGAGTAAAGCATGCAAAGCAAAAAATGCAGAAATATTCATGCAGCATTTTGAATTTTTTCTCTTCCCTTGCTTATTTTTTTTCTCGTGTTCGTTGTTGTGTGTTGTTAAGTATCATACAGTATTACGATGGTTGTCATTATTACTTTTATTTGAAACTAGCGACTTACCCTTATTTCGCTCGGGTGTATTTTTAAGTACCTATTATTTTACAATAAATAACTAGCGACTCACCCTCGCTCCGCTCGGGTTCGTCCCTACTTACAATAACGTTTATTATAGATTTCTCAGAGATGAGATATTTTCCCGCAGTGAAAAATATCCTATATGTAGACTCGGATAACCAGCTATCATCATACCAAATTTCATCAAAATCCCTCCGGTGGTTTTCTCGTGATGCGGTCACAGACTGACAGACAGATACACAGACAGACAGGCAAAGAATACTAAAAACTATAGATTCGGCATCTGTATCGATAACAATTACTTTTTCAATAAGATTTCCCAAAAAAATACTTGATGTACAGTTTCGACTCAGTTACAATTTTATTATATCTATAGATTACATACAATTCTAAATACCTTTGCGCCATCTTTCAGAAAAATGATATTACTAATAGTAGCCTATCTGTGTACTAAATTATATCAAGATTCGTCAAGCCAATACAGGGGTAACTTACATTCACATACAAACTTTAGCATTTTTGACGACACGTTTGGCTCAGTTTGTAGTTACCCTACTTGCTGTGCCAGCGGTCGCGGGTCCGAGTCCCGCTGGGGGCATTCATTTGGGTGATGAAAACAAATGTTTGTACTCCAGCCATTGGTGTTTATATTTATAATATGTATGTATTCAAAGTTAGATAATATGTGTAGTGTATCAACTACCTGGTATCCATAACACAAGCCTCGTAGCTTACCATGAAAGTAGAGGGTGATGTGTGTATCACGTATGTTATGTTATGTATTAAATATGTTATTACATTAGTCTCAACATATTTATTTATTTATATAATAGTAGTGGTTTACTCAAAAATAGTACAGCCATTTGTAAAAAAAGTATTAGAATCAATTTCTTAGATCCATAGATTATTTCCAACATACAAACACATAAACTAACTCTATCTTGTACATCGTATGTAATTTATTATAATTTTTTAAATAAATGACTTCAAATGGTATAGCACAGTTGTGCTCGGGCACCATTCTGCATTATTATATTAGAATATAATAATACAGAATGGTGAATATAATAATCCAATACCCATTGTTGACGGCTTCTGCCTTGGAAATATTAAAGCTGCATATATTATAGTGAAATTAAAAATTATAAATAGAATTGAAACTTTAAGTATAGTTTTTTAAACATTAGCAATAACCGTTAATTTGATATTAGTAAATAAACCCGCGACCGCTGGCACTACAAACTGAGTCAAAGTCGACTGAAAAAAGTGCTGAATATTTTCGGTAATAAAAAAATAAAGTTACACATTCATGTCTATATCATAAATTGAATTCTTTCATACTAGAAAAAAAAAAATAAAAAAATATATTGATAAATAATAAAAAAAATGTCTTATTGAAGACATGGCAGCTAAAAATATCTTTGCTCACAAATATTTACATATTATAAAACCAAAACATTTGCGAAGAATGATATGAAGAATGATATGATATAATAGAAATATTTTTATATAATGTATAGAATATTTCCACGTTATCATTTCAATAAAACAAAAATATATGTATATTTGTGGATATACCATATATGGTATGGTAGATCTAATGGTTGCATCCATTAACGATGCTTGGTGAGACATTTGGGAAATAGGTTTTTGAAGGCATATTTAGTTCACAGATTTATTTTTATTTTCATGCAATATACATGGTACAACTTAAGTTCGGTGACCAAATTATAATATAAGGCCGCAGTTGGACCATAACCGGACCGTGACCGTACCGTAACCGGACCGCAACCGGACCGTAACCGGACCATAAACAGACCGTAACCGGACCGGACCGTGATCGGTCCGTAACCGAACCGTCACCGGACCGTAACCGGATCGTCACCGGACCGGACCGTGACCGGACCGTAAGCGGACCGTGACCGGACCGTAAGCGGACCGTGACCGGACCGTACCGTGACCGGAACGGACCGTACCGTGACCGGACCGTAATCGGACCGTGACCGGACCGTAACCAGACCGTGACCGGAACGTGACCGGACCGTAACCGGACCGGACCGTGACCGGACCATAACCGGACCGTAACCGGAACGTGACCGGACCGTGACCGGAACGTGACCGGACCATGACCGGACCGTAACCGGACCGTAACCGGACCGTGGCTGGACCGTACCGTGACCAGACCGTGACCGGAACGTGACCGGACCGTAACCAGACCGGACCGTGACCGGAACGTGACCGGACCGTAACCAGACCGGACCGTGACCGGACCGTGACCGGACCGTGACCGGAACGTGACCGGAACGTGACCGGATCGTAACCGGGGTCGGACCGAACCGTAACCGGACCAGACCGTGATCGGACCGTAACCGGACCGTAACCGGACCGTAACCGGACCGCAACCGGACCGTAACCAGACCGTCATTGGACCGTAACCGGACCGGATTATGATCGTACTGTAACCGGACCGTGACCTGACCGTAACCGGACCGTACCGTAACCGGACCGTGATCGGACCGTAAACGGACCGTCACCGGATCGTACCGTAACCGGACCGTAACCGGACCGTAACCGGACCGGACCGTGAGAAGCATAGCACTGTATTTATTATTATTCTTTTAATCATTAGATTCTATTAAGATTTTGCTGCAGTGTTATGCTATTATAGAAAAGGACACAGATAATAGTACGAGTATACTGTAAAAAACACAAACTCTAAAAAAACGGAGTTACAATGTTGTGTTTCTCAGGTACAGATTTATTGCTTGTATGATACAAAAATATTAAGGCCGGGATTTGCTGCTAGTTTTAGATACGAAATATTTGGTTATTATCCCTATGGCTCGCCTTTTTACTGGCCCTTTGAATGTGGGGTTCTTTAATATCTATATCATTTACTGTGAATTTAATACATAGGACCGATAAGAGCGCAGGACCGACGGCTTGACATACTCTCCAAGGCACGGGGTTGAAACACCTCCAACTTCTAAATCCGGGCTACTACTGAAAATATCTTACCAGAAAAACTTAGTTATTAAACTTGACCCAACTTGGGACTCGAACCCAGGACCTGTGGATCACAGCTGAAGATTCGGAGGTCCTGGCTACATGTTAGCCACTAGACCACAGAGGTAGTCTATTTAGTGATTAATTAACAGTAAGTCATGTAAACACTGTATAGTTGAAGCTATAATTAATACATTACATATATCTACGATACGCATAGTTTTGGCCCGACACTGAAATTGTTGCCCAAAATTATAAAGAAAATACCTCTTTTGACTGGCGTCAATTTATTTACACTACGATGTGACATGTCTGTACTAGAAGTCAGCATTTTGAATCCAGACAGCTAGCATGGCTGCGCATTCCAAATAGCATTTTATTATTTTACATTTGCTATTTTATGTTTCTTAGGAAAATGACACATTTTAGTAATGGAAAGCAAAATTTACTGTAAATGATAAAAATTTATGATTTTTTGTTACAGTCTAGATAATATTTCGTATTTTAACTTTAAATAGAAATCTTGGAGAAAGAAGTTTTAATAAAATTTATTGTTTTAAGACGCTTGTCTATACTAAATTGTCAATTAAATATTAATAGAATAATATATGTATAGTCTGACCAATACTTAAAAGTATTTTGATTGCTCCCATTGATGTATAGCAGACACAATGATAACTCAAAATTCAATCACAGACGATACAAAATTAACAATTCGATGACTACGACACTACACTGAGCTATAAATAAGCATGCAAAAGGAACTTTATTTTATTTTACCAACCGTTCTTAAATAGATCCACAGGGATTCTAATTTTGCCAAGCTTCATCTCTGTCAGTCGTATTCAGGTTTTTTGTTGCCAATTTTATATGAATTTAGTTTAGAGCTTAAATTTTTACTTAAGTAATTGTACCAGAAAAGTATACTCAATTGATTTTTTTACTGCTTACCTATATTGTCATTGGATTCACTCTTTAATAATAAAACAAACGTAAAAGCGTAAAGTACGTAAACGTAAAAACGTAAAGCAAAGTTTCATTTTAAATCATTCAGTAGATCAAATGTTGCTTAAAGTCCTTGATTGTATTCAGCTCTTTTTAATATCCCACTGCTGAGTACAGGCCTATTTCGGGCGTTCAATACGAAGAGGATTAGGCCATAGTCCACCACGATGGCCAAGTGCGGGATGGCGGACTTCACACATCTTTCGAAAACAGGTTCTCTCAAAATACAAGTTTCCTCGAGATTTCCTTTCTTAAGTAATAATCATGTTGAAAATGAGTCACACATGTAAAGTAAGGTGCAAGATCCGAGATTTGAACCCGCGTCACTCGGTTTCCGAAACAAGCGCGTTACGACTGGGTTACCACTGCCTAGGTTTTGTAGAGCTTAATTTCTACTAACTAAGGAAAACTAAGGAATTGTATGAGCTTAATTACTACTTAAAAATGCCGTTTAAGCTACTTATAATAAGTGGTCTCGTATTTACCAGGGGTTATTTTCGAGAATAGATAATTATAAGTATATATAATTCGATAAGTTGATAATTATGGGACATTAAACATATTGATTGCAATCATGATCGTCAGAAAGAGGAAGGTAGTGGTAGTCCAGTGGTAACAGGTTCACTTGGCAAACCAAGTTAAGCGAGTTCAAATCCCAGGTTTCGTACTTTTGTTATTTCTTGTTCTTCGATTAAATACTTTTGGTAATGGCTTCAAGGTCTACCAGTTGAGTATTCTTATTCTTATGAATTATATTCGACATGATTACTACTTTCCTTACTGTATAGAAAAACAATGTGAGGAAACCTGCATGTTTAAGAGAACCTAATTAGTTTTCAGACATATGAAATCCGCCCGTAGTGGACTATGGCCTGATGGCCTTATTTAATACAAAAGAGACTCGTGCCCCCATTCTCAAGTATTTCAATACTCGAGTATTATATTGACTCTTCCTGTACTAAAAATATTTTCGGATAATCTACAAAGGACGTTTGTTTTACGCGGATAAAATTTCATTAAAAAGAGCTAAGTAGAAAATCCCTAACTTGTTTATAGCTTATACTTTGTCCCGAATTTATGCGGTATTATAATGGACTTTGTATAAAAATTAACATTTTGTAACAAAGTAATAAAAGTGAAATTATCTCGTGTAAATTTCAGTTATCTAAATTGCCAATTCGTTACTAGCTTCAATATCCCAAACACGTTCTAATCTACACTAATATTATAAAGAGAAAAGATTTTGTTTGTTTGTTTGTACCGAATAGGCTCGGAAACTACTGAACCGATTTAGATGAAATTTAGTAAGAAGATATTTTGAGGTAGAGACATAGGATAGTTTTTATCCCAGAAATCATCCTTTAAGGGAGTGAATTGGGGATGAAAGGTATGAGAAAGTAACCTAGGGATGAACCCGAGAGAAGCGAGGGTGACTCGCTAGTGTTTATAAAATTTTACATGATATTTTATCGTAGTCACCAAATATAATAACACCTTTGTGTTTATCAAATTCTTTAATAAGCCCGATACATACTTTTTGATAAGCACTTCACATAGCTTTGACGAATATATTTGAATATCCAGAACACTTTAAAGACGCTACCCGCCTACACTTCAATCTGTATTCAAGTGCCCCTTAGTAATAAAATCAAATATAGTATGGCGGTCTAGTGACTACTATGTTCCAGTCGATGCAGAGGTCCTGGGTTGGAATCCCGGGTCTGATCAAGTTCGCCTATGGAGCATTTCTGTCAAGAAATTTTCAGTAACCGACATTATTAATGTAATTTATACAAGTGCTCCTTAGATATTAATTCTTACTAATAATGTATTTTCATTTTGATAAGATTCATTATAGACAAAACAAATCTATCCCACGGGAACCATACATTTTTCCGGGAGAAAAAGTAACCTATGTGCTATTCTAGACTATAATGTATTTTTGTGCCAAACATTTAGATTCGTTCAGCCGTTCTGGCGTGAAAGAGTAACAAACATCTATCCATCCTCACAAACTTTCACATTTATGATATTGGTAAGAATAATTTCTCAACAACTTCGCAAAACGGGTGGTGCGCAATTCGGATATGTTCTTTATGTGTGCATGTCTAGCGATATATATATAATATACCCTTTTTGAAATACTTTTCTTCTTTAATAAATACTATCGACTCATCCTCGCTTCGCTCGGGTTCGTCTTGCTCTAAGTTGATTTCCCATACAAAATTTCATCCCCATTTTCATCCCCTCAAGCGAGTATTTCCGGGATAAAATGTATTCGGGATATAATATTCTTTCCAGGTTCTCAAACTATCTTCTTACCAAATTTCATCTAAATCGGTTCAGTAGATTCAGAGATTACCACCTACAACCTCACAAACTCACAAACTTTACCTCTATAATATTAGTATAGATGTAAAGTGATAAAATTTTAAGTGATTTTGAAATCGATATACAATTTAAGTGAAAAGTTATTATTTTCTTGACCCTGACTAAAATTTAGGACAACTTTCATCTCATTTTTACTATAGGTATGTATATAAATATGTTAGTTACTCTTTCCCTCCGAAACGGCTGGATGGATTCGGATATTTAGTACAAAGATACGTAAATGACCTGACCAATGACCACATAAGGCAAAACAAGGGTAAGTCCCCAATATTAAAAAAAAATAGCTTAAAATCCATGATTTAAACAGCTGTGTATAATTTTGTTAGTTTTTACGTTAAAGATATTTATTTAAACGTTCTTTATTTCGTATCTTTCAATCGATAGCTAGATTTACACACTATTATAATAAATCTATGTTTTTCTATACAAAAATAAATATCCACTATTCAATTTCATTTCATATCTGCAGTAGAAGGGTGACAATTTTGTTAAAAAACAAACTGTTTAAAATAAAACGCTCCCCATTTAAATTTCGTTTCAAAATAAGTACTTTAATTTAGACCGCATTGAGTTATCCAAAGCAATTTTTTGCTTCAATTTAAATATAAAGCAATTACGCTAATTTACTTGTGCTTAAATATCAAATAGAATGGTTGAAGTATTAAAAGTTTGAGAGAATTTATTTTAAAGTTACGTTATGAAGTAAAAATTTTGTGACTTTCGAAAATAATAAATAAATAAATAAATATGTTGGGACATTAACACACAGCGCCATCTACTTCCATGGTGAGCTACGAGACCCGTGTTATAGATACCGGATAGTTGATACACTACACATATTATATAACTTTAAATATATGCATATTATAAATATAAACACCCATGACTGAAGTACAAATATTCGAAAAAATGGTAAGAATATTACTTTGATATGATATTATGTTCCATGTTGGAAAGGTTGTAACAAGAATTACTTGAAACTTGGTACTAATACTCTTCAATGCAATTAAATGAATACGTGTTTTAGCATTTTTCGAAATCGACATCTTATAATGGGGTAAAATAAAGCATGAAAGTTTGTATGAAACCTCGTTTTTAGTTTTTTTTTTTGTAGTTGAGCGTGAACGGATCCGCGGGTTTTACTAGTACTATAATAAATGCGATTTTTTTATGTGTGTATGTTTGTTTTTCTTTAACGCTAAAATGGCTTGAAATTGACGACACGTTTGGCTCAGTTTATAGTGACCCTACTTGCTGTGCCAGAGATCGCAGGTTTGAGTCCCGCTGAGGGCATTCATATGTGTGACGAGCACGAATATTTGTACTCTAGTTATGGATGTTTATATTTATAATATACTAATAATATATTCTAATGTATAAATGCAAAAGTGACTCTGTCTGTCTGTCTCCTTTTTACGCTAAATCCGCTGAACCGATTTAGATGATATTTGGTATGGAGATAGTTTGAGACCTTGGGAAGGACATAGGATAGTTTTTATTCTGGAAATCATTCCTTGAGGGGGTGAAAAGGGAAATAAAAATTTGTATGGGGAATCATTTCTCAAATAAGGGATATATGTATATTTATTTTTTGTTTTTAAAGTAGTTATTTATTTTTCTATACCTATGTACGTATATTTGTGTTATAGTTACCGTTAAAACGTACCTAGGGATGAATGCGAGCGAAGCGAGCGTGAGTCGCTAATGTTTTATAAAAATGTCACATCAAAATCGGTCCATCTCATAAAACAGCAAGGGTAAATAAAATTATTATTCTAACTCTGTGACGATCAACCTAATTTAAAAGTTCTACACAATGAAAATCTTAAGTGTTATCTGGTCAATATCAGTTCTAAACTTTTAAAGATATTCAACTTTCATACTCTTAATATTGAGGGAGCCCTAAGTTTAAATAAAGTTAAAATTTTAAACTTTGTTAGAAGAATATCTGACGTTTTCTCGCAACACTTTCTAAATCCAATGATAAATTTTCTTATTTTATGTAGGAACTAGGTACCTAGTATTCTTATTATAACTTCATGTATTATAAATGTATCTCATCTCTGAGAAATCTATACTAACCATAAAAACGTACCGGACGAACCCCAGCGGAGCGAAGGTGAGTCGCTAGTGTATTTTATAAACTTAAGATAAAACCAACAGAATACAAAACGGATTTATGTTGTATCATCTTCACGGAATCCTTAGTAATCTATACAGATAAATAAAATTGGAGTGTCTGTTTGTAATATTAAAATAACCGCCTTTTACTAAATGCTTTTACTAATTATGGATTACAATTTTTGTCTGTCTGTCTGTCTGTATGTCTGTCTGTCTGTTTGTTCCGGCTAATCTCTGAAACGGCTGGATCGATTTTGACTTTCACTGGCAGATAGCTGCTGTTGTAAGGAGTAACTAGAGGCTACTTTTATTTTAGAAAAAGAATCAGGGTTCCGCGAAAAAAAATTAAAACCCATGAAATTGCGAACAAAATCCGCGTACGGCGTACGCAAAAACGTATGTACGTAACGTAAATCATTATATAATTTAAATGAATATCTTAGAAGTAGCAAGCTACTATTTATGTATAAACATAGCTAACCGTGAAAACGTACCTAGGGACGAACGCGAGCGAAGCGAGCGTTAGTCGCTAGTGCAAAATATGTTGCTTAAATTATAAATACCTGTTTGTTTTCTTAGATTTGAGCGAATACTTAATATTTTAAATAAAACTATCATTTCGTTTTTTTTCACGGATATATTTTGATTTTTGGTTCCCGGCGTTTCGAATGCTTTACAGCAATCATGACTGTAATCCGAAGAATCCGAAAACCAGAAGACCGAATCCGCGAAATAATCCGAAAATTTAGTTTTATTTAAAATGCCTGTTTATTATTATTGTAGCATCATGTTCAAATTGCCGACGCTTCCAAACACTTTGTTAATTAAAGCGAAGTTCGTTTCAATAATCTTACTAACTTACTTCGAGTGTAACGGTAACCGCGTACGAATTGAGTAATTAATGAAATTCTTGAAACTTACTCTCTTATGTAATACTTCTTACATTATAAGAAGATTTAATACTAATTATATAAAATTTATCTATGTATCTATGTAGATATGTATACTATGTATATATGTATATCTATATATACAATATACATAGCCTATTACTAACATTACCCTATGGTAAGTCACTAGTTTATCATAATACTAGCGACTCAGCCTCGCTTCGCTCGGGTTCGTCCCTAGCTAGCTTGATTTCCCATACAACCTTTCATCCCCATTTTCACCTTCTTATGTGATAATTTTCAGGTTAAAAAGTATCCTATGTGCTTCCTAGGGTCTCAAACTATCTTCTTACCAAATTTCATCAAAATCGATTCAGTAGATCCATAGATTACCCCCTACAACGTCACGAAGTCACAAACTCATAAATTCACAAACTACCTCTGTATAATATTAGTATAGACATAAATAACACATCCTATCGATCTATCCAACATTTATTATTATCAATTTTAGTGTTATAAATATGATGAAACTTTCAATATTTTATTACCTCCTTATGATATTGTAAAATATCTAAGAATAGATATACATAAATACATCTCGTACCTAAAATTACAACATGAAATGTAACATAGACTATATTTCTAAAGAAAACTTTAGGTAATTCCTCCAGTTTAGTAAGGGATGTAAAACAGTACCAGGTGTATTATAGGTCAGATAAAGCGGGGTCAAGGATTTATGCGTGCCTTCCTTCTGGTAGCAAATACTGGAAGTTATCTTAGTTAAAAACGAAATAAAATTTTATCTATTCTACTACCGACTCACCCTTTCCCATACAAACTTTTATTTCCATTTTCACCCCCTTAAGGCATGATTTCCAGAATAAAAAATACCCTATGTCGTTCCTTCTCAAAATATCTTCTTACCAAATTTCATCTAAATCGGTACAGTAGTTTTTGAGTTTTTTCGTTACGAACATACAAAAATACAAATCTTTCCTCTTTATAATAGTAGTGTGTGTATGTGTGTGTTCGCTTAGTGGTCGAAATTCCATATTTTATAATTATGGTTGAAAACTTGAAGAAAACATATTATATGAACAGAATTCACGTATTAATAAATTTTTTTATTGATAACACTCGTCAATAGCTACTGAATAAAAAAAAGAAAGTTGACAGACAGAGGAGAAAAAGTCATGAACTGTTTGGTCTTTGCCTATTTATATATAAACACTTGCAAATCCCGCGGCTTCACCCGCGTTCTGTCTACAAAAAAAACTTTTGCTTTATGTTATATAGCGGCGCACCCTCGCTTTGATCGGAGTTTTTATGTAATATTAAATTATATTTTAGCGTTTAGCTCAGACATGAGATATTTTCTCGCAGTAAAGAGTATCCTATATGTTGACCCGAATAACCAGCTATCATCATACCAAATTTCATCAGAATCGCTCCAGTTTTTTTTCCGTGATGCGGTAACAGACAGACAAACAGACAGACAGACAAACAAACAAAAATTCTAAAAACTATAGATTCACCCTCCGTATATCGATACGGAGAGCGAATCTATTATCGAATAATTTATATTTCAATAAAATTTGCAAAAAACTATTTAATGTTCAGATTCGGCTTAGTTACAATTTTATTATATGTATAGATATAGTATACAGATTTAAAACTTATTTCTCATTTGCGTTCCGTAATGGCAGAACCATCTATAAAGTGCTTGGTTAATATTCACCCTATTCGTTATGCAAAATAATAATTCGTCGACACCTTATGCATAATACATCCGCAAAATAATTACCAAGTTTTCTTCATTTTCTTTGAAATACTGCGGTTTCAAAGTACGGTGTGGCGTCGATTTGTTGAGTTTGGAATGCACTTGGAGTTTACACAAGATGTCATTCTAGAATAGTTTAGTATAGAATAAATAGTTTACTATAGAATAAAAATATATAATATGAGAACGACATTTTGTATAAACCGTACTACGACATTTTTTTCAATTTATCATAGCAAAATCATGAGACAATATATATATATATATATATATATATATATATATATATATATATATATATAATAGAAAAGCTTAGTACTCCTTACAAATCATTAGACTTCATTTTAGTAGTTTTTGAGAAAAGCCGTTTTCGTTTAGCGTGAAGGGATATACACACATACAGACATGCACATATACACAAACGCACGCACGCACACTTGCTCGCACGTACACACGTAGACACATATGTACGTATGCACGCACCTTCGCACATACATACTCACAAAATTTCGCATTTATTAGTAGTGTGATTGATCTGGAGAATCGATCTAACAAAATACCATTTTAATTGTTAAAGTTGATGAACAAAACTTTATATGAAAAGGGTTAAATTAATTACAAAAGCACAAAGGAGTTGTAATTTCAATATTGGAATAATTATACTTTGAATGAAATAGACTCATGATGTTCAATCAAAATAATATTTTCTTAGATTTACGCGAATTTTTGACATTTTAAATAAAACTATCTTATCGGATTTTTCGCGGATTCATTTTTATTTTTGGTTGCTTTATGCTTTTAATGCTTTACAGCAATCATGGTTTTAGACGTCTCAAAGGTCAATATATAGTTGATACAAACAGCACCTATACACAAAATTACAAAATATGATTTCAAAAAATACAAAAACAGCACCAAATTGCCTTAAAATATTAATAACAACAACAATTTTTTTATGAACACGTAGATTTATTTAAAGTATAATAATTTAATTCTCAATAAAAATATATATATATTTAAAAAAGATAACTTTAAATACATACATATTATACATAAATAAACACCCATAACCGGAGTACAAATATTCGTGCTCGTCACACAATGAATGCCCCCAGCAGGACTCGAACCCGAAACCGCTGGCACAGCAAGTAGGGTCACTACACACTGCCAAACGTGTCGTCATATTAAAAATAAATATTTTTTATAGCAAATATATAGAAACATATTTATAATATGACAATGATATTGATTTCTTTTTTGCTTATCCAAAAATGTACATATTTTACAATAGACATTGTCCCTAAGAACGGGTTTGTCAGGGTCAGTAAGTCTTTTTTAGGGTGCCACCGATGATTCTTTTCAAATATACACGATTATTAATAACGATTAAACACTTACATACTAGTTGTCACCTATGACTTTGTACACCTGATAATATAAGAAATAGACAAAAAGTCAAGCTAATATCTATTGACATATATCGCAGTACGAATAGAACGTAACCGGAACGGAACCGGTACGGAACGGAACGGACTGTACCTGGACTGTTACTGGGTCGTAACCGGACCGTGACCGGACCGTGACCAGACCGGGACCGTGACCGGACCGTGACCGGACCGTGACCGGACCGTAACCAGACCGTGACCGGACGGTAACCGGACCGTAACCGAAATGATAACTGAAAATATACAAAGCCTTCTTCGCTCCCATTAAAATCAAGGTTATTATTGATTTCTATAAAAATACCTGACGTAAAATCTCCAAGTAATATTTTACACTTAATAAATTCCCTTTTGAATCAAAGCACTTTTTATCTCACCATGACCGTAAAAACAAAATTTCTATCATAAAGTTGATTAGTATTAAAAATTCATTGGTCTTTTATGACAAAGATACCTGTTAACCGCTATCATCAGAGAATGAAGATATGTAATAGGTATTTACTAATAATATTATGAGGAAATGTTTGTTTGTTTGTAAACGATAACCTCTGAAACTATGAGTACTATATGTATGAATACTATATGCTATTTTATAAATTATATTGTGTTTTTTAGCCGAGCTGTAACGTTTTTATTTCTAGCGACCATCACAATGAGGAAAATCACTTTTATCACGCGATTATTACACACAATTATCACAATTTTGAAAATTTTCACAATTTTGATACTTTTACTAATAATAAATATGTTGAGACTGGAGTACAAACATTCGTGCTCATCACACAAATGAAATCCAGCAGGACTCGAACCCGCGACCGCTGGCACAGCTAGTAGGATCACTACAAACTGAGCCAAACGTATCGTCGTTAAATAATGTTACTTATAATGGAGTTAGCTAAGTCACTTTTTTTAAAGATTGAAATTTAATACATAACAAAGAATAATAATTCTAAAATCTATTGTTGTACGAAACTCGAACCCAGGACCTGGCAATAAAATCCGTACTAAACTAAGCTAATAAAAACCTAAAATAATATTGGACGGTTTCCATCCACCATCAATATTCAAGGTTATCAAATTAATTAGTTGTTTTAGTTCTTGTTCATTTATTTAGAGGTCGATAATAAAGTGCTAATGTAGTGTAGACGTTTACGTTAGAATTAATCGTTTGCTATTAACGATAGCTAGTTGTTTTTAGAGCTTTATACAAACTTTTCAAATTAATCATTAGAAATGTAAGCGTATGAGCTTTTGTATATCTGTATGTTTGTTACGCTTTAATCTTTTTATAACTTAGTATTGAGATACTCGTGATTAAAAATGCATTATGGAAATGGATTTTATATGAACACAAACAAATTTATCCCACGGGAACCGTAAATTTTTTTGGGATAAAAAGTACGCCTATATGCTATTCCAAACTATAATCTATATCTGTGCTAAATTTCATCCAAATCCGTTCAGCCGTTCTGGCGTGATTGAGTAATAAACATCCATCCAAATATACAAACATTTATAATATTAGTAAGAAGTAATATTCAAAATGTAATTATTATGTTAGGATTAGATATTAAAATATAAGAAAATTCTGTTACTAAGTCACTTATTTTTAAGCTCAATAAGCATTTTGAAAATGAAATAAGTAATCCTGAAAATATTAGTTTTCTGTAAGATAGATCTTTTTATACAATGTAAAACTATGAAGTAAGTATAGGTTAAGATTATTGTCATTATATTGTACCTAATAAAGTCAACATTATGTTAGTTAAATACGTACAAACCTACTCTAGACAGAATTCCAGAAAAACAAAAAAAAATGGCAACTTAATACGAATTTTCTCTAATTATGCATTAATAAATAAGGTCGTAAACCCGCACTTGACCAGCGCAGCGGACTATGGCCTGACACCCTCGTATTGAAGGAAGGCCCTTGCCCAGCAGTAAGACGTTAAAAAGGGCTGATTACTAATTATGCATAGACTAACCTGCATAGATTTATTAATTAATATATTATAAGCTTTTTAAGAAGCTTGTTTTTAAAGCTAAAGCTTTTATTAATTTTAGCACTTGTCCAAGATAAGAAATGTACAAATCTCAAAAGTCGATTTGAACTTCACTAATTATTTCATATTGAAACGTTGTAAATGTAATCCTACATGTACTAGATAATAGATAGTGGATTTAAATGTTACTTCTAAAAAGTTATTTTGACAAATCCCATATATAACTAGATTAAATATTTTTTTTTAAATATTTAATCTATCATTTTAGATTTAAAATATAGCCTCTCGCATGTCCTATATGAGAAAATTACAGTCCGCTCGTTGAAACAGTAATAACGCAATCAATTCGCAGTGACTTGTGTTCCAGGACATGTGATGGTTGAAAGTCTCTGGCGACATATTTTCCGGGTTACTGCCGTTAAAACTTGGGTATACAGAGCTTTGGGCGGAACGAGGTTTGCATAAAAGATCCTCTGCGAGCTTTCAGCTTTCATTCACTGTGCGTATGTTTTTTTAAGCATTTTTATTTTGTTTTGAGCATGGATTAATGAAATACACACGAGAAATGGGTCATGTTATGATTTTTATTGGGTGATGAGTGTTTTTACTACATAATCTGTACAGATAAATAACATTGAAGTGTCTGTTTGTATTGTTTAAATAACAGCTTTTTACTTATTGTATAGGAAATTATATAAGGTACTTATAAAAAAACACAATTTTTAAAATGTATGACTGTCTGTCTCTGTGTTCCGGCTAATCTTCGAAACGTCTGGACTTTTACAGGGATTTCATTGATAGGTAGCTGTTGTTATAAGGAGTAACTTAGGCTACTTTTTTTTTAGAAAAGGATTAGGGTTACGCTCAAAAAAATTAAAACGTACCTAAGGACACACCCGAGCAAAGCGAGGGTAAGTCGCTAGTTTTAATATGTTTGTCAGCTGGCACATCTTAGTGCAAAAAACAAGAAAATTTTATATCAGCTGGTTATGAAAACCATAATTTCATGGTGTACTTAGTGAAATTAAAAACAATCAATATATGTAATATACTCAAATTTAAAAATTTATTGTCATTGTCAACTTGAAATGTAAAAATAGCACATTAATTATGAATAAAAAGATAATATTAAATAAATACTAATCGCTTTTACAATTGTAATTCCTCATCAAATTATATTAATGTAAATCAAAAATACATAATAAGAAACTACTTCACACTAAGACTAATAAATATTATAGGTCATAATAAGCAAAAACAAATGTGATTTAATTCATTTTTAAAATGTAAAGTAAATAATAACGAAATATAATTTTCCCTTGATATAAGAGTAACTTTTTATACATATGAGCATATTGCCAACAAGTTATTTTATTTATCAATATATTTTTAGTTTTAATTCGATATAACGATGTAACTTCAAAACTATTATTATCATATTTTCTATTCAATTCAATTATTTGTACTGTGGCTTATATGTGTGCCATTGGGGCACATTTTACTTCGCCAATGTAGTGTAAAATGGTAAAAACACACTATACCATATTTTCACTTGTAACATAAACAAAGAAAAATATTGTGTTTATGGGTACATAAAAATAAAAATTTTATACTAAAATTAAGATATGAGGGTAGTAAGAAAAAATACTAAGTAATCTGTCAGAATTAGATACTATAGCAAACATTCGAAGCAGGTGATAGAACACGTTCAACTCGACCATCATTAAAGATGGCCCAAAGGCGAACGTGTTCACCTTATGTTAGTTATCCGTCGGTTTTAGGTTCAAATCCTGATTTTTAATTTTCTTTTTTCATTAACAAATAAGCAAAAGTGAAATTTGTTTACCATTTACATATTTTTTTTTAACTATTTTAACATTTTTCATGTGTTTTTTCTAATGTTAATACTTTTACATATCGATTTTGTTAGTCTTTTTCTTTAATAAATATATTAATTAGGCTACATATTTTTTATATAAAATATATATTTGACAAAAAATATAACTCTGAACTTAATTCGTTACATAGTGAGTTCTTTATTTAATTATTTTAGAGACAATGTCAATTGATTTTACGAACACAAAATTGAGTTGTTATAAAACTTACATGATAGTCTATCTGGCTATATATCAAGCCTTTGAAATAATGTCCCAACGTATTTATTTATTTGAATGAATGTACTAAATTCAATGTTCTTTTGCTTAAAGAGGATCGCTTTACTTGCAAACTAGTTCTTAATAACGTTTAGTAGAAACACGTTGAATGGACATCTCTATTTCGAACAGCTGTTCTTGCGATTTACTGTTGATAGTTCTTGTGAATATCGAGTAATATTGAAAGTCTAATTTGAAGCTTTACTGACATTAGATTTTAAACTATTAAGTTATTTAATATAAAAAGTTATCTTTGAGAATCTAACATATTATCTAAGTAGTCCTCTTTAACTGCATTAGTTCTGTATAAATATATCTATACTAATATTATAAAGAGGCGGAGTTTGTTTGCACGCATTAATCTCAGGAACTACTAATCTGATTTGAAAAATTCTTTTCGCATTAGATGGCCTATTTATTGAGGAAGGTTATAGGTTATATATAATAAAATATAGTCTATCTATATAACTATACTAACCGTTATAACGTAACTGAGTTGCTAATCTATACTAATATTATAAATCTGAAGAGTTTGCTTGTTTGTTTGTTTGGTTGAACGCGCTAATCTCAGGAACTACTAATCCGATTTGAAAAATTCTTTTTTGCATTTATTAGCCCGTTAACTGAGGAAGGTTATAGGCTATATATCATCCCGGAAAAGTGTACGGGTCCCGTGGGATAGATTTTTTTTGTCTAGGGACGAACCCGAAGCGAAGCGAGGGTGAGTCGCTAGTGACCGTATAACCGTAATAGCTTGTATTTTGTACATTTACTAATATTATAAGCAATTCTTTCTGACTTTTATTATAACTTCAATAAAATAATTATTTCAATCTGAACGGAAAGAATCAATTGAGAAACCAAAATATATTTTGTATAAATAATTTCGTATTTAATATATACTAGCGACTCATCCTCGCTTCGCTCAGATTCGTCCCTAGCTTGCTTCCCCACAAACTTTAATCCCCCTTTTCACCCCCTTAAGGGATAATTTCCGGGATAAAAACTATTTCACTCACTCACTTTTTATATCATGAGATTTAAAGGAAATCTCATTTTAGTACTTTTTTTTCTTTTAATTTTCTTCTGTCCTGACAATAACAAACACAAAAAAAAAAGAATTATCCAATTTAGTGCACTCGATTGGAAGTTATGCGGGTACATACATTTCATATATCCGCTTTATTAAACACTAAAAATACCTAAAGTCGGAAACAAATAATATTGTTTAAGGTTTTTATTGTAATTAATATAACACATACATATAATGTAAGGCAGCCTTCAACCGCAAGGCTTCAGCTAATCCTTGACACGCGATATTTTTGTTTACCATTGAATTAACCTTCACAATATTACCAGTTAATTTTATATTATATATTACACTAATAAAACTAGCGACTTATCCTCGCTTCGCTTGGGTGCGTCCCTAGGTTTTAATTTTATGAATTCTTTTTTTAAAAAGAAAAGTAGCCTAAATTACTCCTTATAAAATCAGCTATCTGCTAGTGAAAGTCCCGTCTAAATTAGTCTAGCCGTTTCGGAGTTAGCCGGAACAAACAGACAGACAGACCAAAATTTTAAAATTGTGTTTTTGTTATAAGTACCGTATATAACTTCATATGTATTTAATAAAAAGCTATTATTTTGACATTATAAACAGACACTTCAATTTTATTTATCTGTATAGATGTAAAAGATTTTAAGTGTGTATTTTTTCTTCTTCTTGCACGTATATAACTGTAAATACATACATATTATAAATATAAACACCCATGACTAGAGTACAAACATTCGTACTCATCACACAAATGAATGCCCCCAGCGGGACTCAAACCCCTGACCCCTGGCACAGCAAGTAGGGTCACTACAAACAGAGCCAAACGTGTCGTCAAACGTAATTTTGTAAAAAGAAACGTATTAAATTACAATATAAACTTGTACTATGAACAAAAAAAAACTTGTTTGAATAGCTAAAATTGATTTACCTACAATAATTGTCGAAGCTATCGTGTACAAAAACAAAATAACGTATACCTAAATTAAAAATCTTTTCCTTTATTGAAGTTAACACTGAGCTTATAAGAATAAGCTTGTAATAACACTAAATTGTCAGAAACTTTCACAGTAATTAGTACTACAAAATTAGAACTATTATGTTTCATTTCATAAAAACCGGTGAAGTGCGAGTCAAATTCTCTCAAGAAAGGTTCCGTACCATCGTACATATACTTTTTATTAATATGACTTTTACTCTATGTATGTAGTATATTAACTTCGATGATCGATTACGAACGTTAAAAAATGTTTCTTGTATTTTTATTATTTGTTATTATAGCGGCAATAGAAATACATACTCTGTAAAATTTCAACTATCTACCTACTACGGGTCATGAGATATAGCTTTCTGATAGACGGATGGACGGACGGACAGCGGAAGCTTAGTAATAAGGTGCCATTGGCACCCTTCGGGTACGGAACTCTAAAAAAAAGGTAATATTCGATGAACGGTCGTAAAAAATAATTACTCGACATTTAAATCTTAAAATACTTTTAGAACCTTTAAGTCTGTCGTTAAAAATAAAACGCAAGCGATAGCGTTTTTTAATAGTATAAAGAGATTTTAACGTTGGTATTAAATAGAAAAGCTTTGTCTTTAATATTTCTTTCTATTTCTTTTACTGGTTCAAGTGCGATAGAAATTATTTTAAATCTTATATAGTTCAAAACTAAGTTTTTAAACAATTTTCTATGTACAATATGACCTTTTCAAGTTATTTGTAGAATGTTACGTGAAAACTAGTTACATTCTTGTTAGATTTCTACATTTGAAAGTACTCCTGAAACCATGGAAGAATAGAATTGAATTGAATACTTTAAAGTATGTAATTTTTTTTATTTGAATTGTTTCTAATTACAATGCATACTAATCTATATAATATACTAATATTATAAAGCTGAGGAGTTTATTTGTTTGTTTGGTTGAACGCGCTAATCTCAGGAACTACTAATCCGATTTGAAAACTTCTTTTCGCATTAGATAGCCCGTTAACTGAGAAAGGCTAAAGGCTATAATATCGTCCCGGAAAATGTACTGTTCCCGTGGGATAGATATATTTTGGTGCGAAGCGAGGGTGAGTCTCTAGTAATATTATAAATGTGAAAGTTGGAGGGCTGAAGAGTGACATAGGTTACTTTGTACCGTGGTACATTCTCTCATTCCCACGGGAAAACATTAAATAATACAACCCACAACAACTTATTATAATTATGTATATCTATACTAATATTAAAAGGGAAGTTTGTTTGTTTAAACGCGCTAATCTTAGGAACTACTAATTCGATTTGAAATTTTTTTTGCATTATATAATATCTCGTTTATTGAGGAAGACTATTAGGCTATATATCATCCCTAAAAAATGTACGGTTCCCGTGGGATAGCTTTGTTTTTTCTGGGGACGAACTCAAATCGAAGCAAGAGTGAGTCACTATTATATAATAATATATAATCTATCTATCCCATACTAACCGCTACAACGTAGCTAGGGATGCTTTATTGTATTTTTTTTATAACAGGGTTTTCCTAAAAGTATCCTCATAGCGTGAAATTGTATTTTGATCTTAATTAAGGTGCTTCACTCATGATATGTTTGGCTGATTTTAAAGTGTAGTAGTACTTGCCATGCCAACTGCCGTGAGTTCGAGTCCCGCTGGGGGCATTCATTTGTGTGATGAGCATGAATGTTTGTACTCCAGTCATGGGTATTTATATTTATAATATATATATATATATATATATATATGTATTTAAAGTTAAATATGAGTAGTGTATCAACTATCTGGTATCCATAACACAAGCCTCGTAGCTTACCATGGAACTAGATGGTGCTGTGTCTTAATGTCCCAACATATTTATATTATCCCAACATATTTACTTACAGCTTTTACTAATATTCACGCTAATGAAGGTAAAGCTATCAAATTTGGAAGTATAGTAATTAATATTGTACATATCAAGATAAACTACAATGTTAACTTTGCGTGAAAATTGTAGAACTTGCTAAACATTCCGTTGTACCTTATACATACTTATCTGATTAAAACAACCTTTTTACAAAAGCTGCCGGAAATTTTACGGTCTTATATTTTTGTAATGACTATTTTCGACTTAAATTGCGTTGGAGAGAAAGAAAGCTTCCAACGCAGTGGAATAAGTAACTCAAGGTAACCTTTACATTAATGAAAATATCAAACTGTACAAGACACAAATATACTAAATTAGAACTTTTTTGGGCTTTCACGAGTCGAAATTTACGCAATGTTTGATCAACTAAGTAGATGAAAGCTTTGTAAAATATTACAATAAAGTCCAAAAAACGGTGTAATCCAAGAATTGATTAGTGAGACAATTTTCGCTTTTTCTTCATTTTTCTCGTTCTGCGTTCTGGAAAAATAATATACAAAACAAAATTGTCATCGTACGCTATATATAGCTGGAGTATATAACCTGGAGTATATAACCTGGAGTATATAACCGTCATTGGTATAACCTAGAATTACCTCGCACGGAATCAAACTTTCGACTTTTAAGTCTATATATTTATTAAACTGAATTTCTTTAAACATTGATATAACGTCAGACAGACAATCATATATATTTAAAAAACTCTTTTCAAATTTTTTGAGGTTTTTTTGAAGTAAAACTTCTTTACGCACGCTTGACTTGGGGGGTAAGCTGGTGAATGCGTTACGAAAAAATGTACGTACGTTTGTTGCCATGGTAACCGTTGTTATAGTCTGGCAAGTGATATATAATATTATATGTTTTCCGTAAATGACATTCTATAAATATATGATTGTAATATGCCTAATATACGTTATTTTTGGTATCTCACCTATCCTAATTATTTAGAACATAAATTGAATTTCATATAGAGTACCGATAACCTACAGAAGTTTACTTCTTGCGCGTGTACACATTCATACACACACTCTTTAATTATATTTTTTTTATTTTTGATTCTCGAGGTTTCGAATGCTTTACAGCGCACACGGTTACAGGAGAGACTTTAGACATCTCAAAGGCATTATATAATCGTTACAGACAGACTACCCAAAAAATAATAAAACATACGCTTTCATATACATAAAACGTACATATATAACCTATATAGGTAAACCCTTTGAATTCAGGTGTTGATTTATACTTACCATTTTTTCTTTTTTTTGCATACATTTGCCAAACCCAGATCCATTAGCCTGTAACCCGTATTTGTAAGTAATCCTTGTTAAATAATGGTTTCGTTTGACGCGGCAATGAACAAATAGCCCACGAAGTGCGAGGGTTAGATACGGTCGGTAACAAATTTTTAGGGTTGATTCTGCGTAGGATTAAGAAATTTTTTTCAAGCGAATGTTATATAAAATATTTTTTTTGGAAATCTTTTCGATGAAATTATGTTATGCTTTTTATAAGGTATTTAGTTTCAAAATATCAGGTTTGATTAAAATTAGTATTAAGTTCGGTTATAACATTTTTACATTTAACATTTTTACATTTTACATTTTAATTTTTGACTTTTGCAGTTACTTATCCTATTTTATCGAAGTACAAGAAGAATTACATCTGTATAAATATTATAAATATGAAAGTTTGTGAGTATGAATGTTTGTTACTCTTTCACGCCAAAACGGCTGAACCGATCTGAATGAAATTTGATACAGAGATAGATTATAGTTTGGAATAACACATACTTTTTATCCCGGGAAAATATACGGTTCCCGAGGGATAAATTTGTTTTTGTATTTCTAGAGGCGAACCCAAACAAAGCGAATGTGAGCCACTAGTATAGTATAAATTTGAGAGTCTTCTAGTAAGTTAAAAATAACCCGTGATAGGTGGCTTCGTATATAAGTCATATAATAACACATTAACTTCTAAATTTTCGATAATTATTCTCATTTTCAATAAAACTAGCTAACTATCTTTTCGGATTATTTCGCGAATTTATTTTGATTTTTGGTTCCCGACGTTTCGAATGCTTTACAGCAATCATGTTCACAGGAGATACTGTCAAATATTCGCGTAAATCTAAGAAAATATTAGATTATTAACATTCTAAACGTTTCTATTTAACATCTACCTTCTCGTGGCTTTACATCGAAATACTTCAAATAAAAAAAACAAAGAATAAAAACATTAATCGCAAGTCATTTTATATTGTAGCTATAAAAATTACAAACGTAACGTTTGTTACTATTATATATTTGTTAATATTATTTATGTCTTAAAACAGGTACAGCAACAGAGGCTGCCATATCTTTTGTGTCAACACCGCCTAAGTTATACTGAGATAAGAAACTAAGATTGTTCTGTATATTAATAATTATATATGTATGTTTTTGTACGTAATATTGTTTATGTGTTTTATCTCTACATAGTATAAAATTAAGTGGCTCCCGCTGTTTGTACGTGTTGTAAATCTTTTAAACTACGCAACGGATTTTAATGCAATTTTTTTTTTATGAGATTCAGTGACAAACGAGCAGACAGACTACCTGATGGAAAGCAGTACCTGTCGCCCATAACACCTACGGTTCGTGCACTTAGGTTTTAAGTAACAAAAATGCAGAATCACAGGTGCGTTGTCACTGTGAGTACTAAGATGATATGCCTCTTGCCTGTAATTGCGCTGGCTACCTTATCCTTCAAACCGGAACACAACAATGCAATCATTGTTGCTTGGCGACAGAAATAGATAAGGGGGTGGTACCCATCCAGTCGGACTCCTCAGGCTTGACAGAGTCCTACCACCGGTATAATTTTCAGCAATAGATAGTGTAATTCAAGAGGAAGGTTGATATGTATAATATATACTTATTATATTCATGTATGTATGTATTCAGTCCTTTTTTTAACGTCCCACTGCTGGGCACGGGCCTCCCTTCAATACGAGGGAAATCAGGCCATATTCCACCACGCTGGCCAAGTATGACTTAGCGGACTTCGCATGTCTTTCGAAATCTTGCTAGGTTTATTATATTCATACTAACCGTTAAAACGTTAGGAACGAACCCGAGTGAAGCGAGGGTGAGCCGCTAGTTGCTCAATAAAGTAATTATTAATATTATTATATATTATGTATAATACCGGGTCTTCTCGTGGAAATTTTGAACCAATTCTAAAAATTCCCTAACTTATTGAAAACTAGATTATCTCAACAAAAGAAAATGGACGAATCTTTTATCGACGTACTTGAGACGTAGATACGTGGGCGAAAAGTCAATTGACATTTAATATGAATACTTTCAAATCATTTTCTTATATTCATGTACTAGTATATGTAATGATTATTTTAATTATTATTATTAGTATAGCTATTATAATAATGTAGTGTAAATTAGTGACTTACCTAAGTTAACTACTGATTTAACCTCGCTTCGCTCGGGTGTTTCCTTAGGATCGTACGGTACATATAACGTTGCGACAGTTCAATAGATCTTTTTAAGAGAAATATCCGTAATGCGTTATTTTCATATAACTCTACTAGCAGAACCCGTGGCTTCACTCGCGATCAAACTACGAAACATACGAAATTTCATGCATGTCCAAGGAATAAAAAGTTTCATACAAACTTTTATCCCGTATTTCACCCCTTTGGGGGTTGAATTATGAAAAATCCTTGCTTAGTGGATGCCTACGTCATATGACGAATACGCGTGCGAAATTTCAATTTTCTAGCCTTAAGAGTTTGGCCTGTGCGTTAATACATCAGTCAATCACTTTTGCCTTTTATATACATATAGATTTAAATAGAGGATAGATTGGTTTATTATTTATCTTTAACAATCATCGTCAAATTTCAGCCACAAAACCCTAATAAATTATACATCTAAACTTTCTTCGTAAAGTACTCCGTTCAAACTGTATGAGAACCTGTTCAGTCAATTTTGAGTTTGTAGCGTTCAGACAGACATACAGTAAATAGTGATTTCTAATACTATTTTAGTTTTTTGAAACTACGCCAAAATTGACTTTTAGTTTCTAATTTTCGATCAATTTGAGTAAAATATACCTAATACATATTAATTAGGTATTGTAATACCTGTTACCAATCAGAATTAATCAAGATAAGTAGGCTTTAATGACGTTAATCTGCCATTAATTCTAATGTCAACATCTAGGTACGTGTTACATGAATAGCCTGCCCCCACTTTGCTGGACTGCTAATTTATTCGCTGGGTGCGTGACTCCAGCGCCAATTAACGATACAACTTACGGTGGCTCTTTTAAGAAAATAAACATGTATTGGATGTCAAATAGTTATTGAAAAAATAAAATCAAATTGAAAAAAAAATATTTTCAATGTGAAATGTGATATATTGCACAGAGTAAATATTAAATTAAAAATTTTTCCGTGGGTCAGCTAAAAACAGTAAGTAAAATAAATACAACAACTAAAACAAGTCTCAATTCGCTGGGTGCGCGATGACAGCGCCAACTAGCGTTCACAATTATGGCGGACATTGAAATGTCAAATGGGCGGCTGTCATTAAGTAAACAAACAAATAATTTCAAGAGAGTATCGTAATTTATATATATTCTATTCGATCATGTAAATCTATAGTGTCGATAATAACGTTGATGTTTTGTATTACCCGTCTAGAGTGACAATAAATAAATTACAGATAGTATACACGGACTTTCTCATCGCTGACTTCACGAGAAGTAAGTACAGAAATAAACAAATGTAATTGAATAATACATTTTATAAACATTGCAGATGATTATTTATGACTGTATTATTGTAAGTAGTGAACTCTTTTTATGTATTTTCAGTTAAACATGGCCAAATTAATTATAAAAACTGGATTCCGAGCAATAACACACAACATCACTTTCCAACCACAAACGACAATACAAGGAAGAAAATTAGTTTTAGCTCAACATGTGCAAGATGTGAAAGAAATTTAAAGAAGAAGTTTATTTATTTTTTAAATGATACGTAAAGTAAATTTTGCTACTCAAACAAAAGTGACAATTTGTCTGCCACCGAATGTTCCTTTTTTTGCCACAGTGCGCGCTGTGATCGATTCGAGTTCCCCCACCCCCTACTTTGCACCCAGCGAATACATATAATAAAATTGTAACTAAGCCAAATCTGTACATTAAATATTTTTTGGAAAATCTTATTGAGATAGACATTATTATCGATATAGAGGCCGAATCTATAGTTTTTGGAATTTTTGTCTGTCTATCTGTTACCGCATCACGGAAAAACCACTAGAGGGATTTTGATGAAATTCGGTATGATGACAGCTTATAGGTTATCCGGGTCAATATCTCATCCCTGAGCTAAACGTTAAAACGTAAATAAGGACAAACCTGAGCGGAGCGGGGGTGAATTGCTAGTTTCATATAAACTAGTGTTACCCCATAGAAATTTGACTTTAATCATTAGTGAAAATTTGAGGAAAATTTAGTTTATTTGAACAGAATTCACCAATTAAAAAAAAAAGTTTTTTTTTTTAATTCAAAACATTAGCTCGTCAATAGCTAATAAAAAAAAGAAAATCAGTTGAGAAACAGATAAGAAAAAGGCATTGAACTGTTTTGTCTTTACCTATTTATATATAGACTAGCGACTCACCCTCACTCTGCTCGGGCTCGTTTTAACGTTTAGTATAGATTTCTCAGAGATGAGATATTTTCCCGCAATAAAAAGTATCCCGCAGTAAATGTTATCCAGGATAACCAGCTATTATCATATCAAATTTCATGAAAATCTGTCCAGTGGTTTACTCGTGATGCCGTCCCAGACAGACAGATAGACAGACGCACAGACAAACAAATATTCTAACACCTATAGATACAGCATCTGTAACGATAATAATGATATAATTGGAATAAGATTTTCCAAAACATATCTAATGTACAGATTTGACTCAGTTAGAGTTTTATTATATGTATAGATTATATTGCCCTTTTATAGCCCTTTTTAAAGTCACAAATAGTAGCATAATTTTGCTGTTTATTCTATTATTCTCGATTTAAAATTTGTATTCTGTTAAAAAAAAAATATACTAATAAAATATTATAACTTGGCTTCATGTTTAGTTCTATAATACTCTGTCTACATTATTCTTTAGTCTGAAGTTGTAGGTTATAATTTAAAAATATTTTGCAAAAATAATTCTGTACTCATATGTAATTTTCTGCATGTCTGAGAAAATCTAGCAAGTTTTCGAAAGACATGTGAAGTCCGCCAACCCGCACTTGGCCAGCGTGGTGGACTATGGTCTGATTCTCCTCGTATTGAAGGGGGGCCCGTGCCCAGCAGTGGGACGTTAAAAAGGGCTGAATACATGGATGGATCCTGTATTTCTTCAATAAAAAAAAATATAATCATTAAATCGGTTTTAAGGAACAGAACGTACTCAAATGACTATATTTTTTTGTGTGTAGTACGCGATGCTTTATCGAATAGATTATATTGAGTGCCTTAAGGGTAGCCCCATGTAAATTAAAAATCAATCCAATTTATTCAATCAATTTTATTATCTATACAGATAAATATAATTGGAGTGTCTGTTTGTAATATTAAAATAACCGCTTTTTACTAAATGCATATTGATGTATACACGGTACACAAACCAAAACAACATTTTTTACAATTTTGTTTGTTCCGGCTAATCTCCGAAACGGCTGGACCGATTTTGACAGGACTTTCACTGGCAGATAGCTGCTGTTATAAGGAGTAACTTAGGCTACTTTTATTTTAGAAAAAGAATCAGGGTTCCGCGAAAAAAGTGTAAACCCATGAAATTGTGAACAAAATCCGCGTACGGCGTACGTACGTAACGTAAATCGCTATATAATTTAAATGAATATCTTAGAAGTAGCAAGCTTCTATTTTTGAATAAACATAGCTAACCGTGAAAACGTACCTAGGGACGAACGCGAGCGAAGCGAGCGTGAGTCGCTAGTAATAAATAACACAGGAATGGTTCACACAGGTACATACCTACTAAAATACACCTATACATACAATAAAAGTGTAACTGTCTGTATATGGAAGATATTTGAGAAAAACTATTATACTCTTTATTAAATATTAATCAATAGAACCCAAAACAATGATTTTTAGATTTTTTGTCTGTTTGTCTGTGCGTTGTACGCGCTAATCTCAGAATCAGCTTAACCGATTTGGGTGCGGTTTCCACTAGTGTATTTTGGTAAGCATTACTTAATATTTAGTGATTGTTTTATTTCGGTTAAAAAATAAAAAAAGTTATATCAATTATTGCCTAGGAACGAACCCGAGTGAAGTAAGGGTGTATCGCTAGTGGCACTGGCACTTAATAATAAACCTCAACCATAATAGAATCTAGGACCATCGATGTTTTTTACTAAACATTTTATTTTGGTCGGTTATGTTCAATGCTAACTACTTTAAGTCCAATTTTAATTTGGCTTCACTTCCCAGTGTTAATTACATTGTAGTTCTATAAGACTTTTGTCAGCGATTATGCGACTTGTTTTAATATTAAGTTTCTTTGTTGGAAGAAATGGCTTTTGTTTAAGCCGGAATATAGTTCAATTCTTCTTTTGAAATTTAATTTCTCTTGAAATACAATGGAAATTTTGACATTTTTAACTATATTTCGTTTTAAGTTTTTAAGGTCAATAAGGTGATTTTGAGAAAGCATTCAAAATATGTATTCTTATATTATTATATCCCGCAGTAAAAAGTATCCTATATGTTGAACCGGATAACCAGCTATATATATATATATATATATATATATATATATATATATATATATATATATATATATGTATATATATATATATATATATATATCTCCTTATCCTGAACCTACTTTCACACATATTATACTTACCTGTTAAAGATTATTATGTATACAGATACCTAAATACATAATAATCTTTTCATTTTCGAAGTAAGACAGCTAAGGAAATACGGCCAGTTTACTTTAACCTATTCGCTTTGCTTGCTCGAGAATGGAAACCGCGATCTTCTTGCAAGCTTTTCCTTGGACTTTTTCATTACAACTGCACTTGGGCGTTTAAACTTATATAAAAATTAAAATAATTTAATTCAACCTTCACAATCAGGGCTTTAACAATAGCAATTTATAATAAATCCATTATAATTTTTTTCTTTAAAAAGACTGGCTAATCCACTTTGTGGAAGATGACGGTGGATAGAAGAAATTCCTTTATATTGTAATTTTCTGTACTTTTCAACCATATTTTCACCCATTTATAGTGCTATCTATTAGTCATATATTTTTTAATAAAATCATACTGCGTGTGGTTTTATGGGTGTACTTAGTAATCTAATTAATTAATAAAGTTAAACTTCTTTTGGGACGTTTGGAAAAAAATATGAGTGTAAAATTTTTACGATGCGCTCGCCAACCGACAGCCAAACAGCAACATGATGAAGTTAGCTGAAAGCGACATGATGAAGTTAGCTGCATTCCTTTTACAAACAGAGAGTTGTGACATACGGGATGAAATCTTTAGCTATTTTTGTTCTGTTACGCCAATGTACGTGCGTACATAAGTACACACACACTTTTTTTTGTATAAATCATACATACACTATGTATTTATTTACTGAAATTATCGACAACATTATATTACATTATTATTTGGACTACTACTATAAATGCAAAAAATTGTGTATATGTATGTATGTTTGTTACTCATTTATGCTGAAACGGCTGGACGGATTTTGATGAAGAAACCGATACATTTTAAATAAAACTATCTTTTCGGATTTCTTCGGGGATTTATTTTGATTTCCGGTTCCCGACGTTTTGATTGCTTTACAGCAAACATGGTCACGGGAGAGACTAAGGTGTTAGATGTCTCAAAAGCATTATATAGTTGTTACAGCCAGCCTACCCACAAAGCATTCGAAATGCCGTGAACCAAAAATTAAAACTAATCCGCAAAAAAATCCGAAAACATAGTTTTATTTAAAATATCAAATATTTGCGTAAATCTAAGAAAGTATTAAACAAATTAATTATTACAGGGCGTAACTAAGCAAAGCGAGGGTAAATCATTAAAAATAATGATTTAAACTAAAAACTAAACGCATAAGCATTTTACGTAAATAAAACGATTCCAAAAGAACGCAAGACATATATTTCATTTAAAAGCAGAAAAGAAAGTAAAAGAGCGGAATTTTATTTGAAATCAAAGAAAAAATATCCACTTTGCGGGAAGGCGACCGACTCATAAATCACGACCCGACCCAGACTCGAACCCGCGCCCGTAAATACATCACCTGACAATTACTTGAGTTACTTAAATAAATCCTCTCTATTCGCCTCTGTTAACTAAAATTTAGATTTAGAGTGTTCGGGGTTAGAATTACCATATAATGTAACCAATGATAACGAAAAAAGGCTTTTTTAACCGGATTGCATAAAATATGCTGTGTGTCGTGTTGTTGTATCATTTTTATAATTTTTCAAGTACTAATTGCCTGTATCTGTTGAAAATTTATTCTAATTATATGGGGCTAAAATCTAGACTTACGACTAAAAAACGTACACGCAGAAATACTCGAAACAATATAAAACATGTATGTATGTCTTCGACTGCATAATAGTGTGTAATTTTGTTTTTATCTTTTAGTCCGCTTTCTCGCGGTCGAGTATTAGTGACCTTACTTTCTATGCCAGCGGTCACGGGTTCTAGTCCCGCTTGGGGCATTCATTTGTGTGATTAGCACGAATGTTTGTACTCCAGTCATGAGTAAACAATATTTATAATATGTATGTATGTATTTAAAGTTATATATGTGTAGTTTACTAACTATCTGGTATCCATAACACAAGCCTCGTAACTTACCATGGAACTAGATGATGCTGTGTGTTAATGTCCCAGCATATTTATTTATTTATTTATTTCATTTTAGTCCTAACGGGTTTGAATTTTTTGGCTATTTTACTGACAATCCAGTAGTCTTGTACAGGGATATGTATGGAACTCCCAAACATCCTCGCCTTAAATAATATAAAGGACTTGTGCCATTCGTAAAATATAGCGATGTCGTAACCATATTTCAACACAATGTATGACCAGCTTTGAAAGAATTTTTACAATTACGCTTGTCAAAAACACTGGAAACCAAAGTCGTAAAAGCCACCATTTTGTGCCGATTCAAAAGGAATGCTAAAATTCAAAGCAAAGCCATTATTTTTTTATATTTTTAATTTTTAAGAAAGTATTTACTTATGTATGTATATTGTATATGTAGGTATGTATATGTATGTGTGTATATGTTTGTCAGTGGTGTAGTGGGTCGCTTGTACAGCTACATTTTTGGAAGTCCTGGATTCGAGTCTCAGGTCGGGCCAAGTTTAGTTACTGATTCTTTCTGTTATAGAAATTCTATTAACAGTCCGGAGTTAGGAATTTGGCGGTGTCAACTCCGTGCCTCGGAGAGCACGTAAAGCCGGTCGTGTCGAGTAGTCGTCTCACCGGAGTATGAGAGTGATAAGAATACAGAATGCACGTTGTGTCTGCGCGTACACTTGTGCACTATAATATCTCCTGCGTAGATGGCTAGTCTCAATGAGATTGACCGCCGTAGCTGAAAACGGTCAGAAAGACCGTCATGTATTACGTTGTACCGTTATGTTTGTCATTTAATCACGTTAAAATAGCTGGGTTGATTTTAATGTAATTTAGTACTTTGATAGACCATGATCTAGAGTAACACAGGCTACTGTTAGGCATTAAGGACGCATGATGTGAGATTTACAAGATGTGTAAGATGCGCTTAATAATATAGAAAAAGAGGTATGATATAATTTTAAGAATGGAATGGAATGAAATATTAATAAAAGAAGGATGTATTATCATAATGACGACATAACGAGACGCGTAAACATTGTGTTATCTAATTTAAAAATATTATATAGTAATACGTGTACTATAAACTTTTTTATTGGTATCCCCAGATCCTACATTCATGCAAAGCAAGAGTGAATCGCTAGCTGTTATACAACATTTGCTATTGTATATGTACGGATTCGAAACTTTGGCATACCTTACTAGATGTGACTTCAAACATTTGCACGGATTTTAATTCCCAGTAACAATTAACCGTTTATAGATAAAGAACTAGGGTAGACTAATAATGTCTAGACTTACAATGTCAGGTACACAATAAATGCTTCAATTACTATTCTAATAGTTAGACAAATTGACTTTCTACTTTCAATATCGATAATGGAAAGCTATTCATACTATGGAAGTATATATATATATATATATATATATATATATATATATATATATATATATATATATATATATATATATATATATATATATATATAAATATATATTCAGTCATTTTTACGGCAAGGGGGCCGTAGTCCACCAGACTGGCCAATTGCGGGTTGGCCGACTTCACATGTCATGTTTTCCTTCACCCGTAAGGCAAGTAGTAATCATGTAAAAAATGATTCACACACAAAAATATCAGAAGTGCCAGACCCAGGATTTAAACCTGCTTCACTCGGTTTTACAAGCGAGAGCGTTACCACTGGGCTACCAGTGCCTACATATTTATATATAGAAGATTAATCAAGCGTACATTTTAATTCCTTATATTTTAAAAAGTAATACCCTCTTTCCATACCATTTAACTTACTCATATCGTCTTTTACTATAATGAATGGATTAGTACGGCGTTTTGCGGCGCCTTTTACTGTGAATGCCAGAGCGGTGGGAATTACACCTATTTACTTTGAATGTCTATTTCACTGTTATTTCAACAAATTCAGTGTAGATAGTTTAATTTTCTTAATGCTGTACAAAACGTTTATACATAAATTTGTTTGGTATATGTACGTGTTGAGTAAATAAGCCTTTACATGTACATACATATATATAAGGTAAACAATTGTTATGAGTGGATTTTGATCTATATTTAAGTGTCATAGTAGCAATTTTTCGTTATTTCACTTGGATGCCGTAGGTAGCGTTAAATTTAGGCTATAGTTAGGTATCAAGTACTAGGCTACAATAAGGTACTAGGTACCTAGGTAATAAAGCATATGCATATATAGTCCGATCAAGTGTTCATGTTCTTGAAGCTTTTGTAAACTAAGTAATTTGGATGAAGATTTAGTGACATTGAGCTGATATATGAAACCGAGCTTAATTTTACCAAAATACATATTATGTGTATAAAATGTCACACGAAAAATGTCA